>JAOYRS010000060.1:3664375-4882500 GCA_032432895.1 Dryadula phaetusa | reverse complement strand
AAAAAAAAATCGGTAGTGGATCTTTCGCATATTAACATTATGCTAATGCAACAGGAGCGTATTATAAATTATATTGGCGCCTTTTCTTATTTATCTCTGCTAGAATAATGTGCGGCGTTGAGTTCGCCATTCAACAAGCAATGTCTCGATTCCGGGTGGAAAGCAGACAACTGAGTGTCTTGACACTAAATTGTCTCTGATACACTATGCAAGATCATTATGACATAAAGCGTTTTTAAGTACATACAAACAGTGTTATTGTCAAACATTTTCAGCATTAAAATTGCAAATTGCATGAATTAAACATTATAAGTCGTAGTTTATTTATAAATTTGTCAAACGAGTTTCTCTTGTTAGCTTTTCCTTCTTCAATTAGCTGCATTTTCTCAGTGTTGCTCATTAGAAGGCGGGAAACGTTGAAGAGCGACATTAATCAGATTTTTTGCTGCTGTTTAAAATGCACAGCTTGATTTAGAGGATTCAAACATTTAAATAATACTGCGCTATTCCATCATATGTTTATTCTTTTATGGTGTACGTATTTAAATTTTGTATTTATTATTTTATGGTAAATTTTAAAAATTAAAAATATATTTTGATGGTTGTCTTCCTTTCGAGACATTTTTCACATTATTCATATTGTACAAATATAATAAGATATTTTTAAATAATATAATTTAGTGTGAAGAGGAAATCGAACGCAGAACCATTGTTTACACAGCCAACTCTACCTCTACTTTGGTATCTAATATAATGTTTTAAAAATACATTAATTATTTTATTATTTACTATTAGCATAAATATAGGCGAAGAGTGCGTGTTCACGTAATACTGAATAAATTTAACATTATGTTAAGTAAAGTGGTTTCATAACCAGTCATTATTGAGGCGTTCCTCTCCTTTAACGATCTAATATTTCATATTCATATTCAATTCATATGAATGTTATAAAATAATAAAATAAATATTAAATTTAAATTTAGTATACATTTTATACTACATAGAAATCAAGAAAAATGAAAATAAATTAAAAATTTAATAATGCTCTAAAATGGAAATTGAACCGACAACCAATCGGGTTTACAATGAGATGCTATTCCAATGCGCCACCATAGTCTATTGTATATACATTTTGATTTTTATTCTTTAAAAATTGGATATAAAACAAAAACGTTCTCCAATAAAAAAATATATATATACACATCCCTTCGTGTTCAAGCAATAAAGTAGTTTAAAATATAAACATTTATTTTAAATCTTCATAAACGGTAGTAATACCCATTTACACAACGTTTATCTTAAAGGTCTGACATTTTATGTAGACCCACGTTTAGTTGATGTTAACTTTTTAATTGAATTCCAAACGTTTAGTTGTTGCTTTTGACGGGGTAATGGTTCAGAAACTCTTACTGGTCGGAACATTTTCTCACCAGCGGTCAGGAGACTATTTTACGACTTTATATTAACAAAGTTTTATTGGAATTTATGTTTCTTTAAGTGATTGATTTATGTACTTCTATTGTCAGATTATATTAGACAGATAATTTTGAGGAGAATTTATGTTAATGTCAAAAACTGTAAGTGAAGACTAATAGGTAGGTTTATATCATAGGATTATGGTATGTGTTTGTAGGAGCCTCTAAATACCCAATTTTCTTATATAAATGAAATTAAGGCCAGCTGTGGAGTAGGGGTGCTTCTGATTGTAACTGCGACCTGTTGTGATTCGATCCCACTCAAGGGAATGATTATATTTAAATTGTTCTCATTTCCCTCGCTCATAAGACAAAGTGCAGTGTTGAGTTCCGCTACTAAACACGCAATGTTTCCAATTTGGCGGAAAGCGGAGTATCATACTATACGCTTTATTTAACAATGAAATAACATTAAATTTTCTAGTATAAATTCAAATTAGTATAAATTAAAATTGTAAATAACGTACGTTCGTATTTTAAAATAAATCCACGTCAATTTTACGATGTTTTTGGTGTATACCTTTTCCAATCAATCGAATGCTTAGAATACATTTCTCATCATAATAAAGGATCGTATTATGTATAGTTGAATAAAACGATATGAAAACAGCAATAAATTGAAGCTGAAAATCTTCCAATGAATTCTTTAGATTTCTTTCTGAAAGAAATAATACAACTTTTCACAATATTTCTATATGTATAAGATTGTTTATTAGAGATATTTGGGAATGTTTTTTAATAAAATCGAAACAACGTTAATATATGATATACAGAAATGCAATATGAATGAGTTGTAACAAACGTATAAAATTTCGACACAGCTGGTAGTAGAACGCATGGCTTAGTGGTCAGAGCGCTTAGACGTTACCCAAGAAGCGTGGGTTCGAATCCAGCTGCATTCAAAGTTTTTATACATTTTTACAAAAATATTTTCTAATCATAAGTGTGGAATAACACTTTAAAAATAGTAAATAATCTGATAGCATATTTACAAATCACTCATGAAACACTATATTTTTTACAAATTGTAATAAATTGTCTAATTGGTCATTAACAAAAGTAGCCATTCTATTTGGAAATGACACGTGTTTGTTTCAGAGCTACATGCCATGAAGTTCATTGCAAATAACATAGTGTGGAACAATGAGCCCTTGCAGTAAATGATTTATGTTCAAATAGTTGTGTTAGGGGAACAAAGACATGTATATCATATGCACACAAAAAAATCAAAAAATCTGACCATATTTTAATTATTTATTGTATTTTTCTCAAAAGTGTTCTGGAATCAACTAAATTTAAAACAAGTAAGTTACAAGCATGGATTGAGTGGGAATAGAATAGAATGTAGAAAGAATGCAAATCTCCTTGTAAATAACAAATCCTTTACAAAAATGTTAAGCTCAAGATCGATATAAAATAAATTGGTATGACAAATTGTAAACTCAACATGTGATACGGTACGACAATCTCAAATACGATAGTGCGCATTGGCAGGCTAATAGTGGTTTACTTTTACGTAGTAAATATTAAATGAGTTTAATAAAAATATGAAATATAAAATATATAAGTCCTGAGTTTATTAATACATACATACTCACCATAAACCAAATAAAAATGCTCGACATTTCGCCCATATTCGTCACGTAACGTATTCAATTTCGTTCCGTTGTTTTCGAATATTCGATAGGCACCATAGGAACGTGCCCAAACAATATATGGAATACAGTCATTTATGAACATTTTCTATTTGAATTGAATACGCAGTGGTTTGTACAATAACGTTGTTTTATAATATTATGAATATTCATCAGGCCAAAGCTTACGCAATATCAATTCAATTATAATGGAAATCCCATATACGTATCCCGTTCATGGTGAATTAGAAAGTTATTTGTTGTAGTACTAGTGTTATTTTTAAATTTAATATTATTGATTTTTTTATTTCTTATTAATGGGCTAATGATAAAAATTACAGTATAATATAGGATATTGCTATGATTTTGGATTTTGCTATGAGGATAGGATTTTTTCTATATCTTATAGAAGACAATCAGAGAGACATTGGCTAAGATATTTAGTTATATATTTTTGCAAACATTATATGTATATTCACGCACTTTCCTACTGAGCCACGACTGTCTTTTAATGAAAGGTCATCCTAATAATGTTTCGAAATAATATTTGTAATTATTTCATTAGGAATAACGCTTAATACGGATTTGTAAAATTATTGTTTTTAGTTATTTTCTGTTTCAACTGAAATTGTATTTATATACGAGTACATTTTAGCAGTAGCCTTGAGATTTTCTCTTCCTGTAACTCATTTATTAACATATTTATTCAGGACTTTGACGCTGTTATATATATAATAAGCAAGAAAAGCTCATCTGGTGCCATTTGTTGGCGTAATTGCCTCATCGTGAACGACGGACAGAGTTTAAAGGACATTTTATCTACGCCCAATTTGTTACGGTGTCAGTTGGATCTCAAAAAATTATGTTAAGGAAATAGCACTTATATTTCTTACAGATAGCAGAAAAATTTACTTATGAAAGCATTTGATCTTGAGTTTACTTAATGTCTATTTACAGGTACTCGTAAAAGGTGACATATTACAAACTAGTGCTTACACGCTTGTATCTTTATAAAAAATGTTGTTCAAAATTTTATATAAAATATTAATAAAAAATAATAATTTACATACTTACTTTGTTCATAGTGTACTGTATTCTACAAATAAATCTCTTTGATTTGATATTCACAGTAGGTTCTGGACAAAGTTTATAATCCGCCATTTTGTTGCGGCGGCCATTTCAGATTAATAACAAAATAGATATTTATAATTTCATTGTAATCAATACTGAAGTCGTATTTCAAATTTCGGCCCAATTGAACAATGGGAAGTAGATTAAATTAAGATTCCACACACACTAACACGGCAAGTTCAATACAAGCTTGTAATTAAAAACATAAATTACGTATTGTAATTTAGTATAGAAAATCAATGTAACAGGATATATTATAGGCAAGCTCTCCAGGTACCGTTGCGTGTCGTAAGCTTTCTAAGCAAACAAGCTACACGTTTTCATCGCTGAACGTCGCAATTTTTATTGGAACAGTTTATATGCAATTTCAATATCTTGTATGTCTTAACATGCCTAAATAAGACGGCTGAGTTATACATAATATTTCTTATAAATATTAAGAATATTACTTGCGTAATACATTAATAGCAGCTTCAAGTTTTATTCCACATAGCAGGGTAGTCAGAGACAACATAATGCCAAGACGTATAACTGTAAAACGACATTGGTTGTGAATTCGATTTTCATTTGGAGAAACGTTTTCTTTGAATTCCGCAAATAAATCAATAATGTGTTGAACTTAAGCAGAAATGGGTTCTTTGAAAAAATAAAAAAATATATGTTCAAGTTACAAAATTGAATTATTGATTATATATTTACATACTAACAGATATTTTACATCTACCCGAATGTTTTTGATAGTTTTTTTTGCTAGGTACAATTTTTTCTATACGTATATTAAAATCAATGGCACTGATTAAGTTTGTTTGAATAATACACAGGTAAAGGCTCGTTTCCCTTTTAGAATCCTGAAACGATAATAAGCCAACAGAAATTGGATAGCTGTTTATTTCTAGACGTTTTATAAAAAGGAGTTTAGAAAAAATGTATATACAAGATCCAAGACATTCTGAATAATTTGACGTAAAATAATTCAACTCTGCTCTTTCAGATATAAAAGCTTTAGGTTTACTTGCTTTCTTTTTAAGTCGCTTCGGAGTCAGTAAGTGATAGGTACCATTATGAAAGTGGGCGGAAATTTTCCTCATTATAACGCGAGCGCAGTAGAAATAGCCTCTTCAATATCACTTGACTGAGAGATATTTTACGTGACATTTTTCATTCGCAAGCCTAATTGCTTTTAAACTTTAGCTGTAAAATTAAAAACTCGAAACGAGTTTTTGTGAAATGTTGGTAAAATTTATATGCTTTGTTTTTTTTATTGTTATTATTACTATATCTTGATATTCATTTTTCATGTTTATATTTTGTTTACTTTGATATTATTTCTTTATTAGCGTTTTTTGTCAATGCTTTTAGTGTACGTCAGGGGAAAAGTAGAATGTTAATTTGTTTTTTTTAAAAAGATATATTTATATTACTTTTGATTTTAGTTGAATTCTTAGATTATAGAGTTTCAAACGTAGCTACGTTCGAAGTTATATAAGTTACCGCTGTAAAGCACAAATTACTTCACAAATGTCATGTTATATGGCGGACATACAAAGGAGATATTGCAATAAAGAAAAAAATAATCTATTAGATTGATCACATTTAAATTATAAAATTAATCTTTCAATTTTATAAATTCATTTTAGATCAGCTTTACTATGGCCTTTACCAAAATTATTTATTCTGAAGTTGGGAAATTACTTGTTTAAAGTTAGTCAAGGTGACATGTAACAGTATATGAGTGTATATATAGTTAAAATACATTAATAAACGAACGAAACAAATATTTCATACAACACTGCATGTAGAGGCTGGGAAAATTTTCCTAAGTATAATAACTTTACGCATAGACCTTTTTGGCTTATGTCCAATTTCTGAATAAATTATTGTAACAAGAATTATGGAAGAGTACATAACATAAATATATGTATTAACACAAATATTTTTGTTTATTTTTTTTAGCTTCACGCTATTATCTTGTGTAGCAGGGTAGACAGAAGGTACCTAGTTTCCAAACACTCTGTACTTCGTTTTCCACCGAATTTGAGACATTGCATGTTGAGTGGTGGCGCACTTTGTCTTAACAGAGTTAGGAACTGAAAATAATTTTAAACATAATCACTCCCGAAATCGAACTCACAACCGATCGCATTTACAGTAAGACGCTGTCCCACTACGCCACATTTCATTATCATATTAAATAAATATCTAAATATACATACAAGATAAATTCCGCCACTCAATGTCTCTATTTCTAACCAAAGGCAGTCAATAAATTTAGTGAGTCTTAATACTAGTTGTCTCTGACTATATATACCACGAGATAAACCATGAAGCTGCATGCCCGTTGTATGTATTTTATTAGAATGAAGTAATTAATCTATGCCATGAAATTTCGTCTTTGTTATTATTGATCGTTTTTATAGATGTATTTATTTTCAGATATAAATATTAATATAATAATTTTCTGTAATTAAAAACATACTTAATCATGAATACAGTAAGCTATGTATATAATTATGGAAAAATAAATTGAAATTGAAAATTTATACCTTTTATATCTGTTGTAATAAATTTAGGAAAGAAAGCGGTGATGGTTATTGGTTTAATTTCCAATCGAGTCATGTTAAGTAACATTGTAAATTTTTAAATATTTTTTATTTACTGACAACAATTTATATTATACAGTACAAAAGCACGCATACACATGTATAAGTAAAAAATGTGTAACAAGAGTCAGTAACTTTCCTTGTTAACACAATTTTAAAAATTGAATGTTGCTCGGGAGTATAAAATTATGAAAATAAATCTCTAATACAAAATAATTAATTATACAACGAAACAATACTAATAATTCAATTATCAATAATTGAAAAAATATATAATAACACAAATATAAGAATAAGAATAAAGTGAATATTCTACTTGCATGTCTTGTTGTAAATTGACGAGACTGGCTGACACCGACATTCCACAATAAACAGCTTCAATGAGGTCTCGTAGAAGCATGCACGAGCGATCTTGGGGATAGAGAGGGCTTCCGTTGAGTATTACTGAGTTAGTATCCGGTTTATTAAGTCCTATAGTAACACGCGTCCTTGAGGCAGATCTATCTCTCGCACGAGTGGTCTGTATAAAACACATTTCCCAGCTATATAAATAAGATTATCAGGTGTAGGTCAGATTAGGCCGGCCGTGGCGCAGTGTAAACGCGATCGGTTCTCGGTCTGGTAAAACAAATCTCTAAAATCAATGTCTCGAATTCTGCGGGAAGTGGAGTACAGAGTGTCTTAACATTATGTACTTCCTGTCTACTCTGCTAAGCGGGATATAAAGCATGAAGCTAAAAAAAATTGGTAGCAAATACGTAAAGTAATATTTTATTACCGCGTATTACACAGAGTAGGCAAATTTTTATAGGAGATACCCATTCTTTTAGAGACGAAGGCCAAAGCAATAGTGTGTTGAACTGCGAAAACACTTCAGTTTCAACTTATTTGTCTGTATTATTCAAAATCGAAATAATGAACGAAACGTTGATAAAGTAATTCTGTCGTTTTTGTGCTGTCAAATAGTAGCCAACGGGTGAAGCAGAAATAGAGAAAAAATCATATAAATAAAAGTAAGTTAGATTCAAGTACATATTTGCTTTTTTTACGCTTCCAAGAACAAAAATATGCCACATTTACGGTTTTTTTGGTTTTCAAGTGATATATATTTTAATGTTTGTCAGATTTAAGCCCCGCTATAAAGATTGTGTACATATCTGGAAAAAAACAGGACAAAATAAAACATTACTATATTTACTTACACCTATCTATAAAGCTTTGTCTTATCTGTCTGTCTATCTGTATAACCTTCACCTTTTTACCCGAAATTTACTTGACATTTTACTACCTGAACAATTCCTTTATTTGTGGGAAATTCGAACTTTTATGTTAATGCCTACGGCGAAATTTGTTTCATGCGGAATATATTAAATTATATAAAGGGTTTCAGTATATCGACAAATAAGGTGAACTTAATGTGCCTTGTTATATATGAAATTATAGGTATGTTATGTATCGAGCATCATTTATAAATTATCTATAATTTTTACTTGGTACCTTTAGTATCTATTCTAATCGATGCTTTTCCGTAATTATACTCCTTTATTAAACGGTTACGGTGCTTATATGTTTAGTATTCATATTACTTTTGTTTTTAGTTTCACGCTTATATCCCGCATAGCAAGGTAGATTGAAAGAACCCAGTGTCAAGACACTCCGTAATTCGCTTTATACATACATAGCGTGTTGAGTGGCTGAACTCAACGCCGTGCATTGACTTACCAGGGCGAAAATGTGAAAATAATTTTAAACATAATCACTCCCCCGAGTGTGAATCGAAACCACAACCGATAGCGTTTACAGTCAGACCCCGTCCCACTGCGCCACCACTGGCCTCAATTCATTTTGCACCAATTTTAATAATATCATCCACTTGAATCGTCGAATTAATTTATTTAAATGCCCTTAAAAACAAAATTGCTCATTCAAAGAAAAAGTTCTACCACATTATTTCTTATATAATAAAAGAATAAGACATCTCAAAGATCGAAGTTTGCAAACTTATGTTCTTGACCTAAAGTAGAAAATAAATTAATTTCTTGTTCGACTTTCCACTTACAAAAATAATAACTATAAGGAGTAAGAGTTATTTTACTTTGAGATTCAATTGCTTCATGGCTTACCTACATATGTTGATAATTTATAACTGCACATAACATATGTATATAATAATTATATTATGATCAAAATATAATTATTGATTGATTATTGAATGATCAAAAATTTTAAAAAGCCATTTGTTCACATTCCTATGATACATTTATTTGACGTTCAAAAAATAAACAGAATTCATATACGGTTGTGTTAAAGTAAATGTAATATTTAGTGTATTAATTTATTTAGAGGATACCTTTTTTATAGTTGATTATGAGTATGAATGAATGTTACCCACATTGTCTTTTTCTTTTTGAGCATGGACGTAATTAACAAGACAGATAGTAATAACTAGAAAAAAATAAAATAAATAGTGTCTTAAAAATAATACACTACGTATTACATTTACTTCAATAGCTTCAATTCATTATTTGAATTTGATAGAGTGGGTGTGACGTGAGAGGAATAAACGATTCATATATATGTACATATTTTATTAATTTACCTTTAAAAATGGGATTTTTAGGAATTTCTAATATAATAAAATAAGCCCTGTTCCCCACTATGACATATGAGTTCTTAGGTGGCGTATGTGGCTTCTCTTCTGGTTTAATATATTTGGAATTACATTCGCTTTGGCCTCCGTCAAGTATCATATGAATAAATTATTTTTAACCGACTTCCCAAAAGGGGGAAGTTGTCAATTCAGCCGGTAGCCGGTATCTTTTTTTATGTATAATCGGTGTACGATTAAGCCGAAAGTTCTGCACCAAAATACGTGATTATTTTTTGTTCGAAGCAGTAAGCTGCCCTTTGGTCCCATAAAAAATATTTTCAGTTGGACTCGGTAGTTTCGATTTTATAATCAAAATTGGTAATTTGACGATATCATTTTCACGACTCTTTTTGCGTTTTTTGCAATTTTTTTTTATTTGTTAGAGCATGCTTTGAAAATGGTCCCACAAAAAATTGAAAATTAAGATCTGATGAAGATTTTCGGAGATATCAATAGAAATCTTCAATGAATAACATCAAATGATTTACGATTGTTGGTATCGTTTTATAAGTGTTTACATTCCATAATATATATTAATATTCAATATAAACTCACAACAGTTTACTATGAAACCCCATATATCTATAAGCTACTGTATTCAACAACTATTACCGAGTGGACCTTAAGAATTATAAAATAATTTTATAGAGATTTAATTTAAACACACATTGTAAACCTAAAATAATTACTATTATTTGGTTTTGTTATCAAATCATAGGTTTGAAGTCGGCGCCAAACCGTTTTGTTAAATACAGTAGGTTTTTTAGAGTTCCGTAGTAAGCTGCGGAATTCCTATATATAGTTTAATCAAAGGAGACGACCTAGATCTACGGGGAGACTCCCCATAGATCTAGGTAATCTCGTAATATTTTCGTGGTTAACAGCGAATAATCAACAGTTAGTCTGATCTTGTAATTCATACAGTGAAGGCAACTCTAATGCGTTTGGCTTGGCACCGACTTCAAGCCCATGATTTGATAACAAAACCTAATAATAGTATTTTTTTATTAACATGGGTTTACAAGATATGTTTAAATTAAATCTTGATAAAATTATTTTTTTGTTTTTCAGTTATTGAAATCGTTTTTTTTTATTATATTTTACTCCAACTAAGGGTCTTCGATTAATATTTAATGTTAAAATAATAATTTTATATATAAGATTTTGACTTACTTAATAAGCAAGGGAAATCTAGTTTCGGATTATAATAACTATGAGATACAAACTATCCAATATCTCACCACATTACAAAATACTGCACTATATGTATAAAAAAAATATAATTGTTATATTTTTTTTATTGTATCCAATAGATGGACTTACAATATCACGACGGCGTTATTGCAGATTTAGTTTTACCAGAATGAGAATAACGAACATTATTTAAAATAAATATTCCCCCGAGTGGGAATTGAACTCACAACACACCGCGTTTACAGTCGGACGCAGTCTGGGCCACTGTATGTACACATATTTACCCTGTGGTAGAATACAATTTCCTTTCGCATTCCATGAAAGGCGGGTTTCCCAGTAATTTGATGGTCCTATCACCTTGTTAGGTTAGGTTAGCTCGCGCTCGGCTCGCGACCACTATCATGACAAAAATGATCTGATGATGTGTTCTGGTTCGCTGACATGTAAGCCAGTTTTCTTTATTGCCACGAACCCTTATCCTTATCTCCTTTCAAATTTCAAAGCCGGTAAGGCGTCTACAACCCTAATGTTGTAGATGTACATAGTCGAAGGTAGTCCACTTACCATCAAGTGGCCCTTCTGCTCCATAGCCTCCTTTTTCTATAACCTTGATTGAATTATTATTCAATTATGTTTAAATCTTGATCTTTAAAGTTAACACAGATTGTGATACGATTAACGTTTAAAATATATGATAGCGAATAATGCAATGATACGTCATTAACGATTGTAATTCATATGTATTCATTCCAGTTATATTTAAAATAATAATCAAAATATTTACAAATGGCGACTACTTAACATAATTGATGACCGCTAACGGTTGATGAACGACAAGTTTTATTAAATCGGATATTTTATGTTTATTTTCGCAAAATTATGAAATAATTAAAATCATCAATAAAATCTTCATAAAATAATGTATTGTGTAGTAATTAGAACAAACAACGAACCATATTATAATGTCAGCTAATTGAAAAATTGTTTCTTTTTATTCAGACAAGTAATAATTCTGTTAGGTTCCTTAAACTGGCTACTTTCAAAGTGACCTGAGAATTAAGAATATTCAACAATGGATTTAGTCCTCTCTACCAAACTCCACATAATATATGCTCCATTTTATTATACCAATAAGTAATAATACTAATGTTAGTCTAATCAAAGTTAAACTAATTCTAAAACAATTGTTTTAAAACAAAGTTTTTCATCACGTCTCATCTATTACATCTATAAAATTATCTAAACAATTAACAAAATAACCTGCAACTCATTTTACCTTTAATATTATACTGTATAAAACAAATATAACACAATGTGGTAACACAGACATAAATTCAATGTTTAAAATGAATTACAAACAAAGCCCGACCCGTAATCAACGTGGAGTTGGTCCCAAAATTTACAAAGCAAACTTTTCTCATAACTCTTTATTATTGAGTGATGGACTCTTATCACTTCACGGGCGGGCGGCCGCAAGCATCGATACGACGAATTGACATAATTATCTGGTTAACGATCTTTGGAAAGCCTACGCGGCGGAAGTTCCTGGACAGAGCAATAAATGTATATAGATTTTATGAAATTATTATATATTGTGCTAGATGTGCCCGCGACTTTGTTCGCGTGTAATTAAAGATACCTGGATATCTATTTTATAATTTTAAAATAAAAATAGCCTAACTTACTCCTTTTTACATTTATCTGTTAGTGCAAGTCTTATCGAAATCGGTCCAGCTGTTCCAGAGAACAAATAGGCAGACAAACAAGGATTGCAAAAAAATTTTTACCTTATACATGCATTTAGTAAAAAGAAGTTATGTTAATATTTTAAGACACTCCAATTTTATTTACTTGTACATATTATTTTACATGTGTTTACATATAACAATATGTATTTATTTATTTGATTCTATTGTGGCTCTTTTGGCAAGTAATTGAATGTTAGCTATAGATTAGCTATTACGAGTTCTATTCTCGTTCAAAGTATTGAGTTATATTTTCTTCGTTTCTGTTTATCCATACGTAAAGGAAACTTTCCAGATAATTTAAATGACAACACGTGAACACGTCACGTGCACTCTTTCTCTCCTCGATCTTATTATTGTTTCTTCCACTGACCTAGTTGAAAAACATTTTCAATGTTCTGCTCCTGAGTTTTCTTATCACGACCGCCTATACATGTCGCACAAATTAAAGCCTCCCAAAGCAAAATCGAGATTTCTTTGCGGAGCAATTTTAGACGTATTTTGAGAGTTTGCAACAAGACGCTAGAAACATTGATTGGTCCGTAGTTACTGGTGCACAAACAGTAGATAAACAAGTGTCGGTGTTTATCTCACTATTAATAAAATTTTATGATTCTCCGCTCCTATCTGACTTGTCCGAAAAAGGAAATAAAAAACGTCAGAAAATAAAATATTCGAAAAAGAATGAATATGCAGCTAATCCTAGTCACGTAAATAAAGACAATTACATAAAAAATTGATATTATTGCAATATAATCTATAGAGATAGCTAATGACGCCATATCTACAAGACTGTCTGGAAGTTTCTCAAATCTTTAGGAGTAGGCAAGTCAACTTAAGTTTTCAACTTAAGTCAGTCTCCATAATATTAAAAAAATGATACATTAACTCACCTTCTAACTTCCTCTACTCTACTATAAAAATATGTCTGGTTCTTACGGTTGCACTATTATAATTAAGCTGCAAAGAGGGTTTCTTTTTATATTATATGGGTATGTTGTCAAAAGCTTTTTGGTATTCAATGTAAGAGCAGTGTAAATTTCTATTTTTTGCTGTAACATGCTTGTGAATTATAGAATCTGGCCCCGTCTACATCACTTTTGTACTTCCGCTATTATATCATGTTGTTCTATATGAAAGGTAATTTGTAAATTGAATTTAGAATTTTATAGATTGTTATAGGTCTATATTACGCAGGGTCTGAAGAAAACTTGCTTTTTGGTATCATGTAAGTAGCTCCAGTCGTCAGAAATACGGGTATATTTTGCTTTTTAAAAATAATTTCAGTT
The DNA here is from genome assembly GCA_032432895.1 of Dryadula phaetusa. Classification (NCBI taxonomy): domain Eukaryota; kingdom Metazoa; phylum Arthropoda; class Insecta; order Lepidoptera; family Nymphalidae; genus Dryadula; species Dryadula phaetusa. The sequence continues at coordinate 4,868,782 of JAOYRS010000060.1, read as the reverse complement.
AAACTCTTTGCTATTTCTCTACGAAATATGGCCAATTTCTTGACTCAGAAGTTATGTACTTTATCCACGCCGGGTATTATCTGTGTCATTTTTTAGTAGTTTTCTACACTTCAGTTTCAGTAATTTCAGTAAAATTCATTTCTTTTATTAATTTGTGATTATTTATCACTGCTAAAATCCATTCAGTATATTCTTTGTGTTTTGATTCTCGTTCCCATATATCTGACCAATACGTAGTAAATTGTTCTTCTGAAGGAATTACTCTCTTTATTGTTATTTTGGGATTGATTATTAGATTTTGAAAGTTGTCTATAATAAGATTTTTCTCTAGTTGTAAATATATATTATTATCTCTTCGTTTCTGTGCTTTCTTGTATCTTTTTAATCTATGTGATTTAAGAGCTAGTTTTTGTTTTAGTCTCTAAAAATTCTGCTTTTTGGTTATTATTTTCGTGTTTAGTATGTAATTTTGTGTTGTGAAAAATTTTCATGAATCTATTGACAACTTTTTTGGATCTATTGATATGTTGTGTGAGACGTCCAATATCTAAATTTTTCTATACTTCCCTTCCAGCCCAGAAAAGAGATTAAATACAGTTGTTAGCTTTTCTTATAAATTGTTAATGTATTCTTCCGTTCGTACTTCTATAGATGGTAAAAATGTGTCTTTTTCTTTTTCTAATAAATACATTAAAGATTCCGTTTGAGTAGAAGTTTGTGTTCCTTGGGTGTTAAAAGTAGTTTGTCACTGGTCGATTTGGGACTGTGTAGTTAATGTACTTGAAAATATTAAATGATTCTCGGTCTGTTTGTTATCAATATTTTCCATTCTTATTTCGTCTAATTCTATTTCACATTTTACTTCTTCTTTAACTTGGTTCAGTAGTTCTTGAGACAATAGCTTATTACGGTTCGGTGTGGTTTCCGGTTGGCATCTGCGGTATTTATCGTCTTTAACTATGGAATTTTATGTTATATTATTGTGTTTATGACTTGATCCTGTATTGTTATAATAAACCCTTCCGTTTCCGGAAATAGACTACCGGTTTTCAGCCACTTATTTGATGCTTCGATGTCTATGTAGGGTTGCTGAAGGTTATTAGAGTGTCTCTCATGCATTACTTTTCTATTCCAGTCTTCTATTTTCTGCTTTTGCGGGTCTATATGTGCTGGGTTTTCTAGATCTTGGCAGTTGAGGTTTGAAAGTGTATAATAAATATACATCATCATCATATCATTTTGAACTATTAATTTATGAATTGCACTTGATTGAGCTTTTGCATGAAAAAATGTAAATAAACTATGAATTTGTTTTTGCCACAGATGTTTTATGTCTATAAGACATCTCCCTTCGTTATTCCGTTTGATTGTCTTTCGATTGCAGACTTTGGTTGTAAGTTGTTATATTTAGTGAGTGTAGTGCGTGTGGATCGTTCTAATTGCTCTACATTAGTGTTTGACCATTTTATAACTCCAAACGTGTAGGTTAAAATCGGTATTGCATATGTATTTAAAGCCTTTATTAAGTGCCTACTCAAAAGCTGAGTTTTACAAAAAATGCTAATTCACTTTTAAATTCAGTGATTATTGTTTCTGTATGATTTAATCCTTTAAGTTTCTGAAATCCTAAATATTTTTAAAATTCATTTGGTTTTAATGCTGTTATTTTATCTAAATTGTTAATAATTTGTCGAATCTAAAGTCCATGTGTATGTCTGTACTAAATTTTGTTGTGGTTTCAATCAGTGTTTTCATTTCTCTTTTATTTCTAGCATATGATTTAATATCATCCATATAAATTAAGTGGGATATAGTTGACTCTTTGGTGTCATATTTAAGGCGAAATCTGGCTCGGATACATCGTAATTGGTAAGAAAATGGGTTTAAACCTAAGCAAAACCACGGGGGTCTCAGGGAATCAATTCCTTTCTTAATGGCTATTTCTATGGTGCTTATATTGTTATTTGGGCTGTGTAAATGTAGTATAGTTTTCCACTGAGTCATGATGTTTTTTAAGAAGTTTACCAGTATAGGGTTTATTTTGTTAATATTTAATATATGCCGTAACCAAGAGTGTAGAATACTGTCAAACGCTTTTTTATAGTCAATATATGTATTGTGTAAATTTCTAGTTTTTGACGAGTCTAGTAGTTAGACTAGTAGTTAGTTCTAGTTTTTGTTTCATTATAATGGAGTCCATAATAAATTGCACCCAACGTGGTCTCGTCTGCAGCCTTTTTATTCCTCTGCTATTATATTATTGTACTCTACGTGTCTATTTAGTTGTCGTGTAATAACAGATGTAATTATTTTATTGTGATGGTTGTGGGGAGTAATTATTTTAGAGCAACATAACATTCCTGAATTGTGTTTTGTGATTTTAATAAATTTCTATAGAATTGTTTTTCATTCCTCACAATTAAATTATTTTGAGTTTTCTTATTTTGTATACCACTTAAATTTCTCAGATTAAAAAGGTATACCAAAGCGGTATACCTTTTTATTCTGTGCAATTTAAGTGCTACTTTCTGCTTTAAAGTATCTAAAACTTCTTCTGGTGTTTTGTTAACCTTTTCATGTTTTGTATGAACTGTTGTTGTTCTTAGAGTAGAAACTCGACTCTGTCATTTACTTTTCTGGACCCATTATTGTTATTATACTGCGTAAGTTTACCTATCTGCTATCAGTTTTTGAATATCTTTTTCTAATCTCTGTTGCCAGGATAGTTTATTTTGGTTACCTTTAGTTTTAGTTTGTGAGTCTTCATTAATTTTGTATTTCAATTCCTCCGCTATTGTTAGTGCAGTACAGTACATTAATGTATGTAAATCTAAAAGTGTATATCTAAAAGTGAATAAATTTGAAAGGTGGTAAAGATTACGACAATATCTAATTTACGGTAGTTTGGGATCTATACCTGCGTATTGGGTTTAATTAGTAAGAAATTTGTCTTATATGTCTTGTATATATGTTTCGCTAGATGGTTGCACAAAAAAATTTTAAATCCTTCTCTAATAATTGCGTTATTAAATCTCTTTGAGTGGATGTGTGCGAGGTTTATGTTTGTTGATTATTACCGTAAGGTTTCTGTGGATGTTTTTTAGTTTGCATATTTTGATTGTTTGACAAGGGAAATATAAATGTTGTTGATAAGGAAGATCTCTGCAACTGTGGGATTTAAAGTAACCCTCGACTTTTACTTCAGTATATCTATATATTCCGTCCTGATACCTTGCTGAATATGGTTGGTGTGTGGAAGGCTGCTTGTTTCTGTAAAATTTTTATATCTATTGTTGTATTTAAATGGTTTATGTATCTCTGTAGGCTTTTACTGATTATGCCTGTCGCTACGATTACGATTGGGATAACTGTGTTTTCCATAGGCGCTGAGTTTCCGTTTTTAGAAGGTAGTATTTACTTAATTTTTCTATTTCTTTAGCTCCTACGTTTGAGTCGTAAGGTTCTGCTATATGTATTAAATAAGTTTTATTATTAGTCTTGTCTATGTAAATTAGATGCGGTCTATTATGTGTTACTGTCACGTCGGTATGACGGGTATTTCCTACATGATTTTGGCCTGACTATTTTCTTTAACCTGCAGTTGTGTTAAAGTCTCCTTCCACCAAAGATTCGACACAACAAAATTGTGTTTTTTGCTAATCACCAATGCACATACTGGACCAGCTAGTTTTTCTTGGATTTTTATTTGGATTTTTACTAGAGATATACATGAATCTTCTTTGTCAATATTCGCCTAGTCTAGTAATGCTTTAGAGAACTGCCCATGTAATTGCTTGTTTCTCCATTTGTCTGTCATCTTCTTGATTATTGTATGTTTGATTTCTTTACCTGTATGTATTTTCGTGTGCGGAAGTTGTATTTCCCTTTCTATTTCTTGTGCTTCTTATATTATTGAGTATTTATTTTGTTGCTTATCATGTTCGTATATTATTTTAATCAAAACGTCGTCTTGTTTTTCTAAGTATTGTTTGTATATAAGTATTTGTGTTCTAAATAAGTTTTCTACATCAGCCCCCTACCTCCCTGTACTGTAGGTAAGTAAATTCTATCCACATCAGCTTTGTTGCTTTTTGTTGTTGTGCTTTCTTAATTGATAAAAATTTTCTAGTTTTTATGTCTATTGCCTTTAAATTCCTATTTTTGTAATTAATTATTCCAAAAGAGTAAAGTAGAATCGCAATCGCGTAAGTATTTATTCCTTTTATAATAATTCTAGAGCTTGTGTTCAGTAGCTTTTTAGCTCTCTTAAAATATTCTTTTGTATCCCGTTCCCTAAACTGACTACGTTCTATTTTACTTGACTCGTGTATCCCTAAATATTTACATGTTCTTCCTATCCCTAACTATTCAAATGTATCTCCGCTCAGTAGTACATCTCCTTCACCTCCAATATTATTTCTATGTCCTGCACTAATGTGTATTGTATTTATCTAAGCGGAAGCTCATATCGTTTTTATTTTTTCCTAAACTATCTATTAAATCTTTTAAATCGTTTCTGTTGTTAGCATATATCAAGCCAATCCGCTACTTGTATTGGTCTCATAAACCAATCAACGGCTTATATTGGTCTCACAAACCAATTATCATCACAAATCAATCTTAAAATAATACTCTTTGGAATAATTGATCATTTTCAAAGGTATTGTAAGTATCATATACGTCAAATGTTCCATTACGTTGCTTCCCGGAGGGTTTTATCTGACGGCAAATAAATATATATACGAGTCGATACCTTTTGCTGGCAAATATATAATAAATTGAGATTACCTTCTGATAGCTAATTATATAAATTTAATATATTGCAAATGAAATTTCTTAACACTGTTACCTCTGAACTCTAAAAGATCTTGAGTTACATACTAACACAACAATAAATGGGTTTTAACCATGTGACGTATCGTGAGCCAAGGCATAATTATATAAATATAATATTTATATATAAAACATGGGGGGAGATAAATGTTACAAGCGTTAGAACTAGTTACAAGTAATGGGAAATAGATTGATTCCACTGCCTAAAATATAAGGCCAGTAACATCTAAAATAGTTAACTATGGCCACAACTTATAATAGGTGTATAATAAAGCAAACTAAATTAACAAAGCTGCAAAATCATATAAGGCAAGCTTCCCTCTACACGTGCTCTATCAGGTTAAACAATCACTGACAGTTCGCCTAAATTTCATAACAGCCCAGCTTAAATTCACCTGAAGACCTAAATTTTGAATTAAAATTTGCAATCCCTATTAAGAAGATAAACAATATTTGCTTCACGTTAATAAAGTTATTTTAACGATTTAATCCTATGTTTTATGTAATAATGGTAAATAGCTTTTTGGTTTTTAAAACGAGTTATTTTGCTTTATTTTTATTGTTTTCTCGTGCATGATATAATTTGTACATTTATTGCTTTGTACTCTCTTTGAAGAAATTTCGGTTCAATGATTTCAATTTTATATTGAAGGTTTTAATGTATGTAATTATTTAATCAAATAACCTGATTCTACAAGATTTTTAAGTCTTTTATTAACCACTAACCGAGGAAAGAGTAAAGAACTTAAAAAGTGTTGTCAGAATTCAGACAAACACTGCTGATTTAATTTATTAAAAAATACACAGAGGGAATTTTGAAACATGAGATTAGTTGCGCTGTACAGTCTTTATGAATGTATAAAGAGTACAAATTTACGCGCAAACACAAATATACTCGTCCTGCGAGACAGCAATTTTGTGGAACCGCTTACGTAGTTATTTTGAGGCTTTAGATTCAATTTTCACTTAGCGTAGAGTGATACGTAGTCACTTGAATCTCTAGGTAGAGTTTAAAATATTAAAATATTAAAATATAAACAGTAAAATCCAGAAACTTACACAATCGAGCCACTCAAACTATCATAGTACAGCTATATTAATACCCACGTAAATACACCTTGAATTCGAAAGCTAAGGTTCTAATGACATTACAAAACGTTCTCAAAGTATAAGTAGGCGTATGCTCATCGTAAGGGTTGCAATGAAAGGGTTGCGGTCGGTCCGCAGGGAAGCTAAAAGGGTCAAGTGACGGATGAACAATTTCACACAGGCCGATTTGTCAGTAGCAAGCGAATTGGGTTGGAAGAGAATAAAATCACTTTCTGAATGTAATCCTTATAAACTTGTAGAAATACTTTATTTTACTAAGAAAAACTACAAACACGAGTATTGCAATTGAAAAAGGTCTCTCGCTTTACTTCATCCGTGAAAGCTTATTCAGCTTATTTATATTGGTTTTTTTGTTGAACATTTTTTTAATAAAGTACTTTATATTTATGTGTATTGAATTTAAATTTTTTGAGCGCATTAAATATTTTTTGGTTTTATTTTAACATACAAGTACCGTCACCAGTCTAAACCATTATATGGGTTGACAATATGTGATCTGTGGATTAACTTAAATTTTATTAATATAAAAATCTGCGCAAATATTTCTATTTCCAGGTAAGAACCTTTTTCAATTGAAGGTCCCACAATCGCAAATCTCCAGCCTGGCTGTCAACGCGCCGCAAACCACAAAACCAACTGACATGTTTTATCCGTTCTTTAAAATATTCAACAAGAATATTCAATTTGAATAGAGTGGAGCGTGGAGTTATTTTTTATATACAAATATTATTCTTTTCTAAGGCATGTATGCACTCGGACAATTTAAGAAATTATCGCTCCGTTCTTCATTTTAACTTAATTTTTCGCTAACTAAGGATTATATAATATTAGTTACACACACACTTATTATCAAAATAAATAAATATTCTTTTGCTAAAAGTGAGAATCAGCAACTAAAACACCTCTATCAATATTACAATTAATAACTAAGTAAATATAATTACATACTTTACTTCATTTTTTAGCTATACGCTTTTATACCGCGTAGCATAGTAGAGAAAGTACTTACGAGTCGAGACACTTCGTTAAGTAGCGGATTTCACGCCACACTTTGCCTTGCCAGAGCGAGGAGATGGGAATAATTTAATTTCATCATCATTTACCTGAGTGGGAATCGAACATACAACCGATCACGTTTACAGGCAGACGCTGTCCCACTGTGCAACGACCGACATCAGTATACAAATATACACCCATCATGGGTCTATATTTGCAAGCAATATATTTTTATAGAACCTGATTCTGATATATTAATTAATTATGATATGTTCTACCTGACGTAGCGTTATTTACTTACTACAAGTTCACGAAACCCATTGTTCTTACATAATCTTGATATATTGAAAATTTTTAACTGCTAGCATAAACATGTATATAAGTATATTAATATCTCATAATGTAAGACTGATTAGAATGATTATCAATTTATATTCAAATTATCATTCATTCATTGAACAGCGTTCATTCATTGGACAGCTATAAACGTAATTAGTTATGGGTTCGATCCTCAATCAAGGGAACGATTATGTTTAAAATTTTATTTAAATTTCTTCGCTCTGGTAAAAAGCGTGGTGTTGAGTTCACCACTGATTACACAATGTCTCGATTTTAGGCAGACAGCGATTGTCTGAAGACACTCTGTTGACTGACAGACACTCATTCCCCAAGTCAGACTTGAAGCCACAACCAATCGTGATTACACAAAGAGAACTACCTTTGGGTCATGATAGCCTGATTTTTTTTTGCCTAAAAACATATTATGAGCAAAAATAAAATAATAATATAGTAATTTTAAAATATATACAGGAATAAAAAATTCTAATACAAGTACAATTCTAATTAATTTTTGAGATCGTCTCAGTAAACAAATATTGGTATGATCTGGAAAATAATTCTTTCATACATTTTTTTATTATTTGAAGACTTTTATAAGCAATTTAAAAAATATTTTTTTTAGAGTTTGAAGTATTGTGATTTCATCCAGTATAGCAGGGTCTAGAGACAAACTAGTCTAAATATTCCATTGTCTGCGTTAAATATATTAAAAAACTTTTCAAATAAAATAAGTGTTTAGGCAGTTTATTTTATTAAACTTTACAGTATAACAATATATGTCTTTAAAATTAAAGTAATATCACTGTAATTTGTAAAACTCAGAAAATTTCAGTTTGTTTCCATTGTGTATTTGTTCAATACTTTCTAACAAATATTGAAATATTACTCACACCCTAGGATTAAAAAGATATTTAAAAATGTAAAGGAACGTAGCAACATTTAGGCGCGTAGCTTCGGATCTTTACAAACTCTCTAGAAAATCAAGCTACGTCGAAATTCTTATACGCTTGTTATAACTTTTGCTTACAACAAAAGTAACTTTTATTCCTCTTCTGCCGTACCTGATCCCGTTATTTGGGTCAAGTTTCTCTATTCTCCGACCTAAGACCTTGGCTTGTTAGGTCGTTAGGTCTATCTAAGGACATTAAAATACCAAACCAAAAGAAGGCAATATCAGTTCTTTTTTGGCTCTAGTAAATATAAAACTCAATTCATAGCACAATCTTTGCCGACTTATCTTTTATCTTTTTACATTACATCAATAAACACAAAACACTGTAGAAAGCAATTATATATGGATTATGTAAACCACTTAAGTAAGTAATCCCTTACTTATCATTGTATTTATTAAATTGAACATTGCATTTTATCCTTTTACACATTACCACAACGTGCAATATGAGTATTTTGGGGGTAATGTATGAATATAGCATATATTTACCATCGTAATTTATTTATCTTGGCACAATTTTATCAGTCTGTCGTTTTGTACTATGAAATGTCAATGCAATGATGTCATATGAAAAGGTCTAGCAGGATAAGTCAAGAAAAGTTGTACTGTATTACTAATACATTGATTTTGCAATACTCTTTACGAACATCCATTGATATCATATGGTTAGCTTTTAAATTTTAAAGTGGAGTGAAATATGAACTAGAACTAGAGGCTAGTCATGGCGCAGTGAAACAGCGTCTAAGGGTTAGATTTCCACTCGGGGGAGTTATTTTAATTTAAATTTTTTGCCACTTCCTGGTAAGACAAAGTTCGGCGTTGAGTTCCACCACTCAACACGCATGTCTCGAATTTAGTGAAAAGCGAAGTACATAGTGTCTTGACACTAGGTACTTTATGTCTACCCTGCTATGCGGGATAAAAGCTTTAATCTAAAACCGCATTTTGTCTTACCATAGCGACGAAGTGAAAATAATTTTAAATATAATAACTCCTCCGAGTGGGGATCGAACCCATAACCGATCTGGCTTACAGCAAGACGCTGTCACACTGCGCCACAACCAGCCTCATGTGTTTTGCAATTTGAATAAAACACATGTATTTTACAATTTGAAATAAAATTGAGAATACAGCGCTTATTACGGTACATCATTGAGAAGTTAAGAAATGATTATTTTTTCCCGGCTCAGCATTTTCGTCAGCGATCGTTCGTCCGGATCATATTTTTAAGTACACAATAAGGTGATTTATGACGTAGAAAGAGTCCTTAGGGAAAACGTACTTATAATTTGACTGACGCAGCTTCCTTTCCTCTTTGACCTAGTTTTACAGTTTTTAACGTTTTCTGTTTATGCCATGATGATTAATGATTATATTTTTTTATTTTGACTAAAAGTAGAATATCTTTGTAATCCGTTTTTAAATAATATCTTCAAGTATAATCGTATTTGCAAAGAATTTATGAAGAAACAATAAAATGTATGAATGTATAAAGGAAACAATTTATAAAACTAATAAATTTAAATGAAGAAAGTAAGGCATGTTTACCATGATATATAAAAATTTGGTGTTCGTTTACATAAAGCATGTGATATTGTAAAAACATTGATGACAAAAACAATACAAGGTACGGACAATAGACATTAGATATAAAAGAATTCTAAGAAACTCACAAATATATTGTAATTCGAAATTATATAAAATTGATACAAAACTCGAATTAACTCTTTTAATTACGATTTATTTTTTAAAATTATATTTTAAACTAGTTCTCGCCTGCAATATCATTTATAACCCTTTTTCTATTTCGTTGTCTCGTCTGTGAATAAAATCTTGTTTTTATTTTGTAGCGTTCGTAGGAATTTCAAGAATTTTTCCCTTAATGGTGCTCTACACATCCCAAAGAATCTACATGCCAAGTTTCAACTTTGACGTTCTTTACGTGAATAACAATCCAAAAATATAGAATTCCAAATGGTACATATAATTTATTTTACTAAATGTTAACTTGGCGAATTTTATTCAGTACATTCCATGTTGACGTAACTCAACGCTGCACTAAATTACGTACATTGAGCGATAATGGCAATAAATAATATTATTCATTTACTTAACTTTTAGTTTTGAAAGCAGATTAGCAGTATCTAGTATCAAGACATTCCGTTGACTGCTTTCCACCGGATGGAAATATTAAGGGGTGAACTTAATGCCGCGTTTTGTTTTACCAAAGAGAAAAAAAATCCAATATAATCATTCTACCGAGCGGGAAATTGAACCCAGAAGCAATTGTGTTTACGATCAGGCGCCATCCCACTACGCCACGACAGCCTTAATTTTTGGACTAAATGAATTCTTCTTTATTTTATTTTATTTTTACTTTTGTAATGTTATTATTTCAGGGTACATAGCAAATATATTAGTATTAGGGATTCGTAATTAATTGTCATCCGATATTACAATGGTTTACCGCAAGCCCATTAGATTAACCCCATCATATACTGTAAATGACACGAGCTTTCCATAACCATATACCTATATACATTAATGATATGATAAAAAATATTTGTTAAAAATAATTAATATGTTACGATATATATATATATATATATATATATATATATATATATATACATATATACATATATACATATATGTGTATATAATGTACAAATCTATAAGTATCAAAATATGTATATTTTTTTATGAAAGAATTTTGCTACCTTTTACGTTACCTTACGTTTTTTTGCACAAATTAAGAGTTGTATTAAATTCGAAATAATAATGATATAATCTTCATTTATAATATGAACCAAATTTTAAATAAGAAAATAATATATTAATAAATATTTTGGTTATATTTTTGCTACATTATGTTGCATTTTTGAAACGAAGTAGCCAGCCGTAAAGGAATTTCCCACGTTCAAAATCAGTATTTGGTGCGGCTTTTCGAGAGACGTCAAAGAGATTGGCTCTTTGCTGAGAACGCGTGATTTTACCAGACCGCGAAATACTGAGGTTTTTCCACTTCCAACATTTTTTATTCCGGACTAGATTGTACAAAATAGAAAATGTAAAATGCTGTTACGTTCACAATATTCGTGAATGCTAGCGTTAAGAGTGGCGCAACAAACAGCATTGCAGCATCATACTTAAAGAGACTAGCGTATAGGGACACTAGCAATAATATAAAACAATTGTTCACAGAATAAAACTGTTAGAAACAAAGAGAGTGTTATGAGAGTTAACATTTCTGAGATTTCAGCTTTTTATCGATGTTTTACTTTCATTTTAAGTTATTGTAGTTTTGTTTGTGTTCTAGAGCATTGTTTTTCTGACTTTTTACAACGTTTTTAAAATATATATATAATATATAACTTATATATAAATATATAAAATATATAACTTTGCATATTTAAATAGGTAGGTTATTATGTACCTGTATGTTTGTAAGCTACTTATGTCGAGGAATACTCTCTTGTTACAATAGTATTAAGTACTTTCGCAAGACCTACCAAAAGTTAGGAGGTTCATAGAATATTGTTAAAGCAAATCAGTTATAATGTAATACATTATAACCAGTTTTTGATGTCATTACTTGTCCGGCGTTCAACTCTGCCACTTGTAGTAAATTAATTATGATTATAATTAAAATAAAGTTAATAAAATTTTGTAGAAAAAGACTAAAATTTATCGATTTTATTGAGAAGGAAAGTTTCAGAAAGTTTTTAGGGTGTTTACAAAAATAAGTACAATAAAATCCTTCTAAAACTTGACTAGCTACTGTTTAAAAACATTTTTGTTAAATATTGTTTATTATGATATGAGTTTTTAATCAAGAATGTATGTTATTAATTTTTATATCGAATTTTGCTTGTTATATTATGATTTAATTAATTTTTGATTTTATAAAAACATTCTTGAAATTATTAAACGTTTATAAATCAAACAAAAACATGATTGTTATACATTCAACTTTCAAATTTATAATTAAGTATATCAAAACGAACAACGAACAAACGTGAAGTGTGTTCATATGCAACTAAAACTTAAAATACAGCTTGGCTTGTAAAGGAGCAAATTAGAAAATTATCCAATTAAGAAAATGCTATTTTTTTCAAGTTTATGCATTCTCCCGCACAGTAGATAGACAGGGCTACTGTGAGTATATTTCATTATAGAATTGCAACTTAACTCTTTGCTATTACTTTATAACTACGGAGATATCATCACCAGGAATCGAACTCACAACCATTGCGTTTATTATCAGATGTTTATTGTTGGTATCTCAACGCATTTTCTTGATTTAGCTCAGCTTTGTTTGGTTAACGACATATGACATAAGTCGACATGCTTTACATACGGGTTTTGTCAGAACACAATCATAAATCTTGATATTTTTCGGACCTTTCCCATTCATCATACGCCAAGTACGCTTGTAATTTATCAAAGTAGATTATATTCTTTTCTATAGGTATAAAGTACTTTTATCAACCCTTAAAAGATAAAAATGCTAGGATTTAGTTCCTGTCAAGGTACATAGATACATTATAAGTGCATTAGCAATATATGACCCTTTTTACGAAAATTATACGAACGCAGGAGTATGAAATTTGGCACAATTATAATTTTATATACATACTAATATTTTTTGAAAATAATACATTACACATACATTATATACCGTGTGTTTGACTTCCATCTTTATATCAAGTGACATATAGGTTGCATAAGCAAACCGTTGTTAACACGTTAACAGGAATACTAGTTAGCTATTATTAATTATTAAATGAACGATCTCAAAATGCTCAAAAGTATAACATTGGATACTGCATGTGTTCATACAAAGTTTGTTCCTTTGCTTTACCAACTGCCCTTTGTGTATCGAATAAGTAATTCAGATGACCTGAGCTCGTTTATACCTGAGCCAGTTTTATGTGACGTCATACAAGTTCTGTTGCACACGTTTTGAAACAACTTTAATCTCGTCACGGGACGTTTGAAATTTTTTGACAAAATGTAATTTACTTTATATTTCACACTGTTGTATGAGAGACTGTGCTGTATGTAATTGAGAAATATTCCATTGATGATTTTCGTTTTCAATCGAAGTTCTTGATTTCAAGAAATTCTTGTATTTTATTATTATAGATATTTCACTAATTCCTTAATCGAATTCAACTTGTTAATCGTACAGAACCGTTCCAAGGTCTAAAAAAATAATTTAAATGCGCAGGAAATATCAATTTAATATTAGTATTAAAAGTGTTTTAATATTTTATTTTAATATTTTATTTCCTCACTTAGGATAAAAATATTTTATAAACGTATTAAAATTTCGCATATATAAAAGTTTCGCGGTAATTCAGTAAAAACTTCTAGCAAAATTTTATCTAGGGAACAGAAACAAATTACAAAGTATGAGGGTTAGAATCCTTGCTCCGTTCATATTTTCAATACGTTCATGAAATATTTTTCTATTCGCTTACTTATTTATAGATTCTTGGACCTAGACCATATTGTTAAAATACAATTTTAATTGTTTAAGCATTATCTATTCAATACGAACTTGCATATTATCTTATATCAAGTTATATTTTTTAACTACCACCCGCAAGTGACCTACTTAGCACCAATATATTGAAACTTTTACTTACATAAGCAGCCGAATAGAAGGAGACGCTCCAGTTTCTATATATTTGGTTCCATTCCCATCGATAAAAGAGGAATGTTAACAAAATTATTATACAATTTACCTGCACTTTCTATATACATATGTATGTATGTAACACATTACACATAACACTATTTTAAAAGGAATAATTCCGTGTACTCTGGTTCCGAAATTTAGGCGAATAATTCATTTAAAATAGTTTTAATTTAAAATGTGAAATAATCGCGAAAATCAACGAGTTTATGTTACACATTAACTAGTATTTTAAAAGTGCCACATTGTACAATTTCTTTTGATTTTTAAACTGAAAAAAAAAACCATTCAATTTTGTGAATTCGTGATGTCCTTATTATATATCGTTCAGCCATTCGCTTAGACTTACATTGTATGTTTCAAAATATTCAATAGAAGTGCCTGGTAATCGATTTTGAGCGCAAAAGACGACCCGATATTACTAAATCTATGGGGTTTCCCAATAAGAACAATATGTTTTAAAATTGAAATAAAACATGTAATATATGTTCAAATTTCGTGTTCAATGGCTTTATTTGATAGGAAGTTTTATGCTTTTTATGATTTAAACAAAATATCGTTTAAATGACCGCCACGACTTTTTTTGCACTGGTGAATACGATCGGTCCAATTTTCGATGACTCGGTGCAGCATTTCGGTTGGTATGGCCGCTTTAGTCGCTCGAATGTTGTGTTCAAGGTCTTGAATCGTAGCTGGTTTATTATACACTTGAGATTTAACATACCCCCACAAAAAATTGTCCAAGGGTGTTAAATCGCATGATCTTGGTGGCCAATTGTGAGGACCGTTGCGAGAAATAACCGACTTATAACCAAACCAACTTATCACGCAATAAATCCATTGTGACGGTCGCAGTGTGGCATGTTGCACCATTTTGTTGAAAATAAATGTCGTCCGCATCGATTTCATACACTTCATGAAAAAAAAATCGTTCAACATGTCACGATAACAGTTGCCATTGAAAGTAACAGTACGGCCTTCGTCTTTTTTGAAAAAGTACGGGCCAATGATTCCACCGTACCATAATCCGCACCAAACAGTCAATTTTTCAGGATTTAATGGTGTTTCTTGAACCACTTTTGGATTTGAATCACTCCAGTAACGACAATTCTGTTTGTTCACATAACCATTGAGCCAAAAGTGAGCCTCATCTGAAAAGATGATTTTCCTACGAAATTCGGTGTCCGTTTCAAGCGCCCAATTAGCAAATTCACGACGTAATCGATGGTCTGCTGGCTTGAGTTCTTGTGCCAACACAATCTTGTATGGATGTAGGCCAAGATCCATACGTAAAATTCGCCAGGTTGTCATTCTGGATAAGCCCAATTCTTGTGCATGTCGTGGAGCGGAAACATTTTGATTTTCTTCGACACTGGCTCATACGGCGGCAATATTTTCTTCACTACGGCCTGTCCGTTGTCGTGATGGTGGTCTATTATTGTGCAAAGAATATTGACTTTCCAGTTTTTGAATTATGCGACGTTTAGCGAGCTCAGACGGTGCACCATGACGACCATATTTAGCACGAAATGCTCTTTAAGTAGAGACAATACTTCTCGAATTTTGATAGAAAATTTAGACAATTCCCAAACGTTGAGGTAATGTAAACTTATTCATGATTAAATGAACATTACTGAACACAAAACAATACAAAATTATTGAACAAACATTATTGGACACAAAACAATACAAAAATAAAATGTTAAGCAACCAAAATGGCGGCTGTAAGCTATCAAAATCCTATCATCTCTATTGAGAAACACTGTACATACATATCTTGTGACTCTTTTTCTTACTTTCTAGTCTTTTAAAATTATATCAGCGACTATATTTATTTTGTATTTGCGCATTTGTTAACATTTATAATTTTTTTCATATATCACCCTGTGCATTAATAAAAATCGTGTTAAAATCCGTTATGTAGTTTGAAAGATTTAAGCGCACCGGAAACAGACGCGACTTCGTTTTATACAATGAAATAATAATGTAATATAATAAAGAATGGTCTAGAATAAGAAAAAAATATTATTTGATGCACATTGTAAGATTATATGGTATATATATTTAATTTAAGTAATTTGAAATTCGTACGGACTAATGACGTCTAACGATAGATAATATACATTATTGATATTCAAAATATTTAAAAAACAGAAGTTGTGAATTAAAAGTAATTATATTTAAGTTATAATTAGCTGAATTAGATAAAATTTAACAGAGAAGATATTAATCAGCTACGCGCTTTATCCCTCAGGCAGCTAACATTATATGAAAAACGTTAATAAAACTTATGACACACTACGCAAATACATACTTATATATCTACTTTATTATAATTTTTTGACATGTATTCCACTGAATCATTTTCGTTGCAACTTTTTCACGTAATTATATAAACTTATAATAAAAATACTTATACAGAATGAATAAAGCATGTTTTGATACATGAAGATGTTGGCATGAAAAATTAATTCTGTAATCAATAATGTTTACCTTTCCGATTTTAACCATTTGCAATATTGTAAAAATATTAAAAAATTGTATAAAAATATATAATAGTAACCTTATGCACAAATCTTCAGCTTAAATTTTATAAACATATCTTTCATATGTATCGAGAAAATTAACTTGATTAAGGATAACCTCATAGCTCCCTTTGTTGAGGAACACAAAATTATTTGTAAGATATACATAGGTTTTAGTCGTTATTTTTACCGAACGATTTTTCTCATTTCTCTTCATTAAGTAAAACATTTCAAATGGTTTTTTCAGTGCCACTCGAAATTATTATATAAATAATCAACTTAAAAACAGTAATAAAAATAATAAAATTAAAAATAGATACGTACAAATTACTATTACAATATACATGTCTATTTTTGTTTAAGCAAATTTAGAATTTTTATTGTCTTATCTTTTTATTAAAACGAATGTAATTCATAAATAGTATCAAAATCAAAACTTTTCGTATCTAAATGTTAAATGAAAGGCCTAACACAAATCCGTTTATTTTTAGAGAGAGTACTTTAAAAGGCTTTTTGGATTGAACTAAAAGCCGGATAACATTTGTATGCGAGAGTGACACATCTCAGGCTTATGACGTCTGCTAAGTCTATTTATACTAGAGTTAGTTTAAATAATGCTGGAATGAAGCGAATTAGGGTAAGACTGATGCTTTAGAGAATTTATTAGCTTCACCTGTAACTCTCTATCTCGTACATCTCTCTGTTATCTGAATTTCATTATCAAGCAATGTACTACGGTTTTGACTCACCCCTGGATGCAATATTTTAAGCATGTATTTGATACCTTTACAAGGTATCAACCTTTACAAGGTATCAAATAAGAATCTTTTCAATAAAATAAAATAAATTGAAGATTATTTCTTTATTTACTTTTAGTACAGGCAATTTGCATATTAAAAAAGCATCTTAACGCATTAACCCCCATAGTAGGGTCTTTCAAAATGAACTTTGAGTCATGACACTGAAAGTCGAGATATTGATTGTTAACGTCTTGCTTTGTCTTTGACCATAATGATATGATTCTAATATTTTTGAAAAAACGTATAAAAATTTTGAACGAAGCGGGATTCGAACCCGCGCCTCTTGGATACCGTCCAAGCGCTCTGACCGCTAAGCCATGCGTTCTACTACCAGCTGCGTCGAAATTCTTATACGTTTTTGTTACAACTTATTTATGTTGTTAGTTAATTTTTATACGTTTTTTCAAAAATGTTTTCTAATCCTGAGTGTGGAATAACACTTTAAAAATAGTAAATATTATGATTCTAATATCTGCTTTTATGTTATTTACTATTTTTAAAGTGTTATTCCACACTTAGGATTAGAGAACGTTTTTGAAAAAACTTATAAATCCCACTGCGTTCAAAATTTTTAAACGTTTTTTCAAAAATGTTTGCTTTTTGTTTTTTTTTCTACTACACCTATGATTTATTTCAAGTTTAATTTTAAATTCATTAATATTAATGAATAGGAGTGAATGATAATAACACATACGACTTTTATATGTATATCGATTCTATAAATTCATTATAACAAAAGATAAAATATTCATGAGAGATCTTAAAATATTATGCCAGAAGTAAATAACTTGCTATGAAGAAACTGAGCGTAGATATGAGTCTGATGTTTTATATTACGGCCTCCTTTTATATTAACAGGCCTCCTATGTAAATATTTTTCGTGACTGCAATCTTCCCCGCTCCTTGCGCGGTATTACCAGCGTGTATGGAAATGAGTTCTTTTTAATATAAACAATGGGTTAAGTTATTGCTCTATAAATTTCATACCAGGTTATGCATTTGAATATTTTAATGAAATATATATATATTTATATATATATATATGTATATATATATATATATATGTATATATATATATATATATATATATATATATATATATATATATATATATATATATATATATATACTTGCAGTTTGACTTTATAAGCACGATTTGAATGAACAAAACTTCATAATTGAAAGCTGTAAATTACCGCTTAATTGACTATCATAACTCATAGTGTCAACAACACTGGTAATAAAAACAATAAAAGAAATATGGTGATATATTAAAATACCATAATTAATAACAGTGAAAATTGCTTAATATTTTAATTTTAAATATTATTTTTGTCCTTTTTCATATAACTTTAACAAACGGTAACATAAATCGCCGTTTCATGTAAATAGCATTTTTACCGATTTATATCAGTTTAATGTATCGTTAACATAAATTGTCCTCTCTGAGTGGTAGGTACAAACATACATGATAAATATTGGACATATTCAAAATGGTTATATATAAAAAAATATTTTACTCCGACCGATTGCAACCTAAATCAACTTATATGTTTATGAAAGTAGTATTTTATACTATTTAAATAAACAAAGTATCTGATAAATAAAAGGCATATAAAAGCTATTTCACACATAATTTACTAAGAATAAATATTTTATATGTGTCACTCATCTTTGGTTAAGGAAACATGTATTTTAAAAAACACATATAAAAAATTAAATAGTATTAGAACCCGCACCTCCTTGATTTGACGATTTTCAATTCATTTTACTCATTACAAGGTTTTACTTGCAACTAAATATATTAACACTATAATAAGTAACAGCATATACTTAAAATGATATTTTTTGTTTTTAAAAAATATAAGTTATTTATTTGTATTATCTGCGTGCATTGTACCAACTTTAAACAACAAATCAGGTTTTCCCCGTATTGCCATAAGTTACTGCAGCTCTCGAGACATGACAAAGGATGCCACTGCGATTTAAAAATTTCGTATGTTTATAAAATTCGTATAATAACCACTGCGAGGAAATTGTGAATTTTGTACAGAAGTAAAATAATGCAATTGGACATGAAAATAACGTATTGCGATGGTCGCTGTAGCAAAATCGTTATACAAGCAAGCATAGCAATCATAAATAATAGTCTGCTTTACTACCTTACTTCTATATTTTTTTAGTTTAGTAACATAAACATTTTCGTTGTAAATTAAATTTTTAAGAAACTTCTATGATCTTAATAGTTTACTATTTTTAAAGTGGTATTTCACACTTAGGATTAGAAAACATTTTTGAAAAAAACAAACAACAAAAAACGTTTAAACAAAACGTAAAAAACGTATAATCTTAGACGGTTTCCAAAAAGCGCAAGATCAAGCCCCGCCGCTTTAAAATTTTTACACTTTTTTTCCAAAAATACTTTCGTTGATATTTTTGATATATAATAGGACATAACGATCTTTAACTGTACACGAAATATATGTAAAAGAACACATTTAAAAAGGTATAAGTTAAATTAGTAGCTCTATTAACATTTAATATACATTTAGTTAATAAGATCTTTGATTTTCGCGATTTTTACACATTTTAAATGAATCTATTTTAAACGGTCTACGGTTATTTTAAACGGTTAAATTAGTCTACCGGTGACCATGGACTACTGTAAAGAGTTCAAGACGTCAGGTTTCCTAGGTAAAATGTATTTTCGAATACCAAAATATACGCGATTAATCCATTTAAAATAGCTTCATTTAAAATGTGGTATAATGACAAACCTTGTTGATATATACCTATTTTTACTAAATAGGGCATCCCCAAAAATGAAACTTGAGGTCATATTAAAGTCATCACCTCTCAGAGATAAAGAGGACTACGTAGTGAAACTCATTTTTTATAGCATAATAATAGAATTTAAATTCTTATTTTGAAAAAGTAATAAATAAATATAGAAGGGTAGTCATAGATAGGCTCACTGGATTTTTATTTAGGAAGTGTATTGACACTTCAATACACTCTGTTCTCCGCTTTCTGCCTGAATTTGAAACATTGTGTGACGAATGGTTGAACTCCACGCTGTGTGCTATTTGAACAAAGAAATGAAAATAATATCCACAATAGCCATAATTTTTGTTTTTGTAATTATTTCTGTATACAAACGTCTTGTATTGTGAACTGTATTGAGGACAAGTTGACGAAATAAAACAGGGTCTGACTGTAAAGGAGATGGTTCGATTATTATATTTTAAATTTATTTCATTTTTTTGTTCTTGGTCAGACAAAGAGCGCGATGTGTTAGTCACTCAACACGCAATGTCTAAATTTCCGACGGGAAACGGTCAATGGAATATCTTGATATTTAGGTTGTCTTCGACTACCCTTCTACGAGGCATTTAGCATGAAGTGAATTATTTTAATGTATATAATTCAAATGTCTAACAATATGTTATGCTCATTATATAGGTACGTTATAATATGAACTCGGTGAAACTATTGAAATTCTTTGCTAAGTTATGTAATCATGTCTTAGGCGTTTATATGAATTGCTTAATGTTGTTCAATTTCTACGTTTATTAAAATAATGACGTCATTGAAGTAATTCAATGATATTAAATTCACTAGTCGGACTTACAATCAATATTTTTTTTATATAAAAATTTTGATATAGACTCTCTGTCTACCAGGCTACTGAGTGGTAAAAAATGTGAATATATATAATTTAAGAGACACTAATCAAACATAAAATTTGCTAGCTTCACAATTGCAATTAAGCATATTCGTAGTAAATACTTGAATTGCAAATTTTAAATTAAAACCCCTTACGTCAATATTATTATGTTTAATCTCAAAATCAATTGAACAGATTAATTAAGTCTACTCAGCGAAAACACTTCGTTCTAAACTCAAGGTCTTTCAAAATTGATTACTTTTTAATTGTTTTCAAACGAAGACTCCTCGCTCGCGCCTAATACCGAATTAAGTTTTATTTCATACCTCGAAACTTACCTCGTACATACATAAAAATCATACTATGATCATGACACAACTGCTTAAACAAAAAATATTTTTGTAACAAATATTAAAAGTCTCTACTGAAATTAACAAAGAAAGCAAATCTCTTCACTAGATATTGCAACAATCCGTACTCTATTTTCATTTCAGTTCTTTTTACTTTTTCTTCTAGCCATGTAACTTAACCATCGTGTGTACAGTCTGATCTATCTAACTGCATCTCAATTACTCAAACGATTACTTCTTAAATTGCAATACTAAGCATATGTCATAACCAAAAAATATACATGCTATCACGTTGTAAGCTGTTACTTCAGTCTCTATGTTTGACAGACATACTGTCTATTCAAGCGTTGTCGCTGTCTGGCGTTGGTCTGACCGCAACATAGAATACACGATTTTAACAAGCCTGTTGGCGTGTGTACGGATTTTTGTGTTCAATTTGCTAACGTATATGTTGAAAATATTGTATGACATAAACGTGGTTTTTACTAGCGAAACTCTCTTTATAAATCTTTATTTTTTATATTTAAATCATTTTCATTTCCTGGTAAAATAAATAGCAGGGTTAAATATTTGATTTCAGGAGAAGTCTTTATTACTACTCTGCTATGCGGAAAAAGCCTGAATCTGTTTTTTTTTTAATTTTATAAATAAAAGTAATACAACAAAAATAAATGTTATATGTTTCGTTTGAGCCTTGAATTTTTAAATTATAAAATAAAATCTTACATTTCCACTCACGTTCATTATAATTATTACGAAAGGATTTTTTAACAAACTTCTTTTAATCTAAACGAGAGATGTGGAATGCCGCAAAAACTAATTTACTTTCCGACTTTTACGTGACCGGATGTATACTAAATCGAAATAATAAACCACTAGATGGAGTACAATGAGAGAAAATCTCAAACATTTACAATTTTCTTTTCGTAGACTTAGATATTTTTAAGAATATTCTTTTTTTGTTAAAAAATGAAGTAGATAAATATTTTGTTGTTGTGAAATCTCTCTTCGTAATGAAGATTCATTATCACATGATCATCACGTATATATAATAATAATATATAAAATATGCATATAAATAAGTAAAATATACATATAAAGTACTGGTTGTGAATTTGTCCACGTATAGCTTTACATCTCTAGATCTATGTCTTTTTTATTCAAAAATAAAACTAGCCTAAGTGACAAATGTGACATATTTGCCAGTAAAAGTCCGATCATAAACCGTCATAAAGTCTGATCGATCCAGCTGTATTAGAAATTATCCGGTAAAAATAAATAGACCATTATATAAGTACCGTGTATGTATATGAATTTGGTAAAAAGCGGTTATCATTATATTACAAACAGACAATCCAAATTTATTGTATAGGTGTTACCGGAATTGTATCAAATTGGGATGAAACATCGGATATATACACAATATATAGGAAATATAAAAAACCTAGAAAATGTGCAAAACTCATATGATATAAAATTAATTAGTCAAAAGTACCTTTCAATTCCATCAATTCTATTGATTGGAATTGTCGAATAGGTCGAATCGACTAGTTTATTCCATCAAAAGCAGCTATGACTTTTGTTTAAATTAGACCTTTTTTGTTTTATTTTACAAATATCAATTTAAAATTATACGCAGTACTGGGTAAATATCAAGGAAACAAATGTTCTAGTGAAAATAGCGCAACGATGGCATCTTAATTAAATAATTAAATTCATGAATTAATATTCTTAGCAGTAAAATTATTACAACAGTAAAGTATATATAATTTAAATATGAAAATTTAATAGTTCATTCGAGTTTGAACAATGCTTAACATAATATATACCTATTTAATTTGTTGAACAGTTCACGGGTAATAAGATAGCTGATTGAAGAGGAACAGTTTGATTAAATTTACTTTGAAAGTGATCGTTGCAATTTCTCTTAGCTCATCTACAAATTTATTTAATTTCAAAACTTTGCTTAATAATCGTATAGTGAACTTCCAACTCTTCCTATATCCTCTATGAATTCATACATAATGACATAAATATGATGTTACCTCTCTATATTTCAACAAAACTAAAAATAAAATATTGAGTATATTTAAATTTTAATTATTTTTTTATTTAACTTAAATTTAAATACTATCTACTTTAATTATCACCTAAACCCTTAACAATATTACCCTGAGTTGTAACGTACAACATTTATATGTAAGCACTTGCCAGCAGCAAGCACTGAATGCTATAATCCGACTGATGGATTATTGGTTCTATAGTCATAATATTTTGGTACATGCACTGTTATAGCTTACAACGCATCTAACAATTCTTAAGCTTTAAAAGTTTGAATTAAATATTAATTAGCTTACACCAACTAAAATTATCTAACCAATCACCACGTAGTAAATATTTCAGTCATTTTCATATGTAGAGGTCGACCGTAGTGCAGTGAGACAGCGTCTGACTGTAAGCGCGCTCGGTTGTGGGTTTGATTCCACTCGGGGAAAGGATTGTATTTAACAAATATTTTCATATCTTTATTCTAACAAGACAAAGTATTTTCATATCATTATTCTAATAAGACAAAGTGCGGCGTTGAACTCCGTCACTCAACGGGCAATGTCTCAGATTCATTATACGTATCAAAATATAAATGAAAATATTTTTTTTATTAGATACTACGTATTACAAATAATAACCATATCAAAATACCCAAGTGTATTGATTATAAAAAAATTGTAGCTAGTAAAATAATGAATTAGTCAACTTGTGTATTAATTAATTACAGAAATACATGATTTCACCTTATTTAGCACAGTCAAACTAAGCTACGTGTATCAAGTTTACGCTCGCATTGGATTAATGCACATAACTTAGTGCCAATTAGAATATAGCGTCTATGGGGAAATGTGTGAATACGGCAGCATTGCTATTGTACTCGATATGTTATTGGCAATTCGTATAATTCTATAGTATCTCGACCTAACGGTGATCGGTGGGAGGGTAAATCATTTCCCTTCACTTCGGTCATGTATTAGAATGAGGGTTATATTATTACTATAAGATCTTCGATTTTCGCAATTTTTAAACCATTTAATTGAAACTATTTTAAACGGATAATTCATTATAATATAACGGAAAATACATTTTTTAAAACTAGACGTTTCAAACACTTTACAGTAGTTTGTGGTCACAGTCACAGGAAGACTGAGATGGCATTTGTCTGTCGGTTGATATAAAAATAAATTATATCAATTAATTAACTAATTATATCAGTCTATTGCCGTCTGTTTCATAACTGCCTCGCGTATTGCCCTGGATTCTTGCAGAATGAGCTGTCTGTATCTTTGTCTCTGGTGTTTGATACTTTAAATATTTTATAAGTGGGTCCCAAATGGTAGACAGTTTTCAACCATCATCCGTATTGAAATTGGGATGTATTTGAAATTCATTAGCCTCACGGATCATTCTTGGAATATATCTATTTTAACCAGCGAGGATGTGAGGTTTATCAAACCTGCTGTAGTGGTTGACCTTATTCAATATATGTTCATACACAGCTAACTGTAATACACGCCCATTTTTGACATCGGAGCAGTGTTCTTTTACTCTAACCCCGGTTATCTTTTTGTTTGACCAATGTAAGATAAGCCACATTCAAAATCTAGTTTGTAAACACTTGCACAATGAAAAGAAATATTACTTTTTCACTGATCTCAGCATTGGGCTACTTTTTTATTAAGCTTATATATAGTTTTCATGGAAGCTCTTCTTAAGATGTTGCCAATCCTATCTGTAAATTTCTTCACGTATGGCAGTAGTGCTGGCTGTCTCTCCATTGTGGGTGGCCTGTTGGTTCATACTACGCTGGGCACCCTTCACCTGACGAAGTTTGTCTCCTGGGTATTCAGTGTCCTAGAGGTGATAACTCTATGAAACAAAGATTTGCCAACGGTAGAAAACTGTTTAGGGAAAACTGTTTATCCGACTACCAGTCGGATTCACTATTGAAATACCTGTTGGTATGGGTGGGTATCCCATATACTGTGTGACCTAATGTGTATATCGTATATTCATATTAATATTGCTATTGGATGAAAAAAATAAATATTTTCTTAATTGGATCCAGTAGTTACTTTAGTACTAGTTTATAACATTAGGCGAGTTGAGTTCTTTATTTATAAATCAGTTAAAATATTTAATAATGTATACTAATAAATGTATATATAATAAATAATAAAATATGTAATAAATGTATATAAAAGCACTTTTTTACAAAAAATAAACTAAAAAATCAAAAATCTAATAAATATTCTTTATAGTAATATATAACACTATCAGAATCTATCATCAGGTATTTTTTTTTCATTTTTGAACGCACGAATGTCCGTGCGTATATCATATAATATAGTCAGCGGATTATTTTTTCTTCGAAATATTGCGTAAGCTGTAAGTTAACAAATTTTTACTTCAGAGGAAATGAATTATTATCGTTTAACAGTAATAATTGCCCAAAATTGGCTCTGGCTCTTGTACAATTAGGTTAGGGTCAAGATTTAATAAGTTGAAATGTGTATAATATGTAGCTTAATGTTAATATTTAATTTAAAAGAGTCATGGATTTGTGTTACTATATATGCAATTTTGTCTGCATCATTTTCTACAATCGATCGCATTCTCTCACCTACCCTGCTTAAGTTTTTAAACGAATTTTTGGTAGTATAGGTATCTCATAGTATTGTATATAGAGTTGTTGTTCTTTCAGAGATAAAATATGTCAAGCCTAATGAAAAAAATGGTTTTCTTAAAGGAACTCTGAAAAGGAATCTTAACAAGTTTAGTATTTCTTGGTAATAATAAACATTGCGTATTTTTTCCAACTTTATTGAATATCTATTTAAAACATTATTGATTTTAAACACTATTATAACCAATTGCTTGTGGTCTTATGTTATTAATAAGACAAAATTTTTAATAATTGTAAAAATTGACTAAACAAATAATGAAAAATATTGATAAAAGAAAAACTAATGAACGAGGCCGGTCGTGGCGCAGTGGGACGGTGTGTAACTATAAACGCAATTGCTTGTGGATTTGATTTCCACTCGAGGCAGTGATTAAATTTAAATTATCACACAGAGTGCGGCGTTGAGCTCCACCACTCAACACGCATGTTTTAAGTTTTCGTGAAAAGCGAAGTATGAAGCGAAACGGGTACGAAGACACTAGTTACTTCCTGTCTACCTTGCTATACAATATAAGCGTGAAGCAAAAAATCAGTTTTTTTGCTAAATATTTATAAACTAAACAATATAAAAAAGTTTAAATTAAAAAGAAGCCTAATATAAATAAATAAAGAAGGTAATATATGATATATATTTTAAAAACATACACTTAAAAAAGTTATTTATTTTACTATCGTGGAATAGTTAAAAGTGGAATAGTTAAAAATTTTATATGAAATTATTTTACTCTGTATCTGCACGTTTGTCAGAAAAACTCAAAGCAGGGAACTTAAAAATATTACATTTATATAGGTGGCAAGTGGGGAATGTAGTTAGTACTAGTTATAAGGCCAGCGATATAACTATTTTTATCTGTATCCTAATTCCTGCATTTTATATGAAGAATACATATATAAAATCTTCATATAAAATGCAGGAAGTAGAATAAAGGTAAAAAATAGTTTCATTACAGTAATATTTTTTCCTGAAAATATTCACATTTCCACCAGTTTCGTAAATAGGAAAGTGCCTCCTGGGTAATTTATATAACACTTTTGTGCCAGAGCGATCCATTAATTGTTTCATATTCTGTAATATAAGTACTTTAAGCGTTACACTTATGGTATCAGTAACATATAATTTATCACAACGCTCCTATAATAATTTACTTTCATGTTACCAGTAAATATCAATTTACTTTGAAAAATTTTTAATTTTATTTATATATGTAACTCATTTCTTTGTCTTTTGTTTTATTTTTTTTAAAATCAACCTTAATAGATCCCAACGCAAAGCTTCCGAAGACCAATAGTCATATTTTTCTTTTTTTTTTATTCGGTATAGTTAGGAAAGAAAGAATATTTTTTTAGTATTCTGTTGATCATTCTTCGAAAAATTTAGGCCATACATTTAGTCCAAAAAATGCACTCTTTCGTCATGTATAAGAAACAACAATATGTATATAATTATCTTCTTCATATCATATTCTATTAAAATCATATTTAGTTAGGTACATTTCCATTATACTCCGATTACATTAAGAAGTAAAAGTATATTTTTAAACAGCTTGAAGGTAAACATGCAAAACAGCTCAAAGAACTTAAACAGCTGTACTTTCTTTGAATGTTCTTTGTTTAGAAGGTTAAACTGTACAACAGTAGAAAATGTTTCTTGATATTTTGCATACAAAACTTATTAAGTATACGAATAGAACAAACGTAAAATTTATTCAGATAGAATTTTATTTTGGTGAACACCAAATAATGCACTGAATTCATTTTCAAAATTCTTAGAGTTGTATTGTTCGTCATTTTTTAACCTTAATGTTCGAGATTATGGTTATCGATTTCCAATTGGCAATGTGGCTCAGTAAATGTGCCAGAAAATTTATATATAAATTTATTTAATTGATTTACATATATTTCATTCAGTGAAAGATCTTTTTACGTATAGTTATAAGAAATGGTTTTTATCAGTCCTCAGAATGCATACATGGATATAATCCAAAAATTGAGCCCAGTAGTTCAACAAATAAATTCAAAAATATTGTCCTCCAATATGTAGAGAATCATGCATAAAATGTCATCGCAAATTTAGAAATTATTTCTATACTCTTTAATTTCAAGCTGAATATTTTGTTCTTAGGTTATGTCTTAAAAACATATAAAGCTTGCACTTTTAATACCAAAATTGCACATTTAATACCTATATCCATTATAGTGGAAAACGATCATTATGATTTATAACTATAAGAGAGAATTATTTATAAATTTTCTATTTTTTAATTTTGGCTAAGCTACTTGAGTTATATATAAGCGTATTTTAGTAGTATATTAAATTTTAAAGTTCTTGAAACAAAATATATTATTTCTCTATAGAGGTTAAAAGGCCAAGGGAAGTATATAAAACGTTATTATGTACAAAGAATTCACCAATTTTCGGCCAAAATGAATGGATCAGTATAGAATTTCTATACTAAGGCCACGTTGTACCTGCTTTTCACATGAATGTCACAATAATGCCAATTGAGGCGCTAAGGAAATACATAAGATGTACGTGACGCAAACATTACGTTTATTCTTAAGTTGGAATTGGAAGATTCCTAGCCTGTCCGGATAGGAGAAAAAAACAAAATAATAAAATTACTTCATAATTATATCTAAAAAATATTTTACAAGACAATATTTATTTAACACTAAGTAAATGTAGAAAAAGCTTCTGTACACCTAGATATTTACAGCTAAGTAGCTTTCAACATACTTAACAAGGATCTTATTAACTCAAGTAATGTTTTACCTAAAAGTAGCTAGCTTTAGATTTTTCCTACGATAGTTAACCAAGAGAACTTAAAGATAAGAACTAAAGAACAGAGTTCTTTTGAGCTATATATAAGAACAAAGTATTCTTTTTGTACCATAACAAAATGCATGCATTCTCTTGCATGACATTAATCAATTGATTGGATTCAATTGGTGTTTGTTGTTTGATTGTTTGTTCGTCAATACAAATTATAAGGTGTTTTCGATTAATAAGACCAAATGTAACACTATACTACTAGGGATATATTATATATATTTGAACAGGAGAAATGTCTCATTGAATCCAGCTCGGACAGGCACGGTTCAAGAAGGTACAAAAGATCTTCGCCTCCAAACTTCCTCAGTGTCTCAAACAAGAGTCTATGATCAATGTGTGTTGCAAGTGATGATATACGGGAGTAAGACGTGATCGCTAACTTTTAGTATCATAAGGCTCTAGGTCACCCAGCGGGAAAAGGAGAGAGCAATGCTTGGTATTTCTCTAAGTGATAGTAGGTGAGTAACCGACATTTCTCGAAGAATTGCTGAGCTGAAATGGCATTGGGGGGGGGGGGGGGGTGCTGTCTTGTACACACATATTTTATATTTTTTGACTTCACACACGCTTTGGAAGCAGGTCTTTTCAATATTAACACGTTTATTATGGTTAATTATAATATTTATATATAGAAAAGAAAATAGCTTTTTCCACATATTAGAGTAAGCAAAGAGAACCTCATGTAAAGGAACTTCGTCCTCTATTTTACGCCTTTTGAATCTTAGACATGTTGAATAGCTAAGCTAAAACTACCACCACTCTATCTTATTATAGCTAGAAAAATAATAATACAACAACATGCAACAATGTACATATATTTCTTTTCATATTAGTCAGTATATCCACAATCCAAAGTAATGTAATAGTCAGTATATTGGATTTATCAAGGTGTCGTAAGACATGTGTACGTAATACGTGATCCTTGCTCTGTCATTTGATCTATTATTGAACGAAATTGGAATAAGCCGAGCAGGGAATCACACACATGATCGGCCTATAAATACATTTCAAATTTATGTGAAACATTTTTTACTTTGAATGATTTCTTTTATCTTCAAGCATCTCTTGTGTAATACAAGACACTGCGTTCTCTACTTTCAATTAAGTGTTTCGGCATTGCAAGTAGAACGGTAAAGGCCAAGGCTGTATTTTTCTTATCAGAATGGCGGTAAAAACCACCTTAGTATAACCATTTGAAATATGAAATTCAAGCCCACTTATACAGTCCTTCGTCATGGTCATTTTGGCGTATATATAAGTATATATGATTGGAACACATCTTTACTTATGAAATTAAGTTGTGCTAATATAATTAAGTAAATGAAAGTTATATGCTTGAGACTTATTAAATGAAGCAAAAAATAAGAAAAATATACAGCAAAAAGGTCACACAGCGTAGCGTATATATACTTATATTGCCATTGAAATGTTGTAGCCTCTTATATTTTTTTTACTACATTAAATAGATTTTTTTCTCTCATTATTGGTCAGTCTCAGTAAAGGCGAGGCTTATCATAGGCGTATGATATCTCGAATCGATTATTTCAATTATTTTAGTTATTTAAAAAATCGATTGGATATATAATAAACAAACATCACCTACCCATATTATTAGTAAATATATATTTAATAATGTTTTTTTTATTGATTACTCTAGTAATCTTTTTTATATTAATTCTTTTATAAAGTGTATTTCAAAATTATTTTGTTTCTATACTGTCGAAGGTGGGACGTATTTCTTTTTTAATGCTCAAGTCAATCAATAAAATTGTGGGCTTAATTCTTATTCGGGTAGTAATACAAATATAAATATTTTTTCGATTTGAATTGCCGGAATATAATGTACAGTTCGTCTAATCATTACACCAACAATTCCCAATTTAATTTAGAAACTTACGGACAGAGTTGATGGAATTTAGTATAGTTATTAAAGTTTATATAAAGAATAAAAAAAAACACATTTTTAATAATAAGCACACACTCATGTATATGACATACACTTTTATATAACATTTTAGAAAAACGTATAAAAATTTTGAAGCGGGAACGAATCGCAAAATTTTGAAGCGGGAACGAATCGAATCGCGCTGCGTTCAAAAATTTTTATACGTTTTTCTAAAATATTTTCTAATCCTAAGTGTGGAATAACACTTTAAAAATAGTAAATACACTTTTATATAAATCTATATACATGGATGTTGCTAAGATAACGTGCGTTTACACATCACCAGGGCTACTGGTACCTATAAGTAGAACAAAATGACTTGCGAGTCTGTAGGTGTTCTTACCATATCCTAACAAGTGAAGGGTAGTTTTTTATAAAATGAAGGACATGGGCATTAAATACTAAAATTCAAAATATTTAGAATACTATTTGTGAAATACTTTTTACGTTGAAACTATCTTGTATAATTAATATATACTTGTATAGAGTTTGATTTATTTATAAAATTTTATTTATTAAGATTTAAGATTTACAAACGTGTAATGTGAATACTTCGCCCCTCCTAAATATGTGTCCAATAAAGTGTAGAAAATGAAAAATAACTTTAATAAACATTTTTTTACACGTTGTCAGATACAAAAGCTAAGAGAAATATTATTTTAGTTATTTATTTAAAAAAACAATAGAATTTATAAAATAACTGACCCTACAATAAGTGTTCATATCCGTGGCTACGTGCCGGTCACCCTGGTTTTACAATTTGCATATTTACAACTTTAATTTTCAGGAAAATGGTTTGCTTTGTAAACGTGAATAACTAAAAATATGGCTGCACATGTTAATGTTATTACTGGGATTAATGTATAAAATAGTTTATATGGTGTATTAAACAATATCTGCTTCATAATTTGGTTAATCTGTTTAATTTTAAGACACAATTAACCAAGATTTTGGCACCATGCAGTCTTCGGGACAATATTTTAGTGTCATGGTTTATTAAAGGGATGATTTATTGTTCTAATAAATATAAGCTTGTGGAAAGATATTTCAAACAACTAAGTAATAGACTATGCGTATTACAGAATAGAAAATATGATTGCGTTGCGTTCTTAGCTTAAAATAAAACTTCGACTCTTTAAACATTATTTTTTTTATATTATTGCAGTACTTGTTTTTAAATATACATTTTGGAAAATTCGACGCTTGAGACACTTTACAGTTTTATTTAAAATGTCTCATTTTATACAAAACTGTATTTTGATAGTATCTGTGTCGGCTTTCTTAATTTAATTTTATAATACATTATTTCAGTATATAAGAGTATTACAATTACGTTTCCACATTAACTATAATTAGTAGCTATACCAAACATTTACAGAATTATTTACTTATTATAAACATTTACATAGTTACACATTTTTCGTAAAATCGGGCATTTATTGTGAACTATTTATTTTATATTATCTTTAGTCTTTGGTGTCAATTTCCCTTTATCTCTCTAATGTATCTCTCCATTGTATAACTAGGTTTGTATTAACAACTATTGAATGGCCGCAACTTCAACTGCGTGCATTGACGGTTTTGTATATAATTTTGTCGAAACATATAGTTTATTTAAAAACATATTTGAAGAAGGTTGTAAAAATAAAATATTGAAAACTGTATTATATCATTTCTGCCTATTCCTGGATTGGTGTGCAAATACGCACACACAACAAACAAAAACAAGCATACAAAATATTCAAAAATCATCTGTTACATTAATGTCCCGATAACAGTTTTTCTTATGTAGCTTCCATATACAGACAGCGTTCAGTTACATTTTTAATATATATAAATTATGAATTAAATAAAGTAGTAGGTTACAAGATATAATTTGCAAAAATAATTTTAAAAAATCTTATTTATAAAGTAAAATAAATACATAAGCAAAACAATTAATTATAATTTTAAAGGAAAGGATATAGATTTTTTCTCGTTCACAAGAAATTGATTTACAAATAAATTTCGAAGGTAAATTCGTAGTTGAAATTTCTTGACGTAATAATTAATGATATTTTGACCCTTGTTCGGAGGAAGGTATGGCCTAAGGCTTTAGATCAATCACATAAAAAAGAAAATTCTTCGGCTAAGCCTTTCGTTATTTATTCTTAAATGTTCACGTATATACTGTAAGCAAAATAATGAGTGGAATTATATATATAAACTAAAGCATATACGTACAAACAAAGAAAAACCATATCAAGTTATACATATACTTTTTTCCTTAAGTCACTTATAATATCGCTCACAACTGATGCATGAAACTATAGTATGTACTAACATCACAATAAATTATAATAATAATTTATGCTTACACTTTTGGCGTTATATCTATGAAACATTCAAATTACTGTTGGAAGTACATTATGGTGTTAAGGTTTTGTATTTTATATTTTGAATTTATCTCCAAGCTCACCCAAACAAAAATATCACTCTACATATTCGTGTAATTCTCGTCGCCAGAACATTTACTACTGACCCCTTATATTTGTATGCAAATTTTATAATTCATTTTTACATAAATTACGTGAGTCTTAATGTTTATATATAATTTGACATTGACCGAAGGAATGGTACATTTTTACAACATTTAAGTTGATTGTAGGTCCCTTTACTAACGAGAGCAAAACGGCAGTGCTATTTTAATAAAGCTTTTAAACATATTTATGAAATAGAAAATGTATTTTTACAAAATTACATCACTTGTATTTTTTATAATGGCAATACACAAGCAAGTAGTATAACCTTTGCAAAGACATTAAGTTACTTAACGTGTATCAATGGCGTAAATAAAATAGATAGAGGTAATTAGTAGCGGTCTTTAGAGAGGTCATTTACTTTGAACGAGCAGAAAACGTGCCTAATGGACACGCTACTCTAAGAGCATTAAGACTATACTAACAATCGAACATCTGTATCCTTAATCAAAAGCTATTTTGGGATTAAAGTTAGCGAGAGTTACATATTTAATAAGGCTTTATAATATGTTCATATAAACGTATTGATGGCTAGTTGTAGCCGGGATTTCCTTAGCGTGAGTAAGTAGACTTTAAAAAAATCTGTAAAAAATTTTTAAGTTTTAGTAAATTCAAGAAAACAATTATTTTACAATTCTGGTAACTGCAATTAAATAGGTTAAGTCGGTGAGAATTTTTCGGAAAAAATGCAAAAACATTTTTTAGATTCGGTTACATTCGGTCATTATAGTTTGATTAGTCAATTAATGTATATATATGTATTTTGTTTTGTATAAAACTTTAATTTATTACAAAATAAACTGAGTCAAAATATTTGAAAAAAAAAATTAAAATAAACTTGCGACCAGACTAGAATATATTTTTTATCCAGAGCTTTTTGCTCGCCTTGGCCGTTAAACGCGAGTGTCACGAGAGAATTAATGAAATCCTGTTCCCACTGTTAGAAGCTAGACTCTTAATAGCTTCGCTGGCTGTGATTAAAATCTACGTCGAATCAAAGAGTAAAAGAACAAACGCTATGCAATGCATAAAATGTTTTTTTATGAAATTTTATATACACAAGCTATGAAAGGCGTCTATGTAAAAATACTTATTTACAATAAAAAAGGGAAAGCCACTTTAAATTGTATGATTATTTATAATTAACAGAAACCAAAATAAATTGAAATCAGAAGATTTACCTTTTTTTCAGGAAAGAACAATATAATAGACAGAGATTTTATTAAATGATAAAAAAATACTTTTTGTTACAAGTAATCAATTTGGATAACAGAATTACGCCTAGCTTAACATGGCCTAAACAATAGGATTAAAGTTTAAATAATTCATATATTCATATATGTTAAAAGGAAATAAGTTAAACTTTTAGTTTTATACCTTTTTAACGACTCAAAGCTTAAAAAATATACTTCATATGAAGTCAACAAACACAATCTAAAGTAATTCTGTTAATATATTTTTGCTCGATGGAGACTTATCATATTTATCATATTTCTTTTAGAATAGTTCTTCAATTTTTTTTTCTGTCAATGATTAAAATGCTGTTGACCCTCTGGTCTTTACAGCGACACCGGAAGGGGGAGGGAAGAGAGGGGTCTAACCCTGCGAAAATGAGCAAGCACTGACGTGGCTGCTTGAGAGGAAGTCGACGGCCGCAACCTTGGCTTACGGTCTGCGAGCGGGCTGGGGATTTTCCCTACTCTACACAAACAAGCCGCGGTGTGAAGTCGTAACTGGGGGAAATTTAGACTATTCTAAAGGAGCCTAACAGTTTCTAACCGCTGAACCCGGCCGCGTCAACGCGCGGACGCACCGTCAGATGAGCTTGACTACGCCGTCGTTTCCGCTGACGGCAGTGTGTGTGTGTATGGGTGGAGTGTTTCCTACCTACAATTTTGCCGTTGGCTACCGTAATGAGGTCGTCGGGTCTAATAAGACGCTACGCGGGCGTCTGAGCTTACAGTTCTTCAAACGTTTATTCTAATATTCTGCGAATTATTTTAGTCTGAGGTCAATGAGACAGCAATGACACAGCGTCTTCTACGTTTACTAGCTACTTATACGTTTGGTTATGGGTTTGAATTTCGCTCGAAACATTGTGTGTAATTTCATTTACGATTCAGTCAACGGAGGCAGACAACGGATTATCTTGTCACTAGGTTGTCACTGACTACCCTGCTATGCGGGGATAAGTTAAGCAAAAATAAAAAGCTATAAAATTAATTTTAAGTTAAAAATATAAGTACACTTCTATTTCTTTTACTTTTATTTTTTGTTTCTGTTTTACAACCCAACACGTGATTGCCTTTGTATTTATGTATATAGGCCTAAGGTTACATGTAAATGGTTGTGAAATCAGTAACAGTGATAAGATCGCCTTTCTTGTCGTGCAAAGTGTCTTTTATTTGTTTCTGTTATGTTGTGTGCAATAAAGAATCCTATCTCTCCTTATATTTATAAGATTATATGGTCATGTTGTAATGTATATTTTCATTCGGGTTAGGCAGAAAGCTCTTAAAAATAAATTATTACTTTTTTCTGCCCATTTATACTGAATACTGATTGGCAGAAACAACACTGCGTCCAAACTGTAGAAAATTTATTAATGGAAAAAATCTTTGTTTTTTTTTATAAATCACCATCAAAATGAGATAGACAATACAAAACAATATACATAAAAGTTTCCTGTAAATATGTTGTATCTATAGTAGATAAATATTAGATTATAAGCCGTGAGATTTTCGGTAGGCGTCCCTGAAGTAACATATTTGTTCCACCGCGCTCCATTAATGTGGATTATGTATTCAACTACAACATGAAGATAATTACCATAAATCTGTCTTAATGCTAGAAACAGATTTGAAACTAAGATTTACCGTAATAGATTTAATTTTTTTTTAGCTTCACGCTTTTATCCCGCCTAGCTTGCTAGGCTGCCCTAGTAAACAGGAAGTACCCAGTGTCAAAATACTTCGTACTCCGCTTACCGCCGAACTACGAGACATTGCTTGTTAAATGATCTCAGATCAGGCAATGCGCGGATCTTAACGCCGCGCATTGCCTTACCAGATCGAGTAATGAGAATAATTTAAATATAATTATTCAATCGAGTGCAAATCGAACCCAAGACCGATCGCGTTAACTTCATTAAAATCATCACAATTCTATGAGCATGCAACCTATACGCTATAGTGAGTGATAGACAACTTACAACCGAAACTGCGTAACAGTTTCGGTTGTAGATGCTATGTCACTAAAAGAAAGAAATTTAGAGAATAGGTTCCTTATAGGGATCTAATTAGATGATTTCTTGTAATTCCTACGGGAGCGAGAATAAAAGTATTTTACATTTTAATGTCCACACAAGCCAAGTTGTGGGGTACAACTCATTACCATTGTTCTCCTTTTTCGATTTTCGTCTTCAATTCTTAAGAAAAAAAGTGTCTAGTAAAGACTTAAGGGTAAAAGGATGGTCTCTCTGTCACGATCTTTCCGATAGCAACATTAAATTATCAAGGCTCTACTAAAAATATCCGGCTTAGTGTCAGACCGAGATTTGGTATATAAAACCAGTAGATATGTGTACATTGCTGTATACAATGTTATCTGCAAAATCAAAAAAAAAACATTTTTTTGTTAAAATTTTACATATTTGTAAAAGATATAATACCAATTTTTTTCTGTTTTTACAATTTTTGATTTGTAAATGGACGCATGAATGAATATTCTGAAATGTAAATACAACATACATCCATAATATGTGAAGTCGATAAAAATATTTGCCTTTTAATTTTTAAAACCGCAATAACCCAGTGTAGTACAGCATTTTTTGAAACGTTCTGTACAGCACTTGAGTAGCATCTCTAACAAAACAAATCTCAGTTAAAAATAAAATTTACATTGCATTTAAAACGGTTTAAAAAATAAAATCAGTATTTTTTACTTTTCCGTTGAATATCAGATACGGAAATAGCCTGATTACGAATACATTTTCCGGATGTTTGGGAAAGTTTTCCGGATTCGCTTTAAATCTTCATAGCCTGTTTACCTTTCCCTTGGGGCACTCGTAAATTCTATAATTGTTCTTTCTTTCTTGTATATATATATTTTTTCATTTTTTACTATTTATGTTGAAGTCATGTCTTTATGTTGACTTTATATTAAAATATTATTGAAATATGACTTCATTTTACTTTTATTATGAATGATAAAATAAAATGCAGATTATAAAAATATTATATTATTTTTACTAATTATTAAGGATTTTATACAAATAGATATATAATCTATAATACAAAGAATAAGCAACAAAGATTTCAAAGTAACTCAAAACATTTGCGAGATTCACACCACTTTATCTATCACCACTTTATCTATTTTCATCCAAAATTAATTATATGTAATTTCTTATATCAAGAAAGTACTTATTGCTTAATTTCTTCTACTATGAATAAGTATAATAAAATTGTTTGTAGCGTTTGCGTGTTGTGCAAGCTGTTACTCCTGTATGGCGTGTAAACCGCATACCACTGGTCGAAGCCGCATGTAAATCAATTCTAGCTTAACAATTTCTAACAATATTTTCCATATAAAAATCGTACTGCATTTACCGGTAAAATGGTTTCGCGAGTACTTTCCGGTTCTCAATATCTATGTATATAATTATAGCAATTTACTTTTATTGTAGCCTGTCGTGGTGCAGTGGGACAGGGTCTGATTGTAAACAGAACCGGTTGTGGGTTCAATTCCTGTCTAACCCTATACTGCGTGTTAAAAATGTGAAGCTAAAAATATATTTTTTCTGGCATTTTATCGTTCATTTAGTAGAACAAAGTATCCAGAAAAAATCTTATGACATGAGACAATCTGTTCAATTTTCATCGATTTCAATTTTCGAAACTTACATAATTTGGTATTTTATATCGCAAATATTTTACTTGCCATATATAATAAAACTGTAAGATGACTTATTTCTGTGAATTGAATATATTCTAAAAGAAATACTCGTATGGTTCTTTGTAGAAGTAGCAGAAACCAACAATAGGATTTCTGAATTTTTTGTCTGTCTGTCTGTCTGTTGTTTGCCTTTCACGCCAAAACTACAGGGCAGATTTTTAAGTAACTTTCTTGTTAGATAGCTTTTTTTTGTGTCGTTGAGTAACATGCTGTTGACCTTAATGGTCTTTACAGCGACACCGGGAGGGGGGGGGGGGGAGAGGGTGCTCTAGCCCTGCGAAGTATTTAGCAAGCACTGACGTGGCTGCTTGAGAGGAAGCCGACGACCGCAAGGGCGCCCCCTGCGGGGCTCGAACCTCGACTTTCGGTCGGCGAGCGGGCGGGGGATTTTCCCTACTCTAAAAACAAAACAGCTGCCGCGTGAAGTCGCGACTAGGGGAATTTTTAACTATTCTAAGGGAGCCTATTACAGTCCCTAACCGTTGGACCCGGCCGCGCCAACGCGCGGACGGGCCGTGTCATAAGCTGGACTTCGCCGTCGTTTCCGACGACGGCGGTGTTTATGTGTTGTATTGGTGGAGTGTTTCCTACCTAACATTTTCCCGTTTGCTGCCGTGATGGGGTCGTCGGGGTCTAATAAGACGCTACGCGGGCGTCTAAGTTTACGATGCGCGGACGGGGTGTAATCGCACGCCCGTACAACGAGGGGATTTATGTGAGTATCTGCGCGCTCGTAATAGCGCTTGGCTAGGCCGTTGCAGAACTCTTATCGATTCCAGTTCGAAATCCTTATGTAGGTCTATGTTACGAACGTACCAGGGGGAACCCGATGCGATGCGTAGAAATCGGTTTTGAACCACTTGAAGTGGTTTAAGCTCGGGCCTAATGCAGGTTTTATACAATGTCAGCTTATTTCTAAGTGACATTTTACTGCGTTTACAAATTAAAGGATGCAATCTATTAAGATAGAAGCGGGCTTTATTACACACTCGACTAATGTGTTTTCTGAAGGAGAGTCGGGAGTCTAGAGTGACTCCGAGGTATTTGTAATGTTTTTGCCACGGAATTGGCTTGTTTGTTAGGTATACGGTAGAGACCGTTTCGTGTTTCAGTCGAGGGAACAATACCGCGGCACTCTTTTCGGGATTGACCTCGATCCTCCATTTGCGGTACCAAGCGCCTAGGGCGTCGGCGGCCGCCTGGAGTCTCTCGGCGATAACGAAAGAGTGGCGGGAAGTGGTGTATAGGGCGGTGTCGTCGGCGTACATAGCCAGATGGACATTGTTGACTCTCGGTATGTTGCTGGTGTACAGCGCATATAGTATAGGAGAGAGCGTGGAGCCCTGAGGGACTCCGGCGCGAATTAGGCGGGGAGTGGAGAGTGTACCTTCCACTTTAAATCGAAAATATCTGTTGGAGAGATAGTCCTTGAGGACGCGAATTAAATGATCCGGGAGGCCGGCATTGTGCAGCTTGTAAATCAAGCCACTATGCCAAACTTTATCGAACGCTTTCGCGATATCGAGAAAAATGGCCGCAGTAGAGCTGCGGACACGGTATCTAACATTATATCTGGCTATGTGTTCTACTAGCCGATGCACTTGGTGTACGGCGGAGTGGCCCTTGCGGAACCCGAATTGCTCGTCTAAGAGCAGACGTTTCGTCTCTACCGCTTCGGAGAGTCTAATGAGAATTATCCTCTCGTAAATTTTACC
This sequence comes from Dryadula phaetusa, assembly GCA_032432895.1. Classification (NCBI taxonomy): domain Eukaryota; kingdom Metazoa; phylum Arthropoda; class Insecta; order Lepidoptera; family Nymphalidae; genus Dryadula; species Dryadula phaetusa. The sequence continues at coordinate 4,828,803 of JAOYRS010000060.1, read as the reverse complement.
TAAGCAGCTCAGCAGGCTGATAGGCCTGTAGCTGCTGGGGAAATTCCTCGGCTTGTTCGGCTTCGGAATACCTATGACTATTGCTTCCTTCCATTGGTCTGGGAAGGTACAAGATTTGAGGAGGCAATTAAAAATGAGTACTAATAAGGACACGAACTGGGCCGGTAACGTTTTTAAAGTCCTGTTATTAAGACCGTCGGGCCCCGGGGCCTTCCTGTCTTTCAGGTTTTTAATGATATTTTGAACCTCACCGGCGGAGGTTGGGCGAAGCGGTTCACCTGAGGGAGGTAGTGAAGCCCAGGTTGCAAACTCGGAGTCCACCTTCGCTAGGTGGTCCGGGTCGCAAGGCTGATCGCTGGGGGAACATTGAGCCTCTAAACTGTCGGCTAAACATTCCGCTTTTTCAGTGTCATCGGCGGCAATAGAATTGTCGGGCCTAATGAGAGGTGGCATAGTCGCGAGACCGCCCGACCTGAAGGCTCGCGACAGCGCTCAGAAAGCCTGGTGCGAAGGCGCGAGTCCCTCTAGTCTCTTGTCCCACGACTCGCCGCGGAGCATGTCGAACGCGTGTCGAACACTCCTCAACCTGTTTAAATCCCTACGGTTGTCGTCTGTCGGGTATGTGTCGTGTCGTCTGGCTGCGGCGTTTTTACGCCTTATTAATCTCCTAGCAAATCGTCCTTCCGGTACGTTTGTAATCTCTTTAGAGCAGCTGAGGATCATGTCGTGTATATATTCTGTGAATTGATTAGCCGCGTCTATTGCTAAATCAACCGAGTCAGTGATGCCTGGAATTAGCTCCTTAAGCGGAGAATATTGGCTCGAAGAAGTTTTGCGAACTTCTTCCAGTCTGTAATTGTTTTGGTCGGAGGGCCTGAGGGGCGCTCCGTACCTAGTTTAATTAACACCGGTCTATGATCCGAATCTAGTTCCGGCTGCGATTCGATAGAGTGTTGCCAGAGGCGACATTCTTAAGGATCGCAATATCTAACACCTCCGGCGTGCCTGAGGGGCCAAAGCGGGAGTGGGTGGGGGGGGCCGATGACGGCCGCATTGTACTTACGCGCGAGACGCGAATCAGCGGGCCGAGGGGTAAATTTGTTATTGACCGCCATCTAATTGTTTGATTTTAGAGAATTTATTTAGCCTGGAAGCCTACGATGGCTTCCAGAAGAGTGGCGTGCTCGCATACCGCTTGTAGGCGAGCCATATTGTTTCCGTTGGTGTTGCGCAGCTTAGCCGCGAACACGCCGAGTTCGACGAAATTGAGCGCGCCGGTAAAGTCCATTACGAGCGAGAGGTCTCTCGCGGGACTACCCTGAGGGGGTTGCGGGCGCGGGGAGGGCCGCGGGGCCGTCGGTGCGCGAGTCGCAGCCGGCACCGCAACACGTGCCGCTGCTGGAGGTGGCGTGGGCTTGAACCACGCGTTCACCTTTGGAGGTGGAGCCGGTGTGAATACCTCCGGAGCTGAGGGCTCCTTCGGTTGCTCCGTCTGGCGAGAGGGGAAGGTCCTCTTGCGGTACCCTCCTTTACCGGTGCGCCTGCGCGGGGCGCGGACGCAGCCGCGATAGTTCGCGGGGTGACCCTGCGTCTCGCAGAGGACGCAGCTGGGAGAAATTTCCGGGTCGGGAACTTTTCGCGGGCATTCCGCGGTGGCGTGGTCGTCCGGGCACTTAACGCAACGCGGACGCGCGTGGCAGTGCTTGGCCGAGTGCCCGTAGTTCTGGCAGCGGTGACACTGCCCTATTAAGCCATTATACCGGGGGCGTTCTACACGGATCCCCGTCAGGTTGCAGATGGTTCGGAGGTTGAAGACCTCCTTACCCTCGTTCGTGCGGTCTAATACGACTAAAATACTGTCATATTTAACTTTTGTGCGCATATTGTACATCCTATGTACTTCGCGCACTGGCAGCCGCGACTTAAGGTCGCTCTCTATATACTCAGCGTCTAGTTCGCGGGGGACGCCTTTAATTACTACGCGGAGAGTTTTCTCCTCCTCTAATGCGTATGTGTGAAAGCCTACGTTTGTTTCCCGCATGCGGCGGGTTAGGGCGCGGTGATCTGCAGCCGATGGGACCTGGACTTTGATTTGTATCGACGTCAGCCTCGCGGAGCTGTACGCTACTTTATTTGAAAGCATCCACGCGGATACTTCGTTCCATTTGCCTTTCTCCTGTATGTAGACAGGCGGCGGTAATTTCGGGCGAGGCGGTTGAGGATTTTCGGTCGTTGCGCCTGAAGGGCGAGGACCGGGTGCAGAGGGCGCAAGGGGTGCGGCACGCGGGGCCGACGCGGGGCGAGGACCCGTTGCGGTATGCGCGGACACCGGAGCGAGCGGGGGAAGCGGCTTGGTAGACGCGGGGGCGGGTGAAGCCCGCACGGCCGACGTTTGCGCGTCGGGTTTTCGCGCTTTTAAAGGCGCGACGGCCTGAGGGGCCTTCTTCGCCTTCCTCTTCGCGGATTTTGAGACTACGGTCTCAAAATCCTGAGAGGACGTGTCCGACTCGGCGCCAGACACGTCCATTTCTGACGCGGAACTACTCGAGTCCCGCTCGGGGGACGTCGCACGCGTCCTAACTGTGCCTCGGGGCACTTCGGCGGCGCTCGGGCCGGCGTCGGGAGAGCGCGGGCTCTCATTCGCGGATGCGAAGTTTCGGAGACCGTTATACGCTTCGGCGTGGAAGGTACGAAGGTACCTTAGGAGGTCGTCTCTGGCGAGACCCTCCATATTGGCGGCGGCGACGATAAATGTATCCCCTCACCTTTCGGCGGGGGAGGGTGTGTGGCACTACGTACACTATATATACCCGTTTGGTGAACGGTGGTGTGTAAGGACTGTGTAACTTACTCCCAGAAAATGCCAACCACAGCTAGACGCCGCGCAGTATAGCACACGGGGCACGGCACGGCACGGTCCTCACAGCGGCGGCACTCTGGAACGGTCACTGACGCACAACGAAACGAAAAGCAGCGCTCGGACGCACAATCGAGAAGGGGGATGCCCCAATGTTGTCACACGACCGTCGCCGGTCGGTGCCAAATCGGAACTGCGCTTGGATAAACCATTGCAGAACTCTTTAATTGATTCCAGTTCGAAGTCCTTATGAAGGTCTATGTTACGAACGTACCAGGGGGAGCCCGATGCGATTCGTAAAAATCGGTTTTGAACCACTTGAAGTAGTTTAAGCTCAGTGTGCGCTATTAGATCTCGGTAATATATAGGCTATAATTTATTTTGAGTTTCTGAGTCTTTGGTGTGGAACCAAAGGAGCCCGTTTAATCATTATTAGATATTTATATAACCCCTTAGGCAAAGTTGGTCTACGTGATGAGCAATTATTTTTGGTATAAAAAAAAACAGTCAGTTTATATTCAGTAAAGGGAAGGTGGAACGATATATCCACGTGAATGTTCCAAAATAAAGTCACATACAGCTCCGCGTGGCTGACGCCGATCGGCATCAAGGTGTAGGTCCCGTTGGCCGCGGACCACCGCACTCTCACTCGCCGCATGCGATACATCAACGTAGGTTTTCATACTTACTCGTTAGATGAGTAAAAACAACTCCGGGTTGTCATTAAGGGTGTCCCCCGTGAACTTAACATCGAATATGTCGAAACGGGCCTTAAGTCAAAATTGCCAGTGGGCGAAGTACATCGAATGTACATGCGCACAAAAGCAAAATACGAGTCGATTCTCGTCACATTAGAATTGAACGAGGAAGGAAGTTTTCAGCCGTTTCCTATCCGTTTGTAACCTGACCGGGATCAGGGTAGAAAGACAGGCTATAAAGGTCTAATAGGGCAGTGTCATAGCTGTCAAAATTACGGCCACTCAGCTAAGCACTGCCACGCACGTTGGCGGTGCGTGAAGTGTTTAGACGACCACGGCACTGCTTCCCGACCCGGCGATTCATCCCAGCTGCGACCTCTGTGAGATGCAGGGACACTCGCGAACTATCACGGCTGCGTCCGCGCCCGGTGTAGGTATACCGGTAAGGGCGGATATAGGAAGAGGACATTGCCCTCATGCCCGGCAGAGCAATCATAGGAGTCATCAACTCCCGAGGTTTTCACGGCAGCTCCGCCTCCAAATGTGAATGCGTGGTTCAAGCCCACACTTCCTCGTCCCTCCCCGCGCCCTCAACTCCCTTAGGGTAGTCCCGCAAGCTACCTCGTGATGGACTTCACGAACACGCTTAACTTCCAAGAGCTTAGCATATTCGCGGCTAATAAGAATTTACATTATATACCGCTAGACCCTCCGTCGCTTGCTAACATCGAATAGTGTGCTAGGTATTCATGACAGGCCATCACCCAGTAGTAATAGCCTCAATATATCTTTGGCCAAAAAAGGCTATTTTAGAAAGCAACATTAAGTCGCTCCTCGATATATGTGACTCATCCATGGGGATCTTCTGAATGGGGATCTCAATTGTAAGCATATCAGCTGGAATTCGTCGTAAACTACTAAGATTCTCGACGAAATAGCTGAATAACATAACGCGGCCATCTTTGGCCCCCCACTCCCTCCTGCTTTGGCCACTTTGGTGCTCAGGAGGTATTAGATATAGCGGTCTTAAGAATGTTACCCTGTGGCAACATTCTATTGAATCGCAACAGGAACTAGATTCCGAGCACATACTTTTTTTAATTAAAGTAGGTGTGGAGCGCCCCTCAGGCCCTCCGATCAAATTTTTAACAGATTCAAAGAAGTTCTCTAAGCCTATTCGAGCAAATAATTCTCCACTTAAGAAATTTAAACCAGGCATCACTGACTCGGTGGATTGAGCAATAGACGCGGATAACCAATTCACCGACTATATTAAAGACATAATCCTCAGCTGCTCGAAAGAGGTTACAAATGTACCGGAAGGACGATTTGAAATGTCTGAAAAGCTCAGGAAATTAATAAGGCGTAAAAACGCCGCTGCCAGACGACGCGACTCCTATCCTACAGACGACAATCGTAGGGAATAAAATTGGCTGAGGAGGAGTATTCAACATACGTTCGACATACTCCGCGGATACACTCTTGGGACAAAAAGCTCGAGCGGCTCGCGCCTTCACACCAAGCTTTTTGGGCGTTGTGGCGAGCCTTTCGGTCGAACGGTCTCTCGACTATGCCACCTTTAATTAGGCCCGATAGTACTTCCACCGCCGATGACACCGAAAAAGCGGAATGTTTAGCTGTTAGTTTAGAAGCTCAATGTTTCCCCAGTGATCAGCCTTGCGGACCACCTACCGAAGGTCGACTCCGAGGTAGAAACCTGGACATCGTTACCACCTCGAGTGAAACCCTTCGCCCGACCTCTGCCAGTGAGGCCCAATACATCATTATGAACCTGAAAGACAGGAAGGCCCTGGGGCCCTAACTGACTGTCTTAATACCAGGACGTTAAAAGCGTTACCGGCCCAATTCATGTCCTTATTAGTGATTATTTTTAATCACCTTCTCAAATCTTGTACCTTCCAGCCCAATGGAAGGAGGCAATAGTTGTAGGTTTTCCAAAGAAGCAGAGGAACCTTCCCAGCAGCTACATGCCAATCAGTCTGTTAAATGGGTTAGGAAAAATTTACGAGGACTATCTCTCAACTAGATACTTCCAATACAAAGTGGAAGGTACTCTCTGTCCCCCAGGGCTCCACACTCTCTCCTATATTGTATGCGCTGTACACCAGTGACAACCTAAAGTAGACAATGTCCACTTGACTATGTACACCGATGACACTTTCCTCTACACTACTTCCCGCCACTCTTTCATTATTGCCCAGAGACTCTAGGCGGCCACCAACACTTTAAGCGCTTGGTATCGAGATCAATCCTGAAAAGAGTGCTGCTGTGTTATTCCCTCGACTCATATACACGACTATATACGAAACTGTCTCTACCATATTTCTATTAGATAAGCCTATTGCATGGCGAAAACAAGTAAACATATTAGCCGAGTGGGTAATTCTGCCCATTTCTATCTTAATATATTATATCCCTTAATATGCAAATGCAGTAAAATGTCACTTAGAAATAAGCTGACATTATATAAAACCTGCATTAGGTTCTTCCTCACATACGCCACTGTAGCGTTTCCACACACAGAGCTTAAACCACTCCAAGTGGTCCAAAATAGATTCTTACGAATCTCATCGGGTTGCCACTAGTACGTTCATAACGTCGATCTTCATAAGGACATCGAACTGGAATCAATCAAAGAGTTCTGCAATGGCTTATTCAGGCGATGCTACGAGCGCGCACATACTCACGCGAATCCCCTCGTAGTGTGAGCGAGTAATTACTCCTCGTCCGCGCACCCTAAGCTCAGATACCCGCGTAACGCCTTACGAGACCCCGACGACCCTATCACGGTAGCCAACGGCAAAATTGTAGGTTGGAAACAATCCACACACCACCGTCGACGACGTAGTCAAGTTTATCTAACGGTTTAGGGACTATTAGGCTCCCTTAAGGATAGTCTAAATTTCCCCCAGTCGCGACTTCACGCCGCGGCTAGTTTGTGTAGTGCAGGGAAAATCTCAATCCCGCTCACCGACCACAAGCCGAGGTTCAATCCCCACAGGGGGCGCCCTTGCGGTCGTCAACTTCCTCTCAAGCAGCCACGTCTGTGCTTGCTAATTTTTATAAGGTTAGAGCCCCCTCTTCCCGCCCCCTCCCATTGTCGCTGTAGAGGCCCACAGTCAACAGCATGTGCTCATAGACAAAAAAACACCTCCATTCATCCATTTACTCCTATCGAAATAGTACGGTATCCGCGTAACATTCTCTTAAAATGTATAAGTAATAATATAAAAAAAACTATACTGTATGCACATTATAAGATTACATAGTACACAAAGTCTATTAAACTAATTTGAAATTCGTACGGCTTAATGTCAACTAATGATATCCATTACATACATTATTGATTGTTACAATATTGTAAGAATTGAACTTATAAATTAAAATTATTTCTAAATAAGTTATAATTAGCGGATAAAATTAAAGTGAGTCGCTATTAATAAAAAATTTAAAAAACGTTGAAAAAATTGCAATTGACTATGCAAAATCTAAATCTTTTATTATTATTATTTTTTGAACTGTAATATAAGAAAACATTAAAAAGTCAGTCAGTCCTGTAATATTTATCAAAAATTTAAATTCGATACGTTAATATAAAGGTAATAAAAACTATAAAAATACTAGATAGGACTTCCGTCCGTCTGTCCGTCCGCCCGTCTGTATATCTGTTCGTTTGTGTCGCAATAACGCATAAGCGGTTTAATAGAATTAAATGAATTTCGGCATGGTAATGGATCATAGATCAGAGGTACATACAGAATAGTTTTTATCCTGATATTCGATGTAGTTTTTCTAAAAAAAAATAAAAAAATTGATACCGTCAAATTACTTTATATACTGATAATTCCGTGATAGGTAAACATATTTTTTTACATGGTAATAGGTCAGAGTCTGGATCGTCTTCACCTATACAAGGTTGCAAAATTTCAAATCTCACTTAGTAATGTAGTTATTAAAAAAATCATTAAAAAATAAAATACGTGTACACTTATTTTATACTTTGTTGATATTCGATACTTTGTTGTCAGGGTCAGCGTCTGACTGTAAACATGATTGGTTGTGGGTCGATTCTCATTCGCGAAAATGACAATAATTAAAATTTATTTTTATTTCTGTGCTCTGGTACGACAAAGCGCAGTGTTAAGGTAACTGTTCAACACGCAATATTAATTTTGGATGGAAAGCAGTCAACGAATTGTCGTGACACTAGATTATCTCTAACTACCCTGCAATTCGAGATAAACCGTGAAGCTGATTAATATATCCAGTTTTACAATTAATAAACAAATTATAGCTTATACAGAAATAATTTTGATTTATAAGTCAGTTAATATTTTCACAATCATTAATGTATGTCGTGTTTAAATTAGTTTATTATACTATGTGTCCTATGTAATCTTACAATGTGCATCAAGTACCGTCCGGATAAGTTTATCTTATTAGTTTAATATATATTACTTTACATTATCATTTAATAGTATATAACAGCTATTTCCCTTATTGGTGCGCTTAGATCTTGTAATCTACGTAATGAATTTTAAACGATTTTCATTAATACATAGAATGGCAAATTAGTAAGCTTAAATTTAGAAAGGAAAAATAATTTTTAACAAAGTTACTAATCTAAGGTAGAACGCGGGCGAGTGCAAAAACAAAATTGTTATAGTCATGTAGCACACGCAGGCGAAGCCGCGAGCGGGCCGCTAGTTATATATGTCATCAAAGTTTTATACTACATCATATAACTTTTTCACAAGACAACAAAATAACTTTGTGTTAATACTTATAAAAGAAAAATAAATGTTAACAAAGTTACTGATCTAAGGGAGAACGCGAGCGGGTGCAAAAACCAAATAGATATAGTCGTGTAGTTCACAACGGTATAACCGCTAGCGGGCTGCTATTATAAATATTTTACTTGCCATAATAAGTCACGCTAATTGACTGCCAGTGACACTCCTAATTTATTATGAAAGCTACGAAAATACTAAGTATTTCTACTTCAAGACCTTTTTCAGGTTTTAAAATTTACTTATATCACAAGTTCAATTAGGGTTGAGCTGACCAAACAAATATTGATTTCATTATTATATATATTGTAAGCATGTTAATTGACCTTGTTGAGTAAACAATGTTACTCAACAAGTGCTTAATTAAACGATTATAATGAATTCTTCCTATATTTTACTCTTGGTAAACCTATTCTCCTACATTCTATAAGGGAGTATTATTCTTGTGAATTGTTTATAAGCAAAGTAGAATACATTTTTGAAAAAACGTTTAAAAATTTTGAACGCAGCGGGATTCGAAGTTGCTAACAACATAAATAAGTTGTAAGAAAACGTATAAGAATTTCGACGCAGCTGGTAGTAGAACGCATGGCTTAGCGGTCAGAGCGCTTGGACGGTATCCAAGAGGCGCGGGTTCGAATCCCGCTGCGTTCAAAATTTTTAAACGTTTTTTCAAACATGTTTTCTAATTCTAAGTGTGGAATAACACTTTAAAAATAGTAAATATAAAAAGTAGAATACATTTTTAAAAATCGTATAAAAATTTGAACCCAGCAAGGAAGGATTCCAATCCGCGCCTCTTAGAAACCGTCCCCTGCTCGTCGTTCTAACCGCTAAGCCATGCTTTCTACTACTGGATGCGTTGAAATTCCTATACGTTTTTTACAACTTATTTACGTTGTTAGCAACAAGACCACTGCGTTCATATTTGTATACGCTTTTAAAAATGTTTTCTGATCATAAGTGTGGAATAACACTAAAAACAGTAAAATACGACGGATAGTTTTGTATAGTCTCGCTTTTTCATATTGCAGGGTATAGAAAATGGATCAATTACGTGAGTCTTACTGTAAATGAATGCAGGTTCGATTCTCACCTAGAGTAATGATTATAATTAAAATTTATAATATTTATTACTATTTCTCTCTTTATTTACAAAAAGGGCCAATAAACAGCAATTTTCGTAAATTTATTATTAGTTGTCACTAACAATATGTGACAAGCGAAAACATTAAATAATTAAATTGTATATTTACTTAATATAGACATATTTACAATAAAATTATTTTAAGTCATTTAGGTAAATGTGTATTTGCATTATTATCTGTTCCTACTTAACTTAACCTTTATAAGTATGAATTACTATGACACTTTGAACAACTTATAAACAAAATACAAAATCGTTTATAATTTGATTATATTTAAAGTAAAATTTTAATTAAGAGTTTAATGTTTAATTACTCTTGAAAACACAGTAAAATCTTATTAATTTTGACGTCTCATTAATAGGCAAATGTGAAAAGAACGAGAATAATTAAAAAAATAGGTTGTCTAATGAAAGGTCAGAAGTTACGTTCTGAAATGCTACGCCAAACTAAACTCAAAGCTTTCTAATTCTGTTTCAGTGTGTTACGTGGACTATTAACAAACTAAACTAGCGAAACAAAGGCACTATTTTCAGAAATAGATTTGAGCATTATGTATTCGAATAACAAAATAGTTAGTCATTCAGGCAACGCTACAATTTTTTCTATGTAAAACCGGATTCATCTAGACTGAATGGGTACTGAAAATTTACTTCGTAATTTAACTTCGGAAAATACAACATATTGTGTACAAAAGGGTAGAACATAAATTTCTATATATATTTTTAGCTTCACGTTTGGATCACGCGTAACAGGGTAGGCAGAAACACGTGGTACTCCGCTTTCCCCCGGATTTGAGACATATCGTGTTGAGTGGCGGAACTCAACGCAACGCTTTGTCTTACTAGAGCGAGGAAATGAAAATAAATGAAATATTCACTTGAGTGAAAATCGAACCCACAACTGATCACGCTTACAGTCAGACGTCCCTCCCTTGCACCACGACGGGCCTCTATTTCTATTAATTTTAATTGCTTGAATTGAAATAAGAAAATTTTTATTTATTTTTTAGTAACGGATTCGAGCTTTAACACTCAAATCCGTTACTACCTAGCTTATTTTTACAGCTTCACTCCTCATCATTCACAAAAGATTTTAGAAACAACCACTTGGTTCTCCATTTTCCGGTCGAATTGCGTAACTTACTTACCAAAGTAGAGAACTACAAAAATTTTTAATATAATCATTACCCCTCAGAGGGGATTGAAACCATAACAATTCACATTTATAGTCAAACGGCGTCCCACTGCAACAAAACCTATAAAGTTAATTGTTTAAAAAAATAGAAATACTTCTTTAGGTACTTTACTTTTGAAACATAATGTACGGAAAAAGTATGCTTATTTAACTTACGAACAAGATTATCTTTCTCATGAGATTGTGAATCTTAATTAATCTACGTTTTAATAAAATAAATTAACTTATTTTAGGACTTTTTAACGTTCAAACTTTTTAAATGGTTATTTGAAGATTATAATAATATATTTTTATTAATAAAACACATATAAGTTACACCTAGAAAGCTTAATTTTATATTGACCAACTTGGACTTTGCTAAAATTGCTTCATAAATCACTTATAATATTCTATAAGTATTTCAAAGATGGGTATTACGTTACTATTGTTATACACTGTTATTACATTTATTAGTTGAGATTTCTCTACTCTCTCTAGACTTAAATACTAGCAAACAATAGTAGCAAAAATTATAACCTTAGATGCGAAAATGTTTGTGATTTTTATGACATTGGGTTTAAATAAAATTAAAAAATATTTTTAAAAATCATAAACATTAAATATAGGTCAAGTATACAGAGTGTTGTGTTGATAGACGGTTAGTAAGGAACGTAAGAATTTAGGCATATTCTGTGCTTTATGAGACAGAAATATCAAATCTTTGTAACCTATACAAAATATTATATTTATATATATCTAAATATTAATAAGTGAAGATTATTTCGACCCCCATTCATAAAAATACACTCAGTTAATATCAAGAAGAAGTAATGTAGTACACCATAACTTTGGGTAATAATGCATTAGAAGTAGATTATTTAACAGAAACTTTTGTATAAAACGACTGTCTGTCACATTAATAAAATCCATGTACATATTATATTGTATAAAAATATATCGATTTTTCATTGAATCTCTTGACATATCTTTATCTATCTGTCGTAAAAATATCCTTACAAGTGAGGGAAAATCTTTGGAATGCTGCTAAGTAAATTATCGGGGCGTTAATGATTATGTTTATTTAGAAGAGAAATATAGAAATCGAATATAACGCCTGTTTTACGCGCCAAATGGACTAGTGATAACATTATTCATCATATTTCATAGTTGAAATAAATAACTAAAACTAAAACCAATTTTCTTCGAGGTCTCCTTATATAAGATCTTCCAAATAAATAGTAAAGTATTCTCTCAAATGAGAATGGCATCATCTCGTCACACTAACTGTATCGTTAATAGTACGAAAAGTAAAAACGCGGAATAATTCTTTTCGTTATTTTGAATTTATATAATGAATGGTTGGTAACTGATACTCCTTGAAAAAAGAAAAATTACAAAAAAAAAATTTTTAAATTAAGATTTTTTTATATTTTACCGAGTTTTGATTTAATAGGTTTAATTTTGAATCACTTACTGCTGAATATTTATTAAATATTTAACCCTTTATTATTATAAATGTTCTCTTTTTTATACTGTTGCTTTATTTTAAATAATATTTATTACGATGCTGCGATGAATAATATTAAGCGTTTTAGCAACTTGCTGATTGAAAGCAATATAGGATGGAAACCTTAATAAGATTTTATTTTAAAAATTCAAGTGGTTAGAGCCCGCCATTTTTCTTTTTGTATGCTTGACGTAATTAAGATGTTTATATCATTTAGCACATTTAGATATAAACGGCCATGCATCTGCTTGCTACGATCGTATATATTCGCATGCAGATTTGCCAAGATGTCTGAAGGCAAAACTAAACTATTAAGGTTGCAGCCTCAAAGAATAAAATACGGTTTCCGCGTACTATTTTTATATTATATATAAAAAATGTATAAAAAACTGTTACTCTATGCACATTGTAAGATTATATGATACACATAGTCTATTAAAGTAATTTAAAATTATTTAGAGTATAATTATTGTTTGAATTGTTATTATAATAAAATAGTAGAAAGGTGAATTCAGTACGTGAAAATATAAATAAGGTAAAAGAAACTAAAGAACCACTCGATAGAATTTTTTTATTTGTCCGTCCGTCCGTCTATATGTCTGTCTGTATATATATATATATATATATATATATATATATATATATAGGACAGGTTTGTTTACTTAACACTATCACGTCATAGTATCAAACGAAGTCGTGTCCGTTGTTGGTGCACTTAGATCTTTTAAATTAGGCAGAGGATTTTAACACGTTTTTCAATTATACAGGAGGTAATTGAGTAAAATTAAACCCAGAAAAGAAAAACAAATTTTAACAAAGTTGCTGATCTAACGGAGAACGCAGGCGGGTGCAAAAACTAAAAAGATATAGTAACTTAGTTCACGTTGGCGAAGCCGTGAGCGGGCCGCTAGTTATTTAATAAGCCAACCATAATGTTATCTAATTCACGGTAGATATAAAACATATGCGTTTTCCTTTACATTATCATAGTCCCACATTTACCATCTTTACAATTAGTCTATTATATATCAACTTTAGCGAATTTCATTATACACAATATATTTATATGTTCTAAATTATCCTGTTATATAAAAATATTATATCATTTGCGCTCTTGCATTAAGCGTTACAATTGTGAATCTTTTGGTGACAGCAATTGTTACTGACCATTGTCTCGTTTGATCGCTCGTTTAATGAAAGGTGTCATTTACTGTCATTAGTCTTTGTCGGCTTTATAATTTATCTTCGCCTTATTCCTTAATTAATTGTGGTCGCTTTTACTTAGGAGTCATTACTTGGGGCAAGATCTTATATCTTATATTTACGCTACATATACTTGTAACATGATATTCTTATCCCTTTTGTCTTAAAGCTTCTGTCCGTACGTATATAAGTAGTTCGATAAACTAACTAAAGAATATATTTTTTAAATTGTGGAATCATCAATTATATTTTGATGATCTTTAAACATTTTCTGAATTAGCGAAATCCAGAGAGAAATAAATTACCAAAAATGTTTTCTCAATATTATTACTTATAAGAAATTTGGAAGTAACTTTGAAGTTCCTTTATCAGCGTATTTGCCAAAATAACAAGTTTTTATCAAAACTAGAAAATATACATTAAATCCGTCATATGTAACAAAATATATGAAAAAGCACCTCCATCTACTCGTAGGTGTCTTTTGAACCCACAACAATTAATTATGTAAGTATGAATTCAGTCGAATTAGCGAGGGTTGAAGGGTCTAAGCGGAAACTGGACATCTGCAAATAAACGTTGCCTAACGTCTCTTTATGAAAGTTTCGCCAAATAGTGTGAGGACTGGAAATAACTTGCCTTCAAACTTTATTTATACAACTTATACATACTCTATATGTTGTAAACTACTAATTATATAAACTATATAAATAATATTATCTTGCCTAATAATCTTGCCTACAAGAATTTTAAATATTTTTTCTTTTATGATTATTATTCTGAACCCTCGAGACACAGTAAAACAGTATCATACTGTAGATATGATAATTATGGGTTTATTTCGTACCTCTGGTATAATAAAGAAATACTGCTTTTACATTGATATATGTCTATGTAAAAACTCGTCAAATAAAAATCAAATATATTTTATTACTTTAGAGTTTTGTAAGAACAAGTTAAGTTCTGTATTAATTAGTCTCAGCTTTTGTAAAATGTTGACAGAAAAATTTCGCAATTAGAAATTTTCTTCAACTTCGAGGTTGATTAGGTAAGAAGCTCCGAAAGGTGCGCAAAAGTTAAATATTCTAGTTGATTAAACAAGTTATTACTTGTTATTTTTTTGTGAACAATGTAAAATAATTTCTCGAAATTAATTAAAGGATTGCTTTAGTTTATTTGTTTTCGTGTTTATTATTAAGAAGATATCTAATTAGTTGAAATTGCTTTCTAAATTACTTACATTAAAACTTACAAATTTTGCTAGTTGTGTGAAAGTGATTTCAAGTAAAAATTCCGAATAAAATTCCTAAAAAACATACAGTTCCGGCATGAATGACACTTAAAATTATTTATAATTTGTCAACTTATAGCCTTTTGCAAAAGACTATAAGTTGACAAATTATAAATAATTTTAATATATATATATATATATATATATATATATATATATATATATATATATATATATATATATATATATATATATATCTATGATTATTATATTAAATTTTTACCCGTTTTAAAATAATTATTGTATTTTTATATATTTCTAGAAATGGAAACATATGCACAAGTGTATTTATTACTAACAATACTTTCTACTTCATTATAAATTTACTATGATAAAAGAAAAAGGTACAAAATAATAACTATGTATATATCAAAATTATATCTTCCCATTGGTAGCCTTACACCCTAAATTGGTATATTTTAATTGTGAACCTTTTACCGATGATTGTTGACCTGATTTAAGCTACCCTTAATTAGACATAACAAAGAGTCTGAGCAGGTCGCTCATTAAAATGTTAAATAATGTGAAAATTGCAACATTAACGCTTAGCGATAAAGAAATTAGGTATTAACACTGGGCAAATTATACCGAACAACGCTTGTAATTACACCGATTTGTACTGAAATTAAAATAATTTACAGTATAATTACTAAATGTCTATATTAAATAGTATATACAAATATACGGAAATCAAAATAAAATATTCTATTAACGACATAATGTACAACAATTTGAATACAATCTTAAAAAATGTCTACTTTTTAAACGGGTTTTATTTAGCTCACCCCGTTTGTTCTGTTCGCGGGTCAAATTTAGTCATTGAAATTCCACCCTCTTCGCGTCAACCAATTGATCTGAAATTTGGTATACACCTTTCATTCTAGTGACAATACGTATAAAATATATTATAGCAAATCTAAGATGGCCACCACTAAAACATGGCAGACATCTTCATTTATTTTCCAATCCCATCAATATGGCTATTAAATAAAAGGGCTTGGTAAGTTGAATACAGTGCAGTGTACTATACAAAATCAAAATCCAAGATGACCGTAGCTAAGAAATGACGGGTAATGTAGTTTTTTTATTCTCATTAATATGAAGAATATCAAATTAAAGGGCTTTTAAAGAATAATAAAGTGCATTATAAAATATCACAATATGAATCCACCAGCCAAATCAAGATCCCGTAAACTGTTGAGAACTGTGTGGCGTTAGGGTAGCTCCTCACCAAAACCTCAGAAATAAAAGTTCAGTTAAAATGTGCGTAATTATAAATTTTCTTGTTATTATCGTATGGTGTGATACTTCACAACAAACATTTTAATCGACGGTTGTACTGTTTACAATAAAACCGTTCATTTTAAAAGTTTTTTCTACAGTTTGATATTTGCGTATAATATTGCGTATAATATAATTAATGAAAGAATATATTAGTATTCAGGTGTAATATTTATTAATTATTGTCTTTTAATAATTATTAGTTTAAAATAAATGTTCTCCGAGTTTTCTCTGTGGTTCTTCTCAGGTTCTCAGGTCTGAGACATTTTAGTGATCCGATGGTAAATTATATGGTATGTTTAAAATAACGATTTTCGCTATTTAAGATTCCTTGACAGGGAAAGAAGTTCTCCCTCCATAATGTCATGAAAGAAAAATGTAAAGATTTTTTTAGCATTTTAATTGCAGACACATCTTATCGGCCATGTTTTAGTTACTTATTATTACCGATTTAACAAGAACATTGCAAAATAGCCCGGTACTTGAAATATCAACTGTTTCTAATAAGAAACTGCGGCAAATTGAGCAAAAAAAACTTGTTACAACTAATAGACTATTTAGAATTATAATAATCGAAAATTTTATTAACTTAATTTTATCTTCAATCTCAGTAAATTTAGCCAAATTTATTTTGTATAACATTATGTACGTAATATGCGTAAAAAGGCGTCTTGTTGTTAAAATATTATTAAGCGTACGATCCCTAATATTATAAATGTAAAAGAAATTCTGTCTGCCTTTCGCTATTCTTTCACAACCAAGCTAAGGTATATCGGAGAGTCGATTTTGAAGAAGCGATGGGTAGTTACTATTTTAGAAAAATATTTTCGCAGAAAATGCTACTTAGTTTTTTGGCCGAAAAAACTGTTTACTATATTACAAACATATAATATTTTGTTAATATATAACGATTATCACCTTAAACCTTATTATATATCGGTATTTATGGCATCATATGTGCAACACTCTAAGATAAAATCATAATGCAATAAACAGTCCAGCTAACAATCAGTTCACAAATGAACTTCTCGTGTTTGCGGTGGCTTACTTGAGTGCAAATCCCAACATGTTCTCAATAATATATCCTACTACAAGAACTTCGTAATTAAATTTAGAGCTATTGATAATAATTAATTATTAAACTCATTAGTAAGTTTACTAACTTCTAAGTTATTTGAGTGAAGTTACTCAAAGCTATGTGTATGATTATTAATATATAACTTAAAAGAAAAGCAGCTTCACACACTTTATTGCACATAGCAGGTTAGTCAAGGACAACTGAGTGTCAAGACATTCCGTTGACTGCTTGCCACCCGAAATCGAGTCACGTTGAGTGGCAAACTCAAAGCCATGCTTTGTCTTACCAGAACAGAGAAATGAATATGAGTTAAAAATATAATCATTCCCCCGAGTGAAAATCGAACTTATAACTAATCACGTTTACAGTCAGACGCCGCTACTGAGCCACGATGACCTTTATAGTACGGGATAATTTAAAATCAAACAATCAAATTTGTTAACATTACAAGGAAATTAAGCGATAGTAATCTCCTTAAAATTATTAAAAATTGACACTTTTATTAACTGGACATTGAAATAAAACTAACAGAGCATACTAGAGGCAATATAGAATTTCATCAAGTGTTCTAAATAAATTATTTAATATCTGCATGTAGTAAGGTTACATGAAGAGCGTTTGAATGCATCATGAATCCTGCTAAGTCAGATTTAATTAACACGCTAATTAACTTTTAGGTTGAAATGTATACAGGTTTATATAGAAGGGTATATTTTAGACTCAAATTTCTACCTGTAACCACGGACTATTGTAAAGTGTTTCAAACGTCAGGTTTCCAAAAACTTATTTTCGAATAGTAAAATAACGCGATTAGCCTGTTTAAAATAGTTTCATTTAAAATGTGATGATCTTATTAAGTATACCTACTTTGTTATCATAAAGTGTAACTTTAAATGTAGTCAAACTTTGTCAAACTTTAAAAGTTGTCAAACTTTGTTTTTTAACTTTTATAAAACAGTTCTCCTCAATCTATGAGTTGTATGTATGTGTTTGTGGATAACAACCAGTTTACTTAATCTATGTATATGTGAGTGTCTATATTAAACACATATATAGACTGAGAAGAGCTGTTACTATACATGTAGGTACTTATATAAGCTTCATATATATAAATCAATGTAATCTTGGGGATCTGATGATGATACATTATTTTTATAACACAAATGGATAGCGAGAAAACACTTTAAAGCGTTTTTTGAAAAAACGTATGAAAATTTGAACGCAGCGGTATTCGAACCCGCGTCTCTTGGATACCGTCCAAGAGGCGCGGGTTCGAATCCCGCTGCATTCAAATTTTTATATGTTTTTTCAAAAATGTTTTCTAATCCTATGTGTGGAATAACACTTTAAAAATAGTAAATACTTTAAAGCGTGTTTTTGGGTAAAAATCTTTTATCTTATTCGAATTTCGTGGTATCTATAGAAATGTTATACTATTTTTCATCGAAAACGTTGAAAATACTAGCTGCAAATTAAATTCCTTTTTAAAATTTCAAACTCAAGCAAAATCAAAATTCTTGACGCAAAATGTTAATAAATGTTTTCAGCAATTTTTCTGGAACCTTTTTTTTGTTTGTGGCTGAAAATGCCATTTACTGATCCTCACTAACAGTGAACCGAATCCTACTCACTAAAACCCCGCGGAAACCCTCTTTACGTACATGGCGTACATAACAGGTTGCTCAGGGCTTCCTTCCACTGTAGCCGCAACTTTGGTCTACGGTGGTGGTGGGTGGTGGTGGTGGTCTTCATTTGCGCTGGACTCGCGCACCCGCTTCGCGGTCTTCTTAAGTGTGATCACTTACTCTCAGAAGGAGACCATAGAAGACTAGTTCCTCTGACAGGTTGCACGCGAGTGAATTTCATCCCCACATTGAGGAAGACCAAACCGAAAAGCAGAGCCCACACTTGGACCGCTCTTCCTTTACCATCCGAGGTTGGGTTGCCCCATGCCCTGGATTTAGGATTAAAATCGCCAAGGTCAAAGATTACGTGGCGATGGCAGCTGAGAGAATCGAAGAAGATCTGCCAAACTCCGGTTCATGGAAAAGTACATAAATAAAAAGGGGGCTCCTGTTACCTTTAAATTTATATACGTTTTTTTTTGAAAAGTATTAAGTTAGTGCTTTGAAGCCCATGCAGTAAGTGTATTTCTAATGCCTATAATGCAAAAGCTGGGCACATATAAAAAAATATACACATATTATAAACAAATTCACGGAAATCGAACACTTTTTTTCGGATAAAAAATATTTAAACAACAAAAACATTATTTACACATATTCTTTAAATTTACTTAAAAAACGATCGTCCTGGCGCAGTGGAAAAGAATAAATAGATTATAAACGCGATTGTTTGTGAGTTCGATTACCACTCAAAGAGTAGACAGAGCGGCGTAGAGTTCGACACGCAACACGAAATTTCTCAATTTCGAACAAACTTCATACTCGCTTGTGTCAAACTATCCTGCCATGAGGAATAAAGCGTGAAACAATCGCAAAAAAATTAAACTTAAAAATGCCACGCTATGATGATATGCGTTTTCGATTTATCACATTAATCAAGTTTTCAACTACAGAATCATTTTTTTATTTCCCAAACAACATTATATATAGTAAATTAACAGCCAACTAATAAATTACGTGTAAGTTTAATACGTACTGCTATGTAGGAGTGTATTTGCTTAGTTTGTAATCAGTTCGTAAACGAACTTCCTATGTTTGCGGTATTTCGCACTCGAGTGCAAATCAGAACAAGCTCATAGATGTGCTCAAAGTTACCGTCAACTTCCTAATTGACCACGTAGAGCTTTCAGTAATGTTCAGTTAAATATTCGTAATATTAAATATTTACATTAAACGTGACAATTTCATGAAAAACTTATATGCAGATATAAGATATAAAATACATTAAGATACATTAAAAGTCTTATTACGATATCTTTTTTTATAAAAAAATATTTCTTTGGCAAGTCAACGTAACATACAATATGATATATATATAGAAAAAAAACACTTTATATAGAAAAAAGAGTTATATTTTAAATTCCACTTACAGGAATCGACATAAAAAGCAATCATAATTAACGTACGCTGAAAAAAAAACAAAAAGTAAGACAAAAAAATTAGGAAAATTAAATATTAATAAATTTTAAACCAACTCAACTAAGACACTATTTTAAACCAAACAGTACATTACATAATAATGTCTTAATATATTCGTATATAAATAGCATCGATAAAACTAATACATTATGTTTTCCTTTTTTAGAGCGCATTATCAACTTTTGCTTCTTTAAAAACTGAAATTATACGAATTGACAGCTGTTTAAAGGAGCAGACATACCTAAGTAAAGTTTAAATTTTCTATACTATACTATTTACTAATATTTTGAAATACATTACTATAATAAGAAAAAACAATTTTTTTTAGCTTCACGCTTTTATCCCGCGTAGCAGGGTAGACAGAAAGTACCTAGTGTAAAGACACTCCGTACTTCGCTTTCCACCGAATTCGAGACATTGTGTGTTGAGTGGTGGAACTCAACGCCGCACTTTGTCTTACCAGAGCGAAAAAGTCCCAGTGCGCCACGACCGGCCTCATAAAAAACAATAAATTACAAAAATATATTTTTTGTTATACTACTTTGCATATATGAAACCTCGTAACATTAGTTAAGTTTTGATGCTTAAACGTATTTAAGAATCAAAAACTTACTAACGGAAGCATTAAATAAAGTGAATTCATGATCAGAATGAAAACAGCCAATTAGCATTGTATTCGCACCCTATTCTTGACTTAAATTTCTGTTAAGAGAATCAAAATAAGAGCATAGAATTTCGAATTAACAGAAAGCATTGGCATCGTCTATATTTCTCCTACAAATTAATTCCTCGAAATTCTACTAATATCACAAATACGAAAGTTGGTGAGATTGGTTGTGTGTATGTCTTGTGCTCTGCAAAAACTCCTAAATAAACTTTAATGAAACCTTACAGTAATATAGGATATACATCAGGATTACATGTAGGTACAGTTTATAATGATTTGTTTATTGATCATTATTTAGTCGATAAATATTAAACTAAGTAACTTAGCTACTTTTTACCAATACGCTACACGGCCAAAACCGTCAGTGTTCTAACCTATCTTGGATTAGATGTTCTTCTTATATGACATATTCAAAATATAATTTCATACAAAAAGCAAAAGAAAAATTAAATAAATATTACGACTATGAAATAATAAAATATCGAAATGTTTAACTAAAAACGCACCAACACCATCAAATGGTCGAATTCCTTTGATTACATTAAAAAATATTAACTTTAATGACCGATGAATGTACTTTGTCATTAAAGTAATAATTGAGTAAATATATTTTTTACAGATCATACGTAGGTTTATTTATTTTTGAAAATTTTTAGGCCATTTAGAAATCGTAAAAATGTCTAACAAATAAGGTTGTTATCAAACTACAGTTGAACATAATAAAACAAGTATAACCTTCCCTTAAGTTATTTATATCCCATAGAGATAAACTGTTAAATAACACGTAGAGCGATATGCAGTGTCTGCACCAGCTGGGTATATCGTATATTAATTATTTGTGTCACAAACTATTGTGTGTCGAATATTAGCAATTTTCACAAGAATAGGTATATCGTGAAAAATATTTAATCCAGGTGCAGTCAGGCAGTGTGATTGTAACCGCAATTAGCGGTGGGGTCCCTTTCCATTTGGAGGAATTCAAATTACTTTTATTTCTTTGCAAACAAAACGCGGTGTTAAATTCCGCCAGTTAACACGTCGTCGTTAGCACGTAGTAACATCGTCTCAAACGTGACATTTGGGAGGATATTGAGTGTCTTGACACTAGGTTCCTTCTGATTATCCTGCTATGCGTGAAGCTGCTTTAAAAAAATGAATAAAATATTCAACAACATAATCTATATAAGGTATTTGTATTAACTCGAATTTCAAATATTATTCATTTAAGCTCTTTCAAAGTACCTGAATCATATTAAACAGCACAAAACACTGTCCAGAAACCAAACAAAGATGGAATTGGGATCGGAATTGGGATAAATATATAAAAGAGATGAAGAAAGAACGGAATAGGCCCGCTAGTACTTTCGCGGCTGATGACACCGACAAAGCGAAATGTTTAGCTAAGAGTTTAGAGGCTCATTGTTCCTCCAGCGATCAGCCTTGCGACCCGGACCACCTAACGTAGGTCAATTCCGAGGGAGCAACCTGGGCATCGTTACCCCCCTCGTGTGAACCGCTTCGCCCGACCTCTGCCGGTGAGGTCCAACATATCATTAAAAACCTGAAAGACAGGAAGCCCCCGAGGCCCGACTGTCTTATAGCAGGACGTTAAAACCGTTACCGGCCCAGTTCGTGTCCTTATTAGTGATCATTTTTATTTGCCTCCTTAAATTTTGTACCTTCCCAGTTCAATGGAAGGTGGCAATAGTTATAGGTATTCCAAAGCCCAGCCGGCCGAGGAATCTCCGCAGCAGTTACAGGCCTATCAGTCTGTGAAGTTGCTTAGGTAAAATTTACGAGAGGATAATTCTCATTAGACTCTCTGAACTGGTGTAGACAAAATCTCTGCTCTTAAACGAGCAATTCGAGTTCTGCAAGGGCTACTCTGCTGTTATTTAACATTAGAATTAGTGCCCGTAGCTCCACTACGGCTGTCATTCTCGATAAAGCGGAAGCTTTCGACAAAGTTTGGCACAGCGGCTTGATCCACAAGCTGCGTATTGCCAGCCTCCCAGACCATTTAGTTCGCGTCCTTAACGACTATCTTTCAAATAGATACTTCCGATTTAAAGTGGAAGGTACTTTCTCTTCTCCCCGCTTGATTCGGGCTGATGTTCCTCAAGGCTCCACGCTCTCTCCAATTTTGTATGCGCTGTATACCAGTGTCATACCTAAAGTAGACAATGTCCACCTGGCTATGTACGCCGATGACACCGCCTTCTACACTACTTCCCGCCACTCTTTCATTATTGCCAAGGGATTCCAGGCGGCCGCCGACGCTCTAGATCGAGGTCAATCCTGAAAAGAGTGCCACGGTATTATTCCCTCGACTCGGACACGAAATTGTCTCTACCATATTTCTTCTTGAAAAGTCTATTCCATGGCAAAAGCAAGTTAAATACCTCAGAGTTACTTTAGATTCCTAACTCTCCTTCAGGAAACACATTAGTCGAGTGTGTAATTCAGCCAGTTTCTATCTTAATAGATTACATCCATTCATAAGCAAACGCAGTAAAATGTCACTTAAAAATAAGCTGACTTTGTATAAAATCTGCATCAGATCCGTCCTCACATACGCCAGTGTAATGTTCGCGCACAATGACGTTAAACCACTCCAAGTGGTCCAAAATAGATTCTTACGAATCGCATCAGGTTGCCCCTGGTACGTTCGTAACATCGTTCTTCATAAGGACGTCGAACTGGAATCGATCAAAGAGTTCTGCACTGGCTTTTATAGACGCTGCTACGAGCGCGCAGATACTCACCCCCTCCCCGAATCCCTTCAAGTCTATTTAACGGCAGGTACGCGCATTGGCGAGGCCGGGTCCAACGGTTAGGGACTGTTAGGCTCCATTAGAATAGTCTAAATTTCCCCCAGTCGCGACTTCACGCCTTGGCTGGTTTGTGTAGCGTAGGGCCTAGCCCGCTCGCTGACCGCAAGCTGAGGCTCGATCCCCTTGCGGTCGTCGACTTCCTCTCAAGCAGTCACGTCAGTGCTTGCTAATTTTCGCAGGGTTAGAGCACCCTCTTTCTGCCCCCTCCTGATGACGTTGTGAAGACCAACAGGGTCAATGGCATGTACTCAAAGACAGAAAAAAAGAACGGAATATAAGATTAGGGAAGATAGAAAGATATTAGAACAAGTGAATGAGGTGGTATATGTGGAAAGTATGTTTAGTGAGGTGGAAGATACGAAATGGATGTGGAAAGGCGTATTGCTGCCGGTAACAGGGTTAACGGTGCTCTTGCTGCATTGATGCGAGGACAAGATGTCAGCGTACCTGCACGTCTTGCCGTTCACAATGCAGTACTGATACCATATGCGGAATCAGTTTAGCTGTCCGTATATGCAGCGAGGGGATACGCACAATGGCAGGTATAAGCACGAATGTCATAGTAGTATGTGAAGTAGAATGTGCTCAGGTGGTTTGGGCACGTTGAGAAAATAAGTCCTTCCTCCAGTGTATACACATATCAGTGTCAATAATCGCATGCATGTCTATTGGTAATTCATTTTACATTTAAATTATCGATGTTTACGCATATATTCTATACGGGAGTGATTTGAAATGCAATATTAAATTTAATAGTAAAATCAATAATTAAAAAGCCTTTCGTGGCATACTAGGACAGTGACTGGGGAACTCCTTTGGTTATGGGTTCGATTTTCGGAATGGGTTGGAAATTGATCCCAGAACGGGTTCTATTTCCAGTTAGTTCAATGATGTTATTATGTCAATGTTTTTCATTTTGTCGATCTGGCAAATAAAGAGCGGCGTTGTGTTTCGCTACTGACTCGAACTCGGTCGACAATTAAAGGACATAGTCTTATTTAAGTTTTGCTTATTATCTTTGGAAAAAAGAGTGAACCGGAAGAAAAATATCACTTATATATAATTACAGAAAATGTCGGTGCGTATCATCGGCAGTTTTTAATCTACGTAATAGAAATATTCCCACTGGATAATAACATACGACTATATGGAGTAACCGTACACATGAGGCAAATTGTAAAGTTACTTTGTGGTGAAGGCATCTTGGTGTGAATAAAGCCTCTCAGAGGATAAGGCGTGGAAGTTTGCATACGATCTATCTAACAATATACGGAAACTAGGGATATATTTCAATGAAACTTCATGTTATTGTTACTTAATACTTACCTCGGGGAATTTTTCTCTTGTTTGTTATTTTTTATTAGGAAATCACTGATTTAATCAATAATTGAATAAATTATTTGTTTTTTCTGCCAGTTAACTTTAAATTTAGGTTTCCAGGGAAATTAAAATATTGTCACTTTAAGTATTATTAAGTAATTTAGTCCGGACACATATTTGGATTTCTCTTACTTAAATTATATTTACGTTAATTTGGAATATTTTTAGTTTTATTTGTAATGAGTTATTATAATCTATATAAATAGATATAATTAGAGTGTCTGTTTGTAATATTATAACTTTTTACTAAATGCATATGCATTAACACACGGTTCAAATACAAAAATAATTAATCAAATATTTTTTACAATTTTTATTTGCTCTGTCTGGTTAGTCCGGCTAATCTCTGGAATAACTGGCGGACAACGGATTGACGGGGCTTTTACTGGCAGATAGTTAATGTAATAAAGAGTAAATTAGGCTACTTGTACTGTCGAATTAAAAAATAAAGATCCTTAGAGGATAGAATCCATGACAAATTCGCGGGCACAGCCTGAAAGAAAATATGAATATTGTAAATACTTTATAAAAGAGGTATTAACCTCTTATAAAGTATTAACTTTATTGAGGAACATTAAGGGACTAAAATTAAATAAAAATATTGAATTACTACAAAACCTACATTCAAAGCGACATTCTACGATCCCTCCTCAGCCCATAATAGGTATCAACAAGAACACCCATTTGAAGGTGAAGAGCATATAGAGCCTTAATATTAAATTACAAAAGAAATATGAAACTCATTTTAATGGGTCGTAGCGCCAATCCAAAAGTGTTCGCATAAATTACTTTGGAGAGAAGACAATCTGTCATGTTTAAATAATACCTTTAAATTTTAACCATATTTTTTAGTAAAGTCTGTTAAAATATAGTTACAACGTGTACTTGTTATTTAAACAAACAGTAAGTAGTGTTACAGCGACGTAATATTTTTTTATTTTACTCTTATCTACTTTTGCATTTTTAGAGTTTTAAAAGGTTTCTTTATAAACCTATCATTAGTACCTATGTAATAATTGTTTTTTTTTGCATCACGCTTTCATCGTATATAATAGGTTAGACAGGAAGTACCTAGTGATAAGATACTCCATACTCTACTTTCCACTGAATTCGAAACTCTGCGTGTTGAGTAGCAAAACTCAACACCACTCATTGTCATACCAGAGCGAGAAAATTACAATGATTAAAATATTACATCCATTCTCTCGAGTGGGAACCGAACCCACAACCGATCGCGTTTACAGTCAGACGTCCAATTTTAAGTTCCAATTTTAAGTTTTCAATTGTACTCCAACAATCTCGGTTAGAGAAAACGGTCTTATGCCAACATGCCTTTGAACCTGTTTTTATCTATTTAAAGTAATTCAGCTTTTTATTTTTTTTCGTTTGAGTTTGATTACCACCTAGTGGAACGATGTTATTTGAATTATTTTCATTTTACTGCTCTGGTAAGACAAAACACAGCGTTGAGTACTGCCACTCAACAGGCAATGGTTCGAATTCGAGAGGAAAGTGAACAACAAATACCTACACTGCTCACTACTCTACTGTACTGTGTCGGAAATGTGAAGCCAAAAAAATATACTTATATTATAAAAAATTTAGTACCTTTTAATAGAAAACTTATTAAATTTCTTCGGTTATTTAATATTAGTTTGGTTATTGGTATTTTTTAGTTAGGTATAATACTTTTTTATCAAATTTAATAAGATTTGATTTAGGTATTTAAAAATATTTTACACCTTTTTGTTATTTTATATCTGCTAGTAAAAATATGTATATATAATAAAAGCTTATGCCTTAGCTATCGAAGAGAGTCGTTTTAAATTAAATTAAAATAACCAAACCAAATATTATACGCGGATATGAAATTTAAATAACGGAGCTTCACGTTTTTCCCAGCATAGCAGGGTAGTCAGACACAACCTAGTGTGAAAGCACTCCGGTGGCTGCATTCGGCCCGAAATCCAGATATTGCGTGCTGAAAATAGTGTACTGGGTGGAATTTAAGCGACTTATATATAAAACCTTAAAATTAAATCAAGCTTCTGCTTGAGTATAGTCCCAAAGAAAGAATTAAGTTTCTCGAAGAGCAAAACGATCATGGCAATAAAATATTAAATTACCGGCTGTTTGTACAATTTTCCAGTTGAGGACTACAGATTCTAAGAAAAGGTGGCTATATTTTTTGACATTTAGATAAAACCACAGAGTAATTTTTATTTGTTATATAATCTATCTATAAATTTGACATACTTTACTATTAAAAAATATGACTACTATAGTTATATATCAATGAAAAATAAAACACAAACAGCATAAACATGCAACGCCGAATTTTCTAATTGTTTTATTACATATACTTGTCTTATATATTTTGCTTTCATTTTATATATAGAATTTAAGTACAATATTGGAACACATGTGCGATATTAGGGCGCAAAGGGATGCGATCAAATTAGGGGCCGAACGCAATATTTTTTCTCCCCTATGTAATTATTGGCATTTTTAGTAAGAATCTCGAGTTTCTGAGGTAAAGTTGAGATAGGGGTGGTGTCAAGTAATTCTATAAATATCGCACCTAAATATGACACTTACTTCTTTTGGTAAATATTTCAAATAGTAATTTTTATTTTTAATGAACAATACACATTTTGAAGTGTTATTCTACACTTAGGATTACAAAACATTTTTGAAAAATCGTATAAAAATTTGAACACAGCTGGATTAGAACCCGCGCCTCTTGGATGTAACACAATATTAAATTGTCATTTTATACATTTTATAAAGGTTTTGTTTCTTTATATTATAATTTATTATTAATATTATATATAACACTATATATGTCGAGGCCGGTCGTGACTGTAAAACGCGATCGGTTGTAGGTTCGATCCCCACGGGGAAGTGGTTATATTTAAAATATTTTCACTTCCTCGCTCTGGTAAAGACTTTTGTCTTTACCAGAGCAGCGTTGAGCTCCACCACTTAACACGCAATGTCTCGAATTCGGCAGAAACCGAAGTACGGAGTGTCTTGACACTAGGTACTTTCTGTCTACCCTGCCATGCAGGATAAAACCGTGAAGCTAAAAAAAATATTATAAGTAAATGACTTAGTATTTCGAAACTTTGCAAGTACTCTGTACTTTACATAATGTACCGACAGTTAAGAAAGTCTTGTTTATATATAATTTAAATTTTGAAACGGCCACTTCTAGTAAAGTTTTTTCGTGCAAACGTCTATTCTATTACCCGATACATAAGTATATTGATCGTACATTGAGAGCACGCTTAGGTGAGGGAGACATTGTATTATTACTTCTCATCACAGTTGTATCGCCCATCTATAATACCCTATTTTTACATTTACCTAACACTTTATATTTAATTAATTTTAATTATTTGACATTATTTACTCTTTATTTTTTAGATTTCATTTAACTTAAAAATATTATGTTTTAACAAGTACATTTCATGATATCGGGTCATTTTTTGCGCTCAAAATCGATTACTAGGCACTTCTATTGAATATTTTGAAACATACAATGTAAGTTTAAGCGAACGGCTGAACGATATATAATAAGGACATCACGAATTCACAAAATTGAAAGGATTTTTTCAGTTTAAAAATCAAAAGAAATTGTATATTGTGGCACTTTTAAAATACTAGTTAATATGTAACATAAAATCTTTGATTTTCGCGATCATTTCCCATTTTATATTAAAACTATTTTAAATGAATTATTCGCCTATATTTTCAAACCAGAATACACGGAATTAAACCTTTTAAAATAGTGTTATGTATAATGTGTGACATACATACATATGTATATAGAAAGTGCAGGCAAATTGTATAATAATTTGTTAACAGTTCTCTTTTATCGATGGTTTATCTTTATTCCTGCTTATTTCCCCTACTAATTATAGTTTCCAAATATGAATCTGAAGTAGATGCATTGCCTTGGGAAAGTGTATGTTACTTTATATAAACGTTTATGTCAAACACATGATACTGGGTGTTTATTAATTTCATAATTTTTATACATTATTTTTAAAATTATAGTTAAATATTAGCATTTTGCACTCCTTCTGTATATAAACTTTAAATGTGCTAAATTCTATAATCCTCTATTCGCGTAATTTTTATAAAAACGGGTAAATAGATTTTGGTTCATGTATATTAACATATAGATAATAACTGATGAGCCTTCTGTAAAGCGTTCATAATTATGTTGGTAGTAAATATAATTAACAAATTTAATCAGTCTAATGCGATTATCTACAGCTCAACCCATCAGATATGTAATCAATAGTATAAATATGTGCAATGAGGTTTCGTTGATGCATATAATATTATGGCTCTTATGGCTTATCTGCCATCTCTGGAATATCCAGGGGTCGGCGGTTCTCTTCCAAGTTCTTGATATAAAACCATCGTATTCCTACATGTTTGTACATCTACATGAAAGCAAACAGTATCATATACAAAAGGTTGTGGGTTTGATCAATCCTTAGGGTAATATGTATATCTAAATTAAATTTTGGTCCCTCGTTCATGAACAATGTGTTTTAATATTATATTCGCTCAGCGTCTCATTCTATATGTTATATGAGGAAACAATAATAAGTGAAATAAATGATATAGGACTTACCATTCATGCAACAAATGATAGAGTGATATAAAAATACATTTAGTATTTACGTGTAGCTTTCGTTCACTCCCAGTAAGTGCTGCCCGACTTGCTTCTTATAATTATCTCGAAATAAAAGATTATTTTGATACCTATTAAAAGGTAATTTCACTCAGAATTTTTAGTTCTTTATTTTAATAAAACACTCAACTAAAAATAGGAACTCATTTATTTACATAGTTTCAAAATATATTTACAATGAAAGCTCGTTACTTACCTAATGAAATGGCAACTTGAGCAAAACTATAATATAAAAAATATTATGCACGACAGTAATTTATTCTATAAAAAATTATAAAAAGTACATCAAAAATAAGCTAAAAGAGAATGAGTAGTAATTTGAAGTTATCAAAGAAAAGCATCTAGTATCAAGAACTATAGAATATAAAAAATAGAGTAGAAAACACAAGTTAAAGAATGTTATTCAGTGTTCCTTACGCCTTAAATAGCATTATTGTCTGCTAAAGCGTTGCAGTGCGTACCCTTAGAAGTATCGATTCAATTAAACCCAACATTTGTGCCTTGCAAAATTCAATATAATTTGCGCGTATAAATTACTTGTTCGCTTGAAGGGAACCGCGCCCTAGAGTTACATTATATAACTAAAAATTAAACACATGGAATGTGATGTATGAATTATTGTTAGTATCAATAATAAGTAATGAAAGTAAAAGACAAAGATGGTCGAAAGAAAGAGCCGAAATTATGAAGTCTTTGGACTAAATAATACACAACAAAAATTATTTTTCTTTGTATCAAATACACGTTTGCAATTTTTTAATTTATAATTAAATCAATTATAGACTTAAAATTATTAAGAAAAATTGTGACAATAGATTATATTATCACAATACAAGCCCTGCATTTTTTAGAGTAACGACTATTTATCAACATCATAATATGTAATACTCGGGATGAAATGTTAAAGAGCGCTATAACTTCAAATCATCCTCCGACTCACTCTCACTTGAATACTTGTGGAGAGCTTTATGAATTTCTTCTTCAATTTCAACTGCGCTCTGATATTTGTCGTCCACAGCTAACTTATTATAAGCTATCTTTATATTAGAATCATAATTGTTACCACAACAGTGAATACCCATTCGTTTTAGCACACAAGCTATTAAAATGTAAAGGGAAACGAAAGTAACAATAGATAGTATAATTGCCAAAATAAGGTTCATTTTGTAGTGCCAATTTGCGTTATCTATTTGTGGTAATACTGTTTTAGGATAACAGTAAAATTTGGGTTCAATATCGGACTGATTAAAAAGTTGAGCATCGTCTAAGCAAGAGGAGCACTGACTGCCGCTGGGTCCTACGCAGGTGGCGCAGGTGTAATGACAAGGAAGACACACAAGAGGTATTTTAGAGTAATTAGATGGTTCCATATCAAAAGCCTCGATTGCTGTAGATTTAGTGACGTCACCCTGTCGCTTAGCGACCAAAGAGTCACTCGCCTCCATATACGTAAGGTTACGTCTTCGTGAATTGGCTTGCATAATGATTTCGCCGGCGTAAGTCCCCCCTGGGCAACGTTGATAACATCGACCGTCGTACAAGTGCAAACCCTTGGCGCATTCTAGTGAAAGAGAACAAATATATATAAATACACGGGATAGAACTTTACAGTCCGACACCACCCAGCACCGTACCAGCGTCCATGCAGCGTTGTATGCAGAAGATCCATTCATGAGGCTCGAAGTCGCAGATAGATTATGAAAACAGGGCTCGAAGGGAGTTGTAAGTAGAATCTCGTCACTGATCTCAGATAATTTTGTTTACGAAGTGATCATAAAACAAACAGACGTTAACGCTAGTGCTGCATGCTAAAGACGTGTACAAAATTAAATGAAATCAGGAGAAAAAAAACGTTCATCATTACATGAAATTAATAGGGAAATTTATTTTAGTTAATTCAAAGCTTTCAGCGGTTGTTATTTCAACGTTAGAAAGTATAAAGCGAAGCAAACATGCAATACAAACACAACAGAAGCCTATATTTAACGTCAGTTTGGTTTACGCCTATGTATATTGTATATATAGTGTATAACTAACTTAATATCTAATTGCTCGTTACAAATACTGAAACAATGATCAGAGACAAGAAGCTACAAACTTTAAATGAAAATCTAATTACATTTTGTAATAAAAGATTTTTTATTATTACTTTTCATTCACATCGGATTCAATATATACAAATTATTCAGCATTTACATAATCAATAAATACATTATTTAGATTCTACGTTATCGCCGATCGATGATTTTTACATACACCAAAACCGTTATAAAAATGAGCTTAATGTTTTCTAACATCGAATGGTTATTACAATAATGACAGTTGTCCTTACTAGCTCGTGGACATACAGCAACTTACAATAATTACTTGAAGAT
Organism: Dryadula phaetusa; assembly: GCA_032432895.1. Classification (NCBI taxonomy): domain Eukaryota; kingdom Metazoa; phylum Arthropoda; class Insecta; order Lepidoptera; family Nymphalidae; genus Dryadula; species Dryadula phaetusa. The sequence continues at coordinate 4,796,688 of JAOYRS010000060.1, read as the reverse complement.
GTTTTCTTTACATTTAACTCTAGCTACCAGTCGACGAAAAATCTTGAATTCAGTCGTTTTAAATTTACATGTATGTGAGCAATTTGTACAAGTCTCCAAATTTATTTATACCGATAACCTACTTATTTACATCGTTTACGTGTTATATTTTAGATGGATTGGCAATCACTTCTATGATCACAACCATTATATGAAATTAAATTTTATTCTAATTATTATGTTTATTTGTTCACAGGGAACTACATATCGTTATGACTGCGGCATTATCCGAGTGACAGCTACTAAAATATATATATAACAGGTTTAATATTTTATTATATCAATATTTACAGAATATATAAAATTTTGTATATAGAGGGAGTTGAATTCTAGATCTTAAGACATATCATGAATTTTTGGTTTTGCTATGTATAGCAATCTATAAATTTGATTAGGCCTTTAAAACGGTTCTGTGTAGAATTTTTTAGTAAACAGATTTATCTTGAAATATGTTTTAATATTAAATTTTCAATATAAGCGAATAGAATTTCAGAATGTACATAAAATAAATAAATTACATTAAAAGATATCTTCAAATAAATAAATTATTTATTGGATGTAGATAGACAGAACGCTACCATTGCTGAATATTTAAAAAGTAATCGCGAAGTAATATCCACTTTAACTTTGAAAGTTATGTTAAAGGAATGCTATTTGATTTCGTTCTTATGATCCCCTCTCAGGTATAAACATATATTGCAATTTTCTTTAAGCAATTCGCTAGCGAATACTAAAGCTTTAACTTGCATACTGTACACAAGTATATTCTGAAAAGAAATTTCAATCGTACATTCGGATGTAATTTCCTACCCGCCAAAGTACATACCCCATTTACTCTTTAAGTGACTTGGATGCCTCTGTATAGTATTTCCGTGCACTTGCTAGCGTTTGTAAATTGAATTAGCCTTGACTTTACTCATTAAAATATTTTCATTATAAAACAAGCGAATGGCCGTTATGTTCGTAATTAAAGCTTCAAGTGTTCCGTGTTCAAAATCTTTACGTTATTCATAATTATTAAAAAAAGAATTAATTAAAACTTAATTAGATGTAAGTTGACAAAGTTAAAATCCTGAGATTTTAGGCAACTCAAGTTAAAAGCCTTGTTTATCCCAAAATCCCACAAAGCCATATTTTAAACATTCGGCCGTTAAAGTCTATGGAACGAGCTCAAGGCTGTCACAAAGATAATGCCGCTATAAATACACTTAGGAGGTTAGAAGGCAAAATTTATCGTTTTCCAAACTTATTGTACAGGATATGTCCATTTTTATATAACAAAGTTGTGGCGAAATTTCAACTTCTTCATACGATTTTAGACATGCATCATATGATTGAATATAAAAAAATATCGCCAAAACCCTCCAAATAACATTTTAAAACATTTTAAGCTAAATAATTATATTTCTATCTATTATGTTTAATAAATAATATTATAGAAAATATGACAAATTAAATGCACAACATTTGGTATTGTGTTTAAATAGGATGCCAATATTTGGTTGGTGGCAAACAATAAATATATAATTATATCATGCAACAACGTAACAATTGTAAAAACATATCTATTGTAACATGGAGGTTTCAGAGTTTGAGATAACTAACAGATTATGCTTGAATATTCAGGCCATCATTAACTGCATTAAATATTTATATTAACATATTAAACAGGCTATTCAAGTAAATTGATTACGAATATTTATTGATAAGAGAAATTCTTAAGCCCCGTAATACCTTATTAATATGAAAATATAAAAGTAGCATCCTTCTCTTTACATGAAGACAAACCAACTTATTTCAGTTTGGAAGACTTAGACTTGAGTTAAAATTATTCATGTTTTAAATTAACAGAGTTTCGTAGTGTTTTTGGCACTGGAAAATTTACAATTATATTTTACAATGATGAATACTACTGATGAAATATTAAAATGATGGCCAAATTAAAATATAACAATCGCCCGCAACATCACAATACATATTAAGTACCGCAGGCATTTTCTAACTATACTTATTATTTATATGATTTACAAACTACATGTCCATTTAATTCACCATTCAATGCAATTACCCGTGCAAAATGGACGTAATCGATTCAAAATACATAATATTAATGTATGTAATTGCACTTGTTCTCTAGCTCTTTAATTTTGCCGAATAATGCCGAATATTATAAAACACCTATGAGATTATTGGACATTTAAAATATTAACATACAAATTTTATATCGCAGTCATTCAGAAACGCCGTTATTATTGATTAGTATTAAAGTATTGAACACCTCCGAAGTTTAGCGCTACATTTATTTTTAAATCACTGCGATGTAAAAATTAAGTTATTCATTTACGTATTATATATTATTTATTACTAAACAAGTTACAAAAATTATATAGATTTGGACTACAGTGAACAGATGAAAATAAACTATACCTAAAGTTTCAACTAATGTAAACAGATTCTTACTTAAGTACAATGGAAACATGATTACGTTGTAGCAGTATGCAGTAAATAATATTATGAAAGAAATATTATATTATAACATCTTGTACTTATGTATGAATTCAACTAAATCACAAGTGTCGAGTACAGTTCCGTGGTAGCCGTAAGCAAGCATTTATTAGGGTTGGCAACTTTGAAAAATAATCTGAACACTTATCTTGCAAAACTACTATATTTAGGTGTATGAAAACGTAGAGAACATTTATTCTTTATATTACTTTTGGGTGTATATAAATAAAAATATTCTGATCATATATTTTAGTAAAATTGACAACCCTATTTACTCGCCTGGGTTTTTGGCAGTTAGTGCAGTTTGGTGCTGCCTTTAATCAAAGAGAAAAAAGGAAACAAGATAGTAGAAAGTAATTACAACATGAAAACCAAATATTAATGGATTTCTATGTTGAGCTTAAGACCAAAGCAAACGCAAAAGCAACCGTGGTTAGTAATATTATTTTTCTAAATCATCAAATTGAAAATTACTTCAATGACTTATTTAAATTGGATCAAACGTATTAATTTATTATTGATGTTACTGCCATAAAATGAACATCACTAATAAATACTTAATGGTCCTTCTTATTTTTTTAATTTGATTAAAACAAGTACTAAAATAAATCATTACGAGAACTTTAGTATAATTTTTACTAAAAGTTAAAGTATAGTTGAAAATTTTCTTGAATTTGAAAGTTTGTATGAAAGCAATTTGCGTTTACTTCTATTATGTCTTGTAGTAGGAGGGAAAGGTGAAAAGGTATAAACATAGACAGTTAGTTAAACCTTGGATTAATATTTTGGCTCCATATTTTTTAAAATTAATTTAAATTATATATAAATAAGGTAGTTTAATAATATTATTCGGCCAATGTTGGCCATTTAACTTCAAATAATAAGTTTGAGCCAAAACAAGTATGTAAGAGGTTTGAAATAAACAAATTTCATTTGCAATATAAAATATACGTAATGTACTCTTAATTTAGAAACAGTATGAATTCAACTATAATTATGAGCTTCAAGTACTAAGGTACCAGCACCGGGTAGGAGGCTCGAAGCTCGCAAGCACGGCGCTCGAGGCGGTCTTACACTCTTCAATACAGCACTATCTATTACATTTTGCTTACTTCTATACTTTATACTAGTTGTTAGTGCATGTTTAAGTCTACGAGGCTGTATTTGGGTAGGGATTGACAGGAAGAGAAGGATTAACAGGCACAAACCTAGGCACCGGTGAGGCGCTTGTGACGCGTGCGTAGTACATCCGCTGGCTGCGTACCCTGACTCCACCGCTGGTCCTTCTTCACGGATCTATTGGGAATTAAGTAAATATTAATTATTTTATTTTAAATTTATACATAAAATAATATTTACAAAAATGTTCTCATAGAAAAATTCCATACGATAAAATACTTTCTAAATGCAATTACAACACAAAATATAATATAATTATTTAATCATAATAGACAAATATTATTGAAAATCAAATGTAAAATACCGTATATAAAAATTATTAAATAACAACATTAAACACAAAGTTTCACTGACTTATTTAGTAAAGATTAATGATTTATATACATAGAAATGTAATCGTAAGTATTAGAAAAATTAATGACAACAATTGCATTATGACACAACATTAATAAGGACATGAAGCCTCGTACCGCATTCGCATGCGTTTTCCGGCAGCTCTTACGTCAGCACAAACGAAATATCTATGTACCAAAATGTAAAAATTAATATCACCTAAAATTTTACACTTAAAACTACTTTTTTACTCATTATGATTAATAATTATATTAAATTACTATACGGCTTAGAATAAATTTATTGTTTAATTATTAAATTTAGCGAATATAGGCTTTTTATATGAGCATAAGAAAATATAGGCTTTTTATCGGCACTCGGCTTTTATTAAGTGTTGTAAATTTATTTACTACGAATACTCTCTCAAACAACAATTTTCACTAGCTACAGTACTTAGATATAAAATTTTTGCAAATAGAATATTTCCATCATCATTATTATGAAATATTGCAAAATTTTAAATTAAAAAAAAATATTTGAAATTTTTAAAAATATAAATAATTTAAAAGATCATACATGCATACTTCAAAGGAAAATCAAAGAACATTCAAGTAGCATTATCGTATACTTGATCGACAAATCACAAAAGCAAGGCTTTCGAAGTGTCGGGTATCAAGTTATCGACGTGACCAAGACAGTACTTAACTTTTGATAAAGCTTTAAGAGTATCATGTGGCCGACAGCGGGAGATAAATCGTCAATAAACGCCATTATTAGACGAAGATTGTATATTGTTGTTTATATGTATGTAATAAAAAAGCTATTTATAATATTGTCAACTTTATAGGTGAAACAGATCGAATTTATAGTAAATTTAAGTAGAATTTTATCAGCTTTCATGTATTTATACGTACTTATATTGAAGATAAGTTAAATTGATGTAATTATGTTCTGAACAGCGCGATATAACTTTATCTATGGAAACTATATCTGTAAATGTTTGCACAAGTTTTAATAATAGAGATAAAAGATATTTGTACGTTTGTGATGTTTATTTATACTTAGTGGGCTTCCCTTATAAATAAATATATTATTTTATATTTAAAATTAAAATATATAGAAATAAAATTAAAATATATAGAAATAAAATTAAAATATAATAACTATTATAATAATATAGTATAATAGTTATTATTTTATATGTGTACCTATGAATATTAATTTATTATATGTATGTGCCTTGCTAATAAAACAAGAAATTGCTAATAATCAAGAACAGAAAGAAATCATTTTAAATAAAAGTCTCCGTGAATAAATATATTAATCAAATTTTCACCATATACACAAATAAAAACCTTTTTACAATTTCGTATAACGACTATGATTGATGGATTGACGTCAAAACTAGGAAAAAGTAGTCGTGCCACACGTGCTGTATACATTTTCGCTATTGTTTACTGTGTAGAAGAACAAAGTATTTCAGTATAAAAAATACATTCATTTTAACAAAACAAATTAAATATGAATTAAATAGTATACATTAAAATTGTAAAATAACAAAGCAATAAATTGAAATAAACGTCAGCTTAAATATACTAGGATTTGTGCCATTCCTTGAAAACATTATGTAAAAGTGTACATATAACATGTACGAGAAAAACAACGGACATCAGGTAAATTAAATATAATACATAGAAAATTGTACATACCGCGTGCGAGTCGTGCCAGACCAACGCGAGATCATCATCGATGGTGTTGTGTCTCACTTGGTCGGGCGCGTCGGGCGCGTCGGGCACGTCGGGCACGTCGGCTGTCTTCGCGCTCCACAGCGTGACGCCGCCGCCCACCGAGTTGGTCTCGGGCGACGCGTCGTACTCCTGAGCCGGTGTTTCCGTCCCGTAGAATATTAACTCCCATTGCGTCAAGGGGCCCGCTATAAACAAACCACCCGTGTTACACTTTTAATGAGATCCACCGTTAAATGTACTCAACTTTGTGTCTTCTTATGTGGAAATTTAATGAAAACTCTATATTGTGTTTTATGACATAGAAACAATTCTGAACGTCATCTTTTCAGTTGCGTAATTAAAATGAATAGTGGTATACAATTTCAAAGCTTTTTTGTCTAAAAATATAAGGTCGCAGAAATTGTATTAAAGCCTTGTATACGTCGTGACAATGTAGAGAATCATTAAAAAGGTTAAAAGATTACAGACACAGAAGCATATAAGTGAATTGGTTTTCGGATTATATCTAACTTACTTGGAATTACTATTAAAATTTAGGCAAGGACGGACAAAGTTGAAGATCTCGGTTCAAGCAGCATTGTTATTGATATATATGGAAATTATTATTTTAATAGTAAGCCCAATATCAAATACATAAAAAAATATAAAACAAAATCACATAAACAAAATATTTCTACGGCGTCAAAAAAAATATAAAAGATATGAAATTATTTCAGCGCAATTTCTAGAAAATTAATATAAACGCTAACACGACATGCAAAGAACATAGTCTGAAACAAGATGTGGACGTGCAAGCTCAAACAATGGCGGTCAAATAAAACGCATAAAACGTATCGACGGACAACATGCAAGGTACCGTTGGCTTGTAGGGGCGCCGGATATATTCGTTGTATTTTCGGATACTGCTCGAACAAACTCGACATCTTACGCCCGCGGGCATCCGACAGGGGGTCCGTCAAATCCCCTTGCAAATTCAGACTTAAGTCCGGAGCAGCTGACGTCACTCGCGACGTCGTACTCTCTATGGGCGAGCGTGTCGCCGGTCGACCTTGTTTTTTCTGTGAATTCCTATTTGGATTCTTAGAATTTTTGTTCTTTTTCCGTTTCACCAATCCTACTGTGTACTGTGTAGGTACTATATGGACAGATTTTCCTCGGTTGTTTTTCCGTCCGGCCTGAACGACAACGGGACGTGTCGCGTTGCCTCTATTTCGGATTATTGGACTTCTGAATGGTATCGGATCATTTTTGGCAGCTGGTGTACTTGTCCCGTATAAAGTCAATGACCAATCTTGTAATGTTGCCCGACCTAATTCGAAAGTGAGTAGATTTTTGTAAATCCCTTGTGTATCGATAAATATTTGTAAACTTTGAAAAGTTATACCCGGGCTCCGATTTATACGTTCTATCTAGACTTTAATATTAGTAAAGTTTTGAATCTCTCGTGACTAAACTAAGTTTCCTCGTTAAAAGAAAATTCTATTGAGATTTATATCTTTCAAGTTGTAGCTAAAAAAGTTCATAAAGCTAGCCATATTAACCTTAGTAAATCAAATATGGTCGAGTCTTTGAGACTTTTTACAAACTTTTATTTATGTTTCAGCATTTTATTTACAATATCTAAGAGCAACGCTATTAAATTTCTTCGCATTTAATAAAAATATTACATTTATTTACTACAGAGTTTACTATTGGAACTTTTAGCGTTATGAAACATCTTCTTTAGCAGTTGATATAACAAAGTACGATATTCTATACGCTTGAGAATAAAGCTGGCTGCACATTTTATCGCTTGCATCAGAAAACTTGTAGAGCACTCGATGACGGTCAACACTCCTTGAGCGTGTAAACTTTACTTTCATGAGAAAGTGTGCTAAGAGCGATAAAAGCGTCATCGTTACATCGTACGATAACGGTTACTATTATATTTAAATCTGATATTTCAAATGCTGACTTGTTAAAGATTACAATACATAGAGCCACAAGGGATTTATGATTTTGTAGAAAATTGACTATATATTATGCGATTTACCAAGATATATAACATAGGTTTGTAGTTATGTACGAAATTATACATATTTTATTTATATTTGTAATAATAGCTATTTTAAAAGAAATGATTAGCTTACCCATATATCGTCCTTCGTTAGATACTTCCAGTTGCCATACTCCTAGCGGTGACTCTCCCCACATATGTACCGACATAAACGGCCAAGAGTTGAATCCAGCACGCGACGAGTCATGAGGTCTGTAGGAGTACAAAATTTGTATAGTCATAATTGCATTATTTTTGTAAACTTTACGGGAATTTTATGACGTAATATTTAAAACAACGAATTAATTTAAATAAATCATTAGAGCCGGAAGCGTTTTCATATTTTTCTTAGAATTTTATCAAACGAATCACTGAGCTATATAATACGTATATCCCATAGCATGTTTTTAATGTATTCAAGCCTCTAAATCTCAATCTTAAAACACAGAAATAAGTAATTTATACATTACTTGTAAAGAAACTTGGTCTTTACTCTTAAAATTATAAATAAATTCTAGCATTATATTCGCGTAATATTTTTCAAATAATATTCGATCATCGTCAAATAGGTTGAGGAAGATAAAGTGCGGCTGTTATTAGAAGAGCGTTGACAGGTCGAACATGGCAAAATCAAAGCGACATCACATTCATGATTTATCGAGGTTATGATTAAACAATCGTAAATATAGATCCACCATGGCGCAGTTAAAAATGTCAAATTTGAAAGTATTTTTTTAAATATATTTACAAATTAATAATTATCAGTTACCACAAAACATTATTTAACGGTAAACATTGACAGAGTATAATGTACAAGAATTCAGGTGATTAAAATATTATTTCTTTTTATTTCTAAAATAATTCTAATAAAAATTCTTATATTAAAACTTTAAGTGCTAAGAAACTAAGTATAGGAAAACGTATGTTGAAAAGCCAATTTGTAAACTGTCAGATCTTTAGCTATGTAGCAAAGTATAATTAAGTCACCTCCCTTGAGCAAAACTATTTAATGTTAAATTAGTTTACTAATTAGGCGTATAAATTTGAAATGGCAGTATTTGTTAAGGCGGATGCACTTTTCAGTATTCTTATACTTTGAAGGTTTTGCTAAAATAATTTTGTATAAGACTTATTCTAAATAAATGAAACAAGAAGCCTAACTCTGAATATCAAGAAACAAGAAAGAACGGAAATAAAGAAAATGTTTTTAAATTTCATTTATAAAATATGAACACCAATCACATTAAATAAAAGCTACGATTACAAACAAAATAAAAAAATGTATGAAAACATTATAAAATATTTACATTAACTTCATTCATTCACATCATTGTCAGTTTTACGTAACAAGTATTAAGAACTTAAATTGCTCGTCTCTATCGCAGAACATTGCAGTGAGCGAACGAAACGAGGTTTTATTGCTACGTATGCTGTTCCAGAGTGATAAAGTGTGCCACTGACTGCCTCCAAGTTCTGTAATTGCGCCGTAAGTTAGTCGAATGGCGTGGAGTGAGACGTATCGCATATCAGACCTTAACATTAGATGCGAATGCAATATTACATATCGTCTTAATATTTCATAGCTTGTTGGTATGGTATTGAGGAGGTACATATTATTCATTATTCATATATATATATATATATATATATATATATATATATATATATACAACAACGTCTGACTGTAAACGCGATCGGTTATGGGTTCGAACCCCACTCGGGGGAGTGATTATTCAAATTATTTTCACTTCCACGCTCTGGTAAAGACAAAGAGCGGCGTTGAGTTCCACCACTCAACACGCAATATCTCGAATTCGATGGAAACGTTGACACTTGGTACTTTCTGTCTACCCTGCTATGCGGGATAAAAGCGTGAAGCTAAAAAAAAATATACTTAATATATTCTAAGTTGTTTTAAATCTTTATTTGGTTTGTTCACAGTACTTCTATTTATAAAATCATAATATAATAACAAAAATAATTAAAATGATATAGCACGCATTCACTATAGTTCCACCAGTTTGACAAATTCCATGTAGCTTACAACAAGCCATTATGCAACGTATCAATGCTAACACACAAACGTACCTCCATATGTACATATAAATGAAATCATTATATACTGTAGGAGAAAAAGTTACCGTCTATTTTTTTCCTATATTTCATTTTAAGAATCTTGTTTCAAAGAAGAACTATTTGTTCATTTGTTCATAGTTAGCGTATCCTTTTTTTTAAATAATATCACATAATATTCGTTATTTGTATTTATAATGAGAAATAAATAATGAGGTACAAAACAAGTAAAAACTCACTTTAAATAATTTAATTATTTTAGAAATAACAAACATAGTATGAAAATATAAAAAATTACATTAATCAAAAGAGGTTGCTTTTAAATTTTAAAATTCATCAAAATACGTAATATATTATAATTATGTATACTCGCATACTTAAACATTAATAATATTGTTGATTTAAATTATTCGTACTTAGCATCATTATTTTATTCAATGTTGAATTCAAATTAATATTTTTTATGAGCATTTTGTATGTTGTCTCATTACTCACGTATGTTGTGTCATTTCACACTATTTAAATACATGGTATAACATTTTTTAATAATTTAATATATTTATTATTAAATATTGTTGAGGCCGGTCGTGGCGTAGTGGGACAGTGTCTCGAATGTAAACTTGGCTGCTTGTGGTTTCCACTTGCACTCAGGGAAATGATTTATTTAAATTATTATTCCATTCCGCTCAAATAAAGAAGCGAGACGTTGAGTTCCGCTACTCAACACGCAATGTCTCGAATTCGTCGGAAAGAGGAGTAGGGAGTATCTTGACAGTAGGTACTTCCTGCCTACCCTGCTATGAGGGATAAAAGCGTGAAGCTAAAAAAATATTATGCAAATATTGGCTATCTATACCAAATGTTCTAATATTTGTGTACCTACATCCCACGATTATCGAAAAAATATTTTACAAATTTTAAGAGAATTTAACGTATTTCCTCCATATGTTTATTATTATAAAAATGTATTATTCTAAAGATACCTTGGGGCAAGTAATGTGACTTTAGTTCCGGCGGGAGAAGTCAAAGCGATCCGTAGATCACCTCTCCTCGTAGCTTGCAAAGAGACACGCGCTTGTACGTGCTCCAAATAGTTCACGCCTGGACACGCTCCAACATCCAACTGTTTAGAAATACAATACAGTTAAGTGTAATAATATTTTATAAGTTAGTTAATTAAATTCTTTTTGACTATACAAAAGATAAATAGGTTTTTGATTTTTGCCATTTTTACACATTTTAAATAACATTATTTTAAATGAATTCATCGCGTATATTTTGTTTTTTTTTAAACTATTGCCATCTCAATCTACATTTTACCAGGTACTTACTGTAGTGTTTATTTAAAATCAAAAGATTATTCTTTTAGCAAAATTATTAAAATGTAACTACGTAAATAAATTAATTTAAGCCGATAGATATGTTCAAAAATGTTGTATAGGTTTTGATTTTATTTAAAATGCCAACTAAGTGGATTTGGGTAGGATAAAACAAAATGCAGTGAGAATTTCTTATTTGCTACGCAGAGATATCGCTACGAACTGTAGCAATAACAACAAGACAGCACATACAGATATTATGGTTTCTCGATCAGCATTTTACATTTACATATACACAGACAAACGATTTGAAATAAGTAATATGTTAATATACATATTAAATAGTGTTAGTAAATGACCTATTCCTAAAGGTGTCTAATATAATTAAAGTCAAGTCTGGCGCAGACTGTGATATAATAAGGCACTAAATTCCGTAAATTCACAGCCGAGTAATTTCAATGCAAATGCAACCGAGCGTTCGTAATTGTTGCAAATGTCGCGCACCGAGATATAGTCTCATCAAATTAGATAATTTTCAATTCAACCTAATTTACAGGGTCATTGTTGTATTTCATAATATGTATAAACGAAACGTGTTGAAAACGACTATTTATAATTTAATATATACCTAAATATTCTTATATATTTTTACGTCATTATATTTACTAATATGGTGACTTGCAAAATACCCTTGGCCTTAGTAACATGTACGCTTTTATGGAAAATCGAACGTTAAACTCACGGTGGTGCATAGTATTTACTTATTTAATGTATTTCCAATGCTTTACTATGAAAATGTACCCAATAATTTACTGCATTCCTTTTCTGTATGCCAAATTTTATTTTATTTCCGTTCGCGTTTTGTAAAAAGGGGTTTTTAACATATTATATGTCTATTACATATTAATGTAGTTAATGTACGCAAATGGTGTGGTGTGTTAAACTCTTCATCTCCATATATTTTCATTAATTTGTTTACAAATTTAGATTCTTTAAGTACATATCCAAGCGCCATTATTCTAAATAATCACGATTTTAAAACAAAGAAAGTTGTAATAATTACAAAACACAAACTATAAGTATGTAATATGTGCGTGAAAAATAGCTAACTCTATCTCTCTTTCTCCAACTATTTCACGGGATAAAGCGTAAAACTAAAAAGAAGGTAGCATCTTATGTAAAAAAACAAAAAGTCTAAAAAAAACTAAGAAAAGGGATAATACGTAGTAATAGTATAAAAGAAATAATACGTAGTATATCTTCATACCTGTAAAGTAATAGACGATCTTGGTGGAACAGCTCTTTGTGGTCTTGGCGCTGCTAATTCGCATCTTCTTTGAGGAGGGACCGTCCTCCACGTCTTCGCAAGTCGCACCATACCAGCCGCGTCCAATAAACCGTAACCAAAAGAGTGGGAAACATTCCGTCCTACTCCATTGACTCGCCACTCGCCTCCAATGCTTAGTCGTTCCGGTTTTGCTGTGCGCACCACTGTGGGAAAAATATTTATATGTTCACAAAAAGTGGGAAAAATATAATACAGTTAGCAAATAATAACAAATTGTTATAATTAAAATGTAACATAATTTCTTTTATTATAACAAATTTTAAAATATAACAAGTAAGTTAAGACGTAGCAGATGTAGCGCTCGCGATATTATAATAAATAATTTAAAGTCTTACATATTATATATTTTTATCATCCTGCTTTTTTTTGCATACGCGCCAAGATACTTTCTCCAAAGTTTCTAATTTTAACCCTTAATTCGAGACATTGCATGGCGGAATCTAATACTGCCCCATGTCTTACCAGAGTGAAATGACAGAATATTTACTAATTTAAAGTGTGCTGTGTGTATGAGCACACTTAGAATTAGATTAGCAATATTAGCGGAATATGAAATGTTTTGACGATTTACGATAAGAAAATATTATTTAAAAAAAATTAACGCTATGCATTACAAAAATGATAGTAACAAAAACAAGATTTTGTTGTTATTGTAAGATTTATATGGTATGAATCACTCCCAATAGTAGCAGATAACGTCCGAGTACGTCTTTTTAATTTTTTTTGCTAGAATTTAACTAGTTTTAATTACAGTCGCTAATATGTAAATAAAATTTACTCAACAACATTTAATTTGATCTAATCAGTTTTTTCTATGAATAATTATTTAAACTATGATCCATAATGATAAAATTAAATTGACTATACAGGTTTTATCAGTCATCAAATAAAATAAAATATTTCAAATCGTTTTTCATTCATTATGTTAATAGCAGTATCATTCCATTTTCATGAAAATGAAAATTCAAATTAAGGCATTGCCTTAATGTTATAAATAAGATAAATAAATATCACTCTTTTTATAATCATGATATTATTATATATATTATACGAATATGATTTTATATTCCAGGACATTTCATTCAAAAGGCTTTATATTCTATTATAAAGTATAATATATTCATCAAAATAAGTTCGTAATAAATAATAAAAACGGTTTGGTAAAATTTTAAGTTGATAAATGTGTTTTTTTTTGTTTTTAAATATGAAAAGTTAATATAAAGTAAATTATTTGTATAACAAGATAAGTTTATTCAAGAAATCTAGCTATGATAATACTGATCAGTATCAAATATTAAGCATGGAAAATTAAATATTTTACTGTTTTTACAATTTAAAGATTTTCTCGCAAGGCAAGGTGGTGGTTGACCTGGTGTAATACTAATATTATATTATTTTATAAATATTAATTTATAAAATAATATAATATTAGTAGCGAAGAACCACTGTAATCAATTTTTTAAGTGAAAAAAACCGTATTGATATTGTTCCATTTGCTTGAGACTTACAATGCCACAAACATACGCGTCGATATTGGTCAATTAGTTTAAGAGCTACGATGCCACATACAGACACACATAAACACATACAAACTTTGAAGTCAAACTTATACATAGTCTTTTTTTGTAAAGAGTTAGAAAGAACAAGGTTATTTATGCACTTTAAAGGTTTTATATATAATAGGATATCGGTCTCTAGAGTCTCAGTTCGCTAAAGGACAGCATCGCGTAGGTACATTATCATGATCGCCTATCACGACTTTGGGATCTATAATCCCGTAATCCCCAATCTAAATGGCTTTTAGATAACATGCAAAATTTAGCACGGGTATATACGATGTTTATTTATGATGAAACTTTTGGGTGTTTAGTTTGAGTTTAATGAATAATGGATGCCTTTCGTAATATGTTAAGTCAATGTACTGTAATTGTTTACAGTTTTAATTCTTTAATATACGAAATGTCTAATCTGTCAAAAAGTTTTTATAAATAATATTACCAAGGTTCTTTTTGTTTTATATTTTCAAATGTATTAAAATAATTAGATTTTTGCAACGCCTTAATAAGGGTGTAGAAGTTATAAAAAATTAAATACGTAATCAAATGAAATGACCCTCTGATATGGCTTTATCAAGGGAGACTTTACATGTTTAAAATTATGCTAATTTAAATACAGCATTCTTTAACCTTGGTCAGTAGTAGAGTTAAATAGTGATAACCAAAGTTCATAATATTTGTTAATATTTTTTTATTATGTTGTCCTCATTTTAAATTTGAAACCATTATAATGATCACTTCGATTGAATAACATAAGTAATAAGTAAGAATAATAAAATTGAAAATTCTTCTAAAATTCTCCAAAGAACCTAAATACCTTATAAACTTAAAACCGACAGACACACAGTAGTTTTGTCAGTCGGTAACTCCGTTCTAAAACAGTTTTACATGTTATTTTATATATCCATATAATTATAAACGAAAAATAACATGAAACAAATATCTATACACACAATTAAACAACATGTTTACAGTTGAAATAAAATCCAAATGAGTTGTTTACTTCTTTGTTTGCAAAATAAAATGAACACATACAAAAACAATCGCGCATTCCCAGAAGGTATGCATTAGTTATTTTTCATTACTCGTTAAACAGAATTGTTTTGATTTATTAGTAATTTACGTATTAAATTCAGTTTATATGTACAGTAAAGATAAAATAAATAATATTAAGATAAAAGTAAAGTATTTTAAATGAAACTATTTTAAACGGATTAATCGCATGTATTTTGGTATTCAATTCAAAAATTAATTGTATCAAACTACCGCCATCTGTATCTTATTTGCCTCAGCATGAGCCGACTGTATCTTTGTCTCTGGTGTGGTGGATTTGAGACTTTAATTTTTTATTAGAGAAGAGGGTTGGAAACTAAAGTTAAGTTAAGAGGGTTATAAACAAAATTATTGCAGTAGATTGATATAATTAATTTTTATATCAACTGACAGACGAAAGCCACCTAAGTCTACCTGTGACCACCGACGACTGTAAAGTATTCGAAACGTCAGGTTTCCACAAATGTATTTTCGAATGCCAAAATATACGCGATTAATCCTTTTTAAATGGTTTCATTAAAATGTGTGAAAATCGCGAAAATCAAAGATATTATATTAAAAATAAAGTATTTTTTAAATACATACGCTTGGAATACGAAAATATCTATTTATATATAAAATTTCATAATTACTTTCATTTCAAATATTTTTCCTCTTTAAATGTACTCAGTGAAACGCTTTTGCAATCAAAATAAACAAATAACACGATATGCAAATCGCTACTTTGCCATATTCTCCAAAGCGCTACAATTTCTGAAACTCAAATTTTAACTAAATATCACTTTCAAAAAGTTTTATACATTTTATTTTGTTTAAAAACATCATACAGTTTAAGGGTACATCATGTTTAAAATTCAAATCAGTTTCTTTTAATACATGTCTTGAGTTTAATTTCTCTTCGGGGGATGGTTGTATTTATGACTAAACTCACAAAACTCTTCTTTTCTAGGGCTTTATGATTATTGCTATACTATTTCTATTACAATATTCCGTTATAACATAAATCTTTAGGAAAACCTTCCTCGCCCAGTACCTTACACTGTGCGTTTTCTGTTAGTGATCACTGGATGACATACATGTATGTATGTCATCATCATATTTACATACTGATGTAATGAAAAAAATAATAGATATAACTGTTTTCTTCGTATTATAAAATGTGTAAATGATAAGAAAATATAATGATATATCATTATATCTTCAACAATCTTACCTATGTGTTGCATATCCCTCCACGTTAAATCTCTATTGGCTTGTAAAGCTAGCGCACATATTCCCGCTGCGAGCGGCGCTGATGCAGACGTGCCGGTGTGTCCCGTTGTACACGAGTGATGTAAGTCTGTTGTTACTACCTAATAGAAAAAAAATAGTTTTAATAACATGAATATACATAAGCAATATGTAAATAAAACAAACGAATAAAAAGCAAATGCTGTTACCTAATCCATTACCAAATTGTTTAAATTTACAAACTATATCTCTATATCTTTTACACTAAGTGATCTGGACGAATAGTTTAATAATTACAACGATATGATTAACTTTTGAAATGATATACATATTAGTATATTCCTATATATTTTCAGGTTAAAGATATTTCAAAAAGTATTTCGAATAAAGAAAAATAAGTAAGTAATAATTGTTCATAATCATTATTAATTTAAAGCCTTTTATTATTTATTTAAAGCATTCAAATTAAATTACTATGAAACAAGTAACTAACCTGCTTTTCGTTAATAGCGCCAGAGCTGTAGGTTGCGGCGAGGGTGGAACTGCACATTTCGGAGTACCAAGGCACTTCACCGCGCTCCGTTGCAGATGATATGCTTAATGTCCAAATAGAATTAGTGTAGCCATCGCAGTTACAATTATCGTGCTCCCGACCCCCATTACCGGATGCCCAAACGAAAATTGAACCTTTCCCGTTACGACCCTGTTCAAGAAATTGTTAAGTTAGCCAAACGTGAAATGACCTAATGTTTTTTTATATATAATATGTTAAATATATATTCATGTAAAATAGGTTATATATATATATATATATATATATATAATAATATATATATATATATATATATATATATATATATATATATATATATATATATATATATATATATATATATATGTAATACGAGCTGCGTCCGACTTTATCCGTATCAAATTTAATATCTCTGAATCTTATTTTTAATTCTAAATCATGAGTAAATATAGAATACTCCCTATTACATTAACTTCCTGCCATTAAAAGACTCGGAACAAACAGTTAGACAGACAAAAATTGTAAGAATTGTTATTTTGGTATATGTTCTGTACACACATAAATGTATGCATTACAAGACACTATAATTTTATTAACTATGGAAGACACTATAATTTTATTAATTATATATTATTACAGATGTTATTGACACAAAGATTAATTAACCAATATATTTAAATTTTATGAATAAAATTTGTACCTTTAATCTATAATTATATTATCGTTTTAGTCTACTACACCACTATACCCTCAAATATAAGATTAAATAAATACTACATTTAATTGTTGAATTCTCAATTGATACAATAATATTATATAGGCATTTAAATAATTTTAACTAAACAATTGTACAACCTTTGTTAACATTTCACAATTATCAACAAAATAATTAGTTATTGTTAGTTATAATACATATAATAGAGCGACCAAGTTCAATTATAAATAGATTGTATCTATCAACAGTTTATTGTTCTCAAGTACACCTATTAAACATACATTACAATGGAAGCGCTCTTGGGAGTAGCTGGGAACAATTCATTTAATTTGAGCTAGTTCGAGTTCGAATGTATACTTTGTTGAATGTATAACGTGTTAAATGTCTCAGAGTTTATAAATTTATACATATGTTATGTATTCTGCTTAGATATTAATACAATATTTATATACATTTCTGAGTAAATAATATATATTATAAGTCACAATTAGGCGTTTATAATTACTGTCTGTTAATAGCTCACTACATATATGTTTTTTACAAAGCAAAAAATATTTTCTAAGACTAATTATTGAATTATTGAGAGCATAAGATCAGACAAACATAAGTACATATTTGTAAATCCGTGTACGTGTTTCTCTATTCGTCAAAATACTGTTAGAAAATATGTGTTACTATGTTTAAAAATGCAAAGATAAAATCAAATTGGAACAAATAGCCAGTTTCAAGGCAATTGCTCTTACGATGGTAAATTTCATAATATTTTAATAAATTTTTGAGTAGATAAGTATGTACTAAAATTTTATCTCTCACTATAGGATCACACTTTCATGAAAAATAACCATCATGATAAATAGATATAGTTTTACTTTAACAGGTTGCTTAAGGAATCAATAATGTGTAACAAATATCTTCTTATGATTTTTAGGCAAGTAGTAAAAATAAAAAACACCAACCCTATCATTATAGTTATAATGATAGGTATGCGATTCAAAACAATTAATTTAGCTTTTAATCAAGTGAGTGGGTTTATAGTTACGGCAAATTACTGTTTTATTAGAAGCGAGGGTGATTAGTGGTTATCAAATAAATTGAAACACGATGCGGTACCTAATAATGTAATTCGACATAGTAATTACAAACTCAAAATATAAAAATATATTCTGGTGTAATCTAAATAGATTTCATTGTCATTCACTAGGTCGTTACAGACAAACAAGTATTGTTTCACTAATAGAATTTGTTTTGTAGCGTGAACGTACAAAAAGATTTTGTAGTTAAAATCGTTTCAGTAACATAATATTCCTACGTATTACTCTAAATAAAGTGAAGCTTCTAATTTATGCTAAAACTTGTTATTATGTTACTTGTATTACAATAGGCAAGACGTTTCTTTTTATTAAAGTTAAAAAAATGTCGAAATAATCCTTGAAAAAATAAAAACCTATTAAGAATAGATCAAATGACCATTTAGTTCAAATATTTTATTCATGTAAAAAGTAAAAGAATGCTTTACTGATTTAAAAACTATTCGGTATATTTTCCGTCCTTTGTGTTATAAAGGTCCATGTTTGTATCCAAAAAATCTGCTCGGCTTTATCTCCATTTAAGCTCTAACGAAATTGCCCTACAGTTATATTATGTTTCTTCAATAGTATCCTTACTTTAATGGATCCTTTATTTCGGTAATGTAACAAGGTAAGGGAAAAATCGCAGAAAATTGCTTAGCGAAATATGAAACTTCTGTGAGATAAGAAAATTGAAACTAATAAAAAGGACTAAGCCACGACAGACGGCAAAACTTTTCTTCACTAAACATACAAATAAAACGCTGCTCAGTACGCAGGTTGTTATGTAAATTTTATACTTAAAACACTTGACATGGAAGGCGCTGAAAGAAAATAACTGCATCATTACAAAAAATATTCCAGCAGTCTCTCACGTTTGCTCGTTTTTTTATCATACAATATTAATTTTATTATTTATTATTTTAGCTTGTCGCTTTTATCCCGCTTAGCAGGGTAGACTGAAAGAACCTATCGGCAAGATACTCCGTACTTCGCTTTCCACCGAATTCGAGACCTTGCGTGTTGAGTGGTGGAAATAAACGCCGCATTTTATCTTTACCAGAGCGAGGAAGTGAAAATAATTTAAATATAATCACTTCCTCGAGTGAGGATCGAACCAACAACCGATCGCATTTTAGTCAGACGTTGTCCCGCTGCGCCACAATCAGCTTCAATTTCATTAATTTTATATATATTTATAAATTCATAGAAAATTTTCTCAAGAAAATGTTTTGCATGTAGTTCTGAAATTACACAGCCTAATGTATACGAAACAATAAGCATGTCTGTACAGGTAAACTAATTAAGAGTTAGATTACTTAATTTACTATTAGTACTTTTAATGCATAATAATGTACTGTCATGATTTGAAATGAAAGTTCATAATTCAGGGTTAAATTGGCCTAAATATTATGCAAATTAATTCCTTACCGTTTATGGTTAGTTTAGGTCGTTCCGCATAAGCAGATTAGCGTGAGCAGTTTATCGGATATATCGTAACATGTGATTATAAACGATCCATGGTAAAATTATATGTAAATTACAATGGGGATAGTTGTTATTTAGAGATTTTTTTTATAGAAAATAAGAGAAGTTATTTCGATTAAGGTTCACTTTTGGCTCTAATCAAGCGGTACTTTATTACATCATTGTTTTTTATCGGAGAACCTAATGGCATAAGCAACATTTTATAAGATGATTATACAGTTTCCTTTGTTCAGTTTTATTCTAGTAAAAAAAACACATCATAATTTTATTTATATTTGAATTTTGATTACAATTAACAATTTTAATTATACAATATAGTTACTTTATTCTATTGAAAAAAATCATTGTAATATTTATTTAAAGTATATAAATTCAACATTCAATACATTTATATTATACATATTTTCCCTCTAGACGTTAATCATCATACAATACATCAAAATATATAGTTAAAATAAAAATCGGTGTGTTTGTTCCGTACCTGCATAAAAACAAAAACTGGCAGCATGCTGGTACTAACTGAAATAAACTTGAGAAAAAGAAAATGTCTACCACTTCGTCTAGTTGCTTACAGTACTTGTTTAAAGTGCCTTACGTCACCATAGAATGCAATATTGCTTCTAGCCGGATAAGGAATTTTTAATATAAATTCATAAAATGTGGTAAATATTTTATATCAGGTGGTGTATTATATCTTGTATAAAATCGTTATGGATTGAAATATGTAAGATAATTATAATTAATTTTTTTTTTTTTTTTGGAAATATCTAATAAATGTATTGTACTCAATTCAGCTTTATATCAATCATTTTGCTGGTTGAAGTAAATACTGCACATCTATTTGTTCTATATAAATTACCTTAGTGACACCTTCGATGAAAGCTCTTGTAGCTAATTCCCCTGGCCCGTCCACTGTTTTTCCGTCGTCATCAGGTCCCCATGATGCACTATAAATATCTACGTGTTGTGGATTTAAGCTAAGCGATCTTGCTTCTACTGCATCCGTGACGTCACCATCTAACATGCGAACACCTGATAAAATAGAAAAAAATAGTATGTGAAGATGATTACTAAATTTATATAAATCCAAATTATTATTTTGAATTAGTCGTACAAACACAGATTTTTACTAGCTTCGCGGAACGCGGTTAACGTCATATATCTTCACGAATTGTAATTATGATAATATAACTTTTTTATTTTTACAAGGATTACACATCGTTTTATAAGCATTTAGGCTAAAGTTATAAAAATATACAAAATAAAATAAGATATCCTCTATATCCGGTCTAGTTTCGTGTATTTCGAAACAAATTAAAACTCGATATGAGTCCATCAAATAAATTTTATACACTTATATGAATCATATTTTTTTAATATTACGTACAGTAAAGAATAACGACAAATTAATAATTTTATCGAATATAAAAATTATCTATACGTTTCAAGCACACGACATGTTTATATTATACCAAGTGAGTGTCAATAATGTATTAAAAACGACTTTTTTTAATCGACATTTATTTGCTGTTTTAGTTTTTCCGGTTTCAGAATCATTTATTAAGGCTGCCGATTAATATTCCAAATATGGATTTTTATTGCGCGTTTAATTATTTAAAAAGGATTTAAAATAAAACACAGGTGTTTTAGTCATTATAAAAATATCATTATAAAGCTAGCTTAGCTAACAATTTAATAAACATCTTTGGTAGCTATATTATTATTTACATAGGTCACATTCTGACTGGGACTGGGACATGGGACAGAGACAGGGACAGAGACAGAGATCGGGACAGGGACAGAAATAAGAACCAGAACATTAACAGGAACAAGGACAAGAGACTACAACATGGGACATAGGATGTTGGAGGAGATGAAACCAGTGATAATTTCAGGCAAATTTACATAAAAAATATGTGGTTTTGTTTAAGTAAATTTTCAATTGTAATACTAAATTGTTCACCACCAGTTGCGACAACTTCAGTACATTGTATTCTCGTATATAAAGTGTGGGTATAATTATGTACGATTTGAATAGTTAATTGGATTTTAAACCAAATTAGCGTAATTAATTATATTAACGAGCGTAAGAGATATTTCTCTCGCTTAGTGGACTATAAATGGATTATAATCTAATGTACAGGTAGGTATATATTAAATAATATTATGATACAGCTTTTTGAGTATGTCCTTTTCACACGTGAACAGTGTACCTTAGTAACGTGTATGTCAAATATATGTGACTTTAAAAGAGAAAGTATTCTGTATTCTTTCTCTATTTATACTATAAATGCCCAATTTAATACTCGCTTTATTTTAGTAAAAAGGGTACAAATTGTTTTATATATTGTGTAGTGTAGTACATTACTAAAAATAAATAAAGAACTATTATATTTTTGAAAAATGTATAAAAATTTGAGCGCAGCGGGATTCCCACCATTCCGGAACGCACGACACTTGGATACCGTCCAAGCGCTCTGACCGCTAAGCCATACGTTCTACTACCAGCTGCGTCGAAATTCTTATACGTTTTGTCACAACTTATTTATGTTGTTAGCATCTCTGTAGAGAGATTTTTACAAATTTCTACTACTTAAAGATTATTAAGAAATAATCGTTTAACAAGAGAGATTGCTATTTTATTTTAATATTTACTATTTTTGAAAAAACATATAAATATATTTTTATACATTTTTTCAAAAATGTTTTCTAGTCCTAAGTGTACAATAACACTTTAAAAATAGTAAATATTAAAAGAACTATTATTTTTACATAGAGTAACTTTTTTCTATAAGTGAAAATATCTAAATCACAAAGAACGTTATGCCGAGCATGAACTGGTTTTTTACACTAGATCTCGTGATCACAAAACATAATGTCACACAGTTTTACGAATAACTCTAAGATGTTAATAGGAGCTCACACTATAAGTAATTAGGTAAGTTTATGTTTATCTATAGGTACATATATTTGAATCCACTCCAAGGAAATATTCTATTTAAAATATTATTGTTTCCCTGACCTACTAAAAGATTGGTTAATAGGTTCCGCCCTTCAACATGCAATGTTTGGGCGGTGAATGGAAAATGTTTTTAGATTCAAGAACAGATTTTATTTATTTTTTAATGAAGATAAGAATGAATTTTTAATTATCTGTACCTTCCTAAAATTAAAATATCCGCATTTTAAAATCACATCTTCTATGACAGGCGAACCTAGTTTACCTAACAATATTAACGCGTCAGAGCGTGACGTGGGTTTATTAGACTGAGGGTTGAAATTATATTATTTTTCCTATTTTGAATTTATTTAAGGATAGTTAATATTTAGTTTGTTTTTCAGATTTGTGCCTCGACCTTATGTGTCTGTGGAGTGAGCGGCGGAACTCAACGCCGCATTTGATTGGGTTAAGAAAATAAAAATAATTATGTCATATAAACATATGGATAGGCATTTCAAACACATCACTAATCTTACATATCACCAAGGTAATCTTTTTTATTTTAGACTCATCGATGCGCTCTGACTGCTAAGCCATACGTTCTGTATTAATTGAAATTGACATTGACACTATTAAAATTCTTGTTATAAATTTTTGTTTCAAGTATATCTGTAGAGATATTTACAAATTTCTGCTACCCAAAGATAGTTTTTTAGAAATAATCGTTTCGCAAGACAATACCATTTAAATAATATTTTATTATTTTTGAAGTGTTATTCCCCACTTTAAATTGGATTTTAAGAATTTTTTTTTAAATAACGTATAAAAATTTAAAAGCAGCGGGATTCATTCAGCGACATTTGGACACCAGTTTATCGAGAAGACTTAAAAATAGTAAACTATTAATTCCCTAAATCTTTATCTTCATACTATTTGTATTATTTTTAAAGCATACTGTTTAGTTTCCTTAAATTAAAACTATTTGTAAAAGATAATATTTATTATAGTTGACCTTACGTCATTTATTAAGCGTATAGATATATACATAACACTGTATAAACGATACATTAGTCAGGTCAAGGTTATTTTCACTGTTTAAAAAATATAGCACTATAAGGGTATTATTATTTTAAAATATTTGAATAACTTTCCGATATTTAACATTATTTTTCATTAGATTTTACAATAGATTTATTTATTTGTGTCTACACTAAGTGTGTGCTTTGAAGGTGGTACCATGGATGTGAGATATCCTCATTATAGAATAGTTAGATAATTTCTTTGTTTGAATCAAATATGCCATCGTGCGCGGTAGAGTAACGGCTGAGAACGCAATTATTTTGTTGAGTTCCACAACTCAACACAATGCCTTGATTTACGAAGTAAAATGGAGAACGACAACACTACATACTGGGATCTTATTTACAAAATCTAACTTA
Organism: Dryadula phaetusa; assembly: GCA_032432895.1. Classification (NCBI taxonomy): domain Eukaryota; kingdom Metazoa; phylum Arthropoda; class Insecta; order Lepidoptera; family Nymphalidae; genus Dryadula; species Dryadula phaetusa. The sequence goes on along the minus strand of JAOYRS010000060.1, from coordinate 4,772,088 downwards.
ATATCAAACGTTTTAATAAAACTTTTCATAAATTTTGATTCAATATTTTAATTACTGAACATTAAATAAGCATGAATGCTAAGCGAATTATATATATTTATACAGAAAAATATAATCTCGAACGAACACCTTCATGAAATAATAAGTAGGCGTACATTGACGTGGGTTTCATAATCTACTTATATTTTCTCGTTTTATAATTTAAAGGCACGAGTAAAAGCAAATTCAGTACTAATTACTTATTCACATATGCAAGCAAGTTGGCAATGAGCGTTGTCTCCATTCTGACCTAAAAACGTCTAATTACACGAACTACATACATCTATTCAAGTGAGAATATTTTTATGGAAATTAAAGAAATGCATTGATAAAGAAATTCAGTTATAATTGTTGTGAATTTAAAACAAAACATTTGATTTTTTAATAATTTTACTTAATTATTGCAAAAATATACAAGTTTAACCTAACGAATGAATATTGTAAAGAGTTTTAATACTTTACTATCAACAAACATATTAAAATCTCTATATATATTTTATTTAAATATTTTTTAACAAGTACTTTTGATCGTCAATAATAGATAGAACGTTTAATATTCTGACGGGAAGCGTCGAATCGTTCATCAAATGTATGAAATTCAATTTTTTTTTGCTTCACGCTTTAATCCCGCATAGCAAGGTAGACAGAAAGTACCTAGCGTTAACATACTCCGTACTTCTCTTTCCACCGAATTCGTGACATTGCGTGTTGAGTGGAGGAACTCAACGCCGCTCTTTGTCTTTACCAGAACGAGGAAGTGAAAATAATATAATAATTAAATATAATCACTCTCCCGAGTTGGGATCGAACACACAACCGATCGCATTTACAGTCAGACGCTGTCACACTACGCCACGACCGGTCTCAAAAAAATTCCAAAAGCTTAAAATTTTTGAACAGTCCAGTATACTCTTATTAGTATACTATGAATATAAAAAGTTGCAAGATTAAAAAAATAAATATCACATTTCTCAAGTAAGCAACACTTTATGATTATATTTAAATAATACCTACACTTATCGAATGTGATATTTGATATACTTAAATCAGGCGCTAGTACAAAATCGAAATATATGAAAATGTATAACTTCTTATCCAGCAACATAAAGGAAATGATTAAATTAACAATAATATTTATACGTAAAGGTATAATAGATTATTACATTAAAATAGGTATTTGTTACTTTACTTTGACACCTTAAATTTTTTTTATGATGTCATGATCTGTTTTGAATCAATTATTTCAAATAAACTATGCTTCTACGTCTTAATAGAAGAAGAAATATTTTCTGTGAAAAAATAACAAATTGAGGGACAGGTACGTAATTTGAAATGCTATAGACGTGTCTATAACAACATTTCCATACGGTGGAAACAGGAAAAAATATGAAAATATTACTTAGATTCCACACCTCGTATTTATTTTGTATTCCGTGTTCACAACATATAAGTTCATGTTTCAGTAACAACTGATATCCTCAGGTTTTTCCAATACATTCTTATTATCGTGTAAGTGAAATATAATGTTTATTATGTAATATCAGCGAAAGGGTTGTAGGTGACATTTTAATCAAAGGAAATAAAGTCTTGTTTCGTTCAATCATAAAGTAGCACTTTTTTCCCAATATATATAATAAAAGTTGAAAGACATTATTATTTTCTACTGTCAGGCTTAACAGTATATTAAATCTTTTAAATTATTGTGCTACCTTTAATTACATCTTTTCTTTTCTTTCGCGTGACGGAACTCAATCCTTTTCTCTTAAGAGAGCCAGAAAAGAAAATAAAGAGTACACACTCATTTCCCAAGTGGAGATCGAACCTACAATCGATTGCGTTTATAACGTCACAACAATTCCACTAAACCGCAGTGGTCTCTATACCCGTTAAATCGAGAACTAAAATAAAAATAATCAACGTATCCTAAACAAAGGAGAAACATTGTATAACATATATTTAATCCGTAAAACATTAACACATATAAATGTAAAGAGACATTTTGCTAAATTTTTGTGATCATTATATATTGTAGAAAATTGTACACAAATATTCCTAAAAAAGGCATAATTTAAAGACATTTCACCTAATCTAAACAACAGCGTATAACAGAATTAGTACACAAAACGTAATTCTGATAATTAAAACAGATCGCACGAGGTTATACACGAGTTATGTACGAAAATCAATTACATCGCTTTCAAAGCTTTATCAGGGAGTTTAACGCTGAGCTTAACGCTTAACAAGAATATCTCCACTTTGACAGGGCAAAGCGAGTTATTAACGGTAACAATTCCCATGTGAAAACATTACGTTATACTGACAAAGACACCGCCTCCAAAGATTCATTATTCAACGAATGTACTGACGTAAATATATATTTACTTATATATATAGCATAGTTGAACGTAATAATTTTCCTTGTCTTAATAAAAATATTACTATAAATTTTCAAATTATTTTATATGCTATAAAAAGACGTGCTCAGCCATGCATATGTCTGTCTGTTCTCGACAAAATACTCAATTGTTTATTTCACCATTAGCACGAGGAAGGCTTAGGTGAAAAATTAGATAATGTTAGGTTTACATTGCTTAAAATTTGATAATATTCGTTGTACATGTGGCGAGAAATAAAAACTGACAATTAATATCAACGACGTCAAGCCAAGATGTCGGGGCTAACTCTTAATATAATACAGAGTCCATCACACGAGCGAAACCGGGCCGGAGCACTGGTTATTATTCAAATGTATGTTTTTCGTATGATATATTGCATAATTTGTGTTATTTAAAGCGTTCATAATTAGTTATGCATAATAATAGTTGCGAACGAGTTCTGTTAATTATAATTTTTTACGTCTTAATTCAAAAAAGCTAAGGCTACAGCATTAACATTTTATTATATTACAGAATTAAGTGATTACCTCTTTATAAGAAAAACAAGCACAATTACAACATAATTCAAGTAAATATTGTGAAGTATGTAACCGCGTAAAGTACACACAATTTATTTTTACTTTGCGTTATTATTTGAGTACACAGCCCACTCCCCTGTGTAACAGGTGAACCTTTTATATAAATTAATCTATTAGTGGAAATTGGGAAATTTGTTTACGGATTGCTAAGCTTAAGTTCAACAAACAGCGCTCAGTTTTAAAGCTTTTTTTATTTTACATATTAACCAATATAAATAAAGCCGATAACGTTTAATACTTTATTTTCCGTAAATATATGTCAGTTGAGGTTTAAAATCCTACATGTATACTTCTGAACATTCTGTTTTTAATTAATTATTTCGACTTTCGACAATCTTTGATTTTCTATTCTATATATTTTGGTATTCTAAAATCATTTTTAAAAAGCCAACGTTTTCAACATTTTATAGCCGTCCGTGGTCATAGGTAGACTATAGATGTTGAATTGCACGTTTTGTTTTTTAATACTCTAATTATATATAAACAGATTTTTTTTCGCATAAGTTTCATTTAAAATAGTTTTATTTAAAATCCGTTCGACTTCTTTTACTGAAAATAAGATCCACAAATCAATTTGGAAGAAATATGTAAAAAAGGAATGTTATTCACATTGCGTAGGAAATACGTATAATTGGTAAAATAAATATAAGCACATTAACTTAAGATTTATTTTTGTGTAAAGTAACGTAGCTAAGCAACTGTTGCTAAGGCGTAAGGTCTAAAACGTCTTACTGGTCGACTTCAAAGTGGACGGGTTACTAATACATTTAAACAACCTACCAAACTACCCACCCGTGAACGCCTAATATCATATGATCGTGAAAAATAAATTATTTCGTTCACTTATTGAAATGTAAACTAAACATATCTATACATATGTATAATAAAAATGTAGTTGGTCTTTGTCTGTAACAAGCAACGTCCAAAACAATGATTATTTTATCTTTTTATCTGTGCGTTTGGGCACACCAATCTCGGAAAAATTAATTTAAATACAGTTTTTATTAAAAAAATAATAATATTTTATTTCAATAAGTTCATAAATTATAAAGTTATATAACTAATAATATAACAAAAAATAAAGGGTTATGTCTACGCAAGCGAAGTTGTGAGATTCAGTTGTACAATACAAGAAAACCAGTAACTGTAAAAACTGCTGACAAAAGTTAGCAGTAAAAATATGGCAGATCTGAAGATAACTTATGAGTATCGTCTCATTTTACCTAAAACTATTTCACTTTGACTTTAACTTACCTCCAACACTCGCATCGTATGCCACGCCGACAGCGCAAAGCGAGTTATTAGCAGTAGCAGCAACTTCTCCTGCACATCTCGTTCCATGGCGATTAGAATCTATCATGTCGTACCGAGGCTGGGGATCCGAGTCGTGTGAGTTCACGTCATACGATGCCATGGGATCCTAGGGAATTTTAAAAAATATAATTTATATGTATATAAATAAATGCGTATATTTTTAGCTTTACGCTTTTATTCTGCATAGCAGGTACGCAGGAAGTACCTAGTGTCAAGATACTCCGTACTCCGCTTTCCGCCCAATTCGAGCCAATAGTTATTGAGTGGCGGAACACAACGCCGCCGTTTGGCCTAAGAAAGCGGGGAAATGAAAATAATTTAAATATAATCTCCCCGAGTGGGAATCGAATATAATCAGGCTCGAATATAATTTTATTAGACTTTCGTTTCTTAGTATATAATATAGTAGTAAATATAGTTATAAAAAATATTTTTACTTATAATATTATTATATATTTAGTTAACAGTTTGTAATAGTTAAACACATTTACACATTACTAAGAAGGTGTGTATTTAAATAAATTAAATAAACTTGAATAGTAAAAGCTTGACTTTAATAAAAGGTTGCTTTAGAAAAAAATACACACAGAATATTTAAAAAGCAAGCCAAGAGTTTACGAGCTAACTTTATAAGTGTGTCACATTTTTATACGTAAGTCGAAATTACATCAACTAATGCGGGAAGTTGGAGGACTAAGGAAGAGACTATATTACTCTTGATTTTCATAATTCGCATCTGAATATCATTATCATATAGCAGTTATTATACTTCTTATAAGCTCAATGAACTCGTAAGTGAACTTTCATTTTATAACTTAAGGGTAAAAGCTACCGACAACAAACATTTATGTTTATACAGAACTGCCATAATGCTCAAAGACTTGCCAAAGTTTTCGATTGCTTTTAATTGACCTACGAGGATCTTAGACAGCTTCCAAACTTTATGTTTAAACATTTCATCTTTAGAATTTGAAAACGACCAACTTAATTAATACTTAAGATAAAACAATACGTGTCTGTTCTTCAAATAAACATCGTCGACGAAAAGAATTTACTAAAATTGTACAATATAAAAGCGATTAAAATCGTTTAGAATGTATCTGTATACAAAATAATCTTTAGTTTAATTTTAACAGAACTTAGAAATAGAAGTAGTTAGAACTACTTAGATATATTGAGTGATTAATGTCAGGAGTGGTCTTAGTTTTTGAAGTGCATACTGCGAGCCAATGGAAATTATTTTCGAAAACTAAACTCGTGTTGTATGAAGTTAGCAAGCTTGGTCTAACAAGTTAGGTCAGCTAAGGTCAGTTTCGTAGACTAGATGCACTCGGTAAACTTTTCCTATGCCGTTATAATGAGTTAGTTATGTACATAGTATAGTGCTTTAGACGTTTAAATGGTAAACATTTATAAGAAGTTAAATTTACAAAATTCCAATTTTGTTTTCTAAATTTTAAAGTTGACTTGTGATTAATCAAATATTAATACTAAGCTAATTGTCAAATAAAGCAAACTTATTTGTGACTGCACTATGTATATACATATTGCTGAGAAATGGAATACCATTTATGATACGAAATATTGCATATCACCATAATAACACTGACCTAATTACCCGTTTTTCAAACCAACATTGAGATTAAAGCCACGCTAGATGAAACGTGTAATTTCAAACTCAACCGCCTTTGTACGTGAATGTCTCTCTGAAAACGGTAAAACACATGGCGTCGGCTATTATCACATGAAATATGTAACTAAGCTGTACTATAACAGCTGTGTTTTATTACGATCGACCCCGAAAAGAAAGAATCTAAAAACCCTGAAAATATCGTTAATGTACTTCACTTAGTTTGTGAAAGGATTGAGAAATTGTTTTAGTGAAACCCTGTGATGTAAATTGAAGGAGGAACGTCCGTGAAAGGTTCGTAATTCCTTTACTTATCTATACCATATATATCTAGGTAAAACTTCTTACTATATTTTGTCAATTTGTACAGTAAAATATGTTTTTTTATATATATAATAGAATAGTATTTATTAAAAAAAACGAAATCCACTAAGTATGTTGCAATTAACCAGTAACGAAACCATTGACCAATTATATAACTATGCAATTCGCTCCATAAAGGATAAAGGCCAATCGAAATTTCTGAAATTTAGTTATGACTAATGGAACCACTTAATTATCATTACAATTCGAAAGTATCTAAAAAGAAGAAAATATTATTTGATGTAAAAAAAACTACACAAACAATTCAGAACTTTATTTACAAAAACAACAAAAAATAAAAAAAAAGTTTTTGAAAAAAACGTGAAAAAATTCGCACTCTGACCGCTAAGCCATGCGTTCTACTACCAGCTGCGTCGAAATTTTTATACATTTGTACCTAAGTGTGGATTAACACTTTAAAAATAGTAAATATCAAAGAAAAAGTTGTTCAAATTGCTTCATTTTACTCTATTGCAACAATGCATTACATCATATGATCATATAAAATCACCTACTTTAAAATATCGAAACGGTAACTTAAATTCTTTGGTTAAAACAATCGGTATTCAATTTTCCAAGCCATAAATGAAAGCTACACAAACATTACGAAAACTGCAATTTCAAACTCGAGCGACTTTGTTCATGAATGTCACTTGTGAGCTAGTAAGAACGCGGAGCTATTTATTTAAAGCCAGTAGTACTTGCTACGAAGAACGATTTATACAAACAAGCGCCTTTGACTTCAAGTCAAGTCACTCAGCGAGCTCCGCTACTGTGCTCTGCTATGTTGCTACAATTAATTAGTATCAAATCATTTATATATATTATATGTAAAGGCTTTTTTTATATTTTGAAAAGTTAGCAAGGATCAAGTTATTTAATTTATTTGTTTGAAATGAAAATTATGCGATGGGAGGATAAAAATCGGTATAGTTAAAGTTTATATGGAGAAAAAATACAGTAAAAAGTGTATTAGAAATATATACACACTGCTTTTGCTTTTGTATATAAGTGACTTAAATACAATGAATTTTACCATACATAGGAACTACAACAATTTCTATACAATACACATTAGGCATAACATAATAATATAATATAATATATAATTATACGAATTAGTAGCAAATTCAAGCATCGCAAGATTCTCATGCCCCGCGGTTATGAATAGATTCCTCGCGTGGCTGGCGCACTGGCGCTGGCATGCTTTCAACCTATTATACCGATAACTAATTGGAGCCTCACTTACATTATTAGCAATACCGATTACGATTTCTGATTGAGTGCCGACTAAGTAATTGGTCAATACTGGGTTGGGCCGAATGTTTATTTGCCAATGAAAAGGCAAAATATATTGAGAATTCAAGGAGATTTAATTTTATTGCCAATTTATATTCAGGTAAATAATTTTTTATTATGTATTTGCCTCATTGTTGGTACTGGGAGTAATACTAAAGAATAGACGTTTTATAGGCATCGTGATCGTGGCGCAATGGTACAGCGTCTGACAGTGACGACAAAGGGATTGTTGTGGGTTTGGTGTTCAACTCAAAGGAATGTTTATGTTAAAATTATTTTGATTTCTACATCAAACTATACGATATTCCCTTTGTTAGCTGAAAAATCACAACAAAAATGCAACAGGGAAAGTCATAGTCAACAAGATGGTTTCCATACGCATGAGTTTATCCGTGAGTAACATAAATGTTAAGCTTTCATCAATTTCGGAGAAAGTAGAACGTGTATCACAATAGAGTCAATTGATCCAATTGTTCTGACTATATTTTCTAATAACGTTTATCGATTTTAGATTAAAGGAATAATTTATGAGACAGATCGTGGCGCAGTGGGACAGCGTCTGACTGTAAATACGATCGGTTGTGGGTTCGACCCCACTCGGGGGAGTGATTATATTTCAATTATTTTCACTTCCTCGCTCTAGAAAAAAACAAAGCGCGGCGTTGAGTTCCACCACTCAACTCGCAACGTCTCGAATTCAGTGGAAAGCAAAATAAGAAGTACCTTGACACTAGATACTTTCTGTCTACCCTGCCATGCGGGATAAAAACGTGAAGTTACAAAAATTATAATTTATATACAAGAATGTTTATTAGTTTATTATTTGGACGTGAATCCAGTTTTAACCGCCTAATTTCATGATATCATAACGTGGGAAAGCCTACAGTGTCGTAATTGTTACCATTTCGACTTTAAATTATCCGAGAAGTCGTTTTAGTCATCCGTAAAATAATATTTTACTTGGAAAATTTTCTTAGTTATTTCCAATTACTTAATTTGAAATATCTTTGAACATGTCATATATGAACTAAAATAGATATTACTAAGTTATTAGTTGCAGTATTAATTTTGTATATTTACTTTTTGACAATTGAAATTTGGCATTATTTCTTTAAGCAATCACATTAAAGTAGATTATCAAAATACTTACATAATTAGAAACTAAATCCGGATGATCTGTCTCTAGTCCATCATCTAATATAGTGACGACGACGCCTCGTCCTGTTACGCCTTCCCGCCACGCAGGTATCACGTTCATGTCCAGGCCACCACCTCGGTTCTAAGTAAAGAATAAAAAATAATTAGTTAGGCATTAAATTTTTACACACCCAACACGCTACTCAAAACTATCGAAATATATAATAGATACTTGTATAAAAAACAGTTTATATAGATAAAGCCTAAGGGCTCTCAAAAGTCACAAAAAGTAAAAATTCACTGTACATTTTTTGCATAAATTTTTTTATTGAAATATGCTTTGTTAAAAGTAAAAATCTGTATTGAATATGTGGAGAATTTTTGTTCGTTTAAAGTATGACAAATTTCAGAACTTGTTACACGACATGAATATATACTCGTTCAAAATTTACTTATATTTACATAACGCTATTAAAATTTTATAGATACATCTATAGAATTATAATATAAAATTCTATAGATATATCTATAGAATTTTATATATAACGTTTTTGCAAAAAAGTTTATAAACGTACAAAAACTCTCCATAGTGTTTCGTAGATTCACCTTGTGAGTCCGGATCTATAACGTTGCATATACTATCTAGAATATACGTGGAGATGAATATATACATTGATGAAAAAACATATATTAGTAATATAATTCAAAATAATAATACTGCGTTATCGCAGGTTTTGCTTTATAAAGCTATTTAAAAAATTAACAATTCAAAAAATAATTATATTTTTATATTATTATAATAATGAATATAATAATAATAAATTACGAATTTGCATAACATACGCAATATTTACGCCATTGGCGCCAGATTTTGTATCTGCCTCTGGCTTTTAAAATATTGTTCCAACCAGAAAGCTAAAACACTATAATATAAAGCCTTTTACATTAAAAAAAGTTAAATAAAAGCTTATTTTTTTTAATATATACATGTTATAATAAAAACATGGCCGAGAGCCACATGAAATTTATATGAGAAAAACTTTGATTACGGGCATTTATTAATTAATAAAAACTTAAAACAAATTTATATGAAATTTTAATCTATTTATCCGACTGTTAATAATCTCAGAAACAACTTAACAAATTAAAATTCACTTATTACTATTGCATTTTATAAGCTTGTCTTGCTATTAAGTATTTTTTTTATTTCTATAGGTCTATAAATATGAAAATTACATTAATTTAACGTATTAATTTAACTCCCCCTAGTGGGGATCAAACCCACAACCGATCGCGTTTACAGTCAGACGCTGTCCCACTGCGCCATGACCGGCCTTCGACACATTTTTTCAAATAAACTTGATATTGATTTGTTTCATCCAAAACGTAACTTTAAAAGTAAGTATCGTTGTTTTCTTCTTGAACAGTAATTAAAAATGTAAGCAGCTGTTAACTAAAAAGTAACAACCGCCCGTCTAACTTTCTAATGCAACAAAATACAAACAAAATTTCTTTTAAATTACCTCGAACTTTTCACAAGCGTAAACAAAAGCAAAGTTTTGATTTTGTTACTTAATATTCCTGGAGGTTTTATACAAGTAGCTAAGTTTTTCTCATATGAAATTAAGTTAACCCAGGTAAAGATTTACCAATGATAATGTTTATATATAGCATTGATAAATATATAAAAAAATAATAAGCAATTTAGATTATTTCCTATGTTGTATGGAACAATAACAGAAAAAAATTATAAGCGCAATTTTATTATTTCCAATTTTTTTGCAAATTTGGCTAGAGAAAAGTAATTTAAAGCAAATTTAATCTTTATGTGTAATAATAATTTATGAAACTTTCCTAAATTAAATATAAGGCATATGTAAAATCTCATAATCAAGACACATTGAAGGCAAAGAGCGAAGAGTACTCATCAAAAGATAATAAGGCGGAAAATTAGCTATTAGTCGAGACAAGGCGTGTTGTAAAGAGAAAATTAAAATATAATGGCGCCACGATGTAAAGGATGATACATGTCGATTATCCTGAAATACCTAACATATAATTCGATTCCATTGTTACATACTGCTGTGCTATGCTCTAAATATGTACAGTTTTCAATTTTCAAAATGGTTACATTTAAAAAAAATTCGTGCTTTATATATCGTTAGATCAATTGCATTAAGTTTCGTCATTGAAAACAGGAACAATGGAGCGTCTGAGGTCGAGTATATCCGAAATTAAAAAAATGTTTAAATATACAGGTTAACATCATTATCAAAAATATAGATACTTAATAAGAGAAAAGGTATTATTTTAAATATTATACTATATTATACAGGTTTACACATCGATTTTTTTAAATGAATTTATTTTCCCAGTAGTACTTACTTATCCGCTTGAGTAATTATAAACACGTTTAAAATTTTCCGGAACTTCGAAGAATAACATAAACAACATTAAACTTACATTAGAATTTACAAGGATATTCATTCTTCCGCTCAAGTTTTCTTTGTCGTATCTTTTTCCACATTATAGCCACAAATGATTTGTATTTATTATATTCAAAGAACTTGTATTTATTATAAGAATTATTGACATACTAATCGTTATATTTAAATTTTTCCAAATTTTGTGTTTTAACATGGCGGCAAGTAGCGTTCAGTCTTATTGTCCGTTACCATAGAACGGCCATCTTGGTGTTTCCCGCCAATATTGCGGCAAATAAAAATATTATATTTAAAATGTCAAATTAGTACATAAAAATGTGCAAAGACAATAATATGCACAGATAATTATTTTAGCCTAGCGGCCCGCTCGCGGCTCGCCCGCGCGGACTCACAACTATTTCGTTCTTTCACCTGCCTCGCTTATACAGACTTTGCCACAATCAATAATTTTATCAATTTATAAAACTAATAATAAGCCTAAGAAATAACTCACCCACCAACCTAGTTTTAAATTAAAATCTCTACGACCTACAACTTAAGCAACTATTTACATATATATATATATATATATATATATATATATAATAAAAAGTAAATTCAGTATGAAATATTTAAGAAATAATTTAGTTATATATATATATATATATATATATATATATATATACACATCCATACATGGATAAAAAGTACAGTGTGATGCTTAGAATGCTGAAGTATATTTGTTGCAAATTTCGTTGTAATTTGATTCAAGGAACAAGGGATTTTTTTGTGACGCTTAAGCAAACAGACAGGCAGACAGCCAAAAAAAATTTAATCACATTTTTGGTTTCGCTATTATTTTTTTTAATATTTTCAATGTACAGAATTGACCCGTCTACAGTTTTATTATAGGTATAGATGACACGTTTCAAATTTAAAAAATATTTTAGCGAAATATTAAAGCTTCCTTTATTATCACCGCATGCTTTTGTATTAGCGCTTTCTTTAGTAAATACTTTAAAATTTGTCATTAATAATTTTAATGTTTTTGTGACCACAATATCTATTTCTTGCAATTATTATAATATTATTTTATTATAGAAACTAAATAATTAAACTAGTTTTAAGATAAAAAATATTTAATTGCAATAATCTACAACATACTTTTTTATGAATGATCTATGCCTATTTTTTTACGTTAAAGTTTAAGTTAACCGCGGCAATTTTTTCTTGCTATATACTTTATATTTAATTAATTTTAGAACAGATAAGTGTCAATATAAATTATTACAAATGTTTTAAATTCTATACTTAGTTCATAATTAGTATGAGTTGTAAATATCGACTGGATTTTAGGTCAAATAAAAAAATAAAAGTAAAAAAATAACTAGAATAAATGTGATAAGAGCAAAATGTGTCCCAAACAATTTATTTCAACAAAATCTGTGATTACAATAAATATCGATGATAAATTTTAAATATTTTGTTGAAATTTTGAGTTAATATAAATTGTTTTTATTTTAGTAAGTTAATGAAATTTTAATAGCAACACTATTTCAAATCGCCGTAAATATGCAAGTTCTATAATAAACAATAGTTACATACGCAATGGAGAAAAAGATAGTGCTCAGCTATTATTATATATATTATTAAAGTGGCTGATCGACGTCTAATAATATTTTTGTAGTAATAGACATCATTGCCATTTAATCTTATCTACGTCACGCGTAACACAGAACGCTAAAAATCGTGAATTGAAAATACTGACCCTGTTCTGTAACTACAACTTGATTTATTTATTGTATACGACCTTGAAATATAAATATATGTAGTGTACCTTTCTGTTACTTAAACGCCAAAACAGTGTATTAATACAATGTAAAATATATTAAAATTCATAACTCAATAAAAATACCTGCTATAAGGAAAAAATAAAAAACAGACATACCAAGTACCACATATGCGGCCATTTGGGGTCATTTAATTGGAACTTAGAATCAGCGGAACGCGGCCGCCCTTTTACTCTCGTGTGCAGTTCCCGTTTTGAACCCGTTTCCCTTTTCACTGAAGGCACCCCCGACGCTTTTGTTTCAGCTGAAACAAATTGTATGGAATTAGACGTTATTATCCATTTGCGTGATGAAACCACATTTTGTGGTACGCCATATGAAAGTAGAACGCTCTCTTATAATTTAAAAATCTATTTTAACAGATTTTATGAAATATATAGTGAGTAATTAATAATATGATACACATTTTGCAAGAATTTGATATTGCAAGCTGGTTTTTTTTTTATTTTTAAAATCATAGAGTACCTAAGAAGCGTAATATAACATTTTACTTAAAAAATTATAATGAATTTAAATATAAATAAAAATTATTTTAAAATGAACTAAACTAACCATTTATCGTTAAAGAATACTTATGACTTTCCTTATACAAAGGCTTATCTTCCCTCATACAAATACATTCTTATAAAATATAAATGTATTACGCCTACGGCAATAACGAAAATAATTATTACGTTTAAATACTGTATTGTTTACGCTAGTAACGAATGAAAGCATTGTAAAGGATAAAAGGCCGTTCTGGACCGTTTGTGTATGTGCAGAGGTCAAACAAAATTTCAGTATACTTCAATAATAAGATGCAGTAAAAATATACGCTCACATTTTTCTCTTCAATATAAAATATAAAATTACTTTCTCATTATTAACAGGTTAAACATTATTTATGCACTTTTGCAAGGAAATACGAAAAATATTGTAAAATCCATAATAGTAATAAAAAAGCAGCTTCACAATTTATCGCGTGAGAGAAACCCTAGGTTCAAAACGTCCTGTCCTGTCCTTACGAAATCCTTTAATTGCAACACATACATCGTAAGAAAATTATAATATAACAGAGTAAAAAAGCTGTAGTAAGACGATAACAAAAAGAATTTACTTTTAGAATAAAATTCTAGCGATAATTCCCTAACACCAGGTGTTGGGTTCGTGAGCAGGTAGCATTAAGTGGTTTAACATTGGGTTATCATGAAAAGTAAATGTGCGATAATAGGCTTTTAAATAAAAGCTAGAAAATTCGATTCTAAGAAAATGTATAAAATTTTTGTTATTTGTTAATTATGGCTCAACATACGAATAACTTTTTGAATACAAATGCATAGAATTCGTAAAAATCAATATATTCCATTTCATTTTCAATATTGATGTTTTAAATAAATTATATTATCCATTGTGTTCACGTTTTTTTTTTTTATTATATCTACATATCTTAAAATAACTTGCATAATTCGAATCATTTTATGATTAATAATACACTAGACTATTTACCTGTACTACTTAAGTCTGCTATTGTTTGAAAATCTCTTTTCCTTCTTGATAGGACCTTCTGTTGTCGCGCCCATCGCACTCGCTCGTCTGTCTCCAGGCGATTGTGATGTTCTTGCGCAGGCACTGACGAACGTTTGGCAATTGATTTGTGGTGAAAATGGTAGTGATTCTGGAATATCTGTAACAAAAATAAAAATTATATAACAAACATTTCATATATGCACAATTTTTTATATAAAGTTACTTTAGTATATACTAATATAAACAATAACATAAAATATTAATTATTTCACTATTTTAGAGTTTGTTAGAAATTTATTATTCTACTATTTGTTAACAATAAAACTAAGTTGTAACTTTTATAGGCCTTATAAAAATATTTTCTACTTCTAAGTATAGAATAACACTTTAAATTATATCTTTCTTAAGGTGATAGAAATTTGTAAAAATCTTTCTATATGCTTACTAAGTAACTTACTCAGTAACGACAAAAATATGTAACAAACGTATAAGAAAGACTGGAAGCCACAGCCTGATGTGAAACACATGGCTTAGTATCAGAGCGCTTAGACGGTTTCTAAGAGTCGTGAATCCCGGTGCATTCATTTTTTTTTGTAATATACGTTTTTAATAATGTGCTAAATCAAAATCAATTAAAATGTATCTTTTTTTAAATGATTGGGCATGGAGTTCAATTCCCACTTGGAAAGGTTTATATTAAAATTATTTCATTTCCTCGCCTCTCGTAAGCAAAGCGCGGCATTAAATATAAAGGAAAACGAAACACAGAGTGTCCTAACACTAGGTACTTTCTGATCCTGATATGCGGGGTAAGGCGTGAAGCTAAACAAAAAGGAAAATTTGAGTATCATTTTATACTATTAAAATAACCGTTTTTTGCTATGTACACACGAAACACGTGTCAAATTTTATATTGTTTGTCTGTTTATCTGTGTGTCCTGGCTTATTTCTGAAACGGACTGATTTTTACAGTACATTCATCGGCAGGTAGCTGACATAATAATCAACAGATGTAAAAAATTATGCGGACGAAATCATAGGCCCAGCTACTACACATAATATTCTATTTTATATAACTTTTAACATATGCAATAAATATTAAAATATAAAATAGTCCGATTTTAAACATGAAATGGATATTTTTATTAAAATCAGCGGTAAATTAAATTATGATTTTTTTTAAAAGCGGCGTGCGAATTTTCTTTTACCCATTACGTCGTATTAGTAGTGTCCAAAAATTTAATAGTGTTAATTAACTTAATACGGTAGAGAAATTTAAAATCTAGTGCGATAATAAAGTCCACTGGTCGCCGATCTCAAAACTACCGCATTGTGACCGCTTAATTTAAATGCGGTTATCCTTTTCCGAAACAAATGATTTTACGCTTCTATGCACTAGACTACCAAGGGTAATTTATTCGATTTCTTAAACGTTTTTAATTCAGTTTAAATTATAAAGTTGATTCTGCGAAATGAATACAACGGAACAAGTATTCTTTGAATCACTTAAAAAGGCTATCGCACTATTTGTCCTATCATAGATAATACGGGGAAAACTTAATAATTTATTACAAGGTCCCAAGGTCAAGGTTCTACATATGTAGATACTTGTTAAACAAAATCTAGGTGGTTATTTTATCCCAAAAGAAATAAAAATATAATAATGAAAAATATTTATATATGGATTATTATTTTTACAAAAAATGTTAATAGATTATTTTTACAGTAGTACGTGGTCAAGTCCGTAGAAGTGTTCAAAACGTCGGGTTTTCAAAAATATATTTTCGAATACCAAATTATACACGATAAATCCATTTAAAATGTGTAAAAATCACGAATATCCATGATATTTCTTATTTGTAAAACCATGTTTAAGAAAAAAATAATTCAAAAGCAACACTAAATAAGAATAATACTATGTATTAGTTTTTACTAAGTCGTTTATTTACATAATCACGTTGTTCCAGCATTACGTGTATAAAGTTTCGGCCATGAAATGACCAAAAATTATCTTGTCTAGATGTTACCTACTGTACCATGAAAGACATAGGGTCAAAACTGAATAAATATAAATAACCGTGTATAATATATATTTTTATTATATTTATATCGTATTATCTTCCATACACCGGTATCGTGCGATGGAGATGAAGACGTTCCCTACTTTCCATTTAGTTTAGAGAAATTGTAATTAAGTGAGACAATCAATAGAGCTCTTTTAATTTTTTCACACAGACAGAGAAACGATCATATTTTCAATATTTTCGTTTTCCGAGTTCGAATAGAAATTACTTTAAAATAATTCATAACAATTTGAACGCAGAAATATAAAAAAAAGTGTAAAAAATGATGTGTTTAAAATATTTTATAAGTTACTCTAATATATTTAATTTGTTTTAAGTGCCTATATAACATTTTTAATGTTGTGCCAGTAAAAAAAAACTTATTTACAAACAACATTTCCACAGTACTTACATGTGTGTATATAAACTCAATTCCAAGAATACTAATATGAACCATAAATATTTCAATAAAAATAATAAGTTTATGTTATATTGAAATGATAATTAAATTATAAAAAAAACACCATTACTCTTTGTCGCAGGCAGAGACAACCTGTGAAATGTGTGAAAAATGTTCCGCCGTTGAGTTCCTCCAGTGGAAATCGAATCCACAGCCAATCACGTGTATAGCCAGACGGTGACAAATCAATAAGTATATATACAAAGCTATATATTTATATAATATATTATAATATTATGACTTCGATATAATACACACTTTAAGATTAACTTGATTTTGTCTGCGGCATCTTTCTTCGTATCAATAATCATATCTTATTCCGGGTCATTTAATTTTGCATGTTGGTTTAAATTTATTTCCTCGTAATCTCGGGTTCCGAGCTAATGGGTTGGGAAACACCAATCTTAGTAACGCTATATTAATTCCCTCCTTTACTTGAAATTGGATTAGGTATGATAATTGTACTTTTCTTATGCATTATAAATATAAAAAAATATCTATATACTTTTACTTTAAAGTGAGATTTTTTCGCATTCGACTAAAAACGGACACAATCAATATAAAAGAAAAAAAAATGAAAGGTAACCTAAAATAATAAAATTAAAATGTATATAATTTTAAAATATTAAGTAGGATCCTATTACGTGTACGTCTAAACTGCGCAAAAAACATCTTGTATTTTAGCAAGTATCTTTTTTTTTATTATTAAGTAATAGAATATCAAATCTACAAACTAAATTTAGTAATTTGATTGCACTTGCCCCTTCTTTAATTATTTAAGAAGTACCCCAACTGCATGCCCTCATAGCGAGTGGCTTTCGGTTCCCCTCATCTCTTGAGATACATAAATTCAAAGAAAACACGGACCCTTGAAGATATTTTTAGCTACCTAACGCCGTTTTTACCTTTTTCAATTCTATAAAAAGTAGTAGCGTATGAACGGAGAATATTTTAGTAGATATCAGAGGTTTTATATCTTACGTTGTAAATCTTGAGCTTCTTAATACAATATTGAAGTATAACAAATTATTGCCTACGTGTTTGACTGTCTCAATATACGAGTATATAAACTACTATACGCAATATTACAAAATCAAATTTGTTACAAAAATATTAAATATTGCACTTCGCTATAAGCTATATATATTTTAAATCGTTAGTAACTGTACAACATATAAACCATATGAAGGAATAAAAGTCGACTTGTATCGATTTAATTAGCTTACAACCTTAATTAAGAACGCATTGTAGCATCTACATTGAAAACTTTTACAAGCACTGTCTTAAAAGTTTTAAAACCATAACTAATAACAAATTTAACAACCTATTATTTTTTTTAGATTCTTAATTTATTTTTTTAAAACAGCATATTGGACGTTTAACCTAGACAGACAGACTTCTCGATGAGATTCTAGAATAAAACTATCGGATATGGTTACATAATAACACTACAATAAAAGAAAATGAACCAAAAAACAAGCAATTATAATATTATACATTATGTAACTAAATATATAGTACGTAAATGACCTAAAATAAAGACATTACAAAAACTATCATTGTCTATAGTTGCCATATCAATAAATCTTTTAGTAAGTCACTCGGCTATACGACTTGTGTGTTTAGAATTAAGTAAGATCAAAGAAAGTGCTTGCAAGCTTTTGTTACTGGCTTAATTTCCTTTGATCTACTTATATCCGTATAAAATAAGATGATATTTATAGTATATCATTCCTTTTCTTTCAAATTTATTTAATTATAAGTGTAGTATTATGCGAGAAAAGAAAAAGTATTTAATTAGTTCTGTTCATAAAATACCTATACTATGTTTGAATATACCTACTATTTTCCGGACTGCGGGTCTCTAACTATCCTACTATGCGGGATAAAGCGTGAAGCTGTTTTTAAGACACAATATAAAAAAAATAATAAGAGAAAAGTATAATTATTGCTCAATATTAATAATATATTTCATACTTTTCCAAATATAGGTTTAAATTAAATGTTCCTGTCCTCAATGCTTACTTATGGCACATAAGTTAATATCCATAATCATATTTCTAACAACTCTTCGAATAATAAACAAATAATAGTGTACTTTTAAATAAAATCTTTCAACGTATTGTATTAAGAATGAAGTAGAGTCATTTATCGCCTACGGGCGACCGCTTCCGTGACCCGTATACTCGCTCGACGTTGCTCCTGTGAGCAGAATCAATAGAAAATTTTTACTTTATGGCTTTTCATATTTTTATTACTCAAGTTACAGCAAGTTTAAAACACATTATTCATAAGATGTACAGTTAGTAGTTTCAATGCCTTTTGGTAACAACTTTAGCTACAAATTATATACAGAATGATAAACTGAAAAAAAAATGTTTAGCTTCACATTTTTATCCAACACAGCAAAGTGATAGAAAGTACCTAGTGTCAGGACACTCCGTACTACACGAGGAAATATAAAAAAATAAATATAATTGTTCGCCGAGTGGGAATCAACCCATAGCCGATCTCGTTTACAGTCAGACGCTGTCCCAATGCGCCACGACCGGCCTCTAAAAAAAGTCGTAAATTTTGAGTTAAAATTCACAAAAATAATTCCACCCTCAAACACGTATCCAGGAGACAGGTAAGGCTGGCCATTAGAAGCGTAATGTTTGCTAAAAGGCATGAAAAGATGTTAAGTGGGTTCGCACCAGCTCTCGCTGTACGCCGGCGGGTAAGGCGCGACCTGACCGTAATCGTACTACTTAACCATTGCACTCAAGTCATAGCTGTTTAGCTACATTTGGAATATTTATACTGTTTTAGATGACTAATAGTTTCTTCGTTTATAATTTCAAAATTATTTTATAATAATTGTC
The DNA here is from genome assembly GCA_032432895.1 of Dryadula phaetusa. NCBI lineage: Eukaryota > Metazoa > Arthropoda > Insecta > Lepidoptera > Nymphalidae > Dryadula > Dryadula phaetusa. The sequence continues at coordinate 4,752,166 of JAOYRS010000060.1, read as the reverse complement.
AATAGAGAGAATCCAGTGCTTATAATATTGTAAATAATTTGTTCAAATAATTTTACAGTGCACTTTACTATATATAATTAATGGTAGGAGAGTGCATTCATCGAATTATAATAAATCAGTAACAATATAATAACTGAACAGGAATAAAATAATAAAAAACTATATCGTTTATTATAGAAACTCTGAAAAATTGGCTTTTATTAGAATATTACAGCAAAAGTTGAAATGTTGAAGTGAATGTTATCAAAAAGCATTATGTCACGTAAAATATCAAAATTATACTTTTAAATTATTCACATAATGATGTAGTTGTTGCACTTTAGTGTAAACATTAACTTAAGAAGATTGTAAGAGCTTAAGTCTAAAAGGTTCAGGGGTGGATAATGCGACAGAATAAAAGATTATAAGATCTATCTCTAAAATGTACTGAGTTTTGCTTTTAGGATTACCTCTATGTTGCCAATTTTTAAATCTCGTGTGTCTATTTATAGCGAATTCAAATCAGCCAGTCACTACATTTATATAATTTATATACTTGTAACTGTTGCCAAGCCGCTCTCTAGAGGTTGGTCTTGCTAAATAGCTTCTTTTTTGTTTTTTTAGCTTCACGCTTTTATCCCGCATAGCAGGGTAGACCGAAAGTACCTAGTATCAAGACGTACTTCGCTTTTCACCGAATTCGAGACATTCGAGGCGTATTGAGTGGTGAAACACAAAACTGCACTTTGACTTAGCAGAGGGAGGAAGTGAAAATAGTTTAAATATAATCACTCCCCCAAGTGGGTATCGAACCCACAACCGATAGCGTTTACAGTCAGGCGCTGTCCCACTGCGCCACGACCAGCCTCAAGTTTAATCGTTTTCTTTACAGGACAGGATTCACAGATTCTTTTAACGTATTATTCTCATTGTATTTATCGGTCTATGTATTAATAATTGTAAAGAAAACATTTACAACGCTATTTTTATTCACTTTTTACTGACGGCGACCAAAATAGAATAGAATTATCACAGGATCTAATATCTTCAGGGTGACCAGGGTAATGAGAGATTAGTATTAGGTGTGCTTTTTTCATACACTTTTTCAAATCTTTTTGTTATGCCTAAATAGTCGGACGAATTACATCACTAAAAAATTAGACTTAATTTTAGCGTTAAAATGTTTTTCAACCATGCATTATTACTTACACGTAACATCGTACACAAAGAATATTTATTAAAAAAGAATTCCGGAGCATTTTCCTTAGCGACCATTCTACACAGAAAATGCCATTGTTATTAAAATTCAAGGCAAATGTAAAATGTAATCAAATGTTTGATTACTCAAGTGTATATTATTTTCTTATTTGTATACATATATAAATATGTACACATACCTTATTTGAATGTAACAATGAATTGTTATCACACATGTTGAAGTATATTTCTAATTTCTTAATTGTATTTTAAAAATAGTTTCAACTTCTCGACTACATTTCATCAAATTACGTAGAATAGAGTAAATATGTTTAACATATTCCGTGGATTTAACATTAAATAACGTTTCTCTTTAAATTTGCTTTTAAAATAAAGAAATCGACTATACTTACATATGCTTGGGATCAATACTTTATACGAAAGCAATCCACAAACCCATTTCAACGTTACCTCTGTATCCCTATATAAATCTTAATAGTAATAAGGGTCGCAATTGCACGAAAAGTACAGTATCTCCACATTTCACGCCTCATAGTAAGAGGGGAACGCAGAGCGTTGCCATAGGAACCGTGAAATGACCTCAGCCTGTAATGGTTTGTCCCGTTTACAAAATGTTGCAAAGGAAAACATAGCAAAATACCTTTATTTATAGATGCCATTAAATGCATGCATGCATTACCTTTATATACTTGATAACAATACATATTGTGAATTATAATTATATACAATACACTATAATTAATACAAATAATTGATGTTATTGAAGAATTATTATAATTATTATATTTTATTAATAATTATATTTATATTAATTTTCAAATGAATCCTTTAAGTTTATTTATAATTAATTATATAGATTTAGTTGTTATATTTAAATGTAGAAAGTAGCGAATTATTATTTTCAGATATATTTCATCAGTTATAATTGGCTTAATGCTATATTATAATGAAAACAAAACACCAAAACTCTCAAGTAAGGCTGAGCTACAAAAAGTGAAAGCGGTCGGTAGTCATGGCGACGCGGGTTCTGTAAACAATGCCTTCCTGAAATATGTACTCCACAGACTGTGACCCACGAATATTTGGGACACTTCATTGTTTATGTATAAACGTCTTTTTTTATTTAGACCTTTTGTCGTGACTAAAGACAAATTGAATTGACATCCACAACATGCGTGAAAGAAATATTAGTAAATATTTATAAACAATGTTGAGAACCAAAAATAATATAAAGAATACTCTGAACTGCCGCGGAACTAGAACCTGCACTTCTAAACCAGTTAAGTGATCAAGGCACTAAGCCATACCTTCCTAGAAATGTACACATTTTTTTCAAAAAAATTTTCTTATTCTAAATATTTAAAAGGGCACATTCAAAACAATAAAAAATAAACTATGTAATACTGTCATCTAAATATAGAATTTTTACAATTATATAAAACCATTCCAAATAATATTCATGACAACAAAAACATTCAATAGATCCGATGAATATAGTGTAAAGATCAGAAAATCATTATAACTAAACAAAAACATCTGTTATTTCAATACAAAAGTAATTTGTGAACGTGCTATTGAATCGTGGCACCACTTCTGCAACAACAATATGCAGTTCAAGTCGATGCTATTCATATTACAGTATTTAATAGAAATGGAAGGTACAAAAAGCTTTTTCTTCCGCCAACGTTCACAGGCAGATAACTTATCGCAGTCGGGCCGGTGTTGAAATCATTTCTACGGTAACTGAAATTCATTGGAAATAAGATCCGAGCAAACGCAATGTAGTGAAAACGTGCGCTATTGTAAAAGACGAGGCTTTTACGGCAATGCTACTTGTACGAGCACATCCCACCACCACCCTAGTCCCCCTCGCTCCTAGCGTGGCAGACAGCGTGGCGCCGTCCTGATACACATTATTTCGACTGCATCTTTCATATACAATGAAATACAACGCTTTCATACTACTTCCTTCACCGTTACGGAATGAATGCTTAATTAGATTGTGACCTAATTACGTTTTACAATTAATTTTGCATATAATGAATACAAAAGCAAACAAAAAAATATAATATATATAAGCATACAAAAAAAATTTGAAACTTATTCTGTTCGATTACATCGATCAGTTAGACGTGTAATGGAACAGTAACAATAAACAAAAGTAATCTATAAATTGCAGATGCAGTAGGTCACGATCTTCTCGATGCCAATACGAAGAGCAAAAGTGAATAGGCAATAATAACAAAATACAAGAGACAAGAATTACAATAGAGCAGCAATAACTCGCAGTGAGTTTTAGCTTTATTGTAGTTCTCGATCGAGTGCCCTACAGTTTTAATTAACCCCCGAGCTTCATTTTTCAGTGTATTGTAACGTTAATGTCTTTTTAATATTCAATACCGCTCCTCCGTATCGATAAATAATGGTACCGGGGGAAAAACTCGAACCATTACCTTGCTAATACTTTTACGCTTTCAGTAAGTGTATTAATGCATTTATGTTTAGCAAGTTCAAAATTAACTTGTTATAATTTATTGACATCGTATAGTCCTTGTATTTTGAGTTATACTTAATTTGATATAGCTAATATATTTTCCAATAAATGGTATTGCGAAAGCTTTCAACGTGTGCCTGTTTACATGTGTGTGTGTGTCTGTGTGTGTATGTCAATATATTAACATTTCCCATATTATCTACTAGTAATCATGGGAAGTGATGGTTTTTACGTGACCTTACTATACTCTTTCTTTACTTGTCAGGCTCAATATGAGACAATGTTATCAATTTAGTATTCTCAGGCACAAAATTGCTCATATAATTTTTAGTAACCAGCGGAATGCTTATCACGTAAATGATAAGAATTCCCGTGTATTTTTGAAAATATTATAATAATAATAATTTTATTGTAAAGCAATTAAATATAATAAAATATTTATTTGAAATATGGATTATAATTTATCAAAATGTTAAGGAAAAACCTTTTACAATGTGAATAGCTTAAGTCAAGAAAAATATATGAAGTATTTATATGAAATAAAGATTGATTTATTGTAAAAGTGAAATATACCAAAAGGTGCCCCAGATAAGGAGTAGTGTATTAACTTAAGTTTGACCTGAAAATCTATTAAACCAAGAAAGATTATAAGAAAAAAGTATTGGAGGCGAGGCATTACGCGAATTTTACGACCAAAACTGGGTTTTTAACCGAAAACTATAAATTTCAGTAAAATCTCCCTATATAATCAAGGCAATCTAAACAAAGATTGCTACATAGTATATTCTTGATTGAAATGTCCGAATATGTTAAACGGCAGGCCGTGGACAGGTTAGTTAAATATTGGCGCACACGATAAAGCAGTGATGTTTGCATCATCATTTAGTCACCGTACAATACAAACAAGGTAATGTATTAATCTAGTTCATAAGCGAAACTATGTTCGTATACGCATGCATATAGACTGCTTGGCATATTATAATTAATGTTTCTAATATTCATAAACCAATTCAAAATTTGGATACAAAGTTTTAATCATACTATAGATATTGTAAAATTATAATATATTTACTGTTTCTTAGAAATGTTTGAAACAGAATTTAAAATAGCAATTTTTAAGTAAATCTTAATATATTAATTTAGGTAAAAATGTAAAAAAAAATCCTAATTTATCACCTTGGGAACTCAAGCTATTAATTTTTAACTTAATATAATACATCTCTTTAAATTGAAACCCCTTCGCTTAATAGTTAATATCAAACGGTTACACTAAAGATATACACAAACTTGAACATCATGTATCACGAGGTCCTAAGTTTAATTGACAGAAACTTATAACTAGTGCAATCAAGGAGAAAAGGGACAGTGTGCTGTTGTGAATAATGATAGAATGAGAAGATACTATACTATATCTTATCTACTTGGTTGACTATAAACACAATTGGTTATGTGTTTGACTCCCACTCGGAAGAATGATTATAAATGAAATTTATTTCTATTTCAACGTTCTAGTAAGACAAATCGCGGCGTTGAGTTCACCACTCATGCAATGTCTCGATATCGGACGGAGAGACGTCATCGGAGTATCCTGACACCACCTTGCTATGCGGCAAAATTATAATCAGAAATTTTCATTAATTAAATTTGACTAATATATCTCAATAATATTTATGCTTTGTGACAAATACATAAATATACTCCACACAAGCATTTGACGGCTGTTTGTTTACGCCATGATGACATCAGCTTTTACTTATTATTATTAAAGTATCGCAGTCACTACATAAACAACATTGTATATAAAACAAGAAAATAACATTCATCTTAATTGCTAGAAAGTAGTCTACTGGGAAGAGCCGAGATTGCAATCTACTACTATATTGATCTGCCACTGTAGACACGTAAGTCAAATATTCGCCTCACCGCCTGAGCGACGATCATTTAGTAACACGACGTGTTGCCGACAGTTCAATCGCTATATCTACGAAATATGTTTGTGCCTTGAGAATTCACTAAATATCTTCAAAATAAATTTTGAATGAATCTTATAAAGTTACCTCTTTTTGATTATTTTTAATATATCGGAAATATAACGTACAAAACAGTTTTTACAAGTCGAATACTTTTAAAGATCATTCTATTATCTTAGCAAGATAGTCAGAATTTTTTTTTGTCAAGAAAGTCTATTTATTAGTTCTCTGCAAGAATCGGAACATTGCGTGTTGAGTGACAGAAGTCGTGAGTCTAACCAAATACGGAGATATCAAGATAATTAAAATATAAATATACTTGAATAAGGATCGAACTCATTTCCAACCGTGTTTACAATCAAACTATTTACAAATGCACACGATTTTTTAATAAAATCATTTACATTTTCAAACATTTAAAATTTTTAACTTTTATCATAAAATCGTACCTGTACGTGTAAAAGGGTTGTCGTATGTAAATGAACATGTTATAACGCCATCGAAGATAACGTATATTAAATCAAAAAATTGAGATCTTCAGTATTCGGCATAAAAAGTTTCAATATAAAATTATTTGAACCTGGCGCAGGTTCAAATAATTTTATATTGGAATTATACTTGGAAGCCGTCCAAGCGTTCTAGTCAATTAAGCAATACGTTCTATCGCACCATGTTGTTTTCTTAAAAGGATTATAAATATGAATTTTTGATTCCGTTGGTACATTTATAATTTATTATTATGAGTAACGAATATTACTGTGGGAAATAAGCTTTTAAATAAAATAACTGTTTTTTTTTGTTTTTCAGATCATTATAAACATAAAATTAATTTTCGTAGTCCTAAGATCTGCGTGGGTACATTGAAATGGCACGTAAAGTAGCGCAACTATTGTTTGCACTTAGGATATTTACTCTTCACTTCAGATCAGTGCAGATGGTTGCTGGTCGTAATCCGACTTAATAGCACTGGATTTGGAGATTTACAAGCTAAAAATTAAAACTTTGCTTCTGCTCTAATAATTGTTAGAACTGCGTTTATTTTACGTGTGTAACATAAGTATATTCTTGAGGTCATCGTGGCGCAGTGGGACACCGTCTGTTATAAGCGCGATTGGTTATGGGTTCAATTCCTAATTGAAAACTGATAAGACTGGTAAGACAAAGCGCGGCTTGTGGGTCGCCTCTAAATGGACAATGTCTTGATTTTGGCTTGAAAATAGTCTTGACACTAGGTTGTTTTTGAATACCACGCTATGCGGAATATAACATGTAGCTATAGTTTCCACATTAATATATTTGTATATTTAATGAATAGTCAAGCATATATTAATACAAAAATTCAATACCCTTTCTGTACATGAACAAGTTGCTGGATAATATATTTTTTTAATTTTATTCTATTAAACTAAAACGAGTTATAATTTTCTTACACTATGCGTATTAATAAATAACTTTGAGATTATTTTTTTAGTTTAAAAGTGACAAGTTCAACAATATCTTCAAGCAAGATTTGAGGCTATGCAAAGATCACTGAACTGACAAAACAAAGTGTCGTTTAAATTAGGTAGTGACGCGATAACAAAGTTAGCACATAACGGTCGTCTAAATACACCACATTTTCACGTATGTAGTACATTTGAAGAACAGTTATTTGTTATACACACACACACATATATATATATATATATATATATATATATATATATATATATATTTTAATGCTTTAATTTAATACCCATCAATACGTAATACGTAACATAATGAAACGATTCAACTAAATAATGATAAAATGACACAACATGTCATCAACCCGAACAAAACAACACTCGATGACATTTTCAGCTAACATTCCTGTATTTAGCACCTGAACTAGACGTGTATGGAGAATTAGACTCACACTAATTCATATTGTTAGTATACTATTCATAATTTAGAACTATCGTACAATAGTCACACGTGAACATGCGACATGTACATATATTGGTTAGCGATGCTTAATAATACTTTGTGAATCTAAAACATAGACCCAGTCTAGAGTCGGTTGAGGCTTAATTAACTGAATATGGTAACTATTGATTCGAATAACACTACTTAAACAAAACTAGGAATACAGTTATAGAACATATATTATCTCCATTTTAAAGAAAAGTCGGTTATAGAATTATTTTGTAGTAACAGCACTAAAAAATCACAGCATTACTTACTGAAAAATGATAAAATTATAATTTTAAACGCCTCTCTATCATTGCTATATTTCCCATTAAACGTACAAATTGATTGGAAAAAAACCAGGAGTTAAAGATAATATTGTAATTTTTTTTTGTATATTGTTTTAAAATAAAAAAAATACTAACTGAATAATTAGTATTATTTTCATAATATATAATTATAAGAAAGGATTAGCAAAATCGGTTATAGTGGTAAGATGACACAGTCGACGCATTAGAGCAACGCGAATGTATGTTAGCATATGCTAATGCAGGCTTTCAACTCGCATTTAAGATAAATGTATGGTGCACCCATAAAATTTATCTCGGTTTTAGAATTTATTCCCTTTGAATTTAAAATTTAAATTAAATGACTTGTATGAAGTTATGGCTTTCTAGCGAGGTTGAAACTTTAAATTGAAATATTTGCATACAGTAAATAAATTTTGTCTGAAGAGACAAAATTCAAATAATTAAACTCTATAAAGTGTTCTGTTACATGAAATATCACAGAAATATTAGCTCAGCTAAAATATTTGCTTTTAAAATATGCTTAGCATTTCAAATAAGTAAGACTAAATAGCAATGCTATTTTGTGTAATTATTTTCAAATATTTTCCATAGTAGACTAGCGGGAATACAAAGTTGGGAGTATTCCGTTGGACGCTGTTAATTACGAAAGTTTTCGAGAAAGGTAGATTTAAAGCGTCAAACACAGTAAATTTAGTTTTACCAAACTTCCCTACAAAATACGGGACTGAATGAAATATTGTGGCTTCTCATTTGTTTGTCGTTTGAATTTTACTTAGTGCTTTTAAACGTTGTGACGAAATGCACACCCTTGGGCTATATTAAAACCTGATATGTTAATATAAATATTATGTACTGGAATATTAAATAAGTGGCAGCCTTAAATAATGCTACACGACTTATATTTTTAACACTAATAATACTATATAAATTTAATACATTGCAGTTGAATACATTTAATAATTATTAGTCGCTATATAAAAAAGGCATATTATGTTCATACATTAATGCTTATATATTGCAACGCGCAACAAGAAAACATTTATCTCGCATACATAAAATTAACTTGGAATATTTATTACCATAAAGGTCAAGGAAGATTTCACTCCACAGGAGCCGCTTTGTCCTTGTGCCTTTATAATTAGATAAGCACAAATTCCTAGGACAAGTCTAGTAAACATTACGTGGGGTAAGCTTGCTAGCCGCGTATTTGATTAAAGATAACCTAGGTATATGAGAAAGCCATATATAACCTCACACTATTTTACTTTATATTTCGTTCTTTATGTTATTTTCATATCTTTTTACGACAGGGATTTGATTGTCATTCATAAATCCGTCCAATCTTTTCTACTCGTATTTTTTTAGGAATTCAACTCATTGGTCCAAATTCCGACATGTGATGGTTTTGAAATAGAAACCTACACGAAATATGGGTATTCTGAATTCGGCCATTTCTCAGCGGAATAGTAAAAAAATGTAAGTTAAGTACCTAAATATTGTAAAAAAATAATGTATATTTTTGATTTGTTAGACAGACATAAAATATACCATGCACTTTATCATGATATATATTAAAGAAGTCTGATATACCTATATATATGTGTATATATATATATATATATATATATATATATATATATATACAGAGCGAGGAAGTGAAAATAATTTAAATATAATCACCCTCCCGAGTGGGGATCGAACCCACAACCGATCGTGTTTACAGTCAGACGCTGTCCCACTGCGCCACGACCGGCCTCACGAACATTAAGAAATAAATATAAATTTATTTAAATCGATAATTATTCATACAGCAAAATTATATAGAAATATTATCCAATTAGAGAAGCAAGACCGCCTCACCATTTTCAATTGCATCGTTCACTAGTTTATCTAGTAGTAATAGATAAAATATTCACAATTAAACTGTATTTTATATATTTTAGTGAGTTTATTCAATATACTTGGTCATAATTGATAGACTTGGAAGTCTAGAAATCTAGATGAAAATCTAAAAGAATTATAAAAGTTAATCTTAATAATAATTATAATTTTGAGTTAAAACTATCATTTTTTTGATTTGGCTCTTATAAACTTTTACCAAATCTTAGGAGCTTAATGAAGTACAGTCGAAACTGTGTTGCTTTAAAATTAACATGATGCAAAGTACTTCTAGGGACTAAAAGGATAAAAGGATCGCATAAATTATATATAGAATGTTTATAACTAAACGTCCAACGGTCGGTGCTACAGGCGCTTTATGATTCTTCATTAATTATTTTGCTTCATTATTTTAAAGCAATACACTTAATTAATGTATAAAAATTTAGAAGAAAAAAAAGGGTTCATGTTTTATTCCACTTAGCATTGTAGTCACCTGCTTTCCGCCCGAAGTGGAGGCAATGCGGGATAAATGTTACGTAGTGGAGCTCAACGCCGCACTTTGTGTTATCAAAACGGAGAAATAGTTATATATTTTAAATATAATTAGTCTAGCGAAACGGAATCGATTCCTCAACGACGGTTTAAAATAATATTCACGTACATATTTAGTTTTTACGAAATACTAATTTTAAAACAAGAGCAAGTAGCAATCAGTTAAAAGTTCTGTCATTGTATCTTTTTTATAGTAATTCCGAAAAATGCCCTCTTTTTCGGAATTACTATAAAATTATTTAAACATTATTTTTACAACCACTATAAATTATAAGGTAAATTATATTACTTTTTATAATCGTAAAAGTTAACCGATAATGTAAAGAAATGTATTAGTCGTGTGTTCAAATTTTATGCTTATTCGGCTTAGGTACATTTTTAAGAAAAAAAATATGTAAGTATGATCATGCTTCTTACGTTTTACTTTAAAAAATGTAGTTAAATAAATTAACATAATTCCTTTACCTTTTAATATTTAAATGTCCCTTGACACAATATTCTGGAGTGATTCAACATTAACAGTAGGTTTTTAGTTTTAAATATATATAATTATATATATATATATATATATATATATATATATATATATATATCATAATATACTAAATATATACAGCAGTTAAATAGGTAACGAGAATTTAGCTTAGCAGTGAAGTATCAGTTTGGAATTTTTTTTTCTTAGTGTTGGTGGCTTACATAACAATTTAAATATAATTACCTAGAATGGGAATCGAACACATCGAACATTGTCCTGAAATATGTTAAATACCTCCTAATTCGTTTCTTATCTTTATATATAATAAAACTGTAGGAATAAGTTCCTTATTCCTGTACATTGAATATAATCTGAAAAAATACTCGCAAGGGTCATAAATATTGTTTTTGATATTTTTGTCTGTCTGTCCGCCTGTTGTTGGCCTTTCAAGCAAAAACTACCAGACGGATTTTGTTGGTATTTCTATAGCTATAAGACCTCGGTAGCATATAGTTATAATTTATTTTGAAATTCTGAATCTTTGATGTGGAACCATAGAGGTCCGTCTAATCATTAATAGACATTTATATAGCGCTTTAGGCAAAGTTGGATTATATGATGTATAGTTAGATTATATGATGTGTAATTATTGTTGAGATATAAAATGTGTGGACATGTACCTGATCTAGAACCCTAACAGCACCGCTTAACCTTAAGAGATATGAATATAACGCCTAAGGAAAGTTTTAAGCTTAATGAGCACTTTCTGATAAAGTAAGAAAATTAAAGATTTTGAAAAACACATGAAACCAGAGCTTTCGACTGGTTTACGTTTACGTATATAATAGTAATCTCTCTTGTTAAACGGTTATTTCTTAATAATCTTTAAGTAGTAGAAATTTGTAAAAATCTCTCTACAGAGATGCTAAAACAACATAAATAAGTTGTAACAAAACGTATAAGAATTTCGACACAGCTGGTAGTAGAACGCATGCCTTAGCGGTCAGAGCGCTTGGACGGTATCCAAGAAGCGCAGGTTCGAATCCCGCTGCGTTCAAATTTTTAAACGTTTTTTCTAAAACATTATTAATTGTTAAAATATTATAAGAACTGGAAAAACAACTGTTTCTGACTACCCTGCAATGCGAGATAAAGCGTGAAGCTTATCCTTATAATATCTACTATTTTAAATTTTAAATGCTAATTATAACTTATACAGAAATAATTTTAATTTATAAGTTAATACTTTCACATTCATTAATGTATGTTATGGATATGATTAGATGACATTATGCCGTATGAATTTCAAATTAGTTTAATATACTGTGTGTGTGTGTGTATCATGTAATCTTACAATGTGCATCAAGTACTAAAAGTTTTGTTTTAGTTATCCATTGAACCTGAACCCTTTCATATTACTTTATATTATCACAGTAGAAAACGTAGTCGTTTCCGTTATTGCGCTGAGATCTTAACGGATACAAAGACATAACTGATTTTAACACGATAGTCAATAATTCATAGGCTGACAAATGAGTCAAATTAAATTTAGAAGGGAAAAATAAATTTTAACAAAGTTACTAATCTATGGTAGAACGCGGGCGAGTGCAAAAACAAAATATATATAGTCATGTAGTACACGGCGGTGAAGCCGCGAGCGGGCCGCTAGTTATATATGTCATCAAAGTTTTATATTAGATCATATAATTTTTATACAAGACAACAAAATAACTTTGTTTTAATACTCAAATAACTAGATTATAAGTGTAGATGAATGTTGAAAGTTCGGTTAGAACGGATCCTCTTTAAGTGTAAAAATATAAAAGTTGTAAACTTGGGTTGTTAACTGGATTATATAGAACATTCTTTTTATACCTTTAACTTAGATGAAAATTTATCCTTTATAAAACTATATAAATGGATTAAGTAAAATTTAGAAACGTTGAGAGCAAAAATTATTTACCTTTTAATTAAAAAATTTAACATAAAATTTTCGAAGAGGATATTAAAATTTCAATTTATTATTTTTATTGGGTTAACCTCTCACAACTTTAAAAATATGGCTTCTGTGCTCCGCAGTCCTTTAGCACTCTCAATGCACAATATAGAACAATTAATATTTAATCACAGTTTAAGGTTAGTATAATTGTTAAAACTGTTCTTACTCCGTTTTATAGGCAATCCAACCGTGGAAACCAGATGACAAACAATTCTTGTAACATAGAAATCATTGGGAGTATGGCAGTCGCGCTACGTTGTTTAGCAAACTCATTAGTCTATTTTCATTTCTTGTTAGTAGATGCTCTAATTTTCAACTCTCTGTACTTATAGAAAATCAGGTTTAAAATAAATAAAATAAAATGAAATATAATTTATATATAAGTAAGCTACTGATGTAAAATCCTGTTTCAAATATTATATTTTCTTTAATAATAATTAGATATTATTATACGACAAAATCATCGTTTTAATTTCCGGAAGCGGAATATATTTCGAAAGTAGTTTGACTTACAATTGACATTTGTTTAAAAAATGCTATGACCATAAACACATAGAGCCGGTAAAAGGTTCTTATTTGTGTCGCTTTCCTTTAGTACACGCATTGAAAACGCATAAAATACCTTGTTCAACGCAGGGACGTATGAAAGAGGCACAGGGACTAGACGGCAGAAAGCCTGCAATTGCCTGCCCTTTCACATTCAAAGGTACGAGTATACTTCTGGACGACAAAACGTTCTATACATTTTGATTTGTGTAAGCTGTAAAGCGTTGGGTTTTATTATCATATACTATATTTTTATGTTTACACATTCTATGACATATATTATATTTCATAATGTTTATATTTTATTTTATATTTAACTTAAATAGTTGTAATTGATCCATGAGTATTGAATATAAATACCGTATGTATGAAAATACAGAAATACATTTTTTTCATTTTAGCGTTTCCGATCCTTGGAATTTTAGCAGTAAATTTTGATTAGAGATGTTAGGAAAATGGTAGTAAAAAATTACAGCCATATATTTAGAGCTTTTTTATGAGCAAGTAGAATAAGCACATTCTAAAATTCATTTCACTCTGTCACAGGAAAGGTAGATAAAATAAAAATAAACGCCATACCCCAAATAGAGAATGATATATTAAATGATGAAATATGACGCTATTACGATCATAAGGTAACCTAACAAAAAGTGTAACAGCGCATTTGGGCTGATGCGACATATAAAGGTATATTACTAAAAGAAGTCGCCTGATGTAAAAAGTGATAGCCATTTTATGACTTTCTCTAAGAATACTTGGAAAACGACGATGAGAGCGGCAGTTAAATTCTCAGAAGTTAGACTTAAAAGCCAAGCAGTAATACCATTCTAGATAGGTCACATGTGAGGAAGTTGCAAAAAAGTTTTATCTAAATAAGATATTCAAATGTGGTTATAAGCTATTAAGAGTTTTCTGCCACTTTAAAAGTTTCAATGTGAAATTCACGTTAAGTATATCTTTAGTCTTCAAAGACTACTACTGTTCGGATTTCTTTTTACATAGAAAAATTTAAACTTTTATTCACTTTAAATTCTATTTTTTCTTGTTTTATTTAATTTTAGTCTAAATTATTTTTTTTTACCAGTGTTTTAATTTTTACTTTATATACAATTAACATATATATATCTCTATCTACCTATTAATCTTTAACCAAATCCATATATGACATTTATTATAATTTTTCATGTTGTGGCGATATTTCAAAGGTCATCGTGACGCAAAGTAGAACAGCGTCTAATTGTATACGTGATGGTTATAGATTCGATCCATCTTGGAAGAATGCTTATATTTATATTATTTTCATTTCTTTTATATATATTTGTGTTTTTGGTGACAAACTGTACTGCATAATGTGATATTAATGTTTTCTTTGGCCTATGCCTACCCTGTCACGGTGGAAAAAGCGTTACATTTTTTTTTTATAAAGTTAAAAATATGTTTAAATAATTTTAAGAAAAAATACAAAATAGCTTATGTTAGTACACGACCTCGCTAAAACTGCATGAAATTGAAATTATTGAAGTGTCCTCCACGACAGTACGTCGCAATAAATCATGAACAACAAAAATATCACTCACGATAAAGCGAAAAATGAAATGTTTCATAGTATTTTTTTACGGTTTAAGTTTGGAGTTTGGTTATTTGGCACAGTACAGTGTTGTAAAGTTAGTAACGATACATAAATCTGAGTTTATTGAGTTAATTTAAAAAAATAGAAATGCATTTGGCTCTGTATACGCAATGACTTAGTGGTATTTAGGATGTTTTTAAAAACATCGTTTATGTAGCCAAGGCGCGATTATATGTACTGCCATCAAAAATATATATTACACTGTATCTTAAATAAAAAGAAATCAAAATATGTGAATTACTAAAAATTAAAATAGAAAGATTCACAAATTCTATACGTTTTTTTGTTGTATAACTGAATTTAATTGTCAATTTATTCAGAAAATTTTCTTGAACAAATTCATCACACTAAAACAACATATTAAAGCTACATAATACGTCTACAAAGCTAATACTGGTATTCTAATCTTCAATCTCGTCTTTATTACGAATCACCATTTCCCGTTAACTCTGGAGAAATTCTAATTCTGATGGCATCCTTGCAACTTAAGTGACTATGTATGAGCTACGGGCTTAATAGAATTTTTAACGCTTCCCTGATGGAAAAGCTTGTGTGATGAGGGAAATTTCAGTTTCAGTTGAAGTAAACTTTGCGTAATAAACCCTGAGACTTTAATGGAATAATTATTATAAACACAATGAAACACTACAGTATACAGACGCCAGACAATTTACATAGTAGATGCTCAACCGTATTAAATATAACCAGTAGCTTTAGTGACGCGTCAATATGTGTAGCCTTAGAAATGTGTATGTTACTTTTAGTAAACCAGTATATTTGTCATAACAATCAAGCGCGTGTCATATTTATTAATGTCATATTTATGAATTATTAGTATATATATATATATATATATATATATATATATATATATATATATATATATTTAGATTCGTATAAACTTCAAGTATGAAAGTATTCATATCCGTTCTAACACATAATTTTCACAAAAAGTAACTAGTTATAATTACATTTAATAAGTCATAATGTTATGTTTTTAGATATATTTATGTCGTTAACGAGAATATTACGTAGTTAATGTATTACTCAAATTGTTTAATTTAAATGCTAGTTTATTAGAACTGAAATGGTGATTTTTTTTACGTATTCTATTCGCATGTATTATGTGCCAAAAAAAAGAAAATAAAATAAATCTTTTACCATAAACCGCTTTTCATATATTACAAGGGAATTACGCAAAACACACGCTAAGAAGTAAGTTTAAACGTGAGGCCCGGAAACAAATAGCTCCTTAAATACTTACACGTTCATACAATAATAACAAGATTTTAATTCATTAGAATGTATTTAAAATTATGTAAGGTAAATAGATTTAATACATGACAAATATTTTATAAATTCTTTTTTCATATTACAGAGAAACAAAGAAAAGGCCGGTCGGCATTAAGGCTGGTCGCCGCGCAGTGTGACAGCGTCTGACTGTTCACGCGATCGGTTCTCTATTCTCTATTATTTAAATTATTTTCACTACTTCCTCGCTTTAGTCTTACTACAGCGGAGTGTGTGAGTAAGAAGTTTAGCATTGCGTTCCGAAACTTAACCCGTAATGTCCTGAATTCGGCAGAAAGCGAAGTACGGAGTGTCTTGAAACTAGGTCCCTTCTGTCTACCCTGCTATGCGGGATAAAATCGTGAAGCTAAAAAAAAGAAAGGAATAATAATTTTAACCCATAAATATTTTATGTTTCGGCCGAAGAAATCAGATCCATATGATATTCAAACAAATTTAAGAATTCAATTCAAATCGTGTCGCCTTTAATATTAAACTTAAGGCACTAGATTGATGTAAATACAAAATAACATGATAAATATTTCTAATAATACTTAGTAAGCTTAGTATTGGTATATTTTTGTTTTATTATCAATATTATTTCAGTTCAGCGCAACAGCCCGGGCTTCTACAGCAATTTGGCAGTGTTCGTAAGGCACTCGTTTACGATCTTCGACGCCATTTAATTTATAGCTCCCAATATATTTGAGTTGAGTTTATGCGCTATGAACACATCAAACATAACATCTTAAAATAACAGCAATTCATTAGACGATCGATAATAATAATAACAATGTAATAAAATGAAGGACTAGTTTTGGTATTGTGTTTACTATTATTGTTTTACATTTTAATGTGGCAGGCAGTATTTTTTTTACAAAGTAACTATTGTATTAACGTTGGCTTAGACCTATTAAAGTTATCAAGTATCTCGACGTTCAAAAACACTTAAACTCTTGTGGTATACCCAGATTTAATACTATAAAATAAAAAAAATAGTTAACAAGTGTAAACACATCAAGAGATCGATAAGATGAAGTATCTTATTTAATTAAAAAATATTTTAAATTTATACTTTTAGTAAAGTTTCATATAAAGTTTGATACATTCAACACTAAATTATAAAGATGGTCTTAAGTAAACCAAAATGACTTATATTTGAATTAATTAATAATTTTATACAATATACTTATGTTTTACATTAAAAAAGATTGAAGACAAACTACTATAAAATTTGTTACATAATTTTATCGAGGAGAATATGAAATGTAAGAGATTTATTCGTTATTCAGAATTGTAAGCCTTAGATTATACTTAATCTATTAAAATCGTACAATCTTAGAAGCGACTATTGAGCACGAATTTGGAATTAGTTTGAATGAGTACTACGTTATCGAGATTTCGTTAAACACCTCGCCTGTGTCTCCAGGAATTTTGTATTCATTTCGTGCGTATTAATTAATTATTGTTGATAATAGGGCTTTGATATTATAATTTTAGTATAATTTATGTAGATGATAGTAACCTATTAACAGCGAAAATTTTAATTTTTTTGTCGTAACTTTCAATACCGTCTTTATATTAATACAATAGAAATTATTATTTAACATACGAGCTTTAAGTATTATTAAATAATATTTGGTCAAGTTTAATCTTATAATAGATTTTATTTAGCCTCACACTTTAATCCCGCATAGCAGGAGGTACCTACACTGTAAGTACACTCTGTACTCCGCTTTCCGCCAAATTAGAGACATTGCCTTTTGAGTGGCGCAAATCAACGCCGCGTTTTGTCTTACCAGAGCGAGGAGATGAAACTAATTTAATTATAATCACTCTCCAGAGTGGGGATCAAACCCACAACCGATCGCGATTACAGTCAGACGCTGTCTTTTTTTGTATTATTGCTAAAATTGTGATTAAATTTAAATAAAAGCGTCAAATCGGCGCTATACATTTTTGCTTAAGCGTTATAAAAGGTGTATGGGCATCGCCGTTTATTTGAAAGTGTAAATATTCTATGAGTTCTAAAACGATATTTTATTTTAGTTTAGAATGATCCTTAAAATTGCATAGTATTTCTAAAAATAAACTATTGAATTGAGTGGAATCCGTTTATGAGACAGTTTCGACAGTTGAAACAAATTGCCGCACTGCCTGATTTTACTATGACAGGAATAAACTGAAAAACTTTTATATATATATATATATATATATATATATATATATATATATATCCATGGAACAAAGGGAAAAACATTACATACAAGGGCAAAAACATGTTATCTGAAAAGCCATTATATTCCATATATTAGTTGAGAAGGAAAACTAGTTCTTCACATTACTTCAATTTATACTTTCTAGCAAGGTGTTTCTATCGTTCGAGAATCTGCTAGGATCCAGATGCATGCACATAAACGTGTATAAGTGCGCACCACAAAACTAATTTAAAGATTTATTTACAAAAGAAGTAACAATTTCAGAAAAAAAAATTCTATTAGACATTAAAGTAAGTTGATCTATTATATGCCTATATAATAATAAATGATAACTTTATTGATAAGCGTGTCGTGGCGCAGTGGAACAGTGCAGGAAGAGATATTATATTTCGATTATATTGAATTTCGCCGCTCTGGTAAGACTAGCTACTTTCATTCTACCCTGCTATACGGGATAAACCGTGAAGCTATAAGAAAAATATTAAAAAATAATAGAATATCATTAATAATATGTTTTTAAATATAATTTTCAATTATTTAAATAAATAAATTGCATGAAATCTCAATAAATAACTTTTCTTGTCAATAAATAATCTTCGTAGCGGCCAGTCGTGGTGCAGTGGGACAGCGTCTGACTGTAAACGCAATCGGTTGTGAATTCGATTCCCACTCGGGTGAGTGATTATATTTAAATTATTTTCACTTCCTCGCTCCGGTAAAAGACAAAGTGCGGCGTTGAAGTTCCACCACTCAACACGCTTGTCTTGACTCTATCTACTTTCCGTCCGCTATGCGGGATAAAGCGTGAAGCTAAAAAAACAAAATCGTCATTTCGAGGCTAAAAATAAATTTGGGAAAGTTTTAAATACGTATAAATTTTACACTCGTAAGAAATTAAGTATATAACATGAGAATATATTTTTTTAAATTGCTGCTTGCTCCAAGTCAACATACTTAAGCTTCTATTTACAAATGCAGACACATTTTTCATTTATTTAGCTCTGTAGTTTATTATACAGAATAAATTTACCGGACACTCATAATCCCATCCCGCAACCATTAAACATCAAAAATTACTTTTAGAAATCTGTTTACTTCATCCACTTCAAAACAAATTCTATTTCGGACGTCGGAAGCGCACTCGTCTGTTATCAAAGTTTTTCTCCCCTCAAATCTCAATTTAAAAAATCATCTTCTTACAGAGAAATAATTCCTAAAGTCGAGTTCGCGTAAACGACGACAAATGATCAAACTTTAGCCACTAAATCTGTAAGACTTTTCATTGTCTTTCGTCATATGTAACTTGCGTGTATACTTGGCTTATAAATACATGTTTTAGCTTCTCTGTGTATACCGCCTAGCAATCGCGTCTAGTGGCAATGCTCTCCGTTCTCCCCAAATTCAAGACATTGATTGTCAAGTGGCGGAAATCCTTGCCTCACTATGTCTCACCAGAGAGAGGAAGCGAAAATAAGTTTAATAAATCATTGCCCCGATTGGGAATGGAACCCACAATCGATCTTGTTTTAATTCGGATGTAGTCCCATCCGTCATAAAGACCATCAATACCAAGAATTTAACAAAATTCAAATTAAAATAATTATAATTTATTAATTAGTTTGTTAAAAAAGGTTATATTTAAATGAAAGTTTTATTCAAAAATTTATTGTTTACTAAAACCTTATAACAAATATTCGAAATACATATTATTATAGGAAATATGCTTATAATCCCTATTAAGAAAAGCGAGAACACGTTTTTTGCTTAATTTATTTAACCTTAAGCCCATATAATACCAAGATCAGAGGGCATATAAAAAGTTTTCAAGATTAATTAACCCATCAGCGGTCTTTAACGGCAACAAAGCTGCAAGAGCCAGGCGCTCAGACCTCGCCTAATGGTAATCGATTCCTTCGACACTTGCTATAAATATTCATTCATTGGGATCAGTCTTATTTACTAAGACCTCCTAATCCTTCTATTAGCTAGCAGAGTATCGATCAGATGACCTATTTTTGCACTAAATTAAATTTAATTATGACAAATAATAAGCTCGTTTAAATTTTATGGTTCACTCATTTTGTATGAGCTTCCATATGAGCTTTGATATCGCGCGTACGTGACGAAGTTTTCAATTAGAAAGTTTTTATGATGTTGGCACCTAATGAAGTAGGTATCTGATTATAATTTATTATGAAAATGTATAAGGAAAAAAATATATATTAGAATGAAATTTAAAGCGGTATATATAATAATTTTGTTCTATATTTTTTACTTCAAATGGTAAATGACTCATTATATAATATGCTTATTTAATTACTCAATTATTAAATACTTATCTTTTAATTATTTTAGTCAAAGTTCTCAAAAATACAGTTGATTAACTAAATAGATTTTCTTTATGTACTTTTAAAAATTTACTTTCATTTATTCATGAATCGGTCCTAAGACGGCAGATTTGTCAAAGGAAAGACAATTGTCAAACAAAAAATATCATCGCCAATGAGCGCATATAAATGTACAAACATAAAAACTAATTACAGACATACATAGCGTTATTATTGTATACACTACAGTAAAGTTTCACATTTTCCGCTGTTAAAAGACACATAATGCTAGTCGTATAACAAGTGACCACCGCGTTTAGCTAATGACTCAGGCTGGCTGAATAATGTATGATCATTCGGTGCACACGAGCAGGCAGCGATAAAACCAAATGCGCTTCCACACTATTGCTTTATTTCCATACGAGTTTTATAATATTTTTAAAGGAAATTCTTTTATTTTAAATTATTATAAAAATAATCATTATTATATGTATGTAATATAATAATAATTTTATATTTAACACATGTTTTCCTTCACTGTTTAGAGAGAAAGTCAAGTTAATAATGTATAAAATCGATATCTTGGACTTTTAGTTTGGTAATAATTAAACATCGCACTTCGTTTTACTCTGGAAAATAGTTTAAATACAATAATTTCTCTGAGTAGAGATCACAGAACTCACAACCAAACGCTTTACACGTTTCACTCCAGTAGTCAGCTTTCAGTTTACATTCAGTTCAGTTTAGTTCAGTTTACAGTCTTAAATTGTTAGTATTGAAAGAGGAAATAGTTTTTCTGTTTTCTCAACAAAAGGTTTAATTATTTAAATTTATTTCGTATTTCCAAGCTAACTCATTATGTGAAGTGGAATATATATATATATATATATATATATATATATATATATTTAGGCTGACTTTTAAAATACAAGTTTATTCTGTAGCATGCAGTACACCCTAGTAAGTCAAGTGCAACGTAATGCCTGAATATTATATTGCTATACACCTAACTTCTGAATTGGTTAAAGTTAGTAACCCTAGAACGTTTACTCGCCGCTATGCTCAAATTCTTATCCTAGAATGGATCATTAAATATTTAATTCAAATTATTTCATAAATATTTTTTTTAAAATCTAATCGTCTTGAATAAGTAATGATAATGTAAGGTAGACAGACGAAACGGAAGGAATCATTTTTGTAAAATATGCAATTCAGTTAAAACAAATGTATTCAGTAAAATGATATATGAATCTTAACCTATGATAAGTTTTTTTCTTTCAGCTTAACGCTTGCCGGCGTAACAAAGTTAATCAGAGACAACCTAGTGAAAAAAACACTCCGTCGACTGCTTTCTACCCGAAATCGAGACATATTACACATATACAGATATATTATAAGAGAAATTTAGTTTAAAAATAAATATCCAGTATTATTTAATATCCGCAAAACGACCTAGTTTAGTACTTAATTCTTTTAGTTTCATTATTGACATAGTTTGCTTGTAAGTTCTAAAGTAAAAATTGATCGGTAAAGTTGCCGTCCGATTTTTATGATGCTTGCCTACAAAATTCTTTCTTTATTAATAACAGTAGTTGATAGACAATAATGCTTCTAAATAAGTCCAATATGTGATTATTGGATCTCAGATTTTTCATACGTTATTCATTCATATTCATATAGAATTTTAATGTTTAAAATATTATTTTTAATTTTAATTTACGGCAATCTACAGAATTAGATTCATTTTTTCATCCAAGTGTGGAAAAACACTTTATTTAGTAAATATTAAAATAAAATAACAATCTCTGAAAAAATGCAGGAGGCGCGGGTTCGAAACCCGCTGTGTTCGAATCTTTATACGTTTTTTCAAAAATGCAATCTACATAAAGATTTCAAATGATGCTAAAAATTAGTTTAATCGAAAACAATAAAAAATATTCTTCGCTTTTTCTTTACACATTATCCGTGGCTGTGGGAGGGGGTAGAATAAAGATCGGTTTTATTGTCATTTTGCTATGTAATAATGCCAACGGATATGGCTATACAGACATGACGATGTTCCCTTTGAGTAATATTTGTTGGAATCAACATGAATTGTGGATTATGTGTGTAGCTATATCAATTGACAGATAAAATTGTTATCGCTGTGTTTTTCCCAACGAGTTCTGATTGTTCGAGATAATTTACTGGGAAATCAGTTGCAAAAGTAATTAAATTTAAGTTTTAAAAGCTATAATAAAAATGAATTAAATCACTATAAGCTTGTCAATTGTATTAATTGCTTATAAATCTTAGAAATCTTTGAAATAATAATGTTGATTTTGAAAAATCTTATTTACATATGGCCAATTCACACTGAACTGCTGGTTTACTTAGTCTTTTTTTAATTTCAATTATTGTTTTTTTTATGTTTTCCCAGTTGTAGTATACAACATTTTTTAAAGGCTGTATTTTCAAAGTAAATAATATAAATAAAACCGAACAGTAATTACTTTCTACAAATTGATTCAAAGTACACAGTGATTATCCATGACACAAAAAAATAAAGATCGCCTTTTGGAACTATGAAATTAATAAGAACTTATAGCTCGGTGGCTAAAGCGCTTAGACGGTTAGACCTTAAAGTACGGGGGTCGAGTCCCATTGAATTCAATGTTATATACATTTTGTATAAAAATATTTTTATCTTAAGTTAAACACTCTGTTGTTTAAACACTCTTAAAAATATTTTCTATATCATAGTTTATATAATACCACAAAGACTTGGAACGATATACACTGTAATAGAAGTCGTTTTGCTAATGTAAAAGCAATCCAGGCAAGTATGTATGTGTCCGATTGGCGATTATTGGAAAATCGCTCGTAACACACGAGTTACGACTGCGAATCGAATGTGTTCTTCACTGTATATATTAAAGGTAACTTTGTAACAAACAACATTGAAAAAATATCTTACAAAGTTACAAAAAAAGCATTAAATATATAGGACGCTATCGCTTTAAAACATAGATTTTTCCTTCATATGTTTTACATATGTATTGTTATATGGTCCCACCTCATAGCAGGGTAGGCTGAGAGAATAATGATAGGAAGCTTCGTTCTCCGCCTTTCACACAAACTAGAGAAATTTCATAAAAAGCGGAATTTAATAGTTTGCTGTATCTTACCAGAGCAGGGAAGAAAGTACACCAACAAAAATATAGACATTCCTCCGACTGGAATCGAACCCCCAACCATCGTGTTAACAGTCAGACGCAATCCCGTTTGACTAAGACATCCTTGGCACCTATGTTTTCTTTATAGAGCTTGTAAATGGAGTTTTAACACTGTGAATGTTCGTACATTTTATATATTGTAGCCGATTTTTTTCTGCTACTTTCAAATAACCTTATCAAAATCCGTCGTTTAAATTTGATATTTTAATATGCATTTATGCAAAAGTTAAATTCGTATGCATTGCTAAAACAAATACGCGTGAAAAGGTACGCTTGGTTGCTAATAAATTTTCTCAGACATAATTTTCTTTTGAATTTTTAATTAAATTACGCGTATTAAGCATTTAAATTGAAAAGCCGCATTTAAATGTTAATATTGAAATATCAGGAAGCAGAGATTTTGGTGGCATATATGTATGTCAAGTTTGATATAGTATAGAAAGACCAAAGTGGGAAAAAATGATAATCGTATTAATATTTACAATCGAGACGCCGGTCGTGGCGCAAACAGCATCTGTTTGTTAACGCCTTCGGTTGTTGGTTTCATTCCCATTCGGGGAGTGAATATATTTAAATTATTTTCACTTTCTTGCTCTGGTAAGACAAAGTGCGGAGATTCGTTCCGTTGATCCAGATCCGCCACTCAACACGTAATGTCTCGAAATCGACGGAAAGCGGAGAACGGAGTGTCTTAACACTAGTTACTTTCTGCCTACCCTGCTATACGGAATACAAAAAAATTGCGTCGGAAATAATTCAAAATGAAACAATGTTACATATTTCTGTATTAGGCTGATACCAGTTATCAATATAATATAATATAAAAACACATTAAGTACTTAGCTTGCAAGCACTTTCAAGTTTAAAGTAAGTAAGATTTTCAAAATCAAATCACAACCGGTTTGAATATCCACGTAAGTGTTTTGCATATGCAAAAACACTTTTGAGCTGTTACATGCAAAATATAATTAATTGGGTGGCGATTTAAGCAACTGCTAGACCTTGACACATATTTCTGGTTGGCTTATAGCTGGCTCCGTTGGTACACTGGCTGCCTTCCAACTCCATATCGACCCAACCACCGTACAGATAGTATCTCGTAATTAGACACCGGAATAAACTAAATGGACTTTGTGTATATTGTAATAATAATACCTTTTTTAAAGTGTATTTATATATTTTTTTATTAATAACGCTTTATTTTTTTAATAATTTGACAAAATAGCTTCTGTTAGGAATTTCCTTTGTATAAACTTAGTAACGATGACAAAAAAGAAATAAAAATCTATATTTTAATAGTTAATAACATCAATTGACCTGCAATTTGAAAAATAATTCTAAGGAAAAGTGTCAATTATTTATAAATAAAGTATCATCTAAAGTTACTTAGATATTTTGCAATTAAATACCGACAATATAAATATAAAGTCACTTATTGTGCTTCAACATGTCCACAATTTTTAACCTAATTTTATATATTACACTCACTAGAGGCCAGTCGTAGCGCAGTGTGACAGCGTCTGACTGTAAGCGCGACCGGTTGTGGGTTCGATCCCCACTCGGGGGAGTGATAATATTTCAATTATTTTCACTTCTTCGCTCTGGTAAAAGACAAAGTGCGGCGTTGAGTTCCACCACTCAACACGCAATGTCTCGAATTCGGTGGAAAGCGAAGTACGGAGTGTCTTGACACTAAATACTTTCTGTCTACCCTGCTATACGGGATAAAAGCGTGAAGCTAATAAATAAATAAGCATATGGACTAATAAATATGATGCTATGGTATTTTCCAATACATAACATGTTAATGTTATAAAAGTTTCTTATTAATTTATACTTTTTACTTCATAATACATAATTGTAAGTATAATTAACACTATGTCATTTTACAGCCGAGAAGGAATACTGACAAGGAAGACCATTTCAAATGTTATTAAGGCATTATTATTAGTTCATGCAATTAATTAACCCAAGCCATTTAAGTCGAGACTGACTGTTTATCATTAGCGAACGAAATAAATGTTTCAATTATTTAAATTTAAAGCTAACATTAAGGAAATTTTATGTTAAAGTACATATTTAAAATATTTATAGCGTCCTTGTACCTGCCTTTATAATTGGATTGACAATGAACGCTATAGTCGTGAACTGAAATCCCTTCATATGTTATAGTTACTTGTCATTCATGCTAGTATCGTAAATGCATAAGTAAGTTAGTCTATCTATGGCTTGTGAATCACTACTCACTTACTAAGCAGTCAGAACTAATGTTAATATAAGTTCGACTAATCTTGAATAAAAACAATCCTATCTAGTTCAGATTTTAGCTAACAGGAATTCAGACCTTAATACACTTGCATGTTTAAATACTATGCCACGACGCCATAGAATTATTTAATACAATTTATTAATTCGTTATCTCAATTATATAAACATGTAAAATAGGTTATCACTCTTGGGAAAGTTTAGTTTTGTGTTTGTACTTTAAGTTGTTATATAATTTTTAATCATTCATGTTATAAATTCCACTTGCAAGTGACTACGTAGTAATGTAATGTTGATACTAGACTAGAATTAACAAAAGGAGAATACAGTAATCATACTATTCCGCAAAGAAACATGCGGTTGTAAAGTATAATTATTGATCTATTGATATAACAAATAAAGTTAAAAAATAACTGGTTGAAGTCAAAACATAATTAAACCATGTAAAAGATTGCTATTTTCTACAAGTCAATTTTGTTTACCTTAGCAAAATTGTTTTCTAGCTAAAATCTAGATTAATCTAAAAAAAGTATAATATCTCTATATTTAAGTGTATAATTATAAAATAAATCATTATTTCATGGTAAATATAGATAAATATATATCTTTTGGTACGATATATCAAAAAGCAAATACTATACATTCATGGAACCAAAATGTTTACACAACCACTATATTATATTATTATACTTGCTCATTTCGATATGTAAACACTAGTATACCCAGGGTTGTCAGACTATACCCGATCAGTTTCGGTAGTAAAACTTAGTTCCAAAAATCTTCTCTTAGTAGTTCTCTACATTCCCCAAAACACGCCAAGTGATTTCAGATATGCTTTGTCTGTTCGTCACTCAGTAAGAGTTTTACGTGTATAATTAGACTAAAATAAAATCTTTTATCACAAATATATACATGTTATTTTTGTTTTACGTTTAAATAATTCTTTAAAATTTAAGGCAGATTTTTATATAAGGTATATTAATTTGCTAAAATAACTATAATTGAGTATATATATATATATATATATATATATATATATATATATATATATATATATATGTATACATACATTGTTATCTTGGTGATAATCTATGCACATATTAATTACAAGTTATAACTCGTAAAGGATATATGATACTATGGTATACCATAGTTAACGCTACATTGAGTTTCTCACTTGGGATATCAAATATCAATTAATTTATGTATATGTAACAGAAAAAGACTATAATAATAACAAATTGTTTAAAAAACTCAAAGAAACGTGTGTAAATTTTTAAGAAAATATTACATAGATTAATTAGTAGGTAGATAGAAATTTACAATAAAAGCTAAAGTGCTGTTAGTTTTATCAGTGCTAGTGTTGTTATTACTTACTAATACAAATTTAATAAAGATCAACCCTCAATCTATTTATTATATAGAAAATATTTTATGAAATCTAATAGAATTATATTAAATAAAATATTTTTTTAAAATATATATTATTGAAACCCTCACTGATAAAAGAGAATAGTGGCGGCGTTCCAAGTAATTAATAACTGATAACATTATCTCTGGTTAAACGACGGGTCATCACCGTTATTGTAATAACTGCGCACACTTCAATCGATGAATACAACGGATATTTATTAAAATTTCAACGGAACCATTCAGGTAATTTACTTTAGTGTTATATTTAATTTTACCATTATTTAAACTAACGTGTTGAATTGTTTATAATAATGACACGTTATGTTGGATATTTAAAAAAAAGGTTTTAAAAGATATTTAAATATTATAGAAGCTTTAAAATTTCATTAAGCTAATTTGAATTTTTGTGTCCCCATTAGAATTCTGCACTAAGCCCCATAAGACCATGGTATTAGAGAATACGCTTCGCATTCATGGAAGTATCAATGTAAGCCGGGTGCAAGTGACCCGGAAGTTTAAAATACGCGTTTTGAATACTTTATAGGCAGCCCTAACGTGTGAATGTCCAACTTTTTGATATTTTCAAAGTATACTTACGGTAAGAAAATGTTTAAGTAGGGATAAAAATTTGATATTCAGAATTTTTGATATATATACAACCCGTGACTCTTTAGATCTGCCTAAAGGCTTGGCTAAAATCAATGAAGTTTCAAGTTGGTAAAACAAGGTTCAAATCCTATTACGTTCAAGTTTGTAAGCATTTATTTAAGTTAGGTATTATTCAGTTTAAAAATCGCAATAAAGTGTTGCATGCAATACAGTGAAGCAACTGATAATCGAAATAATCGTTGTTAAATACCTTTTAAGACTTTTGCTACCATTTGCCATACTTATTTATTTAATTTACCTGAAACAAAAGATAAGATAAGATAAATATTGTATAACATTTATAAAGTAGTCAGTTTTAAAGATAAAATTTTGATATTCGTTTCAATATATTTAATGTTCTTTTGGTCAAACTGTTAGTAAGTATATAATAAAATTAAGGAAGCTTAGTTACACTAATTTCAAATTGTTAATCACAATGAAATTTGGCAGGTGAAAGTTGATTAGATGACAACACAATAGGAGCATTGAGCTTGCCTGATGATGAAGTCCGAAATGCGGAGATAAAACCCTGGAATTCGTATCGTACAATACATACAAAAGCGTTTTGAGTTTTTTTATATAAAAAATGCAAGCCTTCGAATAAAATAGAAACAGCGTTTGAAAATTTAACACCCTTTAAGCTTTTGGATTCCACTCGTTTGTAGTCGATTACCAAATCTAAAAATAACATTGCCCCACTCGAAAGGGCAATATAAAATTCATTCTAGCCCGCTGAATATCTCTATGCGAGCTCGTCGCTTACAAAAATATTGGATATATGGATATTCACTCTCTTGATGCTGTTCCAAATGAAATAACACAGATTCCGCAAAATCCCTAAGGCATTCCATTTCTTCTGCGTTCAAGCAGTGAATAGCTGTGGGAGTTACTATGAAATTAAATTAATAACGAGTAATATTTAACTCAATATAATAGATTAGAATAAGTCTAATATAACATGGTATATGTATATATAAAATAATGAAAATAGTAGTGTAGTGTTTGTTTAAATACATATAATACTTTTCACTTTATTACAGCTTTACGCTTTGTATCGCATAGCATGGTAATCGAATTGCGCACAAAATCAAGACTGCGTACTGTGTAAACTCAACGCCATACTTTGTTAAGGAAAGTTTTTCTGGTAAAGGACAGCTGACAAATTAAACTAAAATTAAAATATAATCATTCTTCCCGCTTGGAAAGATTCCAAAAACAATCGTGTTTACAGTCATACGCTCCACTGTGCCCCGAAGACCTGATACTTTTAGTATATTCTAGTATACTTTATTGTGTTTTCAAAAACTTTTGCTAAATATAATATTTTTTGTATTTAACAATTGAAAAATAGGCAAGTACTTCTGTAACATAAATATTTATTTTTATACTTTTCTTATTGTAATTGTTTGTAATTTTACTTGCATTTTTATTTACACATACCAATACACAGCCATAGAATGTAAATATACTACTATAAGCCATTACACTAACACCGTCTTTGTGAAAATTCTTAGCTTCCAAATTTAATAAACAAAATTAAAAATTACTATCAAACGGAAAACATACCTGTATATATATATTTAATTTTCTTCATAACAATTTTTAATTTAGCTTATGGATAAATATTTTAGACGTAACCACGTCTAAAGCGATGCACTATATACGATGCTAGCGCTCCGTTCACTGTAAAATAATTTACATATAGAGGCGACAACGCTGCGTTAATAGAATTTAAGACTGATGTTGACAACAAACTAGTTTGCTAGTGGCTTTTGAAAAAATTAAAGAGGTAAATGTTAAATAGGGTCTGTACAGTAAATGAAGCATGTGAGCAAATCTTAACATAATACTAAAATAAATATTACCTCAATTTTACAAAACATAAAACTTACAACTAAAATGAATAAAGAATTTTCGGAAGTCTCTAATTTATTAAAATTAACAAAATAATATCTTTGCGATCTCTAGAAAGTAACCCCACAAAACTTAACCAAAAAAATATAAAAAATTATGAAAAAAAAGTTAATTAATAATATTTTATAAATCAAGTTTTTTTCATATTGGTACAAATCAAGCCCCTTTCATGTGATCTCCATATTGGGTGGGTTGCTTAAAAATGTATAACCTGCTATTTTATTATAGCAGCCATTTTAGATAAACAAAAAAATGATGATGTATAATATCATTGTCAATAGAACTGAAGTGGTAATCTATAAAATATCACCTCATTCGAACATTTGGAAGTGGGTCAAACTAAGCTTGCAAAATATCACACACTAACTAACTAACACGGCAAGTTAAATAAAAGCTTGTAAAAATGTCGCCGCTATACATTGTTACACGAAACATACGTATACTGGATTTACTTCCACAGTTAGATCGCAAGTTTAACCAAAAACCGGCAACGACGTTAGGAACTTAACCAAATGAGGGATCAAGTTTGAAAGTGAATAACTTCAAATGGTCGGAAGTTGGCCAGACCAACTTAGATACATATACATAGATATATTTGCAGTGCCGGCTTACAAGTGTTGTAATTTGTTTATAGACGGATCGTGCAATTTAACTTTAAGCTGCAACAAAAACAGAATTTCTCATTTATTTAGGTATTAGTTTGCTGGTTTATTTAATTTAACTGCAACCCTGATTTCATATTTGTTTTGATCATTCTTCGTACAAGTTATTGTGTGCTGTTATAACATTTATTTACACATAACGATTTGCTCTGCATAGCAATAGAGACATAAATAGCATAGTGTTTGTTCTCCTTACTCAATTTCCTACTTTTTACTCGAAATCAAGAGACATAAGTGGCGCAACTTAATACTTAATATTTTATGTTACCAAAATGGAGCATGAAATATATATTCCAATTGAAATATAAAAAAATCATCGAACCCATATTTAAAATCGAAGTGCCAGCAGACTGATCTGTGATAGTGTTGCGTGTTTTTACTATATTAAAAGTGTTATCCTACAGTTTGATTTAGAACATATTTTTGAAGAAACATAAAATTTGAACGCAGCGAAGGTTCGAATTCGCGCCTCATGGACATAGACCAAGCGCACTGCTCGCTAAACCACGCGTTCTACTACCGGCTGCATTGAAATTCTTATACGTTTGTTACAATTTATTTATATTCTTAGCATCTTTGTAGTGAGATTTTTATAAATATCCCCGATTATTAAGATATTATAGAAATAATCGTTTGACTAGAAAGAATGCTATTTATTTTAATATTATACTATTTTTAAAGTGTTATTTCACACCTGGGATTAGAAAACATTATTGAAAACTTTTTTTTTTGCTATCAATATACATTAACTTGTAACAAATGAATTTCATCGCAGCCGGTAGTAGAACGCATGGCTTAGCGTTCAGAGCGATCGAACGGTTTCCAAGAAGCACGGGTTCGAATTCCGTTGATTTTTTTATACGTTTTTTTAAAATGTCCTTGAACGTTCTTTGTTTGTTTATGCTGACGGTAGCTATTAAATAATAACCTAAATAGAAATAGTGCAAAATCGAGTTTACCTACAAAATCCACACAGGTTAAATTAGTGGCAAGGGGTTGAAATGAATAAAGCTGGAAATTGCTAGGCTTTCATGATTGCAAGCGAAAAATTCTGACGAAAACAGGAGTTATATTGAAAATGCGAATGAAAAAGAGAAATATCCGCATGGGTAATCACGCAGCACACAGGGCAATAGTAACGAGACCAAGGTTTTTTCTCCAACCGATAAGCAATTAGTTCGACTTACTAATTTTATTCAATTTCTGAGCTACTATCATCATTTTTATTTCTATTTAAATTATTTTTCTGTGATAATCATAATTATTTATAATTTAAACTATTTTTACACAATAACGTTGTTATATTTAATTTACAAGTGCATTCCAACCTCAATTTATTGTTATAATGAATTTTCCATCAAAAAGCTTTTAGCAAATTATCTACTAGTGAAGGAATATATTGTACAATACGAGTACATATATATATATATATATATATATATATATATATATATATATATATATATATATATATACGCCTTAAGTGATGAAGTCTCATTATTTTGATTGATGAACATATTTATATTGAATTCATACAATTATGCGTACTGTAATTATAATAATTCGTCGAATCGTAATACATTCACGAAATTCTATGTATTACTTTTAACATTCTACTTTTAACATACTATTTATTACCATCATTTTTATCTATATATATGATAAATAATCAATCAATGTAAAAGAATCCTGGAACAATGTTAGGCCCTTTTATTATCAACTGATTTATTTTATTTTGTACTATTTTGTCTCCGGATTCGTTGATAATAGGAATAACTTCTCTGTTGCATAAACACAACCTTATTACGAAGACCACTAAGATAACTAGATTTTTTATTCCCTAGTTTTTATTATAATTAAAGCTTATTAATATTAAAAATTATTCAGATTTTTGCAATGTATTACTTTGACATATATGTTATTTAAAAATTAACTTCAAAGTTACGTCATAAATAATGTCAAAACATAAATAAATATATAGTTTGCGACGTTCGTATTAATATCCGTTTTCAGTGCACACAACGGTACTACTTATTATCCACTTAGTTGCTCTAGTTTAGAACATTTATAACGTCTCACTATAGAGACACATTAGGACATCTTGTGTCAGTAATATATTGTCCAACATTATCATATCTGAAAGTTCATAAATTTATTTTATTTATATAAGCATGACCAGGGAATAATGATTGCATTAAATATAATAAGTAAACAAAATGAATTTATTTTTGCATTTAAAAACTGTTTTGAGAAAACAAAAAAGCTTTAAAGCTATATATTATATTTTTCCTAGTATAGTATTCCTTATAGTTCATTTACTACAAGTCTTAATAAATCTGAAAAGCTTATTAAATTGCTTCAGACAAACAAAAACAACGAACTCCAAAATGTTTAATTTAATCATCAATTCATACAGCAATATGATTTGGTACACCAAATTAAACGTATTCATAACCAATATACAGTTAAGTTTTGACATTATCACATTAAACTGAGAGCATCAGGATTTCATCTGTTCACAGGACTCCAAAATTGGGTCACGCGAGCTGGACGGAGTGCTGAATAATTAATAGTCACTCACCGCTTAAACCTCTCCAAACGCGTTAACAATCCTTCCCACTGTATTCTTGATTTACCACTAGTACTTTGCACGAATTAACCGTCAACATCAGCTTTTCGGGATAACACAACACGTATAAATTATGTATTAATTTCGGTCATTCTTGTACATAAATCGACTCAATCTATTAATTTAATACATTATTAATTTCAATTAGTTTGTAATTTGAAATACTATTATACAATTGTGAATTTTGGTACAGGTATATAATTTCAAAGTAACTATTCCAAATTCTCAAGTTATTTGACACGTATTCTGAACATTGGTTTATTCGTACATTTGCCATTGAGATACTGTTTAAATGAGAATTTTAGAATAATATTATTATAAAAAGCCATGATGATTTCTTCTAAATTACTAAAGTTTAACCCTACTTTTAAACTTGTCTTAGTAAATATTAGAAACACACAAAGTAATTGACTCTTTTAAAAATTCCTCATAACCCACTTGGAATAAAAGGGCTTTCGAACGATCATAAATCCGCATCAAGAGATTTCAGCTGTGGTTGGCAATAAAAGTGGATTTATGTGAATTTAAAGAATAGATTTACATACATAAATTGTTAATATAATACCATCAGATCGACAAAGTGAGTAATATATACAAAACAATGTTCGGGATACTTCATCGGAATTGCTGGGTCAATTTTTGGTCTCTCCTGTCCTTCCTCTTAAGATTCAAACAAAAAAGTTTAAAAAATAAAATATATTGTTCATTTTACATTACATAATTATCAATTTTACAGTAACAACGCGGTAAAAAGTTAGATTATCAAAAACACTTAATAGCACTATATACATTGTATATATTTATTTATTATAGCCGGTGGTAGAATAAAGAAAACAGAAAAGTTAAAATTGATATTAATTAAAATTATAAAACAAGTTGGTTATATGTAAAATATATAAATGTATTTGAGATTTGAAAATTTACGAATTTGTTTAAGACAGTCTTTCTATTCTTTCACATAACGCCAATAATTAAAAACATTAAAATAACGCATACTACCTTCTTTAATACTCTTGCTTTTCCTAGTTTTTTGTACAATTAGTGTTAGATTGTTTATGAAAAATATATTTTATGTTAGATGTAGTTAGCTTGAGCAGAAATAAACTTCATAAATTCTTGTTACAAATTCGTTCAGGAGAAATTTAAAAATAGATAAATAACAGCATTCAATACGACACAGTACACAATGTTTCTTCATCGGAGGAAAATCTAAAAATGAAACAAAACGTCAATACACGAGGCAATGAAAAATATCAAATTTATTATAGCGAAAAACGAATTTACTTCAATGAGTTTGAGCTGTTCCACAACTACTTCCTTCTACAAAGGATTAGTGCAAATAAAGCTTGAAACGGCCAGTAGGCTCACAACTCTGTTCTATTCATTCTTTTAAATTTTACTACTTAACAAAGGACATTTTGCTCAAAAAGCTTACAGATTTACTCAAAAATGTTTTTATTATTGATATAAGTGGGGCAAAATTTTATGACAAAATTTATTGTGTTATTTTGTAAGAAATCTATTGAATTAAAGCCTAACAAAAAAAGATTATATATATATATATATATATATATATATATATATATATATATATATAATCTTTTTAATTACTTCAATGAGTTTGAGCTGTTCCACAACTACTTCCTTTTACAAAGGATTAGTGCAAATAAAGCTTGAAACGGCCAGTAGGCTTACAACTCTGTTCTATTCATTCTTTTAAATTTTACTACTTAACAAAGGACATTTTGCTCAAAAAGCTTACAGATTTACTCAAAAATGTTTTTATTATTGATATAAGTGGGGCAAAATTTTATGACAAAATTTATTGTATTATTTTGTAAGAAATCTATTGAATTAAAGCCTAACAAAAAAAGATTATATATATATATATATATATATATATATATATATATATATATATATATATATATATATAACGAGCAGAAGAGCCACCTGATGGTGAGTGGTCATGTTCACCCATGGAAATATAAAATTTAGGGGCTCCGAGGGAAAGGATGGACGGGAATAGGAAAAGCTAGCTTACACGACATCGAAACGGAACACATTATCATCGGAACATTATATTTGGCGGACCGTATTTATCATGATAGGGGTCGCGCCAGTCGAAGGATTAACCTCCTACTACCAAATTACTGGCATATCCGCTTCTTACGGGCCGCGACCCAGCAGCGGAGGAAAAATTCTAGATTTATGCCAAGGGTAAGTGTGCACTTAACATAAATATACGAAATTCATAAAAAATATGTCTAATATAGTTTTGTTTCATACGAAGAGATCCACACAAGTACTAAAGTTAAAGTGGTAACATCAAGGCCACATGGCTCGCTGAACCGACAGCCGATGGGCAGCAACGGCCGTGAGCAAGTAAACGAAGCGCAGGAGGACCCTCTTGATATCAAAATTGCAGAGAAAGATACCTGGATGATAGACTAGCTTCTTCCAACCACCGTACTATTTAGGAGGCCTATATCCAGTACTGGATGTCTTCCGTCTGATGAGCATGACGGTAATGGTTAACTTAAATAATGTTCAAAATATTGTGACTATATAACGATGACATTGTCATAGCATAAAATACATCGAATCTGTACTCGACTAAACTAAACAAGATGACCGCAAAACCAATAGAAATTCTGTATGAAAATCTTTCCTTAAAATCTTAATCTATTAGAACAAGGTGATCCAAAAGTTTTACACCGTCCTGCGATTGGAGGATAAAGTTAATAATTGAAAATTCTTTGAGAAGTTACCCTCTCGGCCGCAATCTTTTGATAGAGAACCCATTGATACCACATCAAAAGCAGAAACATTGATTTTAATGGAATCAAAAAGAAAGGTTATAGGTCACCGCTTTTAATACATCTGAATCATCAATTCAATTGTTCTGTAGCGTATTGTTGGAAAAGGTCAACAAAAATAATATAAGAAGATACTGTCCAGTGAATTGTAACTAAAAATAAGTCGTGATAAAACGTTTTGTATATATTCACGATGGTGACATTGTAATGCGGTTTGAACGTGCTTTGCTATTCGATTATTGTTCGTTCAAAAATCGCTAGAATGAATATTTTTATTATATTCATAAAACAACTATATCTGCAGGCTTTACATGTATAAAACCAGCGTTAATATAAAAAAGATATAAAATCTAAACTTACAAAAACATCTTAAAAACAGCATGATTTACTATTAAAATTATATAATTAGAAGGAAATACCTAAATAGTTTTTACGATTACATTACTTAACTAACAGTATTCCAAGAAAAGTAATTTTAATCAGCCATCAATATAATATTACCCCAAACTAACAAGAATTAATTTATGACATCCTTCCTTTTTTTTGAATATTAAGTATATATAATTATATTACTCAATCACATAAAAATATAATATAGTAAATATAAACCTAATAAGAATTTCGAGATTTTTACACATTGTAAATAAAACTATTTTAAATGGATTAATCGCGTATATTAGAGTACAGGTAGACTACCACGGGCTACTGTAAAGTGTTTGAAACGTCAGGTGTCCAAAAATGTATTTTCGAATACCAAAATATACGCGATTAATGCGTTTAAAATAGTTTCATTTATAATATAAACCTGATGTTACACAATTAAATGTGTTGGATTGCAGCAGTATTGCCTTTTGAAATCTTACAAGCGTATTAGAATTTTGACGTGGCTTTAAAACACATATTTGTTTATTAAGTGCTAGATACCGAATACCGAAAGCGCGGGTTCAAGTCCTAATTCGGTCAAATATATATGTCTTTAAATATATTTTTTCTTAGTATGTAAATAGCACTTTAAAAATGTTAAACTTTTACAAAAAGTCATAGACGTGTACGAAAATTATGTCTTATAAGTTGCGATATGTGTAAGTTATTCATATGAATTTATAATTTACTTAATTATTCAAATATAATTTCGAGTTGTCGACACAGCATTATTAATGATATTTTTTATTTATTAATTACGTACAGTAGTTGTAGAGATATCGGGTTTCCTGTATAATTAGAAAATTTTGGAAACAAAGTTAACACCGAAAGATTTATTTCTTGGCAATGTAACGCCCCGAAATCGTATCGCAAGTCCCACGGAACAAGTTGTCTTACTAAAAATATTTTACGGTGTGGCCATTCAAAGTTATAATTGCGTTCGGAACAGTGGTTATATCGTAAAATTTGATAAATTAACCTAACCGCTCTTTATGATAGCAACAAGGATAATTCTCATAATTTCCATTTAGATAGATTAATCTGTCTACTTGAGTCCATTTATATTCGATCAGGCAATAAAATACGCCCTTTACATTGTCTAAAATATTGTGATAACCAATAACGGTTAATTGGAGATATCCAATGCAAGACAAGCGGGTTCTATACAAACATATATTTTGTCGCGGTAAGTCTAAACAATATTAAGGCTATAAAGAATGGAATGGTGCAGAACGAGGGCGCGACATGTAATAAAAAGTCCACCCTCTAACGTAAAAATTGCATTTCTTACATTTTAACATCTCTAAATGTGTTTGCTGAAAGGGAAACCGTGGAATTTTGTAATATGTTCAAATGAATCACAGCGGTTGAATTACGTTCTATGTATACGAGAGATAAATGCGGGGGCTTATATGGTTTCATACCGTATAGACTTGTAATGTACTATTTTCCAATTACACTTTCCGTTGCGCTAGTTAAAAGTTGTGGGTGCAGTTGTTTCAAAGCTTCATTAACTTACTCAGCCGCGACGAATTAAAGTCATAGATATCTAATTTTAGTAT
Organism: Dryadula phaetusa; assembly: GCA_032432895.1. Lineage (NCBI taxonomy): Eukaryota > Metazoa > Arthropoda > Insecta > Lepidoptera > Nymphalidae > Dryadula > Dryadula phaetusa. The sequence goes on along the minus strand of JAOYRS010000060.1, from coordinate 4,713,796 downwards.
ATGTACTGCCGAAGCGAGTCAAATCATCATTCAATTCAATATGAATAATAATTTATATAAATGTGTCAACAATTCGCTTAAATTTAAATATACATCTTTACTTCTAAGTAGCTGATTTTAATTGTATGTAAATGAAAAATAACTAATATTAATGAAAATAAAGGTACATTAAACATTTAATTTTATATTAATAAAAAGACTACATGCAATAAATTTTATATTAATGAAAAAAAATCATCTATTTTGTTATATCTTTCAAGTATACGATTATACTTGGTTATGTAAATATGTAAATAGTTTTAATAATGTCAATAATATAAAACGAGTTAGACTTTTATTTAAAAACAAAACATTTTTTAGTATGAATATTAAATGTATGAATATTTGTAAAATTCAAAAAAAGACACTCCGGACTTCGCTTTCCACCGAATTCGAGACATTGCGTGTTGAGTGGTGGGACTCAACGCCGCACTTTGTCTTTACCAAAGCTAGGAAGTGAAAGAAAAATATTTTAAGTATAATTACTTTTTAAAACATTTAGTTTATAAATTTATTGAATAACAATAAGTGTTGGTCATCATGACATGAATTCTAAGGGAAATTGCATTTAAAATGACGCCTCAAACAACGCAGTTCCAAAATACGCTGTGTAGGTACATAATTTCCGCTCGCGACCACGAATGCCTGTTCCGGTTAACGCGCAGACCGAACTGTACCAAAAAAAGGACAAATATTTATATATTATTAATTAAAATACAATGGCATTTACATATATTAGAAGCTTTTTGTGTTTAAATATTAGATTTAAAAATGTGATAATTTCTCAGCTTATTAAAAATGCAAGCAAATATATGCTTATTGCTTATATCTGGATTAAAATTATGATAAGATCAAAATTATAATACTATTGTTAAAATTTATTACATTATAATTTAAGATATTTTAGTTATTTTCATTTCGTTCGTTTTCGTCGTTTCGTAACACTCGCACTTCCTGTCCTTTAAGATGTATACGTTACTTATAATTTACTCGCGGTTTTATATTAACATCGTTGCTACGACTTTATTATAAGAGTTCTCTATAAGTAAATATTTGAAAAATATATCTTGAAATGCATCGCACCACTTTTATTAGCTTTTAAATCTAATTACGTATCCATCACTTAATTTTTAAAATAAAATAACATTATTTTGGACTACTTCTGGCCTCCTTTATCGAAAGGCCCTAATTCGCTTAAAAATGTTATGTTTAAAGCATTTTTGGAGACTTCAAATGCAATATTGTTGAAATTGAATAATATTTAAGTATGATGATCCTGATGAAGCCTAAATGGCTTCCAAGTACAAGTACTTAATTAAGTGTATGTTTGTAGGTTTGTCCTCAAATTTCTCTAAAACTAAGAGGCATACCAAGATATTTTTTTATTTAAATTAGGTATACTACAACTTAAGGAACAGTACAAGTGTCATTAAAGTGGTCCAGTAGGTTCGAAGATCTATAGGTAAATTACTTGCCAGAAAATATCGATTGTATAGACTAAGCCAACTTCATAATAATGAAGTTGGTTTAGTCTTATAAATTAGATTATTAAAGCATATTTTTGTAATTAAATTATTATTTTATTTTTCTTTTTTTAAAGTATCGTTCGTTATTAATGTATTAATATAAAAATAACGCTTTCCATGTATTTGCATAACATAATATGAAAAAGAATGTTGATGTTTAAATAATTCTTCTTAAAATCCCATTTTACCTGAATGACTATGTGCCAAATTTAAAGTGTTCCCATTCGCCATTTAAAAAACATAAAGTAAAATTGTTGAATAATAAAAAATACTAAAAACTGAAGAGGTTTTTGAAATAATGATGTTTAAGTTGCGCAACGTCCAAATGTGCCGCGCGTAATTTCCTGCCACAACCGCGAGCGTTCGCCCCGCTTTTATTGAATACAACCATTATTATACGTATATATGATATCTTATTGTAATTCTTAAGAAATGGTATTAAAATTATATTTAATTTTATGCTCAACAAAGAGAATTTAATATAAAACACAAACAATTTTAATTAAAAAAATATGTTTATTTTTAGAATATGCTCATAAGGTATTAAATTTAAAACAAAGCGCGTCTTCGCCACGCAATGTCTTGATTTCAGACGAAGAGAAGTCAACAGAGTTTGTTGACAGTAGGTTATCCCCGACTATATGAAAAAAAGCAACATGAACTTAATGTCAAGACATTACTTTTGCGATTTTGTTTATATACTACTAACGGTCTACTCGCGGATTCGCTTGTGAAAACTAAACTATTATATTCTCATATAAAAATATTTTGGTTTGTTTAAATTACTTGAATCATCGAGCACATTTTTTGAATTCGACACATTCCTATAATCAAACATTTGAATATAAAACTATATGAAAATGAGGCCGGTCGTGGCACAGTCGAACAGTGTCTGACTAAAGGCGATTGGTTATGGGTTCAATTCCCACTCCGAGGAGTGATTATATTTAAATATTTCCGGCTACTAGAGCGAGGAAATGAAAATAATTTTAAATATAATCATTCCCTCGAGTGGTGATCGAACCCACAACTGGCCGCGTGTACAGTCAGACGCTGTCACAATGCGCCACGACCGGCCCCAGGGAAAGAAAATATGTGTGAAGTGCAAATAAGTTAAAAGACATTATAATGCTTATGATACCATTATGTGTACGAGTATTACTCGCAAAGTACCTATGTGGCCTACTTTATTAGCGAGTAGTGTTTAAAACAATAAATAAAGTAAAAACCTTTCCAGCGCACTGTAATCTGAAAACAGCAATTTTCTACAAAATAGACGTTATTTATTATTCTTTCAAGCATAATTACTAAAGTGATCATTTTTATATTCATATTATATTTCTGTATAGATCGTTTTTAGCTTCACGCTTTTATCCCGCATAGCAGGGTAGACAGAATATACTTAGTATCAAGTCACTCAGTACCTACTTAGCTTTCCACCGAATTCGAGATATTGCTTGATAATTGATGGAATTCAAATCTCTAATTCGAAAGCGAAGTACAGAGCAGAGTTGACACTTGGTACTTTCTATCTACCAAATATAAATATATATATATATATATATATATATATATATATATATATATATATATATCATTGCATGTTTTATTCGTAGCATTCGCCCACTACTAAATTTGATTAACGTGGCGTTATAAAATATATAAATAAGTATAAAATAAGTAAATACATGTTTAATAAGTAAATAAAATTCATATGAAATGAAAATAAAATGAGTGGCAATAATAAAAATAAAATAAAACAACTCCATATATTCAAACTCCACTGTTTCTTACAAAGATTGTAGATAAGATATATATTCACTTCAAAAATGTAGTGTAATTTTATTTTATAATAAAGTAAAATACACCGCCATGATATTAGTTGAGAAACTCAATAGTGTAATCAGTCATACGGGCTTGTGTACCATGTTAGGTTACGTAAGGTAAAAATTTATATGTTATTCATGTATTCTCTTTAAGGTAGTATTAATGAAGTTATTGTACGTATCATTTGTTATTAAATTATCGTAAATTACATACATTTAAACATGCATTTGTTAGCTGAATTCGCACATACCTTTAGAAAACATTGCAATGCAATTTTAAGCCACTTATTTACGCCTTGATTTCCTAAAAATATTTGTACATGTGTCCGAATGCTATGACAGTACCAAGATGACGAAAGCATTGATTTTTTTTTAAATTTTTGTTTTAGATTTTTTTACTATTTTGAAAAAAAAGTTTCACCTACATATGGTAGATATTTAGATTACTTTAATATTTAAAAATATATATACATATGCCGACGTTTTACATTTGTTTGAATAAACAAACTCAACAAAAGCTGCGACGCGAACTTCAACATGTCAAACACGATTGTCAACGTATTGAAATTCCGTACAAAAAATTTGGAGTAAGTGGACATTTTTATACTTAAATCCAATCCATAGAGCGTGCGAATAACATTTAAAAATAATATTAAATTAAACGTAATACATTGATGAATTTTATTCAAGCTAAAGTCAAAAAATGTATATTTTACAAACTTAACAAGTACATTAAAAACTATTATCAACTGTATTTTAACTGTTATAAATTTTATTACTATATATACAGAAAAGTTTCACAGCAGCTGAACCGTGTGGAATTACCTACGTCGTATTTCCACATAAATTCCAGTATAGAAATATCCTCATTCCCCCTGCCACCTTTATTTCCGCCATTTTCTTAGAGGAAATAACTCGGCGGCAGATTTCCGATGAACCTCTTTCGATATACTTATAAAATGTAATTGAACTTGAGTGGTAGAATACCGAGAGGGGACGTGCAGTTAACAGACCGACATACTGCAGTTATTTAGTTTTCCATGTTGTTAAGTTCTTTATAAAAATGTCCTCAACTTACGGCTTATGTTCAATGTCACCTTTAGATAAGATGCCGTAAAAAATTTGGCGTCTAGTATTTTTTGGGTTTCATTAAAATTCTTCATAGCGTTCGTGTGGTTGAAAAACTTTACGAGTCCCCAAGTTAAGAAAGACTTAGCAAAAGCGTGAATATTAACGAAATTTTTCGTGAGAAATAACAAATTACAGTTTAATTTTAAAAGGTATTTGAGATAGTATGTAAATGGAATGGTCCCTCTTTAAATTTATGACTCTGCTACAATTAATCACTAAATACAGCTATAAATGTAAATTTTAGAAATTCGAAGGGAATTTTGCATATAAATTGTCTTAGAAAAATTATAAAGCTTCAATAAAAATTAAAATAAATTATTTTATAAGGTCAATCAAAAATACATAAATATTATATTTTCGTCTAAAGTTGCCTTTTAAAGGGCCAGAGTACTAAACAAAACACAGTTTAGTACTTTGCCCCTTTAAAAGGTATTTCTGTTAAGATATTACACAATAAACGTAATGATCTTCAAATATCGCAAGATCCCAAACAATATTACGAAACTGGTATAAAGGATGAAGCATGTCCCTTCAAACTCATTAACTAAGTACAGAGTAAGTAAACTATTGGGCAGACATAGCGATCCCAAATTCTCCTCTTGATGATAGTTCTAAGACACTAAAAGGGAGTCTAACTTTAATTACTCTGTTGTCGTAAATCACGGTGACTATTTACCCATGTCAACGCAGTTTGCGATACGGAGACAGGAAAAGGAGTCATCAGCTAATTAACAATTAAATCTGTTTTCTCGTAACACTTCGTTCATTATCAGAATAATTTGATCTATGAATAATATGTAATGAAATATACATACCTTAAGATGATATGAAGTACAAAAAGCTATATGTACGGTACTTCATCGCAATTTATTATATTTTTTTCAATTAATAAAATAATTCAAGCAAAAGAAATTGAGTCCGTAAATTCAACGTACAGCGCTATAAAGGCATATATTATTTAATTTTTATAGTGCCATAGGTACACTAACGAGGCTCACAGTGCAGTAGCTGAAGTGGCGAAAAAGAAAAAATCGTTAACAAAGACCTACATACATGTATCTACAAAACTATTTTACTTGAAATAAAAAAAAGAAAACAAAAAGCCCTCTCTCAAAGGGTGAGTAAAAAATGGGATATATATAAATATTTTGATTTAAATTAAAGCACAAAAAATATAAAATGCAAAAAGGTGACGTTTAAAATTTTAAAGCTGGTATAGTGACGCGCTCGCTAACGACTCTTGTGTTGGAGGGCACTTGGGAGAACAGCCAAGGCGTCTTTACTAAACAAAAACATTTAAACAAAGAAACTATTTATATCCTTTGTAAATATAAAATCGAAACAGTATTAGTCAATGGTCACTCAATATGTAATTGGAAATACAGATATATACTTATATATTTTAAAAATATTTTTTTTTTTCGCATATCATGATCCGAGAGCATTCAATTTTAAGTACTTGTATCTTCTTCCCGCCAAACATGTTGTTCTTTGAAAGGGAATTTTCTTACCAGAGCAGATAAATGATAATTAAAGATAATCACTCCCAGTAATGGATATCGAATCCAAAACTAATCACTATTTAGATGAATTTGATGTTTTAAAATTTTTGTATTTAGAAACCTTCTTAAAAAATACGAAAACAATATTTTATACATTAATGTTATAAAATATCCTAAAGATAAGAAACCAACTAGGAGATATAATAAAGGATCTAATTTAATTGGTCCCATACATATTTAGACCAATATTTTTCCCCACTGAAAGTAGGTCATACGAAGAGTAGATTATTGTTTCTGACAAAGACCCGATACAATCTATATAAGCTACACATTCTTTACACGAGTGTTTCATAGAAGTGACAATTTATTAGGATTCTTCGGCCAGAACATTTTCCTGCTGATAAGAAAAGCGGGAGAGAGACTAATGAGTAGCTCATTCGTAATATCAAACGAACAGTGAAATTGGGGGCGATTCCTAAGAACTTACAAAGTAAGTAGATTGGACTATACAAATAAAGGAAATTGGTTCAAAGATTGCTCAAGTATACTATGGATTAATGCTGTAGTCGTTTAGATTTAATGAACCGATTATAATTCAAATTTATTGAGGATATTTAATATTTCATTTTTTACTTGATCTATTTTTTTTTTCTTTTTTTTAGCTTCACGCTTTTATTCCGCATAGCAGAGTAGACAGAAAGCACCTAGTGTTGAGACACTCCGTACTTCGCTTTCCACCGAATTCGAGACATTGCGTGTTGGGTGGTGGAACTCAACCCAATCTTTATTTACAATCCAATTTAAATGTATTTTTCTACAATTTTATTTGACTATATAAGAAAACAAATTAAAACTAAAACATAATTGTGTATTTAGTATTCTTGTGTGATAAAAAACACTATAAGTAAATAGTTGTATCGGCTGATGCAAAAAGCAAATAGGAATAATGTGTAAGAAATAAAAGAAAGTAATAAGGATTTTCTCTTTGTTTGTGGAACCTAAAAAGAAGTTATAGAGGTCAGGCAGGGCGTAACACAAGGCCCAGCAATAGTTTTACAAACAAGGGATCTCCTGGGAACAAGGAAGGAGGAAAACTTGTTGAGCGACTTGCCAACATACCTCACTATATATGCATTTTGGACTATTATGTCCTACATTTATTATATTGCACAGTATTTCTATATATATGTAGTGATAGTTAACTAAGACATATGTACATTAAAAGTATATAACTTATTACATAACTTTTAAAATAACAAATACATATATATATATATATATATATATATATATATATATATATATTTATATATACATATATATATATACGATATATATATATATATATACGTGCCAGTGATTGCTTCATATATAATTTATATTCATGTCCCTTTTACATTTCACATAAAATTTTACCACATATCCCAATAAAACGTGTAATATTTTAGCGAACGCGTGCTATAAAATAGATGACCGCTAATTAGTAACCAGCTGAATAATTAATGCCAGTCAATGGCACTGATATAACTCGATGCGCTATTAGGAGCATCCTCGTACTGTCTGGCTAACTTGTAATTGTCGATAATTAAGCTCATTTATTTGCTCCTCCACAACAACATTTACTACAATTAATCTGTGAGCAAGCAAATAATGAATGATGAAATGATCTCATTGGCAATTTCTGTTTGCTTTTCTTATACAATTATTGTACGAGAGATTTAATTTGCCTTTTTAGTTTATTACTTTTGGCTATTCCCCACGAGTGGAAATGACCCACGACCATCGAACATGATTTGCCATATATTACTGCCTAATGAATACCTTTGCTATAATTTTGTGGAACAAAATAGTTATATATATATATATATATATATATATATATATATATATATATATATATATATATATATATATATATATATATATATATATATATATTTGTATTTGCAGTCAGGTATTAAAAGTTAAAGTTAAATTGTGAGATTACTGAGATTAGCATATACAAACGCACAAAAAGACAGACAGTTTTGGATTCTATTACATTTATTCATTTATTAATGGCCCTATTGTCAATTTTTCCCATATATCTTCCATGCACACACAGCAATCAATCATTTTTATTATAAGTATAGATAATATACAACCTCTCTCTTCTAATATACAGTTGATATACCTACCAGGAGTGAATAATCACAGACGGTTGTTTCCAAGTTTCAGGTGCTCATGTACATTGAAGGCTCTACGTTAAAACTTCGAGCTCCAATTAATCATTGCTGTGATAACGATCTCAGGTAGAAACAAAAGTTTTCAATTATACACAAGATAGCACAGTTGGTGGTACAAACACAATCTTACTTTAGTATCGTTGTACGACAAACTTTTGAAGCATATTGATGCTTTAATTATATTGATACATCAAGGAAAAATTGAATCCTGTTTGCAAATATTATTATATACGGAATACATACTAATGTATTTGTGTTATACGTGTAAAATTTTAAATTATTTAAATAAATAATTGAATTTATAAAACAAAAGCTACATATACTGCTATGTGCATAGCATTCGTTGCTACAGTAACTGATATTTAACGGATAACGAACCTAAATATATTTTAATGAATATTACATTATTTTTCTTACTTATTTACAATATAGTCAATGGCAGACACTAGTGTACGCCGGGATTAATAATGTCAGTAAGATAAATATAGTCAGATTATGTAGTATTACAGTTTAATTTCTTTCTATCCTATTTAGTTAGATTTCAGACAATCAATTATACAAAAATACTCAATACAATCATTCATCCACTTGAAAGCTATGATGCTCTAAAAAGATATTATAGACAGAATCTTAGATATCGTGTTGCAAGTTAAAAGACACAAAAAAACCTATATATAACCTCCATTTTTGAAGCTGAAATGCTTTGAAACTAAATATACGTAATACGTATACTGGAATGGGTCTAATTTAATTAGTTTCACGCCTCTCTTGTAATTGATAATAATTATCTAAGCCCGGTGAAGCGGGTGTCCATTTTATATATGATGTTCTGTTTAAATAATTGTTTATCAATAAAACTTAGTATAATAAGTTGGAGTTAAACTTGAAAATAAATTTAATCTTAGTTTTCTAGAATTATTATACTAAATTTTTTAATTATATATTAATATATGTAATTATAAATACAGTACACTAAACAAATTAAAGATGATATTCGTAAATGCGTACAATAAAGGATTGCGGTAAAAACAACATAATTCATAATTAGTTAAATTGAATTAATTTAATTATTACTTATTTAAAAAAAAGTTAAATTATATTAAATAAAGTAAAATTTATAAAACCAAAAATGTAATTCATAGAATACCAAGTGGCTTTCATTTTATTGTGACTTGCATATATCAAGTAGTATGAAAGAAAGGTATGCAATAGTTTCATATTAAAAAGTCCTGACATTCCTTTTGTTCGAAACCAAAAATGTAACAAAAATGTAACAATATTTTTATATATTAAGTATCAGGTATATTTTTTTATAAGCCTAATTGAAATAGATTGCCACTCAAACAGTGATTATCATGTTACAAAGTAAAAATATATAGAGAGCAAATTGAAGCTAATAGTTTGACAAAAAAGAAATTTCATAAGCAGTTTATAGGAAATAAAGAGGCCGGTCGTGGCGCAGTGGGACAGCGTCTGACTGTAAACGCGATGGGTTGTGGGTTGGATGCCCACTCGGAGAGTGATTATATTTAAATTATCTTAATTTCCTCTGGTAAAGACAAAGCGCGCCGTTGAGTTCCACCACTTAACACGCAATGTCTCGAATTCGGTGGAAAGTGAAGTACGGAGTGTCTTGACACTAGGTACTTTCCTTCTACCCTGCTATGTAATCAAACTATTATGAGTACCACGATCCGTCAAGTGTAGGTAAAAATTTTTACCTTGCTATTATAAAAACCCTGTGAACTTGTGAGCTGCATTATGTAAAAACAAATAATAAATAAAATTTTTATGAAAAGCCTAGTTTATATTTTTAAAACTATATAGTTTTATAATCATATAAGTCCGTCGTGTCGCAGTGGGAAAGCGTCAAATTCAAAAACCTCACGGTCGTGAGTTCTTTGAGAGATATTCCCATGAATATTTAAAGAAAAATTTTGATATTAGTTACTTTTTGTAATTTATAAAAAATGTATTTAAAGAAAAAAAATTTTAGTAAAAAATAACACTGGTTTTCAATTTATTTGTCTATTACTTTTTTATATAAAGAAATTTTCATTAGATAATTATCCCTCATCCATCATCGTCCTTTCATATCTATTCAATAATCGTCTCAAACAGTCAGTATTGAAAATTGGTTGTATTTGAAATTTGAATAGCGTCGCTTTAAAAGCGATTGAAAATTTCCAAAAGAATAAAAATGGTATATAAATTGAAAATTTAACAAAAAAATAATTATATCGTGTAATTTTATGATTTTCTACTGCTATTCGCACACTTAAGGTAAGAAATATATATAGAAACGTATAAGAAAATTAACAAAGCATCAGTCCAAACTAAAGAGGAAGCAAAAAGTAATTTTACTACGTCATGTGCTTAAAGACAAAAAAGGTAATATATAGGACAGATTGCTTGTAAAGTTATTTACTTAACACAAAACGACTAAGTTATAAGTAGTCAAACAATAGAACAACTAATATATTATCCTAATAAATGTATACTACTAAGTCTTTGGTCTACATACTGTCAATAATAATCTTGAACTTGTTAAGTGCCGTCCTTCGAAGAATGTTCTAAGTTTCAAGGATCCATCGAACTAATCGCCTTGAGCTCTGGACGTTTACCGTTTGATTAAGTTATTTCGTATTGGAGCCGAAATGATCTCAATGGAAAATATTGAACTCCCCTAACATGATTATGTAAGTTTTATAATACTGTCTATAGACACAAAGAAGTAGAAATAAATATATTTATGCGTTATTATCTGATTTTTCGATATTATTACATGTTTTTAGCAAATGCATAACTGGCTATTATTAAACTATCTATCTTATGAATTAGTTTCTAGATTATTTTTTTATTTTACAGTGAAGACTGAAATATTGACATATATTATATATGTATGTATAACACAACACTTATATATGTAGATATAATGTGGAGTAAGCGGAATTTAACACCGCGCTTTGTATGTCCATATCGTGTAAAACACTGACCATATATGAAACAATATTATGAATATCAATTTTTCCCTTAAGGGATTTCAATGTACACATCCCGCATGCCTATCCTTTTATGAACATCAGGATGTAAAGTTCACTGAACTAGGGAACAAAAAATATTCTAGATAAAGCTTCAAATTCAATATTTTCAGCTGTTACTCTCAAAGTAAGAAAACTATTTCATCTCTATTACTAGTCGCATTAAGTAAATTAAAAATCCATAAGTATTTTAAGATAACTCAAATGTAAATCAGAATAGGAGTCCTATTATTTCCTCGGCTACTTGAGTTAAATATTTTGCATAACCAGCTCTCGCGTATGGGTACTTGACCGACGTTTCCTTACACCGAAATGACTTGAATAGCACTACTTTCAGGTACAAATACATACAAACTTTAATAAAGTCATCCAATTTAATGAATGTGAATTCCTCCGGTATTTCATGTTTAAAGTGACTTCTAATTTTATATGAGTAAATTTAATTTAGCTTAAATATTATTGTACTCGACCGGTCATTGGTTATAACTTTAAAGCACTATAACATAATATATTTAACCAACATTTTTTTTTCTTATTGGCAATCTATTTTACCAACAAGCTTCTTCACTTTCCCATCGTACATGAAATCAAAAAAGTTAAAAGGTAATAGCCAAAAAGCTGTAAATGAAAGGGCGCAAAAGCTTAAAGGACTGAGAGTGGCTTCAAGATCGCTCAGCGAGAATTTAACGATGCCTGTTTCGGATAAGCTGGCACTTATACAGCCACATACATTTATATGTACATTTATATACAATATTCAAGATGAAAATTCAGAGTGTTTAATTTTAAGCCCTTACCTGCGTACATTAAACATAATGATATCTGTCATAAGGGTGTTCAAATTCTTTAGAGCGCTAATCCTTAAATAGAATCAAATTTGACTAACAGATATATTAATGTACATACATATGTATGTATTTTTATATAGATCTATACATATTACCTAACAAAACACAATACTAATAATGTCATCATGTTTAGATTCTGTTCTGTTTTGATTAATAATTTAAATAATAAATGCTATTGTTATTTAGTATTATTTACATAATATGTATGTTTTTATAGACAACTTCATTTTTTTCAGCTTAAGGCTTTTTTTATTCCTCATAGCAGAGTAAACAGGAAGCACCTAGTGTCAAGACACTCCGTAAATATAATCATTCACATTATTGGAAAACAAACCCACTACCATGTTTACAGTAAGATGCAGTCCTACTGCGCCACGACTGGCCCTAAATAATTTTCAAGCAATACATTTAATGTATATATGTATGTACCTAATGATTTTTACCGTTTCATTATACTTAGGTTCTCGTAGAATAAGTTATTTGATTAGTTCTGTTGACACGTAAAATATGCGTTGCCCTAGTAACGTCACTTTATACATTAATGGAAGTGTGTGTACAAAATTTAATTCAAAATTTTCATAAAATGCGTACTATAGTTTATTTTAAACTGCACTTATCGTTTTCCCAATTACAGTTTAATAAATTACATTATTAGTATTATGCATTAATTAAACAGATCAGTGTTAACGTGGCTGATGTAGTACATGCGTTTTGACGTTGGAAGAGATTATAGATTTGTCTCGGTGATACGCTAATGCAAGTAGGCGTTACGTAGGTGAACGTCAGCGCGCGAACTCCTAGCACTTGATAACAATAAGGATAAGATTTACTTTTAATTGAATGAAAGAGTTTTTAGATTTAGTTAAAAGTACTGACCGCTTCGATTAATGTTAAAATCAAACTCTAATCAAATTAATTTTTTTACATACCCGTATATATTATCTTCAGATCTTGTTTTTTATTTCGTATATACACGCCTAGTTATATATACGCCTGTAAGTATTTATATTAAGTTGTGTGCACAGTATTTTTTTGTTTGTAATGGTGTAGACAAATGTTGATGGATCAATAAAATAAATAAATATCTAAATAATTTCCCTATTACAAAATCTTAGTACATGTACTTAGTACATTTATATCTCAGTATCGTTTTAATGGAAAAAATTGTTTTCTATGAAAAATTCTCAAATTTCATGGATACCGATATACAAAATTAGTATAATTTATTTAATTTATTGTACAAATAAAATTTATTATTGGCAGAAAATTCCAATACATTTTACTATACAATTAATAACTCGATAAACAATATAAAGACGATTAGATAAGCCGAACGTCTATACGTTGCCAAATAGTTATTGTTGACTTTTATTATGTTTAAATTGAAAGAGTTATGAAGTAGGGCGAGGTGAAATATAGCTTTATCTCTTTGTTATAATAAAATAAATAAATAAAATATTGATAAAGACATATAACACAAAGATAACAATCGATAAAGTAAATTTGTTAAGAAAACACCGTCATGGCGCAATTTGGATATAATTTATTTGGGTTAGGTGGTGGTTCTTCAATTATCTTTTAGCTTCACACTTTTATCCCGTATAGCAGGGTAGACAGAAAGTACCTAGTGTCAAGACATTTCTTACTTGGCATTCCGCAGAATTCGAGACATTGTGTTTTGAGTGGCGGAACTCAATGCCAAGCTTTGTCTTACCAGAATGAGGAAATAAAAATAATTTAAATATAATCATTTCCACAAGTGGGAATTCAATCCATAGCTGATTGCGTTTACAGTCAGACGCTATTCCACCGAGCCACAACGTCTCAAAATTATTAGTGTAAATATTTGAATGTAAACATATTTCTGCATTATTATAACGCAATACATGTACTATCTATAGTGTGTGTGTATGTACTAGAATAAGAGAGAACTCCGGTTTCGGGCGGAAACCAGTCAATGAAGTGTCTGTTTATTAACTTATCTGTTTACTACCCTAATTTGCAGGATAAAACATGAAAAAACGGATATTATGAACTTAATGGAAATGTTTCTATTTAACAGAATAAAATATTAAAGTACTGATATGTATGCACATGTATCGCCGTATTCTCTATCCAATTGACAGATTATCTGTATCTGTATCTGTTTATATAATAATCTAAAAATAATACTCATAGGGGTTTTTGTATAAGTAGCAGAATTTACAAAAATGATTACTGAAATTTTTGTCTGTCTGTCTCTCTGTTGTTCACCTTTACGCAAAAACTACTGGGCGGATATTGGAGTAATTTCTTTTGTTATATAGCTATTAGATCTCGGTACATATAGGCTAAACTTTGAATTTCTGAGTCCTTGATGTGGAACCATTAGGGCCCGTCTAATCATTTATAGATACTTATATAGCCCCTTACGCAAAGTTGGTCTACATGATGAGCAATTATTGTTGAAAAAAAGGTGTGGAGTACCTAGCAAAATCTACTGGATAGAATTAAATGATTGAAACCGTCAAATTGCTTTCTATACTGATAGCTACGTGATAACTAAAAATATTTTCTTGCATGGTAATAGGTCAGAGTCTGGAGCGTCTTATTGGATAATTACATCCTGATAATTAATGTAATTCCCGTAGGAAAAATAAACCAAATTCGTCGAATTACGCAGCTAGCTTGCAAAATTTCCAATTTCACTTACTAAAGTAGTTATTAAAAAAAACAATAAAAATATAATAAGATCTTTGATTTTTGCGATTTTTATACATTTTAAATGAAACTATTTAACCGGATTAATCGCGTATATTTTGGTATTCGAAAATACATTTTTGGACACCTGACGTTTCGAACACTTTACAGTAGTCCGTGGTCATGGTTTTAATTTAAAAACAATAAAAATATACACGTACTTTGTTTGATAATAGATACTTTGTTGTCAAATTTGTTTGATAATTTTCAAACAAATATATTTTTATTAATTATTGGGTTCATTGTGGCGCAGTAGGTCGAAGAAATGATAGTATTTAAAATTTATTTTTGTTTCTGAGCTCTGGTACGACAAAGCGCGGCGTTGCGTTCACCATTTAACATACAATGGTTCTACTATTTTAAATTTTATAATATATTTTATTTTATATACCTTATATAGAATTTATTTTAATTTATAAATCAGTCAATATTTTCATAATCATTAATATATATTATGGCTATCATTAGATGACATAAAGCCGTACGAATTACAAATTAGTTTAAAATACTATGTATACAATGTAATCTTACAATGTGCACCAAGTGCAAATAGTTTTGTTTAACTTATCCCGTATGACCCTTTCATATTACTTAACATTATCTTTTTATATTTTAGAGTATATAACAAAGTCGTTTACGTTATTGTTGCGCTTAGATCTTTTAAACTACGTAACACGATTTTCAATAATAGACAGGGTGGCCAATGAGTAAATTTTAATTTAAAAAAAAAAGTAAATGTTAACAAAGTTACTGATCTAAGGGTGAACGCGGGCGGGTGCAAAAACAAAATAGATAATACTCATGTAGTTTACTGTGGCGAAACCGCGAGCGGACCACTAATATTATATATATTAAATAGATACATAGCGTACATGTCATGGAAGAAAAATTGAAACATTGGATAAATCGTTGATGTGAATTTTTGTAAAATCCTTAAATATTTATAAAATAAATATGTTTGCCACAACCTTCAATAGGAGTAAATTTATAGGGATTAGATTATTTTCTAATACACGCAAAATGACACTTTTTAAAGGTAACTAAAATTAAATTAATTTCATCTTCTTTTATAATATTATTGGTTTATTAATAATGATTTTTTCCTTCTACATATATATGTAGACAGAGAAAATAAGGTGATAAATTACTTTTATATCAAAGTCAAAATAAATTTTATTTAAATCGGGTATTACAAGCACTCTCGAGTCGTCAATTACCGTAAAAGTGTCAGTATTGTTAGTCCTTTGTGGGTACAACAATCTTCTCGAAATTGAAACATTGCGAGTGGTGTTGCGGAATTGAACCGAATCTGTTATCAACAATTTCTGGTGTCCTGACTAGACAGGAAAAATAGAGACATTTTAAAGAAATAATTCTTCTTTGTAGAAAACAATTGGTGAACGTAACTCAAGCCCGAAACTAGCTGCTTCCTTAGTACTATACATACTAAAGCTAAACATACTATAGACTTTGTACTATACATACTGTATAACACTAAATAAGGCTAAAAGAAAAAAAACAAAAAAATTACCGTCAAAGATAACAGAAAAATGTGATGGTTTTTAATAACGTCAGTCCTCAACAGTACTGATAGCTTACATAGATGACAACTGACCTATGGAGAGCAGCTCCCGTTTTAATGCTATGCTAGTTAGAAAACAATGATTTGAACAACATTTAAACTCAGCGGGATCCGAACCCGCGCGTCTTGGAAACCGTCTAAGCGCTTTGACCAATAGGTAAGCCATGCCTTCTACTACCAGCTGCGTCGAAATTCTTATACATTTGTCACAACTTATTTATGTTTTTAGCATCTCTGTAGAGAAATTTTTGCAAATTTCTACTACTTAGAGATTATTAAGAAACAATCATTTAAAAAGAGAGATTGCTATTTTATTTTAATAGTTTAATATTTATAAAGTGTTAATTCTAAGTGTGGAATAACACTTTAAAAATAGTAAGCTGATCTACAAATTATTTTGTACCGGTTCTTTGATTGTAGGTTCGATTCCTGATGGGGAAAAATTAGTTGAGTTCCGCCAACACGCAATATCGCAAATTCGAGAGAAAAACGGCTAAAGGAGTGTCTTGACTGATCTTGTCCAGGTTCACTTTAACCACCTTACTATGGGGTATACAGCGAGACGGTGCTTTTTTTATTTACTGGAGAGGCGATCGAACTCACAGCTAATCGGGTTTACAGTCGGTTAATGTCACACTGTGCTTTGTTGGACTTTTTTTTTCAAAAGAAAAATATACTAAAACATTTTATATGCAAACGCTGCAGCATTAAGCTAATAACAACTTTAATGTGTTTCCAATGGCCTTTGTTGACAGAACATTATTATCAAAAGAGCAAAGTACAGGTCAATCCGCTTACGCTATTTATTTTCGAGAGAATGATATTCGATGAACTAAAGATAGTAATTATATAAATGTTTTTAAACATTGAAACACTAAATAGGGAAAAACTTTAAACAACTTGATTAATTTCATCGAAATGTTAAATCACAATGTGTGTAACTTTTAGAGTAATTAAGTTTGAGTAAAATATTATACCTTGACGGAATTTCGTTCTAAATAGACTAAGTTTTGACTTGTAATAAAGTTATTACTTAGGTTAATTATTAATGTTCTAATTGTACAACTTAAAACCAACTTTCTAATGATATTTTAGGCGCTTTAACTATCATAGTTTATGATTTGAAGAAGTTTAGTTCAATACAATTGACTTTCTACTAATTTGTTTCTGAGATCCAGGTCGTTTATAATAAATAATAACTTCTATCTATCGTTCTTATATTTAAAATAACTATTACAATTTAATACTATAATTTAAAAACAAAAATTTTTATAGGCAAAAAGGGAGGACTATAAAAAAGCTTCACGCTGTTCCCCGCAAAGCAGCAGTGTAGCCGTAGAAAACCTATTGTCACTTTCTAGATCGTTTTCCGCCCTAAATTGAGACGTTTGTATCATCAGAGCGAAGTCTTGAACATAAATTTTATATATAATCATTCTTCCTAATGGGAATCGAACCCACCACCGATTACGTTTACAGTCAGTCAGACGCTGTCCCATTGCGCTACAATGTCCTCAATATCATTCTCTCAAATGGCCTTAAAGAATTACAATATCGACAAGCAATGTCAAAATAGTAATATATTGCTTAAAGCTATATAAAAACACAAAGGATATTAAAAATTTAAATATGCAAACATGCAAGTGAGAGTTGTCATTTAATATAGGTTTACCTGTTGGCAAGGACAGGCGGAACTGCGAGTACAAGTGACATTCAATGTAGATCGCCTTCACTGGATATTTTATCAGAGCTCAATAATATATCAAGTACATCGATAATGCCACTTGCTAAGTCTTTTTTACTTACCTGGAACAGAATAAAATTGTTTTAAAATATTTTTAATGTTATTTCAATTTAACGATATAGTTATAATTTTCCTTATATAAATTTGTTCCAAAAATATTTAAATTAATACAGAATTGATTATAATGCCTATCATACATTTCATACACACAAGGCAGCCAGTCCATCTTAATTCAATAAATTTAAAGTCATAAATTACTGTGTAAACTGTGTAACCAAATTACTATAGTAGTACTATACTAAGAGAAAAACCCTGACAATACATTTTTATTACTTCACGCTTTTATACCGCATAGTAGGGTAGACATAAAGTACTTCTGGTCTCGACTCTCCGGACTCTCCGTACTTCACTTTTCGCCGAATTTGAGACATTGTATGTTAAGAGACGAAATTCAACGCCGTGCTTTGTCTTACCAAAACGAAGAAATGAAAGTAATTTAAATATCACTCTCCCAAGTGGGAATCGAACTCACAACCGATCACGTTCACAGTCCGACGCTATCCCACTGCGCCATGACCGGCCTCGATACATGTAGGAATATAAAATAAATATTTTAGGGAACTATTCAAAACCCATCACATTTATTAAATAAGGTTGAAAAGCCACGCGAAATTTCCAAACGTGTTAAATAGCTTACACTGTAATTTAATGGATGTTGTAATAGTTTAGAAATTTAAAGGATTTATGAGTATTTTAGAATTTTTTTTCAGACAGGTCGTGGCGCAGCGACTCGACTGTAAACGCGAACGGTTGTGGGTTCAATCTCCACTTTTGGGAGTAGGTATAAATTAATTATATTTATTATTTTTAAAGTGTTATTCCACACTTAGGATTAGAAAACATTTTTGAAAAAACGTATAAAAATTTGAACGCAACGGGATTCGAACACGCGCCTCTTGGACGGTATCCAAGAGGCGCGGGTTCGAATCCCGCTACGTTCAAATTTTTATACGTTTTTTCAAAAATAAATAAATTATATTATATTTAAATTATTTTCACTTCTTCGCTCAGGTAAAAACAAAGTGCGGCGTTGAGTTCCACCAGTCAACACCCAATGTCTCGAATTCGGTGAAAAGCGAAGTACGGAGTTTCTTGATACTAGGTACTTTCTGTGTACTTTGCGATGCGGGATAAAAGCGTGAAGCTATATAGAAAAAATAAAAAAAATAAACAATTTTTTAGCTTGCCTAATGTTTATCGACTAGAGTTCATATTAAATCACGTTATTATATAAGCAATTATATGACCCGTTTACGCGTTTGTGGAACGTGTACTTTTACTAATATAAAAGTGACAAAAACATGGTAATATGTTTAGTAATTAAATGTGATATTTTAAAAAATATATTCTATTTTCTACTCTTCTCCTTTACATACACCTTGAACTACTTTATATTTCATACCCTTACCTACCCGCATGTGTTTCGAAAAAAGTGCTCAATATTAATTTTCATTTATTATAATTATAAAATAATAACTATTTTTTTTTAATAATTCATGACATATTTTGAAGTTAATAACCATGATTTCATAAAGTCATCGCGATTATAATGTTCTCGCTAGGCAAATTATTTAAACAGTTGCTCTAAATTCGCTGGGATAATTAGAGCGTGTTAATGTGAGGCCTTGTATGTTTATGGTACATGACGTTAATGTTATTGTTCCATTGGAATTACATAGGATTTTTATAAAAGTCTGTTACTATATCAAGAAAGGTCAAAGAAAAAAGAAAAAGATATCAAAGAAACAAATGACTAAGAAATCTGGCATTGGTTATCGAAATCTGTATATACTTTCCTTCATTAATTAAACAGAGAATTCTATATCTTTTGAATATAATCACTCTAATTTAATTTATGATGCCGATCGTGGCTCAGTGTGACAGCGTCTGACTGTAAATGCAATCGGTTGTGGGTTCGATCCCCACTCGGGGGAGTGATTATATTTTAAAATTATTTTCACTTCCTCGCTCTGGTAAGACATAGTACAGTGTTGAGTTCAATCACTCAACACGCTATGTCTCGAATTCGGTTAAAAGTAAAGTACGGAGTGTCTTAACATTAGGTACTTTCTGTCTACCCTACTACGCGGGATAAAAAGAGTGAAGCTAAGAAAAAAATAATTTAATTTATATAACAATAAACCGACTTTATAATAAATATACTGCCTACCTACATTTTCTACTACCTGCCTACATTTTCATACGAGTAAGTTAACTATATATCTGAAACTACAAGAACGATTTTAGTAAAACTTGTACTGTTCCGTAAGTTAAAGTACAACTACCTTAAATTAAAAAAAACAACCTCAATATGACCTTAGTTTGAGAGAAATTCATGGACAAACATACAATCATATACTTATCAAATTAACCACGTACTTGGAAGCGTAAAATGATCATCATACTGAAATAGTCATCAATTCCAAAAATACTAGGTATCAAACTGATAATATAATCATACTAGTACATATAGTTATATTTTAATTGTATACAAAATCTAAGCTAGAGCTTTGTCCAGCTTAATTGTGGGTTTCATATTATTTTCCAGGTCAATACCGTTGTTGGTTGCTTATTGTTCTGTATTGGAAATACCTATGACATTAATAGTCCGACCTAAATTAGTTGTGGGTGGTTTAAAATAGTAAAATATTGAAAGCAAATGCTGTTTGGTTTTGAACTAAACAGAATTTCCATAATACGAATATTAGTAGGTAGAATTAGGCGCAACGGAGCATAAGAGTGAAGGTAAACTGGTGTAGTTCACATGACTTCAAATATTGGGAGTGTAGATTTTTTTACTTAAGCATTGTTCATATTAGTAAGTACACGGGAAAACCATATTCGAATCTTTTCCTTCTCGATCTTCCATCTACTTAATGTCGTTTCATATTGACGGCTGAAGATAATGTCGAAGAAAATTGTTATCTAACCAAATTAATTAAAAACAAAGATTTTTTTACTAAGTTCTCTTTGACTAAACTGCTACACGGCAAAAAGCGTGAAGTTGAGTTGCTAGCTTTTATTAGCTTCAGACATTTATTCCACATAGCAGGATAGATAGAAATCACCTAGTGTCAAGACACTCCGTATTCCGCTTTCCGAAGAATTCGTGAGATTGCATATAGAGCGGCGGTACTCAACGCTGCACTTTGCCTTACCAGATTGAGGAAGTGAAAATAATTTAAATAAAATCACTTACCCATATTTATATTATAATTCGCTTACAGCTTTGCCTGCATGGTGTGTTGATAAAAAATAACGTTTACTTGGTATTTATCGTAATATTATGATTTTATACATGTTTTCGCATTACCTATAGTACTGTAAAGTTTTATCCTAATCCGTTTAATAAGTTTTGCGTAAAAGAGTAGCAATCACGAATATCTACGTCCCCAATAATTATCACATACAATACTACTGAGATTTAAATATTCCCACGGCTGAGATTCGAACCCCACAACCTCATCCAGATGTTTCACAACCGCGCTTCATTGACGTCATAAATATTGTTATTGACTTGCTCCAATGAATACAAATGTGGCATTTTTTAACATTTGCTACATTTTGGTGAAAAATAAAAATAGACGCGATTTTCTCTTCTGCTTTATTTTTGACGTGTGAAATCAAATAGAAAGCAATGTTGATTGTTTGAAGTACTATGGTATCGGCATGAGTGGTACTGATGCGAAAAATGTTTGTGTACGTGTTATAAGAGGATTTCATTTGCTTTGAAGACTGTGCTATGCTAATTTTAAATGTATTGAAATTTCACTCCGTCATATATTTGTACAGCGTCTGACTGTAAACAATCGCTATTGGGTTCGATTCTCACTAGGGGAATGATTCAATTTCAATTATTTTCATTTCTCACGTGCGTAAGACAAAGACGTGGCGTTATTTTCCACGATTTAACACTCAATGTCTTGAATTCGAACGGAAAGCGGGGAATGTCGTGTCTTGACAATACTATTTATATATTGCTAAATCGATTTAATTTGGTCGAGGAGGATCGTGGTACCTTCAGCAGGAAGAATAAGTTTCAGCATTAAAGCATAGCCGCATGGTTGTCTCTGACTATATCTACTGTTTAGTAAGGATAGTCAGAGACAACCTATTGTCAAGACACTCCGTTGACTGCTTTCTGCCCGAAATCAAAACAACGTATTTTAGGTGGTTAACTCAACGACGCGTTTTGTCTTGCCAGAGCGAAGAAATGAAAATAAATTTCAAATAACAACCAATCACAGTTGCAGCCTGTTCTACGCTACGATGGCCTTCATATATTTTATAAGTGATAGAAAATATGATAACTAAAGATCACTAGATACATGCAGTAATGCGAAAATTCAATATATTCATAACACTTTAATAGAAAGGAGATCTATTAAGCTATAATAAATAAGTATTATATCGTAAAGTGACACATTGAAAGGGTTTAACGAACTCACTATCGATAACTTTATATGTAACATTGAAATATATTGCACAAAAAATAACCGACTTGTAACATTTAAAATTAAAACAATTTGACATTTTAACGTTCAGGTAGAACTTAAATGTCAAAAGACTCGTTTTAAAAGTATTTAAAAGCTGCAAACAAACAACTGAATTGAATTGTAGTAGGTATGTGAGGCATGAGTAGTTTTTAACTGTTACGTATGGTTTCTATAATATACTATTAGATTTTGAAATAAAGACAATTTTAACTATGAATATTGTTTTTTTTATTTTCTCCCTTTTTCTATGATAACTTTTCTTTTATCTATTATTATTAATATTGCTATTTTGTTGAATTAGATTCCGGTTTAGGTTCCGGTCGTAACGCAGTGGGGCAGCGTCTGACTGTAAATGCGATCAATTGTGAGTTCGATTCCCACTCGGGGGAGTGATTATAATGAAATTATTTTCACTTTCTCGCTCTGATAAGACAAATTGTGGCGTTCGCCACGCAATGTCTCGAATTTGATGGAATGTCTTGTCACTAGGTACTTTCTGTCTACCTTGCTATGCGGGATAAAAGCGTGAAGGTAAAAAAATAAATTGCTTACATTTAAGATTTCCTATTAATAGACTATATAACATGCAATTGCAAAAATACAAAGTTTTGTATCTCTTATTAATTAATGTTACATTTTTTTATCTTTATAGAATGTAAGTGAATTTAAAAACATATCCCTAACAATAGTAGCTTATTCGGCCCGAGATAATCGGATTGTTGTTTGGTAACGCAGAAATAGCAAATACATCAAAAGATCGTATTCTACAGGACGTACATAGCGTCCTACCTAAATCAAGAAAAGCCTTCCATGCCATGTCGAACATACGTCATGGCCTAAGTACATAATCCACTACGCAAGCAGACAATAACAAATCTTTTGCCGAAAGTAAACGGATAAGGGTTTTCTTAGTTCAGGTCATTGATTTTATAAAGTAAATATAACTAAAGACTTTTAAATTAATAAGAGAGATCTACGAGATTTCAAACATTTTTGGCTGTCATTTTTTTTTAATGTTGCACCGGTACTCAAGGGTAAGTCACCCAAGAATGTTATGAATGCCAAAAATATTTTTTGTAATTTTTTTTAATTTATTTTTTGTAATTTGACGCGTCGGGGTGCAGTCGAACAACGTCGGTGTGTAAATGCCACCGGTTACGGATTCGATTTCCACTCGGTTGAATAATTATATTTAAATTATTTTCGTTTCTTCGCTCTGGTAATGATGATAGCGCGGCGTTGAGTTCCGCCGCTCAACTTGAGTGTCTTAACACTGGGTACTTCCTGTCTACCCTGCTATGCGGGATAAAAGTGTAAAGCCAAAAAAATATCAAGTATCAAATCTCCAAATTGCTTACACGAAGAATAATATATAAAACGTAATATATAAAACTTTCTTTACATACGTTCCTAAATTAACAAATAAGAAAATCCCTGCTTCTAATCTTCTGCGACATTGAAGAGATATTCAAAGACTTCAAAACATATTGCTTTCGCTAGCTCGTAGGTATAGATTATAATTCACGGCACGCCTCTGATAATGATAAGCGAATTACTCAGAAACGATCCCAAATAACATCGCTCTTGTTGAACGAAATAAACGAGAATCTGTAATAAATCTTGTGGTGATTCTAAAAATTCTTAAAAGATGTTTGGATGATTAAGAAGCTTTGGCTTGGATATCAAAATATTATTGAAGAGTTTCTTTATGAGGCGGTTATGGTGAGTCTTTCAGTGGAATAATATAGTAATCTTGTGTGTTGTTTATTTTTTACAATAATATAGACAATTTTGTTTCGGTAAGTTAGGATTCCAGTCCCTTCGAGCCGTTCTTTCGGACGTGGATTGTCTTTGTTAAGACATATTGCTGTTTTGTCTTCCTTATATAGTTAATTTTTATGTGACGTCACAGCACGCATATAA
Source organism: Dryadula phaetusa (assembly GCA_032432895.1). Lineage (NCBI taxonomy): Eukaryota > Metazoa > Arthropoda > Insecta > Lepidoptera > Nymphalidae > Dryadula > Dryadula phaetusa. Next base: position 4,689,114 of record JAOYRS010000060.1, on the reverse strand, counting down.
AGTGACACAATTGAAATTCTTAACTTAAATACATACTGGTAACCGCATTGACGTGTAGAATATGTTTGATATACTTGCCTAAATAACGTATATGTCACAAACAAGTATGTATCAAACATGGTATGGTAGTATTACCATACCACCAGTGTTGTCTTACAATTATGTTATGATTTTTATTTGTTTGTAATGTATTATTATGAAAGAAATATTTCTCTTTGCACTTTTTCTCTATATGAACTATAACTATGCCAAAACATCTTAGCCAGAATATTTAAAAATTAAAGATAAATTTAAGTTTTCTCTTAACATATTTGTATAATTATAGAACTAAAATATAGTTACTATTTTTAAAGTGTTATTCCACACTGATTAGAAAACATTTTAGAAAAAACTACTACTAATGTAGAAGTAGAACGCATGGCTTAACGGTGAGAGCGCTTGGACGGTATCCAAGAGGCGCGGGTTCGAATCCCGCTGCGTTCAAATTTTTATACGTTTTTTCTAAAACTTAAATATATGTAAAATAGAGTGATAATTATGTATATATCAATGTCTAAAATTGTTTGTTTGTTATTTTACTAAATTGATGTAAAGTAAAGAACAAATTTTCCACCAAAAGTACATCTTTAATAAAAAAATCTCCTTGATAAAGATTCAAGCATTCCAACGATGCACATTAAACTATCTATTTTAGTCATACACTTAATATGCATAATATACCGCAACTGCATAGAAGAGCATTATATGTAATCTAATTGTAGAGTGTTTGAATAATGCCTAAAGTTCTAACCAACATAAAATACTGATAAGCGAAAGCGCACAGGAAATCGATTGACTTATAACTTCCAGTATAAAGTATAGCCAATAAATGTCTTGCTTATATGTCACATATAATAATAATACAAATAGTATCCGGTGGGAGAGGAGAAGGGACATAAAATATTAAAATAATATTATCGATAGAATTGAAGTGCGGCGCAATAACATATTTATGTAGATGACAAAACTATCCCGTGGTGATATTTATTACCGTTTATGGGTAAAAATCGTATCGTTTATAAATTGTTGATATTCAAACATTAACAAATTATAAATCAAACGTTTTCTTTGTTTAACTTCAATTTTAGAGTTATCTAATAAAAAAAATATATTTGATTTCGCAGGCAGCGATTAGCTCAGTTATTCACGTTTTATGAGACATATGCATTATTATCATCAAAAACAGAATTTGAGTAGAACTAGTCGTGTAGACTGGCTTACGCCCGCCGCTTCAGAGATTAGTTAAGACCAACAGAAAGACAAACAGACAATTGTAAAAACAATATTTTGATACATATACCATGTACACAAACATTTGTTAAAAAATGGGTTTTTTAATATTACAAACAGACACTCAATATTTATATGTATATACTAATACTAATAAAGAAAATGTTTTTATACATAAATTGTATATCTAATAAAGTTTTCTTTATCATTTAAACAATTCTATGCCATAGAGCACATTAAAATTTTTGAAAGTTGAGACTTGCAAAAATTTTTTTATAGCTACTATTGATTCTTCTAGGGATGAAATATTAAATATATAAATACACTTAAATCTTTTTAGGTAAAGGTATATTTAATAAGAATTTATTACGTATCCATAATATATTAGAATAATTGTTTACAAAGATGATCATTATATACAGCTTTTCACAAAAATTTGGACCACAAACCACAAATATCCAATTGCATATTTTTCATGTGAAGGTAATTTCAAATTATAGAAAATCTCATAATATTCCTTGTCATGGTTCATTTTGACATAAACCGGCCGAAATAATTACTATTAAACATTACGACTGTTTTGATAAAACAATGATTTTATTGACAGACAGAGTTACTTTCGCATTTCTAATATTAGTATGTGATCAATGTTTTTATTATCTTTACCGTCTTATATGTACTAGTAACCCTGTTAACTTGTATGTCAAACAAAATAATGATCGTGCATTACATTTGATACAGTCGTGGTGCAGTGGGACAGCGTCTTCCTGTAAAAGCGATTGGTTGTGGTTTTGATTCTCAGTCGGGGGAATGATTACCTTTAAATTATTTTTAGTTCCTTGGTCTGGTAAAAAAAAGTGCGGCGTTGAGTTACGCCACTCAACACGCAATGTCTCTGAAAGCGGAATGCGGAGTGTTTTGACACTACGTATTTTCTGTCCTGCTATGCTGGATAAAAGCTTGAAGCAAAAAAAAACACTGTGCACTCCTCTATGACTGCGACATATCATATCCCCCGTACGCGAGCCTTTAGTAAAACATGGCTTGTATATTAATAATATGTTTATTTTCTCCGATCAACTATCTTACACATACTGTTTAAGGATGCTAATACACCAATTACTAGTTAATTCACAATACACACTTATTTATTATTCACATCTATCGGTATTTCAAAGTAAAAATGTAAATCGAAATAACTCATATTCGTCATATGTTAATAAAATAAGAATGTTGTCTTTATGTTTGTGATTATAATTATTGGCTATTGAAATTACACCAAGAGGAAGGTTGTGGGTTCAATTCCCACTTATTAGAAGTAAGACAAAGCGCGGCGTTGAGTATTGTTGTTGAGTAGTTGACTATTTAAAAAGTGAAGTAAGCTAAAAAAATTACACTACAAAAACTCTACTATAATATCAAATATATAAAGTTTATTAAAACATTGTTAGTTGAAACTAGCAACAGAAACGTTCGTGTATTGTTGTCGTATGTCGCAAGGTTTAACTATAAATCTGCCTCGGCCAGAGAGAACTTCTAAAAGCGCTGCAGTTTCCTCGATCAAAGCCAACTTGATCTCTCATAAAACACCCTCGGCTTTCGTTCATCGAATTGCGGTTTATTTACATGCGTTTGTTGTTTTTCTCATTATTTAAACTCATGTACATATTATATTGAGAGTATATAAGTTTCATTGTTTATTGCATAAGTAGTAGTAGGTTCGAATCTATTGAATTTTATTGATTATATTGTTTGTTGTAGTTTAAAACAGTGAGAGATATTCTTTACCGTGTTTGAGTTTCATCTCACGATATATGTATAATATTGTGTTGTGATTTTTAGTACTAGTATTAGTATTTTTCTTGACTCATCAAGAAAAATATAATATATTTTAATTATATATTTCGATAAAAATCTTATTCTGACGCTCAGTGAAGGCAAAAATCATTTAACTTAAAATCATTTAAGGCAAAAATATAAATCATTTAACATTATTTGCAAACTTATGAATTGATATTTCAGTACGCCATAATTGATTATAAAAATAAATATAAACCTTCTAGACAAAGCTGATAAGCAATAAAACGACGACCACAATATTTTATTAAGAAAAATTTTCTCAAAATTTTATTCGTGACGGTTACTCCAAGGAATACTTTATAAAAATCACGTTGAAGCCATAAAGTTCATTTTTGTATGTAAGCTTTCAACTGATGAAGTCGTGCTCCTTGTAAATCAAAAATATTGGTGGGATTTAGTTAGAAAATGAAAAAAAGATAAAACTACATCGTGCTCAGTAGATAATGGTATTGTAAATAAACAGGTCGAAAACATGTGAATATTGAGATCTATATTTTCAACAATAAATAATTCTTCGTGGAAATTTAACAAAATAATCACACTTTTTAATAATCACAAATGGCTAACGAATTGTCTTGATTTTTAATATAGGGGTTAGCCGTCTCTCGACGTAGGTCATGTTCCAGATGTTACGCATCAAAAATATAATACACATATAAAAATAATAGTATTAAATAATAACTGAAAGCACTTATCCTATATTATCCGATCCTTTGAATTTCATTTTTCATTTGTCATTAATTTATTTTAATATTGTTATATATTGAGTTTAATATTTATACGATAAAAATATAGAGGTAGAGCTAGTTCTAAAATAAAATTGAGTATGCTAAAATTATGTATGAAGTGAACAGAAAAAATAAATAAAAATATGCTGAATTTATATGAAAAAATAACATAAACAGGAAACTGTGGAACTAGTTCACGAATATCGTACAGAACTTTTATTAAGCCGGAAACTACATTTTACCTTTATAGAGGCAAGTTACAGTAAATTTATTTTTTTGGTCGTAATCAAAAACAAATAATAAATATAAAAAGTTAAGAATATACCAAAATAAAAAAACAGATATAAGAATATACTAAGCCACTTCTACTTTATTGTCAGCGAATTAAGTCTGTTATTTACTTTTTACCTACTATATATTTTTTTTCTGAAATAATAATGGACATTAAAAAATATGACCAGAAAATATTATTGATTGCAACGTGATATACATTCTCTTTATATATTGTAATTATAACCTTCAATAAAAAAATATCCAGATGCATTATAATTCATACTTCTGTCTTTAAACCGAAACTTAAATGAACCTTTTTAAATATATATATATTTTTCTTTTAATATCCTAGCATGGCAAGGTTATTTCTTATCCGAGCCCGTGTGCAACTTTTCCAGCCTATCAGTTAAAGACAATTCACAATAGGTATATAGAAGATTCTTAAATTAATAAATAAATAAATTTAGGTTAATTTAAGAAAATAGGAAACAACAAATGAAATACATTACATTTTTTTAATTGTTAATTTTTTTCTCCAAAGCCAAAACTTTAGTATCTGTGAAATAACTTTATGTATGGCAAATTATATTCTTTAAACATTATAATAAATATATATACCAACATATTAATTGTATAGAATTTAGTATATAATCAGCTTATCTGGGTGCGACTTAACTAAATGAAATGTCACTGGACGTAAATGAATAAATTTAAATACGAGATTTATTTTTTATTTCAACTTTTATTTTTTATTTTTCTAATTTAACTGTAAGGCCCGTCGTGGCGCAGTGGACCAGCATCTGACTGTAAACGCGATCGGTTGTGATTATATTTATGTTATTTTCACTTCCTCACTCTGGTAAAGACAAAGTGCGGCGTAGAGTTCCACCACTCAACACGCAATGTCTCGAATTCTGTGGAAAGCGAACTAAAGAGTGTCTTGATAGTAGGTACTTTCTGTCTACCGTGCTATGCGGGATAAAAGCGTGAAGCTAAAAAAAATAACTGTACATTTGAAATAAGTATTATTGACTAATGTTAGAAAAATAATATTATACATTTCAATCTCACATAAAATATACTTACGTATATAAAATGAATTTTATATTTATAAATGCTAATTATTTACACATTAACTGAAAAATCGAAACCTTTATTTTGCAAAGCTTGGTTATACTTGAATTCGTTGTCCAAATTTAGATCAGTTTGTACAGGAAAGCTAATTAGGCCGAATCCAGCTATTGGGTCTGATATTCAAACGATATTTATCAGATTTACTTTAGAAATTGGATGGGAATCAAAATAGGCTTTGTTATTTTAAAGCACAAGCCGAAATTACTCGTAGACTGTTTTTGTGGTAGCAAGATTGCAAACAAGGATTAATAAGAGTGTTTTAGAATTAAGTTGAATGTTTAGCAAGGACTGGAAGATTTGTTCAATTTTGTATAAAGTCTACCTACTTTACCTTATAAAGATTATATCACTAAATCAACATGCTGTAATATTTAATTAAATTACAATGTAATTTTGGTAAGATATCTTACGAACAAGGTAATTGTCATTTATAAACATATACCAATGTAACTTACTACTATCGTTACTATTTCAAAATCGTGTTTAGTATGTAGAAAGTTAAAATTGGGCAAGTATGTTCCTTGGAGTGTGAGGGGCACTAAGAGAGGGAAACGGCAAATATTAGGATTAGATTGGACGTTGTAGTCGACGTAGACAGTGCTGCGGGTACAATTAGTTCAAATAAAACACTCTCAATGAATGCAAATAAAAATGAACATTTTAATATATTTGACATAATTAGCTTGATTAGTATATCCTTTTTTTACCTTAGTGGCAACAGAATTGTCGACCTAATTATCAATAAAAATTGTTAATTATGTCGCTTTCATGGCAAAGTATATATATCAAACGAATATAGACACGATAGTACACGATAGACATAGGTTTAAATGTCCTAAAACTACTTTCTATCACGTATCCTTCATGGATTGTTGAGATTAAATCTACAAAATAATTTCTTTCATAATTTTTTTATATGCTTTACATTTTTTAAATAAAAAAACGACTTCAGATAGAGTTCAATTTTTTATATTCAATACACAGATTTTAATACGAGCAGCTTTTTAATGTTCTTAGCGTTCAGACGAACATTTGCCATGATCACAGGGCGCGGTTATATACTTCTGCAAGGTATTCGAAAAGAAAGCGGCGGAACAGACGAGGGAGATCACCTCCAACTTCGCCATTCGCCGCACACGATAAGGTCGACGGAGAGTGGCTTATAACTGCTGCCTTCTTGAGAAGCTGACCGTTTACGGTGTGCTCCACCCTCTGGATTTAACATACCCACGGAACACTGGAGTAGTGCATAGCAAAATCATTTAGTAAAAACTGATTCTAACTAGAGAAAAAAAGGGTTTTAAAAGTTTCCAATCATCTTTTCCATTGAATCCTAATATTTATATTACTTTCAGACAAGTTTTCAAATGTTTTACATCTAATAATTCTAGAGATCTATTCACCATTTTTTAAATAGATATAGTTGTTAGTGTTACTCTTTGTAATTTCGGTACAGTGTCAATAATTGTGCAACTTGTTACTACATCAAATAAACTAGTCCATAATTTTAGGTGTAATGTTCAGCAATCTAGCCTAAAATGTGGTAAAATTTTACACGTGACAGTATTTTAGACTCAAAATATATGAAAGTAGTTCAACTTGGCAAAAATCCAATCATCGTTATTATGTAGTTTTTCGCTTATCATGCATTTTAATACTGCTGCCTCAAACATCTGATATCAATTGTGATAATTAATGGGCTTCAAATGCTGATTATAATTTTAGATATTACTCTGATTCAAAAACCTTATTACCAGGTTCCTTCTGCTTAGTCTGTTATATATGGGAGATGGACATAAAACATCCTTTTTTATATATTTATTTATATACCGATAAAAAAGAATTGAACTATAGAGTAAACATATACAGTTACTTCCTAATTTTCAAGGCCAAGTAAATCTATATATTAATAAGTTAAGCTAAACCTTTACACTCCTTTTCATGAAAATAACGGGAACTAATGAGTATGAAATTTGGCACCGTTATAGTTAACATAGAGAAGCCGTGCAGAATGCTAATATTTAAAAAAAATGCATAAAAATATATCAAATTAATAAATAATAGTTTTGACAATAACCTTTATTTAAAGAAACATACACGTTGCAAAGGCAACGCCTTGTCAATGAGTTAAAGAGACATCTAGTTTTAATAATGTCACCAAAAACCTAGTACGTACGTATTCAAAGGCTGCACTCAGTAGGTACAAAGATAACATAGTTTATACATACGATTACTGTTTTATAATTGTATAAAAATTAGTTAATAGCTCCTCTACAAGGAAAGAACCTGATTTTAAGGTCAAAGATGAACATCAACTTAATAGCTCATAATGTATTGTAAAAGACCATAAGTCACGCTCTAAAAATACCATGCCATCATACTTATCTGAGTAATAAGTATAAGCTTGGTAAAAAGAAAAATAGATATGTTTAGAATAGAAAAATAGACATATGATCGATACTCTTCGACACCTCCTAAGTATATTACCGTTAAGCAAGAAAACGGTATATATTATGTTTTCAGTTATTGTTATGCTTATTATCGGATGTACTTGTTTTCATAATTGTAATTGCCATAGAAAGCCAAAATAACCATTCCATTATATCTTTTTAAGATATTATTTAAAATCTGCACCTACAATTTTCAAATGTAATTATAATATTTTAAGTGGGCGGTTTAATTTTTTTTAAATTATCTGCTTATTATACAGATCACTTTTTCGAGCTTAATATCTCTATGAATATAGATAAAATCCAGTTCTTCAATATTTAACCTATATGTTAAAATAAACACAGAAGCTACGTGTAAAATTGCATACATAAATTAATGACTATCGCAATAGGCAATAAGCATTCACGTACTAATAGTATACATTCTCATATATTCTAAGCATTACATAATTTAGTATCACACTTGCCCATAACGAACGTTTGGCTATTCAGTACCCAATTAGATTTGCTTAAATTGAAAACAAAGCTTTTGGTTCGAAAATGTTATAACGGGAGCGTTTCACATCAATACCGTCTAACTGATTAAAAAATATAAATTAAACTAAATCAGTGTTCTTTTTTGTACTTTTACTAAAAACTACAAGGTTTTTGATAGTTGATACCATAATGTTTTGAAATATGTCATAATATAAAAAAATTTGAAAACAATAAGACACTATCTCATCTACACTATAAACCTTAACGGCTTAGTCTTTCTTTATATTAAATTGGAGGAAAATTGGTCCACTGTTTCGGTTAATTTCACTTTCTTATTTTTTTTACATTCTCACCCTTATCCCGTATATCAGGGTAGTCAGAGTGAATATAACATCAATGCACTAAATTCGCCACAAGACAAAGCGCGGCGTTGAGTTGCGCCACTTAATTACCAATATATAGTTGTGTCAAAGAGTATCTTGAATTTGGGATATGATACGATTATTTTTATAGTGGAAATGTTTTAAATAAATGCACATTAAACATCAGTTTATAGACACAAGCCCATTTCATTCGCTCGTGAGTATGAGATCTCGAGTTAGATAAAACTATTTTTATAAATAGGGATGTAACTTTTGACCAACGAAATTGTCTCTGAATAAAATAACAAAGAAATATATGTAAAATGCTTTTTTTAACGAAGGTACTTAAATTTATTAATTAAACACTTCATTTCTCTTTAGTTCGTTATTAGTCTAAAAGCTCCCCTTTTCATTAAAAAAATATACTTTAAACATATTAAATTTGTATAAGAAATATTATTTTAACAAAGCTCTTATTAAAAATTCTTAGCATAAATTAACAACAAATACAATATTCTACAAAGTCCTTTGATATAATGAAGATAATTTACCAAATAAGTTTAATAAGGTTTTCGCAGAAGTTCGTATCTCGTCAGGTTAATTAAATCAATGTTAATTACGCAGTACTACAACCCTAAAGTATTGCCTTTGTGCAGGCGCGATATTGAAGCGTGTGGTTTGCATCCGTCCGGACACAATGGCGCAGATTAGTATCATGGTACTATCGGTCACGTTGACCTATAATTTAAGTCTCAGGCTGTTTATGTTGTCTATACCTGTCCTTTCCAACGCTTTTATTTAAAATAAGAGTTAATAATATAATACCTTTAATGGTATGAATTTAGGTATGTCTTCCTATTTATTTTTTATTACTTTTCTCCTTATATATATATATATTTTAGAGTTACACTGTATTATTTTACTTACATATTTTTTTAAGTTTATTAACTTAAGTCAATGCCAAGACACTCCGTACTGCGGAGTTTTTATGGAATTCAAAACATTAACGGGTTGAGTAGTGCTTTGCTTCAAGGCATTGCTTTGTTGATTTAAATATTTAAATGATTATATAATCATTGTGGGAATCGAACCCATAACCGATCGCGTTTACAATCAGATGCGGTCACACTGCACCACGACAGGCGTTAACTTACATATAATTTTTTTATTTTAACGAAAATGATATGCGCAATCTATATATATAAAAATGAAATGACGTTTCTTAGTCGCGATAAAACTCCACAATGGCTGGACCAATGAGGTTAATTTTTATTTAAGCGTAAAAGGTGAGAAACTATGCAGAAACTGTGTAAAAAGTAGTAAAATGATAACTTTATTTTATCAAAGAGTTTTTTCATACCTGTCAAACGGAAAATATATTGACAAAATTAAAAAGAAATTTAACCTTGAGCAAAGAACGTAGGCTAGACTGAATGAGCTTAGTCTCTTTAATGACATTTGTTTTTAGTCTTATTAAAAGTGATTTTTTTTTATATAAATTTATAGAGTATTCTTAAAAAATTCGGAATATTTAAAAACAAACATATCTTTAATTTTTCACAATCAGAACACAACGATTGCGAATGTTTTTAGATGATTTTTGTCGAGTTTCTGTTATATAATTATAAGGCCATTTGTGTTTAATTTTATTATAAGCCTGTTCTTTATATTTACGTATCTACAACACGTTATACACACATTTCATTGAAATAATCGAATAAAATATTGAAAATACTTCTCTGTAGTCTACAAACGACTGGCCGACGGTTATTAATTTAAACTATTTACAAAGCGCACCTGACTGCTATTTTTTTATTCTTCAGCTAATATATTGATTATAGTACAGTCACATACCTGAAACAATATAAAATATAATTTAAAATAACAATTACTTTATAGCACAATAATGTTTTATTTAATTTTCTATTTCAACGTTGTTTTTTTCTTTTTTTTTAGCTTCACGCTTTTATCCCACATAGCAGGGTAGACAGAAAATACCTAGTGTCAAGACACTCCGTACTTCGCCTTCCACCTTTAACGTTAAAATTTGAATATCAATAAGATAGTTAATCAAGAATATCGTACATAAAACGCCTATAGAAGAAAGTCGTAGAAATTGTATATGTAATTGGACTGTAGGTGCCAGACCTAATTAGCAGCGCTTTACAGAATACTAAATGGCAGTGCCCTTTGTACATGTGCGAGATTAAACCGTATGCTTTACATCCGGGACAATTGAAAACCGATCAAAATCATGATACGTGATCGTATTTTACGTCAATACGGTTAGCTCGTTTAAATTGATACGATATGGAATAAGTTCATTTAAACATCAAAAATATACCTATATATATTAATTTAGCTTCACGCTTTTATAGCGCATTGCATGGTAGCCCGAGAGTACCTAGTGTCAAGACACTCCGTACTTCGCTTTCCACCGAATTCGAGACATTGCGTGTTGAGTAGTGGAACTCAACGCCGCACTTTGTCTTACCAGAGCGAAGAAGTGAAAATAATTTAAATATAATCACTCCCCCGTGTGGGGATCGAATTCACAACCGATCGCATTACAGTCAGACGCTGTCCCACTGCGCCACGCCACTGATTGTTGTTCTATGCAAATTCTTCCAAATATACTTTGTATATGAATATTTATTTTATATAAACGCTCAATATGATGATCTAATTCCCGTTTACTCTAGTGCATAGGAAGTTTCAATTTTATATTTGCAGCGATAAAGTTAGCAAACTTATATTTGCTTTGAAAACTTCTAGAATTGTCAAATAAAGAAAAGTTATTACATATTTATGGCAAAATATATTTATAGAATTCAATTTTCAAAGACCAACTGTTCCCTTTACATGTATAATTATTTCATTAAAAAATACATAAATACCGTTAATCTCGGCGTATTGTCTTTTATCCAGACATTAGAACATGGCGTTTACACACATTAGAGAACATTTCCCCACTTCCCACATTCCAGATTGACAACTACAAACGTAACAGATGATGCACTTTGATTAACCAGACCAAGGCATTGTAACATTTTCAACTTTTTTACATTTTGCTGAATAGGTTATATGGTTTATTGATTTTGTAGTTATTTATTGATTTTTAAATTACTAAGATGTTATATTGATAGTCCATTGAACGTTACAGTCAATATAAATGTTTTCTATTTAAATTGTCATTTTAATTACTATTAAAGAGTCGCTGCTAATCATTTTACATTCTATTCGAATTATATTTCGAGTCTCTTAAGAGAGATCGGCCGTAGTGCAGTATGACAGACCAGACAGTGACCAGTTGTGTGTTCGATGCCCACTCGGGGGAGTGATTATATTTAAAAATATTTTCACTTTCTCGCTCTGGTAAGACAAAGTGAGGCGTTAAGTTCCACCACTCAACACGCTGGTTTCGATTTCTGTCTATCCTGCTATGCGTATATGTATAATTTATATGGAATAAAACCGAGCGAATGTTACTCTAACTCTACACTAACCTCAATATTACATATATTACGTTGTTTTTTGGATAAAATACGTAATATAAAATAAGCATGAGTATTGGCCCTAAGATAGATACTATTTTTGTCATGTAACAAAAATGGCAAATCCAGTATTAATTTAAACTAGGTCTCCTGCGCGTTGGCAGCAGCTCAACTGCGCCAAACACTATATAGGTCATGTTTACATGATATGAGTATTTTAATCTGTCAACTTTGACATTAAGCTGTGCATCGTCCTATATGGTTTAAATATATGAGATATTCTACAAAATCAGCTCATTTTTTAACATATATTTATTGGCCTGCACCATATATTTGTTAAGCTTAAAAATAATTTAAAAAATATATATTTTCATACTGAATTTTATATTAGTGATTGATATTAAAATATTAACCACTAATAAAAAATTCTACTTGCAAGACGAAATTAACAAGGCTTAATTATACCTAAGCTAATATTTTTATCTAATTTTATTAAATGAAAAGCAATGCCTCCATTTTTATCTTCTTATTTTATCTATACTATAACAATATATAATACGTAGAGTATAATAAACCAAAATTAATATAAAATTTCACAATAATTTGTTTTAGAATTTCAAGGGATAACTTCTTAAAGATACTGTTGAGTTAATAAATTCAATTTATAAAAGCATCTTTCTTGATTGATTCATAAATTCTTATGTTTAGAATTTTAATCCAGATTTTGCTATTACCAAGACTTATATTGCGTACAATTAACATACCAATATACGTTTATAACCAGCAGATGGTGTTAACTGGCCCAGTGGTATTTGGACGCTGCACTCTTCGAGCATATGTTAATATAAATAAACAGAAACATTTCAAGATATAGTGTGTAAATGTGTGCTGAATTTCTAACTAAATATTTTAGCATATTGTATTTAAACATTGTATGTACATATTTTAATATATGTATAATAATATGCATCTTTATAACAAAATATTTTGATAATTTATCGAATAAATTTTAATTATAATCTTCGAGTAGGAATCGAACCTACAACCAAACGCATTAACACTCGAACCCTCTCCCACGGCGCCATGATAACCTTAACTATGTTTGATTTAAATTTACAAAATTTATCAATTTAATATATTGATACTAATTTTTCACGCTTTTAATACTAATATCATTATGTACCGAATCATACTTTGGCTATAAAGTGTAAAATAAGCAAACTCCCTGCTCGTGGTTTAACAAATTACCGTTTAACACTTTAAACATTTTATTACAGTCATAAAATAGTCCATTAAGATCTATTTGTGGACATTTTGTCTTAAATTTATTAAGTCCAAAACTACTTACATGAGAAATCAAGATAGAAAAAGATTTGTGGAAAAATGTGCTAACGAAATATTCACAATGTGTAATTTATTAAAGATTACAGGTCAATCTACTCTTTTAATTCGTTTTTAGGTTGTATTTTGAAGAGGACTGTGAAGAAAGGAGCTCATAGTAGAATCGAGCGTTAATACATATTTTAAAGCGGCCTCTTAAGCCTCCATTTGGTTCGAAAGGCAAGCACTGTTCCGAGCTTTTTTGTTATCGGCCCGGTGACAACACGCTTAATTCATAAAATATTAAGGAGTTTGTATTGATGCTAACTAAATTTCATGACACTAATAAATCAATGTCATAAGATCGTATCCACTGGTAATTAAATCCAAAGTACGTTACAGTACTATTTACTATTTAACATTAACAAACATAATTATTTTATTTTACATTATTTTTTTTATTTACATTATTTCAGACCAATATTTATATATTAAAAAAAATATTCATCTTCCAATAAAGCTTGAAAATCTACAACAACATTTCTGATCTTTAAAAGCAAACAATTAAATCTTAAGGGAAATCATCGAACATAAAAGCGAGACGTCACAAGCGTCTCAGAAATGTAAATAAAGAGTGACGTCAAGAACAGTCACCATCATCGTTGTATAAAATATAATGAAATATGCTTTCGAACTGGGTCATTGCTTACTCATTATTGCTCGAAACAAAAATAATTACTGTGAATCGTTAATTTTGCGGATTTATTATTATTATTTATTTCAATACAATTTCTTTATAACTATTTTATACTCTCTACAAGATTGCACTAAACAAGCAAGTAAACAAATGAACAACAAAATATAAGTAATTGTATTAATATTAAGAAAGAACGATTGCAAATGAAAGTGAAACACCAAATCAATAAAGACGGTTTCCAATTTAACAATCGATGCGGATTTAGTTACGACCTAATGTTTGCAGCGCGAACAGGTGTTCCCAGAGTTATAGCTCATTCCCTGAGTAATGGAAGGTTTTGTACCACTTTTTAGGCGATAATTCAAAACTTGTGGGGACTTCCAACGATTAATACGACTCCGACATCGTCGCTTACTTTATTAGCCAATTTACATATGCTTTGATGTTTGGAACGATTTCATAATTACTTTTCAGAACAAGTTAAAATTTAAAGCACGTTAAGCGACGACATTTTTGATGAATATTAAAATAGAATGTCACCATTATTGTACTCAGATTCAGATTTAATATTTGACTTATAACTTTAGAGGCCGTTTGAAAACTTCTCTAATATGAAATCTGTAATTTAGAATATTTTCATACGTAGTGTCCTCATTAAAATTTCTCATTCAAAATTAATAAAGGAAAAATTTGAATTTATTTTGTGTCAGTGATTAATTATTGGCAATAGATTGTTTTATAATTATTTTAAATAAATTTAATATTTAGAATTGAGTACTACAGAAGTGAGGAAAGTTACATTACACGTGTGTTAAATACTTTGTAAATACTTTGATACATAAATAAGTAAAATGTTATTATATTTCTAAATTCTAGTCTATTGTGTTATCTGGTTTTAAAATTTTAAATATATATTAATTTTCATATTTCGGTTTACCTTAAGAATTTTATCCTTTGAACAATTTATTACAGAGAGGATTTTCGCTTGCTTTTTTTCATTGACACTGTCTTTACACGTTGAAAATGAGTGCAAGAAAAATTTTGAATTCATGACTCATTTTCCAACGCTCTCTACAATCCTACTTTCACGTCGCTAATAACTCGCCTGCAAAGGTTCTTCCTTTATAAACTAGTATGTAGAATGTGAATAAAAAATGAGATTTTTTGAAATTATTTTTATTAAAAACACTATATTTGTATTAAAAATACTATATAAAGAACACTTAACTCAAAGTTATAAGACCACTTAAAAGCGTAAAAGGAAGCGCATTACACTCGTAGGTCTAAAAATATAACTTATATCTAAATCAGAACGAAAAATCCTATCGAAGCATTTTTATAATTTTCTTTATTTAATCTTAACTGTAAATATTATTTTTATATCATATGAATGTGAGAATCTGCATAAAGTATTAAATTTCCTTGGCCACGGTCGGTCAAATGTGCGGTCAAGGCAACCTACATAGATTGTATTAATTAATTTAAAAAAATTTTTTTTGATCAAAAAAATACGTAAGCCAAGTAGTAAATTGTGGCACGTGTTCCTGACGCCACACACCCATTGTATATTGATTGCTAACGGATCTGGCGTAAAATATATTGTTCTTGTTTTATTACACTGCGAACTGGACCACAAGATAAACATTATCTCTGTTTATTTTACGTAATTTAAACATTTAATCTCACTAAGACATACACAACTAATAATTAAAAGTTTTTTAATTTGAAATCTAGATCATGTGTATGGGAATTTCGAAAATCGTTAAATAAAAGATAAAAGTCACCTGTGGCATTTTTGTTTAATCAAAACATGAGTAACTACAAGCCATTGTGTTATATTAAAATCTAAGTTCTCTTTAATTAAACCGTCTCAAAAGCGTAAATTGAGGTAATTTGGATTTTCGACTGTAAAGCCTGTTATTTTAAGCAGCGGTCCGAAATGAGTTTCATAACAACAACTTAAAGGATAAAAGTATAATTAAAATATATTTAAAGGAAATGAACGAATTTCTAATTTTCCTTTTATGAGTTCGCAGTGCACAGAAATGCATTTTTAAGTGCACGTTACAAGAGCAGATTGTTCAAAATTTTAATTAAACAGAATATGTCTGTAATTTTCAAACATTGTTTTTTACGACTTATTTTCAAGGCGGTAATCATAATATACAATAATTTTCATTATTGAATTTAATTATTATCGGTACATGTGTTCACATCAGGGAAACGTCCGGAAGTTTAATTAATATAAACAAATGTTCAAGTTAGATTTGAAAACAACAAAATAAAGCATAAGATAAAACTAAAATCCATTATAAGGTCATACGAAAGTGTTTTAATAACTTCTGAATCAGTACCTCTAGCAAAGCGGTCGATCATTGTTCAATGACCTTAACTAAAAAAAATGAATTATACATTTAATTATATTGGGAATATAAAATGAAATTTGTAATTCATTTTTTATTAAATTAGTAACCTTAAAATAAAGCTCACGCAATTTACGAACGTATATAAACATTTACATGTTTAAAAATACTACTTGCTAGTTAATTAAATATATATATATATATATATATATATATATATATATATATATATATATATATATATATATATATATATAAATTATTAATTTTGTCATCAAATGTATGTGGTCCCAAACCGCTATTGTGATTCAAAATTAATTTAGATACAAATTAGTTCACACCAATATCAGAAGAAGTTTTTGTCGTTTTAGCTTGGAAAGTCTTGGTAATGATCTTTTTGCTTTAGAACACTTTTTGTGTCAGTCTTTGCGGTAAATCTTTGGCCCGTTTTTGCGGTAGCGCGTGAATTTAATGAAAACAAAGCTCTTAAGATCGTCACGAGTTGTACACTGAGCAATAATCAGTCAACGAGAAGATTTTTTTACGATATTTTACTTTATACTCTTCTATATTTCCATGAGAATACTCTCTTGGTGCTGTGGAACAAATCTGACTGTAAACGTGATTAATTGTGGGTTCGATAAACACTTGGTTAATGATTATATTACTTACATTTGTTTTCATCCCCTCGCACAATATCTTGATTTCGGGCGGAAATATAAATGAATGTCTCTAACTGTTCTATGTCTGTAGTTCAATAAAAAATATTAAAGATAGTTTCTTTTATTTTCAACGAAATATTTAGAAAAGCTTAATATAAAAAATATACTTTAAGTACTTACTTAAATATACTGATTACTCTGTTATAGATAACATGTATGCGTTATTTTTACAATTTACAAGATATTATTGATATTATATTATTGACATATTTTATGCCTGACCTCTCTATTAGAATTTTCATGTAACTTTATCATAAAATATGGAAAATAAAATATTATAAAAAAGTTATAAAAAACTGGAACAATTCTTATATTTGGGTTATCTATCTTATGTACGGAAACGATTTAGGAAAAGATCCAAACATTATCGCCAAAGACCTATCCCTATCGAAAAAAGATTGACCCAGAAATAGCAGAGCTTCCCAAACTCATCTCCATATTCCTCCCAACGATTCTGATGACGATGTTATTGGAGCCGGACACGCCCCTAATACAACCATGTTTAATGGAATCAGGAATCGTAAGAAAATTTATTCAAAGAGAAAATATACTCTCCATTTAAAATTAAGGACACAATTTTGTCAGCAATAAAAGAAAAATGATACCATCTTAAAAGTGAAAAAGATTGTCTTAGCAAAAAGTACCCACTAAATGATGCTGAAATAAAATCGTACTCTATTAAGTGTAACCGTGGTATTTCTGTGGAACACTATGTATCAAGGAATCAGGAGTTTAATTTTGCATACGTCGACGAAAGTAAGAAAAATGGTGTCGTTTCGGCAATTTTATCCTCAAAAAGCTTCTTAGTTGGTATTTTTTCTCATTTCTTCACTCTACCGATACGATACGTCTTGAATCGACGATAGCACATTTAAAGACCGAATTGGCACATATCCAACATCAGTTTGCAGACTTTACGTGTTACAAGAATGATCTTAATATGGTGCCAATGCTCTATCATAATAAAACATTGTAAATAATTGACTTTATTGTTACTTTTTAAAGTTGGTTTTTATTTATTTTCATTTTAATATAGTAAATGTTCATGTATCTTGATTTCGAATACTCTAAGTAAGTAAGTATTTCAGTATATTGTTGTAAAGTACTTAATAGAAAATTTAGATTGAATTTTGGCTTGTGTATTTCTACTTCAGTCTATATTTATTGCATATATTACAATCATTATTTTGTTCAGAGGATTTATTTTATGATACTTAAGTGTATTACATGATGTCACAACTGCTTGTTATGCAAAGGTCGATGACATACGTTACTAAATCATAATTTAACGTGAATAATAAGTGAATCACATGGTATTGAATAAGTTAATCTTTTTGTACCTCTTTGCGGTTAGTTTTATATCACGGGCATGATTTGTAATTACATTAGAACAACGTTATATTTAAGTGTCGTCCTCAATTATGGAGGTCGGGATAAGTATAATGGTACTTTCCTTTTCTCTATGTAAAAGCGAAAAGCAAAAATGTAGGAGTATACTCGTATATACATATTTATCTTTAAACATCGTACTTAGTGACATATCACTAAATTATTGCAACTTCTTAAAAAGAGATTTTATATTAAGTGAGAAAACCATTAAGACCAAATTCGCATGTGATATTTGAAACTATTAACATGGCCTTTTGGAATGGAAACCCTTATTCACATTCAGTCAGACTCGACAGAAATTTGCCAAGACGAAGTCCATATAACTTATACTATTATTACTATTTGGAAATAACACAAAGATGTCGCAGGTGGCAGTTATTACGTTACACTGCGTACACAGCGCGGCTAAAACGCTCCAACCAAAATACATTTTATATTGCCACTGTTATAACCCCGAATATTGCGTTTGAAGTACTCTCACCATAGTTTACGGGCGATTCAAATGTTTTCATATTCTTATATTAGTAATGTGAGTACATGTGTTACACCGCTATGTAAAATATAATACATTTACCTACTTCAGATAAATAGATTGTTCACATTTGTATGATTTCAATTTAATTTTTAAATGCAGTAAAATAGTAAATCATTTTATGTTATAATTGCTTTAAGCTTAACCACTTAATAAGCTGTTCTGTAACGATAGGCCCAAAGGTCCCTGAAGTATTCGTTTCGTTTATTGGACTGGAATTAATTGCCATGGGCCATGAGAATATTATAATACAATTTGGGGAAAGAAAGTTTAGGGCACCAGTATAATGTAATATACTTTAATACGTGCCTAATAAATAAGTAAATCAAAACAATATTTTTATCTTCAATGCATAAGAAAGATAATTTGTGCGAAAAAAGTTCTCCTTATGTGATATTTAAATAAATATGATTTTCTTTTACTTAGTTTTATATAAAATAGTTTTTTTTTCATAATATTTCGACAACTGTACTTCTATCTTATATCGTCAACAGCAATCCCCTCCAACTGCTTTGATCTATCAATAATCTTTAATTAAACAAACATTGGACATCTATTCAGGACGCTCTAATTGAATTGCTTCCCTAAATTCTATGTATACGTTACATAATTATTATTGTTTGAGACCTTTATTGTTATTTGTTTTGTGATTGACTAAGAGGATTAAATTGATAATTGCATTAATATAATTGCATTACATTAATAATAACACTGACAGTATAACCAAAACATACTTATAAGAGTTTACATATCAACTAACTGCCACATATTAAAATTTGTAAATATTAAATATTATTTTAAATGTAATATTTAAGTATATGTAAAAATTCATTACTCAAATAATTTTATAAATGAGCAATGAAGGCTATAAATAATCTAAAAAAAGATTCAAGAATGTGCATGAATGGCGAATCTAATCAAATCTTAGTTGAGTGGAGATCCGAATAGCCGTGGCCTTGCTTGCTTGGCAAGATTCCATATAGGCACTCACAATGTCGCTCAGAAGTGGGATGCAATGCGCGGTGCGCCGTTATACCGACACTGGACCTCTGCAACGCAGACTTACTGCATCTCAATCAAAGAACAACTTCATGTATATCAAATGATCATATTTTATTATTAAATTTTAAAATATGTACTGATTTACTTTATAACAAGTTTTTGTTAAAATTGCCGTGTTAGTTAGTTGGTGTATGTAATACCTTGAACACTTAACATGACCCACTTCCTAGTGTCCGATTGAGTCGAGGTTTTAATTACGACTTCAGTTCTGATGACAATGAAATTACACATAATCATAATTGTTGTTAAGCTAAAATAATACTACTGTATATTTTTTTACAACCCACTTAATAAGGAGTTCAAATGAAAGGACTTTTAAACTTCAATATACCATAATAAAGCTTATTTGTAAATTGTTTTTTTTTATATAATTTAGTTGGTATAACAAATTTCGGGCAATAATAAATACCTAATTCCGATGTTAGAAAAATAGCTTTTTTCTGAATGATAGATATAATAAATAGGGTGTCGTAAAAGCCTAATTTGATAGACCCGTCAAGTGTTCTTATCTACGCTAGCGATAAGAAACACTCGGGGCAGTGATGACCAACCTTCAAAATATAACCTTTTCCCCCGTTTCGTTAAAAGGAGGTAAATGACTTCACCATAAAAAAGAATACCTAAGCACTTTATGTAAAATGTAGGTCGTTACCTTTTTGCAATTTATGTAGAATATTATGAATATTCTTTTAAAACTTGTTAGAGGTTGTTATACACATTCAAATATAAGAAAAATATATATAATATACTTTTAATATTTAATAATTCTATCATATTTTTTTTTAAAAAGAATATAAATTTCATAGACACTTAAGTGTATTATTTATTATTTAAAAATGACTACTACATTGATTTTTTTCATATTGCAAGAACCAGATGCTTGAGTACAAGAGAACATTTACAATCGTACGCAAACTCCTCTCAGGTGGTAATGTTTCAAAGGCTTTGGTTACCTTTCTGCGCTTAGCTAGACTGCCTTTGACGGTCTTGACAGAAGTTCGTTAGTACCGCTCTACCGTTATGATCTTACATCTGTTGAAAGTGAAGTGAACCTTAATTTCCGAAAAACATTCTATATATGTTTTTTTTTAAATAATTGTTGTAATATTAGTAGAAAATATATTGCAATCTATCTCATATGAATCTTGTATTTTGCTATATACAACTTGCTACAAGACATTTCATGTAAAGATGATTGATTAGCCCTTTTATAAAATAAAAATTTAGGCATATTTGATAAAGAATTCATAATAAGATATAATATTATAAGTCTACACATACTCCAACGTCTTATAATCTTTTTGATATAATATTATTGTGGATTTCAAATACAGTGTAATAACTATAATCATGGAGAACCATATAACTAGAATAGGGTAAAATTTCTCAACATTCACAACATTCACAATTATTAGACGGGAGTACATTGAACACAAAAAAAAATTTGTTTTACACAAAATATTAAAAATGTCGCAAAAACATTTCATTTCAAATTGGACTTTAAAACAAGTATCCTACGAGGAATCTAATTTCCCTACATTTCCACTTTTAATTCAGCGTATTCCCGAAGCGACGCGATCCTCAACGTCAGCTAACTTAAACTTGTTTAGAGCCAAGTGTCGGAGCCAATAACGAACCAGCAGTCGTCATCGTCATCTGCTCTTTTTCTAGCTCACTTACACCGCATATATATTTTATACTTTTTCTTGACTAGAAACTTTATATAAAATAAAACAAAAATTTACATTTTCATAACTATTTAATTCTAAATATTAATATAGAAAAGTAAGCAAATATTCAATTATGACTGACAATACTGACATTTTATGTTGATTGATGATTCTAAAGTGCATGTAAAAGCCTATTTCAATAAAGAATATTTTGTTTTAAAAAAAATGTATAATGTTTACACTAAATTGCTTATCTAGAATGTATTCCTAAAACTCATTTATATATATTTTACACTTACATATTTATAATATGTATATTTTTATCACACATACACATAATTCTTAGAATAATTATTAGTATGGAAGCCTATTAAGATTACGTTACGTTACGTTTAAACCTAATTTGTTAGTCAAAAATCTACCTTGACAGCGCCTGATGTACATTTTAATATTTTTCTATTTACATCAATTTTGTTAAGCGACGCATACAAGTGAAAGATATCATTTCTAATATAAATGCAAATTAGAAGGCCTCGTATACCGTTTAATTTACCAACAGGGAATATTTAAAAGACAGGTAAATAAGCGCATTAGGAGAGCGCTAGCGAGATTTAAGTCGAATAAGTTTGAAAGATATTATTGTTTTCCATACCTGCATATATATATATATATATATATATATATATATATATATAAATGGATAAACCGCACGGCAGGGTCGATAGGAAGTACCTAGTGTCAAGACACTCTGCACTCTCCTTTCCACTTTCCACTTTCTCCTTAGTGATATTGCTAAACTTTGATATGATATTACTAAACTTTTAATGCGACACATAAATTAAAATTTCTATTAAAAATAAAAATAATATAGATCTCAAATCTTCCTAATTCAAAAATCCCATGAGACCTAGATACTAAAAGCTTTCTATCCCCATTAGCTTCTGTCAGTCACCTAGTAAAAAGCAGATAAATAAAAATTCTGTACTTACCGTATATATTTTTTCTCATCTCATACAAAACATTAGTAGTAGGTATAGGTAAAGGTATATTCAAACAAAATATTTAACTTAAATAGTAAAGCTAACTTCTAACACAATTATAACGTTCTAACTTAAACTCTCGCTATTCTAAATGTTAACTTCTAATTGGGGCAAGTTCCTAATAACCTCGAGGAACTAAGTTATCGCAAGCACGTGTTCAACGACTTAGGGTCAGAAGCTTGCGGAAATGAATTTGTTCCCCTTTGCTTCTAATTAAATTCAACGGAATCATTTCTTACCTATTAAAAATTGAGATTTCTTTTCATTCACTTGCCATTATGACTCATACAAAAGACTTCATATACGTATTACAAAGATTTTGCCGCGTATTTAAAGCTACCGTAATGTACAATATAATTTTACTGGCAACATCGTACAAGACGAGCGCCAAAAGTTTACGAATACCAAATTATCTGCTTACCAACTTAGTTTTAATATGTTTCAAACAAGTTTTTTATATATTATTTTTAAAAGTTAGGAGAATTTTTAGTAAAAAAAAGTGTTATTTTAACATTTGCCTTTTAATTTGCAAATGTTATCGCAATTTACGGCGGATGTTGTAAGTCACTAGTTCACTTTTTGCCTTTGAGAGTATCTTAAATACCGCAATAATGAAATATTATAATTATGATAATATTAATGATACAATAACAGTAGGCGTAATATTAACAAGTAATATTAATAGTAGATTAATAAGTAGAATGTAGACGAGGAGTAAATTGATAAAGAAATACATATATTAATTTGTTTAAAACAAATATTTGATGTAGGCAGAGAACTTGCAATAAAGGTTAAATTGAATTAATCCTTTTGTCTAATTTATAACCTGAAGCCGCGATTTGTCTTACCAGACGTGAGAAATGAAAGTAATTTAAATATAAACCTTTCCCTAAGTTGGATTGAATCCACAATTGTCGTATGTATGATAAGGTAAGTACTTCCTTCTTATTTTGCAAAATAAGGAAAACGTTTAAAAAATAAAAGCAGAAAAAGATTGCTTTAAACAGTATGAAAGAACCGAGTTATTTCAAGTAGGTACGTATGCTCCCTTCAACCAATATCAGAATGACATTCAATTGACAGAACGATAGACTTTACCATTCATCGTAAATAATCTTTTTATTATTGTCAGTTAAGTGCGAGACGAAAGCGAAATTCGTTCTATCCGGTCGTTGAAGTGGTGATAAATTCAGGCGTTTTACTATTCGTGTCGTCGTGAATAATTTCGGCTTTACTGAGTTAAAGTCTGAACAAATGTCCGTGTTGCAAACTGCAAAATGCATCCCTATCTGAGGAGAGCAGAGCAGTTTGTTGGGAACTTCTGTCAGCCGTCCCGTGCAATCTCCTTGAATGAAAGGTTGGATTTTAACATTTATACCTCATTTTTATAAAGTACTTTGATTATGTTCATGTTTCTCACTTGTTTCAACGTTCCAATAGCGTTGATCGAAAATGTTTACACAATGTCTTTTATTTTACAGCGGAATTCATTATACGTTTTTGTTTGAAGTTTTTAAAAGTGAATTGTAATCGGTTCAGCCCTACTTTTTGAGAAAAATACTTTATTTTATTCCATTTTGGTCGTCAAACTAAACTAAAAATATTAAGTAATTACAAATTCTAGACACTATTTCTTAATCCAGAATCATGATCGACCTACATCAATGCTACCGTTTTGAGTTAGAAAGTCTCTCAGTTGAAAGGCAATATTTGGAAATATGTGGTGATTAGAAGCCGGTCATGGCGAAGTGGGAAAGCGTCTGACTGTAAACGCGATCGGTTATGGGTTTGATCCCCACTCCGGGGAGTGATTATATTTAACTTATTTTCACTTCCTCATTTTGATAAGACAAAGCGCGGCGTAGAGTTCGATCGCTCAGCTCGCTATGTCTCGAATTCGATGGAAAGCGAAGTACGAAGTGTTTTGACACTAGGTACTTCCTGTCTACCGTGCTATGCGGAATAAAAGCGTAAAGCTACACAAAATAGGCGATAATCAAGTAGGTTACATATTGTGCGGTGTTGGCAGGTAGTGTAGAAACTTTTCATCGGCTCCGGTTCATTTATATTAAATTACATTTGGCTATTTCAAAATCTTCCTGGATTCGCGGTTTTGATTTTTAGAAATAAATATCGAAATAATAATTTTAATCTATCAAATAAAACAATAAAAACAATACACGAAATCCATGCGGTGAATTTCGCCGCACACGAAATACAATCGTAAAATGAAATAAAGACAGTTTCAAAAGTTGCATGATATTGCTGGAATATAAATTTGGTTTTGTATTCTACATATAAGAACTCAAACAGAAGTTGGGAATGGTTGCAATTTGCGAAGTTTGCCTTATCTAGACCAGTGTAAAGTTATAGGGAACGTGCCTGGAGTAGGATTTGAACGGGCTTCCCGTCTCCTCGATAATGGTCGCTGTGCGGCTATTCGTATGGTTCGTAAGTTCACAAGTTCATACTGCGGCAGATGCCGAGCTAGATAGTGAATGGATGAGTTTGCAATGAATACACTTTTCTCGTCGATACTGCACTTTCGTACTTTGCGCTGACCAAGGAAATTCTTATTGAGACTTCTATTACATTACATTATTCCTTTAAAAGACAGCATTTGTCTTAGATTTTGAAGACTTTTCATATTTGATTTATTTCATATTTTTCACGCACATCTCATGTCAATCCTCTACATTCGGCATAAGATCTTAACTACATACTTATCCTGCTCATTTTACAAACAATAAGTATGGTGACCCCAATTGTATAAACTATCTTTCTCGAGTATATAGTATCTCAGTTGAGTTTCTTGTGATGCTAATAAATAATTAAAGAGATACCTATATATACACATATTGTACTAGTACTGTTACTGTTAGATATAACAGGGAATTATTATAGGCCGAACAAACTATGTAGATAGCTGATTTTTTTTTAATTGTTTGTTTCTTTGGAGAGTGTAGGAAAACACTAAGACACAATTTTTAAACCACTTAAGCGATGTTGCGTACTATATATTTTTAATTTGTAATTCATAACAGTTATTGTTTAAACCATGATTTAAAATCTTGGTGACTTTGCGGTTAGGCCTTGGTCACCTTTTTTGTGGAACCCAAAACCGGATTTACGTTTTATTAGCTACCAAAGAAATATATTGCTATTTAACATTCTGCACGTAGACTATTTATTATACATTGTCTAAAGAGATATGAAGTCAACTTATATTTACCATATATTATTACTTACAGCAGAGAAATATATATTTAATATTGTTCATTAACAAAGTTATAACTCAAATATTTATAAAGTTTTAATTATTAGATTAAAATGAAATCTCACAAATTTAAAATATTTTAATTGTTCCAGAATTACGAAAAGACTTTTAAAGTATAACGAAATTTTAAAACTAAAGCAATATTTAAATGAAATTACAAGCCACATTCAATCTCAAACAACTACAAAGGACGATTTTAATAAATTTCTTCTTTAAGGGATAAAATACTTTGAGTGTTTTCATATAATATATAATAAAATATAATTTTATTTAAAGGCTCTGCGCAATCGGATTAATTATAATTTTGTTGAATAGACAAACTTTAGATGAATTGAAATTTTTACTTTTAATTAAAAATAAATAAGTAAATTGATAAGATTTGAACAACAACGTTATTCTGCACGCTATGCCTATTACAGAGCAAAATTGTAGATAGGTTCAATTCGGTATTATTATTAACTATAAATTAAAGAACACACTATATATCATCTAGGGATAATATAAATAACAGTAACTACAAATATAAGTTTTTTTTTATGTATTAGGCCTCGGTAACAATATGGCAAAAACAATAAATACGCTGCAAAATAGATAAAAATGCGTGCACAAACAAATAGTAAGAAAATACAAAATGGAATTCAATATCAATTCTACAGTCTTACAGTAGTTTTAATACGATCTTTAATAATGATCCCGAAAGGCACCTTTAAAAAACTCGACAAACAAGCTTGATAATTCCCGTAGCCAGTGCAGACAAATTGCAAGTGTCGTCTGAGGCGAGACATTAAAACGCTAGCGTAAATCTCCTCCGACCATAATGCCGTTGCTTATTTTGTGTTTTTAGTGTTCACGTGCCGAGATTACGAAACACTTGCCTTAAGCTCAGATATGAGGTTTCTTTGATTTAATTATTAATATATTTTTGTATTTTCTTCATATATTATTTTTTTTATGTTAGTAAGATCTTAATATGACATCAACAGTACTTCAACATTCTTAGTGTTTAAAAGTCATTTCAGAGCCAGGGGGTACCTTATTTAAACGGTGGACCCGTGTGAAACCTTATTTAAACATTAAAATATAAAAAAATCGCCATATTTTTTAGCAATACGTTACTAACACCTAATTTCATATTTAGTTAGTTAAAGCCAATTCCTTCTATCAGTACAGTCACGGTTTCGGGACAATACCGTAATAGTTATTCTATCATACATTACCTACAGAACACATTCCTGTCGATGGCAGTAATAAAAGCGAATATAATAGTGCAGGCGGAGCTGTGAGCAGATCGCTAGTAAAATAACATTCAATATTTATGAAACGTTCAAAATGGATGGTATTTATCAAAAAGTACATATATGTTATGTCTTAGATATGGCATATCATTTTTTTGCTCCAAAAACAAAAATTTTGTACGTTTGTTGCATGTTAAATGAGCATGTTTAACTTTAATGCCAGTTTTTATAGTTTGAATTAAAATCTTATAATTTTACATTAAATAAATTCTCTATAAAAAACCGAACAATAAAAATAAAACTAACCCCTTTCAAGAGTCAAATATCTCGATCGTCATCAAAGCTAAATGAGATGTCTCCAGCTGAAGCCGTATAAACAAACAACATTGTTGTTCTTAAGAGTATTAAGTGGTCATTCTTATGATTCGTGCTCTTTAATGTGCCGAGTCTCAACGCTAATGAGATGATTTAAAATATAATTTAGTAAAAGGTTATTTGTCACAGTATATTTATTATTTGCAATATTATATATATATATATATATATATATATATATATATATATATATATATATATGTATATATATATATATATATACATTGTCGTTTTCAAATTTTAGATACATGCTATAATCATAAGTAAATATCAATTATTATTACTCATAATCATAATATATATCGTAAAAGTCACAATAACTGTGAAGAAAGTGTTCCACCATTACGGTTTTCTTCTCAAATCAGCTAAGGAAGGCGCGTGAAATGTAAACGGTAGATAAATTTTTGTTATACGAAACATACCATGTATGCTCGCTCTGGCAAAATAAAACTTTCTCAAATTTTAAAACAATAAAACTGCTGGAGTATAAACATAAAAATTAACTAATGGTGTTTGTTAGATGAACAGACTTGTAAAAATATTATAAAAGGTATTAGTAGGTAGGTATTAGTAGTAAGACAAAATTTTTGTAGCGTAAGTATAAAACACCTACAATATTATATACAGTATTTAGTGGTTTGCGAAACGTGTACTAAATACGATCCGAAGCGAACAGTCTGCGTCTTTTCTCTATCTGAATAATAAATATTCTCGGACAAGTCGAATACGGTGTATAACATCCTATATATAATAAAACAAAGAAGCTTCACGCTCTTTTTCGTAGCCAGATACGCAGTAAAAACTTATTGTAAAGACATTCTCGGTCTCCAATTTCCGCTTGAATTAATCGGCAGAAATAAACGTCATATTTTTTTTTTACCAGAGTTCCGAGAGAATTCCGAGAAATCATATTTATTTAATTGGAATCATTTACCCAACAGGATATAGATCCTACAAACATCGCGATTACAGTCTGACTGTTGCCGTGGGGCAACGTCAGACTGTACCACATTCATATCGTATATAGTCAGAGACAAGTTAGTGTCAGGACACTCCGTTGACTGCTTTTCTCCCGAAATTGAGATGTTAAGTGATAAATTCAACGCCACGCTTTGTTCTCATAGCAGGCTGTACGTGGTGCAGTGGGACAGCGTCTGACTGTAAACACGATCGGTTGTGGGTTCGATCTCCACTCGGTGGTGTGATTATATTTAAATTATTTCCATGTTCTCGCTCTGGTAAGACGAAGAACGGCGTTGATTTCCACCACTCAACACCCAATGAAATTCAGTGGAAAGCGAAGTACGGAGTGTCTTGACGCTGGGTACTTTTTGTCTACCCTGCTGCGGATAAAAGCGTGAACATTTTTAGTCCCTTTTTCATAGCTAATTTCATTAATTAAATAATGAATTAAAATAACATAATAAGTAACAACTGCCAAAGAATTGAAACCATAAAGTACTAGAGAGATAAAGAAAGGACTCTTCAATAACGATAAAGACGAAATCCGAGAGACGGTTTGTACAAAACACGGCGGGCCGCAAAGCAAATAAAAGATGAACAGATTCAAATGGACTTATTATGAAGGCGGCGTACGACCTACCGCGGACGCACGAGCTGGGAATACACTACAATAATTTTTTATCCACCCTGTCAGTGTCTACGGTATAGTAATTGTACTTAGGAGGAAATAAATTAATTTTTATAAGTATCATAATACGCGAGGCCTTTGTGGCACAGTGGTAAGGAGTCTAAACGGAAACGCGATTCGTTGTGGATTCGATTCCCAATCGAGAGATTAATTGATGTTTAAAATTTCGTTCTAAAAAACAAAATACGACGTTTGCCATTTAACATTGACTGTCTAGACTTAGTTAACGGAGTGTCTCGATACTAGGCTGTCTCTGACTACCCTGCTATGCGGGATAAAGCGTGAAGCTGGAAATAAAATTAATAGCAATATTTGATTAAGCTATTGGTGCAAACATAAAAATTAATTACTGATGTATGTTGGACAAAACCACACAATACTTCATTAAGAAAAGCAGAAATCAGAACTAAAAAAAATAAAAAAGAGTAAGAGTATATAAGTAGTAACAATTTTACTGAAATCAATAGCTAAGTCTCTTTTGTTATATTATTATTTTAACTCATAATAACAATTATAAAATTAGCCTCAAGTGATTGTAAACCAGACATAACCACAGAAAAACACAAACAATTACATATATTTTACTTGAACGAGACATAAATAGAAAACAAACAAAACTCTAAACAGATGTCTCGCGTGTCCCTCGTCGCTTTTTATAGTCTTCTTACAAATATGTCGTTAAATGTTCACAATAAATATAAGTTGCAAAAGAACATTTTAAACGATTAGTAGCTCTAATTGTCCGACAATTTCAAAGGAATGTAGTTTTTGTTTTGTTATGCACATCTGAAAATAAACAAACAGAGAGAATGCAAAGATTATACAGCTTATGTTTTTAGTTCAACAATGTTAATATCAATTGCAGCAATCATGACGTCTTATAAATAGTAAAGTACCTGTTCTGTAATTGTTTTAAATATTTACTTATTCGTTTTATTCTTTGCAGTATAAAATAGTATAAAAAAACCTGTATATTTTACACTCATAAAATGTTAACATATCAAAATATTTGAGCAATGTATAAATAATTCATAAAAAGGATTTTTTAAAACTTTACTTTTGTAGTAATTTAACTATAAATAAAGAAAATATAGTACTTTAAATTTCTAAACGTATACATGTGTATTAAAAGTATGTAAAATATAATAATCCTATCTTCTACTTGTTAGAGTAATAAGGATAAGAGCTTTATTGATGAAATTAACTCGGAAACTTGAGAGACGAGGAGCATACAACAAACAAGAAACTAACTCAAGATTTATAATGTTTCTAAACAAACAAAATGAACATTGTTACTTTTAATAAAAATTATACACGTTGAATGAAAATTATTTATAGCAATTACGAATTAATTACGAATTGACTTGTTATTTCCTCAAATATAAACAAAAAATTAAGAACTTAATTTCCATAATTGATAGTGGACAAAAAAATTATGAAGACATTTTAATACAAAACATGATTAGTGCTCCTCATGATGTAAATGATAGGATCATATACATAGCATTATTAAGATGAAACTGGCCGCACGCGATGCCCGTGAATTTAAATTCCATTCAAAGTAGAGTTTACATTCAAACTATGTCTAGGTTACTTATATACGACTGAGTTTGAGAAAATGATATTGGGTGTCGAATGATTATTCAACACCCAATATCATTTTTCGGGTATAAAAAATACAAAATTTCACTAGTTCCTCTCTACCTATCCCACTATAAAGCAAAACATGCGTAAAGATAAATAAAAACAGAAAAATAATAATAACTATGGCTGTTCCCAACTGCGACCTTCATTAGGACAACTTCAGGTACAAGTTTTTTCAACTTCGTCCAATGCCGGACCACCTTTAGTATCTACGCATAATCAGTCCCTGACATTCTAATAACACGACTAGCTTCTTATTACAGCATTGGCTCTGTGTCATTATGTTTTGCTTTATTCGGGATTAATAATAGCTTTAAGCGGTTAGTAACCACAAAGGCCAATGACAAGTGTTTTGATATCTTAATGCAAAAAATCAACTATTTGTACCATATAAATAAATTGCCTCAGAAACTTTATCTCATAATTAAATAATTTGCCTATATTTGGTTTATTCTATTAAGTTACGAATCTTCGTTATTAAGCAATATTCCAATAATATCATCAATCAAATTCATTATATCTTCGATATTTAAATGTGAACTTAATTTACTGAGTTTTCATAGTTGGACAAGTCAGTGAAGTTTATGATACGTATCACGAAGTCATTCAAACTTCGTAAAACCGCATATCAAAGTAAGAAGCAACGAGTCGATAGAAATTCCAAAAGTTTTCAGAATTAATGGTTTCTTTATCCAAGTTTTAATGCCAATCTAGTTCTTGAGATACCATCGTAAAGTTATCGTATGTAAAAAGTACAACTTAAACAAGAACTGTTTCATAAGATTTCAGTCTCGGGAAAAGATTTTGTTAACCTTATAACTTTTGGATTGTGAAAATATTAAAATAAATTTCATATATGTTGTGCGATGTGGAAACTTATCAGTACACTTCATTTAGAAAATAGTAAATATCTCCTTCTGAAAGGACAATTTAATATCACTCAAGTAAGAACCCAATCCCAAATATAGTTTGCATAACATAAGACAATCTTACTAAGCACAAATAAATGTATCAGTCAAGTTACTCGTAAGACGGCAATTTGTTGGGTCAATGGGTTTAAGATAAAGAGCAACAGGAACGCGGACCTTTTCGAACATATACATGCAAATATCTATTTGAAATGCTTACAACGAAATATTAAAGGATCATTTTTTCATGAGTTGGGGATCATTTTAATTTGAATAAAGGGGTTTTGATCAAATAAAGTTTTATTTTTCTGTTTAAAAAGTTGCGGTATGTTAACAGCTAAAGGGTATAAGATGACTTGACAAATTACCACTAATTACGATATTTTGGTTATAAAAGAACGAGCAGGATAACTTTTGTTATAAATTTAAGTAGCTTACGGTACGTTCTGTAATGGTATCTCGTTTCCAAATAATTTGAAATTTTATTAAGTGCTTAAGTAAATATTTTTTTATATTCAATCAGAGACATTACTCTTTTCCTTTATTTAAAATGTTTAGAATTTAAAGCTTTATACATATTAATAACAATTTTTTCATATATTTACAACTTAACAATCTTTCTACAATTGTATTATATTGTATATATGTTAGGTAATTTTAAACGAAAAACCTCGTGTACATTCGAAGTTAATTTTAAATTACAAATTTGTATTCGATATTAAAAAATACAAACTGAAAATAAAACCACATCTAATCACCATCAAGAAATATAATTTAACAATAATCCAAAGTACTATATTAAAGCAAACAAAGGAATTCAAATTGAGGAGCGGTCTTATAAATGTTGTTTCTAAATAACTCGGCCCACAATTTCCACATTTTGAATATTATCTGATCGAAAATTATTGAAGCTTCAACACTCTAACCCTTTGTCTTAAAGACGCCATTTGTCCATATCAATACAAAACTATCTGATCAAAATGCTCCTATATCAAAGGAGCATTCCTTTATAAATGCTTAAAATACTGTTATAAGTCAAAGTGTGTCGTATATAATATGTGTACATATATGCTTTATGTATGAAAATGTGCATAGTGTGCGACTATTGTTATTTATTTTTTTAGCTTCACGCTTTTTATACCGCATAACAGGGTAGACAGAAAATACCTAGAGTCGAGACACTCCGTACTTCGCTTTCCATCGAATTCGAAACATTGCGTATTGATTGGTGGAACTCAACGCCCCACTTTGTCTTACCAAAGCGAGGAAGCGAAGATAATTTTAAATATAATCACTCCCCCGAGTGGGGATCGAACCCACAACCGGTCGCGTTTACAATCAGACGCTGTCACACTGCGCCACGTCCGGTTCTTTTTTTTATCTTATTCATAATGTTAAGGTCGATCTAAATATAAGAAATAAATATGAAAATATAAATTATAGTTAAAGTAAATAAAATCAATATAAATTATAGTTACCATCATCATAGAAAGTACGTTAATATTAATCAGTTTTAAGTTTCGCAACTCATTTAACTTGTTTCCTTTGAGTGTCAGTCTTTGATAACGTATAAATTTGATCCACCGGAATTGGAATCCTCTTTGCGGAATGAAAGAAATGCCTATTCTGTAGCGACATTGGCGTCTCTGCTTAGAGACTATCCGTATCTACTTATGAACTTAATTTCTTTTACAACTGGAGATCTATTTCGATGTAGTTTTTATTATCTGTATAGTCTGTTTTAAGTAGTAATGTAGATTAAGGCTGATGGATAATATACAGCTAATTCCCTAGTTATACAAATAAAAATATTCATGTTATATACTTTTCATATCATAGTACACACACGCTGCAGTTCAATAATGAAGAAAGCTACCCCTAGGAGGCATGCATATAGGGCATGAGCGAAATTAATGCAATCGGTTTAGTGAAGGCCAAGCGGCAGACTTTGTGGCCGTTGAAAGATAAAGCCGCCGACACACAAAGCAGGTACCCCCTCGACCCGAGCCACCCGTTCCCTGAGGCAAGGGAGACCGTTTAAGCCGACGACGATTGCCCCTCACAAAAGACAGTCGCGAACCCCGCCCTCGCTTTCGACTGCAGAATGGAGACGAAAGAAAAGGAATCTCATTTCGAACCAAGCCTCATTGTAGAGAATCTCTCACAATTGCTTTTTCAATTTTACAATCCTCTCAAACTATTCCTTAGTTAGGCTTTCGATTAGTCACTGCTTTTGATGTTTAAACAACATAGGCTTTAAAATATTACTCATTCGGCTGATACATCAGATTGTATTGCAATAACATTAACACAGGAGATTAAGTATAACAACTAAACTATACCATAATATAGACCATAATATCCTTCCATAATAATATATAGACCATAATATCCTTCCATAAGCATATTCTACCAAATTATAAATACATATTTAGGTACGTTGATAATTTTTAGTTTTTTCCTTAAAGACAACGACACAGTTCTGCGGGTCATTCTCCGCGCGGCGCCAACGCGTTTTGGCAATCCGCCGACAGTTTTGATGTGTATGCGTCCGATCGCATCAGCGGAAACATGAGCTTGGACGTGTACTACATACTACTATTTCTAATGATTTATTTCGTAAAGCTAGCTCCGTTTCCTATGTTATATTAGTATAAACATTTTTTTTTATTTAATTGTTAGAAATAAGAAGCCCTTAGAAGTTCAGAAAAGTATAGAATAGTCTTATTTGGTACGTTCAGAAATTATCTCTGTTCCCCAATTCTGTGAATCCTCTAAAATAAAATTAAAACAATATTTATTGTTATAGAAGAATTATCTACAAAACGTACGACCCCATTCTGTTCATGTTATTTGAACTACGCCGAATCTCTTTTATTTCATACGACGTTCGTAGCTGCCTTTGTCTATTTTAGAACTTATTCTGAAAATATGAGCTTTATACTATTTTATATTGTATTGATCAATTAAAAACCCATTAAGTACTTATGCTTTATTATAAAAACAGAACGCATAATTAATATTTTCCCCGTAATGCCTATTATAAGTCTTCCATTTACATATTATTGAGTATTCAATACTACTTGATTATGAATTATATATTTGCTTTCCTATCACATTTTAGAGCGAATTGCTGAAATGCAAATTGCACACAGTATAAAGCAATATTATTCAGTGAAATCATTATAAACTAGTTACTAAGCGAATTATTCAATTAAAGTGCTATATCAAAATTGTCAAAGGAATATGTTGTTGTTTGGATTTATCCCATAAAAATGTTAAATTTCACAAAGATAAAAAAAGTATACACCTCAGTATTAATCAAATTCCACACAGGGAAGCTGTTTGAACACAATTATTTATGATAGACGCCTACAAGATGCGAGGAACTGACAATAGATTTCATGCACGAAGTATCACGATTAATGCATAACTGGCACGCGACATCCACTAAAATATTATGTCCTTTGTATACACTGACAGTTATGATAAAACACATAATAAATAAAAACAGTTTTTCCTAACTTTTCTCAGCGAGGTCAAAGGAACCTAGTGTCAAGACACTATGCTTCTTGCCCACAATGTTTGAAACGCCATGATGAGCTTGCCAGAGCAAAGAATCGAAGACCGATTCAAATATAATTCCCCCGAGTGCATAATATTATTTTAATAATTTTCCATGAAATATTTCATGCCAGAAGGCATTCCAATCTTTTTGTTAGATAATTCCAGAAACCCATTAATCAGAGAGAGGTCATTGATTTACTTCAGGCCAACATTGAAATAGCTCGAACTAATTGATATCATTTATAACAATCTTTGTTGAACTGAATTGCCTTATTACATCTAACGATGAGTTCTCCTCCCATCACAATTTCGTACATTACGTTAAACTGCTACAATAACTATCAATTCCTTAAGAAAGGCAACCCATTAAGTGCAAGCGAATCACATATGTACGATTACCTACTAGCAATAATTTTACAATAGGCTATAAAATCATTCTATCGGTCATTAGGGACATACTTCAACGTAGTAATTATTAAGTTACAATATTTTGTTAAATCTGTAATATATTTTTTCTTGACATTTATAATAATACTTATTAAAAATAAATTATTTTTTTCTTACACAACAAACAGGGTACAATTCGAAATAATGCCAAAACTGACTTTTAGGTATTAATATTTTTATATTATAGACCTTTAGGTATTAATATTATATAACTTGAGGTAAGTATTAATTCGATTGAGATTAATTTTTAATTCGCCAAATTATACAAATTCTATAATTTATTAAAAATTGCATATCAATATTACTATTTTTAAAGTTTTATTCCACACTTAAGATCAGAAAACATTTTTAAAAAATGTATAAATTTTTTTATATGTTGCTAAATGATAAATTATTTCTTAGTAAGATGCTAACAACGTAAATTAGTTGTAACAAAACTTTTGATGCAGCTGGTAGTAGAACGCATGGCTTAGCAATTAGAGCGCTTGGACGGTTTTCAAAAGGCGCGGGTTCGAATCCCGCTGCGTACAAATTTTATGCGTGTTTAAAAATTATTTTAAAAATGATTTGCATAACAAAGTAAATCTTAAAGGAACACGCTTATATTGAATTTGGTGCTGATTCTGGCAAGTGCATTAGTTTTTTTTTATGAAAATGATGCATTGTTCTGTCAAGGGGGTCAAAATATCGTCGCAACGTTTTCTTATACATACATTGATATATAGATAAAAATAAGTAAAGCTAATAAACACGTGCTAAAACAAATCAAAAGTATACTTAAATTGAATATGACACAGTTAGAAAACTAAAGTGGAATATAGTCTAGGAACGCAGACCCATTAGAATGAATGCTTCAATAAGTAACGTAATGTGCACGGGACGTTGTCTGTAACACGCTTATTTTCGAACATTATTGACACTTGTGAGGTTATTCAGTATTTTTAAATTCTACTTCTGAGATATTTTAGTTAAAATAAACCAGGTATAATCTTTACATTTTAGTATTTTTCCTATTTTGGCAAACCTTTTGTTTGCTATATCACTTATTGCTTTGTCAGATATTACCCTGCCAAAGAGAACGTAACAAAAGCTGCCATGATCCATTTAGTTTGGAGATAAATAAAATAAAATAACTTGACATGAATTCTGAAAATTACAAAATATGGAAAATTTGATTTATAACTACATACATATAAAAATATATTTTTTTAGTTTTGTAAACAAAACAGTTAGTAATTATGTTACATAATAAATTCGTATAATTATAATAATTAGAGGTCATGTTTATAACATAGCTATCAGGGGAATAACGAATAATAAAAGCCCATTAAAGAGATATAGTGATATAAAATATATAAAATTATTATAATTAACAGTAATAGTTATTTTTGTTTATTGCACTTCTGCATCATGATGTGTAGACAATTTCTTTTAACTATTTTCTGACACAATTTTAGTAACGTGACCTAGATTTATCTAACTATCAATTAACATAAGAAAACTTGCAATAATCAAATTTCGAACCACTTCTTACCACTTAATTATCTTAAAAATTTGCACATGTGTCCGGATAGCAATACAATATTTTCAAAGCATACACTTGATCCTCGTTCCCTACTAGGATGACCAGGATAATCCGAAAATGTTTTAAATGTGGTTATTTCAGTTTTTAAAATATTTTAAGACTATTATTTACCAAGCTCAAAGGATCTTAAGGAAGTAACTTAACTCCTTGTAGACTCCGCTAATGCTTACACATTATTGTCCCTTTTTAAAAGAGTTCCATTAGGTGGTTGTAGTATGAAGACAAGAAAACTTAAGTCTTTTAAGAAAAGTTACCAAATGTATTTCAAAACCCGAATGGACAAAGGTATTAACACTTCAATAAGCACTTAAATGCCTACAATGAGTTTGGAGAAAAAATCATAACGGATTTTTTTTTCAAATAATACATATACGTGTTACGTCATTCACTTGTCAAGATGAGTGAGTCACTGGCGGTTCTTCACCGATCTCATTCCGTTTAATAACATAATTGTTGTGTCTGTCGATTGCTACATTGCAATTAAATGTCTTCTCCATACGATTTATATAATAAATATTAATAAAACAAGTCATATCAAATATTTTAATAATTTCTACATTTTTCTGAGGTATAAGAACAATTTATACAGAAGTATATAAATGGCAATCATATGGTAGTGTGTTTTTTATTTATATATTTTCAAACTTGTCCGTCCGTTAAATTTTCGGAATACCTCTTGTTAATCCAATCCTAATCCAATTACGACCACACTACTTTTATATTTAGAACATATTTAAATAAAAAGTAGATTTTTTTTGGTTTGAAACGTCAAATCTTTTCGTCCATCAATTAGGACCTGTTCAGTTCACAAAAAAATTCATATTCATGGAGTTTTTAAATATATTTTTAAAGATTATCTTTTGTTTTATGAGCGCATTAAGTTACTGAAAGTAAAAATAGTCAGTGTATTATAATAAAGTATAAAAGTCACGTTTCGAGTCAGGGTGAAACAGTCGACACACTTTAGATAACGGTTAATAGATAAGAAGATTTTGCGTGCGCGCGATAAATGTAATCTGGTTGGTACGTTTGCTTTTGTTTTATAAATGATAAGCGAGGAGCAACAGCTGTGTACTTAAAAGTTCTCAATTGAATTCATTTAACAATTAAATATATATAAACTTGAATAACTTAAACATAATTTTTATTTTTAATCATACAGATAAAAAATATTTTTCACTTTATATCATATGTATTCATAATTTTTTTGATATTATCTTACCTTTTATATTTGTTTGGGCAATGGCCGTAGCGCTCCTGGCTGGGTATTCCCAAATCAAAATCATAAGCAACTTTAACCAAGAAACAGTATAAATAAATAAGATAATAGTTTAAGCTGTGATCGCATGGCTGCTCAAGCCGAACAAACACACACATTAAGTAAGACCATTGTCCTGTAGACAATTTCCTTTGAGTTACGAAATTACTGTACAATATCTTAACTTAAACATATTGTTAAAGTCCTTTACAGTAACGAACTATTCATATGGATACTTGAAGAAAATACATTTTACCTTACGTCATCATAGCCAGGTTAGACTTGATATATTTTTTATTATAAAATAAGCCGTTTCTTTACATTTAGGTTTCAACTATCAGCTTTCAGCGTTAAAAAGAAGAAATATTTAAAAAATAAATACAAGTTTCTATAAAAACTATTTATAGTTTAATTACCAACTGTACCATATTTTCATTCTAAAAAATGAATGCGGAGTTACGTCATGTGCTATTTCCTATCAAAAACGTGTCGATGGCGAAATGACAGCATCCTTTTGTATGTTGTAGCATCAAAGCATCTATTCTCTCTCACTATCATACGACAGCTTTCAGACTAAATGGTGCTGACAGTTGCATGCTCTTAAAATCTTATGTTGGTGTGTAAAGCATTAAGGAATATCTTATTAGCTATCTGTCCCTATAACTTAGCAGTTGCGCGTTCTACACATAGATTAATAGTTCAAATCTTACTAGGGGAGGATATTTCTAAAAGATTTTTCGGTTAATACGATCTTTTTGAACTAATTACTACGTAATTTTCTAAAATAGACGAAAAGGGAAGAAAATAATACAAATACTACTCGTCTGCCTCTCTTAATACAGAAGCTGTATAATGATAAAAAAGGGTAGAAAAATCAAATGTTTATAAAAATAAAAGAAACTATATAACACTAGTTTGAGAGTAACAATGAATCTCGCGCTACCGTGAAGAAACCATTGATGCGTTTGTTATGTAACCCAATAAATAGTCGTAAAATTTTAATGTGTTCCTTTGAATTCGTTGGATTACAATAAAATGGAAGAATTAGTATAGTGTGATATATGATGTTTGGATCGCAACGCATTTCTCCACCCGGATCTATTTTAATCACTTAAGATTTATTATATATGGTTTCAATGATTTTGTTTTAAGTTTTATTATTTCCTGTGGCAGATAAAGATGTGGAAAATATTTATAAATATATGTATACTATATATTTATACTTTATAATATAATTTATAACTACTCTAGTATTTCCATGTAATCAGTTATTCACCTTTGAAATTAATCTTACAAATAAATACAGACATAGTTATAACCTTTTGTGGTTATCAATGCCGAGTATCGAAGAACTGTCGTCCCTCGCAACGAAAATAGTACGTTATAAACAGATGAATTCACGTTGTCACATTAAATAAATAAGTCTTCCCACTTAAATTTCCTCCGTTTATTTCTGTCTCCCTGCATCTTGTGGCGAATGCTTTCTTTAAATGGAAGCCGAATTAGTTTAAGAGATTTAAGCGTTAAAAACATCTCGTGCTTTACCAACATTTCCATTTGAGATAACATTTTAATACTTTTAGTTATCTAAACACTACCAAGCTGGTATTCACTTAAAATATTTAATAATATTATTACAATCAGAATTCTTTAAGCTGTTTATTTACATTTAGATTCACGTTTGTAAATCATAGACTGGAATTGTACAACGTGGACAAACATACTAAATTGAACGTTTCCCTTAATTTGCTTTTACATAGGTTTGTAGCATATGCGGTCTACTCAAAATAACTCACTAATTTTATCGCTGCAG
This sequence comes from Dryadula phaetusa, assembly GCA_032432895.1. Classification (NCBI taxonomy): domain Eukaryota; kingdom Metazoa; phylum Arthropoda; class Insecta; order Lepidoptera; family Nymphalidae; genus Dryadula; species Dryadula phaetusa. Next base: position 4,648,512 of record JAOYRS010000060.1, on the reverse strand, counting down.
TCTTGACGACGCGGCCATTTGATACACTACGCAGTCAGTCGCTTTAATAACACAATAAGTTCAGTTTTGCTCAACGTTTTCAGATTTACACATTAATCTTATTAAAATGTACTGCACCGACTCTAGAATGCCAAGGCATCTAGACACGCGGTAACATGTGAAGCCAATTCAAGCTAACAGAAATCTGACTTATATTTATAATCCAATTGTACACATAAAGTGAGCCGAGACACAATTTTCATGCATTGTGTCGGAAATTTTAAAAAATTAAGATAATGTTGAGTTCGTTCAAGATTGATGATGAGATATTTTTCTGGTTTCGCTTCTTCCATTTGGTATGATAGGCACTTAGGCTCAGAGAATCTAGTTATATATGAAACAGCTCCCCTTGTCCGCCTATTCAGTGTTTACGTTTTATGAACTATCCACATAGCGTCGGGCATTGTAGCACATTTTAAAAGTCGCGAAAGTGAAATGTAGGTTCAAATCCTAAGTTAGAATATTTGTTTGGACGTATTTAAAATATTTTCATATAAATTATGTAGTTAACAGTGCGTGGTATTGGACTCTGCCATTCTTTATTTAAAACTCTTAGCAAGAAAAAAGAAACGAAATGATACACCTCACCTGTTTTATATGTTTTCTCTACTACAAACTTTGTTATAAGATAAAGAAAAAGCGTTAAAAAAAGTTGCGCTGGGTAAAACATATTTGAATCATGTACCATTGCATTGTGTACCATATTTGCATTAATTATTTGTATTAATAACTAACCAACAAAATCGAATGACATATAAAATTTATAGTATCATTTAAAATCTTATTATTTAGGCCACGATCGAAGTAATGTATATAGTAACACACTACCCTTGTACCTTGGCGTGAGGCGTGAAATAAGGCGGAAACCGCAAATCGGTCAATGTTAATGTAATTGTTTGAATACTCAGTATTAGTTGTAACACAATGGTTTTGGTTCGTTTCATTAAACAGTCAGTAATGTTATTAGTCACAACATATTAAGATTTAATATTTTTCTGAGCAGTTTAATCTTATCTTAAAAGGGACTTACCTCTCCGAGATTGACAAAGCCATGCTCGAAGGCGACGGCGTCCGCAGCCTCCTTCCCGGCAGGTATATGGACTGCCCATGTCGGTGTGTAATGCGCAAACGTTACTTTTATCAGCGACATCAAAGGCACCAAGATGGCAAGGGATAGTATTACTACCCGCGCCATCGCACTCACACTCACGAGCTAGTACTTGTCAGCATGGCACACAAACAACTAAAGGTTTTTTTGTAGGTTTTGATCCTAATTTGAAACGTAGAGGACGTTGCCCTAGTTCTCGTTCTGAAATTGCGAACTTAATGTTATCTTAAAATTAACGGTTTTATATTCAACGTGGGCGTAGTATATTTCTGTCGTACGTTACTGTTATACATAGATAGTTTTTGTATAATATTTGCAAGCATTATGAACTAGGCGCGAATATTTTAACAATTGTTTTCTTTTCACGTACGTCTCAATCCTTCCCAGAAGATTTACTTAGTTCAAAAATTCTATATCCGTTTACGCAAAACGACATCAAAGAATGATTCATGTTCAAAACATCATCTGAACAAAATCCGGCAGTAGTGAAAATTTCATTTATACATTTGAATAAAATAATAACTTCAAACAAAAGATAATATTGTATTGCATGATGTACTTCACAAGCATTACATTAAAACGAAGTCAAACAAAATAAAGACAATTTGGAGGGGTTTCTGTTCTATATTGCTTTATTAATGTACAATTGTTACGTGAATTTTCCATTACTTTTCAGCAGCAGTGACGCCTCTGTTATAATTTTGAGCAAGTATTCAATATAACATGCGTCCTATAGGCGTGAATTATAAGAGAAATTATAAACATCTAAAATATTTGCTTCAGACAATTGTATAAACAATAAAATATCCAATTCTCATAAATTTCCTGACCTAGTTGCTTATATACCAAACACTAACATTGTTGGTTTAGTACAGTCAATGTAATATATCCTAGCCTTCATTGGGGATAAGTTCATCGTACTCTTGTTAGCACTCAATTGTTTGATGTTCAACATCTAATTACTAATAATAAACGTATCGATACTGATACGATAAAAATATATTGTTATCAGTACTGGAATATTGATAGTAGCTTAAATGGGCTATGCTCTGTGTGTAACAATAATTTACCGTTTCTTGGCAACGTTATTAAACGGTTTCTAGTTTGACACATGTATACAATTTATTTAAAGTTTTACTGGCAGAATTATATATGATCATATTAAATCATGTAGAATAAAAAAGTAGTAATTAAAATGATATGCTATTGTTTATTTGGTATAGTTGCGCAGTTAACCGTGCAGGCTTTGTGTTGAACGTAAAAATGAATAGTATTTTATGGTTGTTAGTACAAATCCGACTTAAAAAACACTAATATTAAATATATAGGCATTTATCCGATTTGATAAATTGCGTGCTTAAATAAAAATGCTATTATTAATATATTTTTTATTACTGTTTTTTATATACATATCCTGACGTCTCTCTCTCTGTGAATGACAAAAAAACTATTTAGTTTTCTTTGTTATTTACAGAAACAGACGAGATTTAGTATTTGCTAAATCGCTCTAGATTTTAGAAATTTATTATGTTTAAATGTTATATCACATAGAGTGTGTAATCATCGCTTATTCAATCCTTGTATTTGCCGTGTAAATCAATATTGAATGTTCAACTGGTACTCTCTGAATGAGTGTATTTTGTGAATAAATAGATTTTTGCTCAAGTGCTTACTTAATTTCTATTTTTTTGTATAAATATGAACAAATTTCTATGTTTAATTACTTAAATGACAATAAATAAGAGATAGAAGGTACTTTATATAGTACTTTTCATAAGAGTAATAGATTAATTTGACTATATGATATCATTTAAATTTAATTATATTATTATTTAATTTTTTTTTGTTTAAAATTATTTAAAATTTCCAGTTTGACTAGTTAAAATTTTGCAAAAAGCTATTGTATTAAATTTTAATAAAGAACATTCACAGAACCACTAAGATATTTCAAATAATATTTAAGTAATATTTAAACAACAAACTAATGTTATTAAACAAAATTTTAACAAATTCAATATTGAAAACAATTGTTTACTATTAAGTACTTTTACGTACAGAAATTAACATACTTATTACATAAATATTATTGTTAGCGATACCGCATTATATAAACAAAAAAATAATAAAATCATGTAAAACGGTAAAAGTAAGCAAAACACTGCTTATTTATAATTAAAACAATCAATGCGGTGTTTGTTTAGTTACCTACCTTCAAGTTATTTAGATATATCTCACGGTACAGTTATTTCATAGTTGTATCTCTGATTAATGTATTTATACATTTACATGAACATTTTGCTTAACATATGGTTATAAATAAAGATTAACAATAACATTATATCTTATGTGTTTTCATTGACGTGTAAATTGTTTAGCCAGTGGGCAATGGACATTTCGCGATTAATACTCATCGAGAAGCGGATGTTCGATGGAATCCGAAGGAAGGACCAAGATTCCGTGGCACTTAGACAATACTAGCCGGTGAGAGTCGGCGCCGCTGTGACGAGCGTTCACCTCTCATCCCGCAACAAATAACATTGAATTATTAACAATTAAATATAAAACACGTACAAACTGTTAGCAACATCCACTATGTTTCACAGAACACAATAGTCATAATATAGCTCGGTACGACTGTCAAGTAGCGCGTGAATATCGCGTCGGTAACAGAGAGCGTACGACCACCACGCTCGCACACGTGATGCAGACTGGTTGTCGTTTCACTTGCTCTCGCCACTACCGCGATTGGAGGCAGGCTTGCCAGCCTTTAGAAAGTTTGCCCGTGTTTAGGGATTTTTTTTTGTGACACTCTTTTAGGTTGGTATAATAGTTTTTTATGGGAATAAATATGAATCGTATTCTTTTAATCTCATTTCTTTTGTGTCCATTATCTATTTATCTGTCCTTAGTAAATAACTAATTAAATAAGCATCGAATAGTAACATTATATTTTACTTTACTTTATATTAAAATGTGTAGTTTATACAAATATAACATTATATATAATAATGTAATAGAATGTCACATTTTTATGTTTTAGTAGTTCCATGAGTTTCATATAAGCCTTAAAACTTAGATTGTTTTAGTTTTTTTTTAATTAAATCTGTTTATTAATAAAGAATTAATATAATTCTAAGCGAAAAAAGAAGTTTCTTGCATTGTAATTTAATTTTAATAAATAAATATAATAATCGTTATCAATGAATATTTTTGAGGCAATGAAAATGAGAATTTATTAATCGGCAAATCAAATTAATCAAATAAATATAATTCATATATTTATTTAGTTTTGAAGTAGATGAAATTATTTTTGTCATATGGATATATATATTTAGTTGTAGTTCTAATTATTGTTATGCTTCAAAAATTTAACCGGATGTGAACGAGTTAAAGCGCAGACTTATTCACCGTTAGTGCAACGAACCAATGTTAGGTACAACTAAATGTAGGCAACGTTTTACGTATTATAAAAAACAGAGGAAGATCAAAATAAGTTTGTCGATGTATAAGTATATATAGGAATACCATACAAAAGCGACTTGAAACGAAAATTTAAAATTTACAAACACTTTGTACAAAAAAGTTGAATGGTTAGAATGTCATTCATTAGATAAAAATTAAATACACATATAATATACTTATAATTATAGGACTCACTTAACTAAGAACACGCTACCATTGAACGAATATAGTTCGCATAGTGTTCACAATAATTTTATTTTTGAAGAAATATAATTATTCATATAATTATTGATTTAATGACAGGTCAATAATTATTATTAGTTATTGACCTGTCACTAATAAAGTCGTTTAGTTGTGGTTTGAACCTATAAATCACATAATTACTATGTAAATTAAAGATAATATATCATTATAGAAATCATTCGGCGACACGTCTGGCAAACGTTTACTTGTTTTATTTACTATCATCACATGTTTGCGTTAAATATCAAAAACCTGAAACTGTAAATTCTTGTTAAAAAAATTTATATTTATAAAAATATATACCCACTGTATGTATTTTTATTCAATTCAAAATTGGTTATCGTGAGTCAATTTGAATCTTAAATGGTTTTTTGTAATGATTCAAACCACTTCCTTTTTAATTAGTATAACTGTATGGAATTCTTAATATTTTTGTAAAAAAATTATAAATAATAGGTACTAAAAAAAATTACAATTTTAAACTGTTCAACAAAAAGCAGTGACATGTGTGTTTTAAACTTATAACGCTATAAAGATATTTGTAATCAATGAATCTTACAAAGTTTTCTTAAACAGCCTGCATGGAAAACTTCCATTATCAGTCACCGTACTTCTACGTCAAAATGAATTTTTGTAGTGTCACTTCCTAGTCTATGTATTTTTTACGCTTTGTCATGGTTTAACAACAGGTTTAAGTGTTTATTTAGACAAATATTTTTTTTTATTATTGATGACATTTATTAGTAGTCTCGTAAAATATACATTACTTTAACAACGTGTACGTCACTTTATACAAACGTATGTCTTAAAACATTTATATAAATCCTTTATTATATTTCTAATGCGTCGATTAAGAAATATTTTGTCTTTCTTCAGTCAATTTCTTAATATACACATTTACGTGAAAAAAATCTTTACAAATTAATATACTGATAGCATAGATGATTCCCGGTTGTGCAAACTCTTAGTTATTATTAATATTACGTAACGACTTAGTACCCGAACAGTAAAGATTAGTGTCTTATAATTGGATTCCCTCTGCATACTCGTTAAATGCAAGAGGAGTACGTAGAAAATTTAATAAAGCTACAATATAAAAAAACACAGGTTCAAATTATAAAAAATATGGATCAGTTAAAGAGAAAGTGCGATTTAAAAATCTTTTCAATAACATCAAAATTACAATAATAAAACTTATGAATTAGGTGAGAATAGTGTGAATGTTAATTATAGAGCTATCTATACAAAGAAATAGAATTAATATATACAATACGTCATACATGCGTCAACTTTATAAACCACATCAGGAAAAAATATTTTTAAATGAATATTAATAGTAGGAGTCGATCTCATAACCGCACTCATATATGTAGGTATAATGGTTTCAAATATTATTCCTGAATGACGTAAATTTTTAATTTTGGCCACAAATTTAGTTTTATTTTAAATATTAAATAAACTTATAAACTAAATGAGACGTTTTTAAATAAAATAAGTAAAATTTTTACACTTAATAAAAGTAAATAATAAATAAATAGAGATTGTTATTTTTTAATATTTGTATTTATACATTAATGTCAAAAAACCTTTAAACCTCATTTATTTTATATTGATACACAGTTACAAGAACTTATTTGAAATATAACTGAAAAATGGATCAACCTTTTTCTGTATATTTTCCGTTAAGAAGAAATAATTTTATTATAAATGATAGTGAACATACCGCTGAACTTTATTAAACTAAACTTGGAAAACTTACTAGCACGAACCTAATTTATAATACTTAGTTTTACAAACACAATCATAAGTAGATATTTTCCACGAAAAAGGCAAAACAGGTAGGTATTTTGTAATTAGGGCTTTCTAATCTATGTGTTTAAATTAACTCTGCAATCCCATATCTACACGAATTTCCTACAATATTACTTTGCTAATAATATATATAGAAATATGGAGTATAAAAAAGGTTTATTATTTAAAATGAAACTATTTTAAACGGATCTCTTATATTGGGTATTCGTAAATACATTTTTGGACTTTTCGAACGCTGTACAGTAGTCCGTCACAGGTAGGCTGTACCTGTGACCACGGACTACTGTATAGTGTTCGAAATGTCAGGTTTCCAAAAATATATTTTCGAATACCAAAATGTACGAGTTTAGTCCGCTTTTAACTACTTTTATATAAACTATATATATATATATATATATATATATATATATATATATATATATATATATATATATATGCATACATACATACATACATACATACATACATACATACATACATACATACATACGTACATATATATAAATCTCCGACAGTGAAATCACAATGTACAGCTAAAACTACTATGCGTGGAAAGCTCACATTTGGCATGTAGGTGACTTGAATACTGTAGGTGAGCATCAAGACATGGATTTTCTTAATTACCTTATACCTATAGCGTATCCTAATTTACCCTATATAGGTAAATATAAATTAGGATTTTACGCTTACAGTCATAATAACTGCACACGATATGATATGAAGATCAGGAGTCTATTCTAAATATGGTGCAAGGGGCAACAGACATTTATCTTACATAATTAATACAATACACTATTTAATAGCTTTTCGTCTTTCCAGTTGCGCTACAAATTAAATAAAAGTATCTTTTACAAATTGATTTTTTTTTGTCTAAAGAGTATTTACATTATTCTTCTAAAATGCGAACCAAATAACCATTTATATATTTCGAAATATTTTTATAAGAATATAAATTTTGAAACTGTATTTCGAATAATATTTAAAACTAAGAAAGAATAATATTTTTTTAAAACAAGCCACACACGTCACTCGCGTGAAATATTAAATCAGTCAGATATGAAAATCTACTGCAATGAAATTTCCATACGAAACTAACATTTTACATAACAACAAATATGCAAAATATTTACTCGTATGTCAAACTTTATTATGACGTTGGTAAAATGTCTTTTTTATGTTGGTTAAAATTTAAATAAATAGATAGACCTCCATATATAGATAGACCTACTGAGTTTTATTGTATTTTTTTTTTCATTTGTATTTCGATTTTAATCTTTAATATTATATTTTTATCGTAGCTGCAGCAATCAATACTTACAACCTATTCATTAATAAACAAGAAAAAAATATATAAATTGAAAATGATAGCTACTTTTCGGCATACTATTGTAATCAGATACTCCTTTCTCGTTTTTCCATAAATATCCAAGGAGTAAGTACGGAAACGTACTTTGATTGGGTGAACTAGACGCCGAGCTATGTCTAACATGCAGGGAAATGAAAATAATTTATACTTAATCATTCCCCTGAGTGATATTGCACCCACAACCAACACGTAAGACGTTGTCCTATTGAGCCACAATGACTTCGTAAAGTAATTTAATACATATAGTAAATATAGTTACGTAACGCTCTTTCAAATATTATTACAAAGACTACATTTTTTTTTGTATCAACTAAATGCCACTAAGAACAGAAATTATATACGCATGTTTAAATTATTAAATACGTTCTTCAATAAGAAAGTACTTATTTGTGTACTTACTTACTCTTGAGAAAGAAAGGGTAAAGTTTTCGGAATGCTTCAAAGAGTTTTATAACCTTTTAAGGCAATTCAGATTTCTTGCTGAGGTAAAATAATAAAAAATATGGGTTGTATTTTCGGTCAGAATTCATAAATGTATGAAGGAAGAAACGAGATCTGAATATCGGAAAAGCTTACGTTATGTAATATTAAAATAGGTAGAATTGTTTACAATAAAGACAGCATAATGTAGACAACTTTAAAACTTCATAGAGTATTCACTGTGAAGACGGCCGTAAGGTTTATTTAAGAACGTTTTTAATATTTTAAGACTGAAAAGTATCTACAATAAATACTAAAGTATATTTAAACAGTAATTCACGTTTCATTCTGGAATTAGACATAAACTTTATTTTTAGCATATAATTTAGAATCCTTGTATTGTATATAATTCCAACTGCTTTTTTATAGATGTTATATTTTTTGATACGGGTTAGGATATAAGTTTGAATTTGCTATATTTGAATTTGCTATATTTTTGCTATAATTTGCTATATTTGAATGTGCTATATTTATTGCCACTTGAATTTGCTATATTTTGGAAATCTCTTGGGAGATGGGAGCTTCAGCTGCCCCTACGTGCCTTCCCTTGTCGATGGCCTTATGTACTTTGTTTAAATAAAACACTACACAATAATACTGTAAATATATACAATTTTGTTTGTGATTTAAACGTAGATATTTGATATTTTTAAGGTTAAGAAATGAACACTTTTTATTAATGGTTTTATAAATAAGAAATATATATATACTATATGTGATCTCTTTTAATAGATTTGTCCACATAAAGAAAAGAATAAAAGGACAATAATAATATATAAATTTATTTTTTTAACGACGTACAAAAATGACACATTGAATTAAGCTAATAATAAGTAAATAGTATTTCGCAGTGACTAAAAAGGAGCTGCTAGAGTATATGAAAATATATTTATTAAAATTTACAATAAAAACATTAGATAATTAATTATAATTTAATTACTAAGACACATTTAATTACTAAGTCGGCGGAAAGCGGAGTACGAAGTGTCTTGCCCTAAGTACTTCCCATCTACTCTGCTATGCGGGTAAAAAGCGTGAAACTAAAAAAAATATGAATCACACTTTGAATATTGATACATTCTATGAAATGAAATAAGTATAAAAATTCAATATAATTATCACATTTGCAAGAGAGCTTACCAAACACGAAACCTATAAAACCTAAAGGAAATAAAAACGTATTAACAAAATAGTCGTGCAAAATTTATTGGCCTTGCTACCACTGAGGTCCAAATAGTTGCATTCGAAACATTCAGTCTACAACTATTGACCCAGTTTTGAATTTCCAATCCTTCACGGTCGATTTCTTCTTGCACCGGCTTAGTTACACATACGACGGCTAGTTCTGCCGCCTGATACAAGGTGACGAGCAGCAATGTGAAAAATTGTTTTGCTTTTTGATTTTCTACCGTAATTTTTACAGTAGTGTTCAGAATTTTTTTTTAATTCATTTCATTTATAACTTGTTATAGCATTTTACAATTTTTAAAGTGTTATTTCACACTTAGGATGAAAACACGTTTTTGAAAAAACATAAAAATCTGAACGCAGCGGGATTTAAACCCGCATCTCTTGGAAACCATACAAGAGGCACGCTTGGACGGTTTCCAAGAGACGCGGGTTCAAATCTATTTTTTTCTGACATTTACGTGCTGTCTTACAGCGATACCGGTAGAGGTAGGGAAGAGGGTACTCGGTCCCTGCGAAAAATAGCAAGCACTAACGTGGCTTGAGAGGTAGTCAGCGACCGCAAGTACGCCCCCCTGCGGGGCTCAAGCCTCGACTTGCTATCGGCGAGCGGGCTGGGGATTTTCCCTATGCTACACAAGCCAGCCGCAGCTTGAAATCGCGACTGGAAGAATCTAGACTAATCTATACAATCCAGCCGCGGCTTGAAGTCGCGACTGGAAGAATCTAGACTAACCTAAGGGAGCCTAACAGTCTCTAACCGTTGGACCCGACCGCGCCAACGCGCGATAGGCCGTTAAATAAATTGAACTTCGTCGTCGTTTCCGTCGTCGGCGACATACACATGTGTGTTGTGCAATTGAAGTGTTTCCTACCTACATTTTTTATGTTAACTACCGTAATGAGGTCGTCGGGGTCTAATAAGATACGATACGCTACACGGGCGTCAGAGCTTAGGGTGCGCGGACGGCGAGTAATTATTTGCCCATACTACGAGGGGATTCACGTGAGTATCTGCGCGATCATAGTAGTGTCTGGATAAGCCATTGCCGAATTCTTTGATCGATTCCAGCGCGAAATCCTTGTAAAAATCTATATTACGAATGTACCAGGGCAACCCGATGCGATTCGTAGGAATCTGTTTTAAACTACTTGAAGTGATTTAAGCTCAGTGTTCGCGAACGCTACACTGGCGTATGTGAGGACGGGCCTTATGCAGGTTTTGTATAATATAAGCTTATTTCTAAGTGACATTTTACTCCATTTGAATATAAGAGGATGTAATCTGTGAATATAGATACGGGCCGAATTACACACATGGTTAATAAGTTTGCTGAAAGAGAGTTGGGAGTCTAAAGTGTTTGCCAAGGTATAGGCTTATCTAACATAAATATGGTAGAGACTGTTTCGTGTCTGAGACGGGGGTTATTCACCCCAGCACTTTTTTCAAGATTGACCTCGATCCTCCATTTGCGATACCAAGCGCTTTAAGCGGTCGGCCGCCGCCTGGAGTTTCTCGGCAATAATAAAAGACTGGCGAGAAGTAGTGTGGGGAGCGGTGTCATCGGCGTACATAGCCAGGTGGACGTTACTGGTGCATACAGTATAGAAAAGAGCGGCGAGCCCTGGGGGACTCCAGCGCAGATTAAGCAGGAAGTGAAGAGAGTACCTTCCACTTTAAATCGGAAATATTTATTTGTGAGATAAGGATATGAACTAAATGATCTGGGAGGCCGGCACGATGTAGCTTGCAAAATAAGGTGTTGTGCCAAACTTTGTCGAAATCTTTCGCCGCAGTGGAGCTGCGAGTTCCAATTCTTATATTAAATTTGACTATGTGCTCCACTAGCCGATGCACTTGATGGACGGCTGAGTGGAACCTTACGTAACCCAAATTGCTGGTTTAAGAGCAGCAATTTTGTCTCTACCACTTCAGAGAGTCCAATGAAAATTATCCTCTCGTAAATTTTACCTAAGCAACTTAAAAGAGGAATAGGCCTGTAACTGCTGGGGAGGTTCCTCGGCTTGCTAGGCTTTGGGATACCTATGACTATTGCCTCCTTTCATTGATTTAGGAAGGTACATAATTTGAGGAGACAAGTAAATATAATCACTGATAAGGACACGAACAGGGCCGGTAACGTTTTTAAAGTCCTATTATTAAGACAGTCGGACGCCGGGGCCTTCCTATCTTTTATGTTCTTATTAATATTTGTGACCTTACCGTCAGAGTTTGGGCGAAGCGGTTCACCCGAGGAGACTCAAACTTTGATAGCTGGTCCGGGTCGCAAGGCTTGAGTCTTGAGGCACAGTCGAGAGACCGTCCGACCGAAAGACTCGCGACAACGCCCAAAAATCCAGATTCGAAGACGCGAGCCCCTCAAGCTTCTTTTCCAAAAACTTGCCGCGGATTAAGTTTAACTTATGTCGAACTCTCCTCCTTAGCCTATAGAGTTCCCTACGGTTGTCGTATGTCGGGTAAAAGTCGTGTCGTAGAGCTTTCCTTAGCTTTTCTGAGATTTCAAATACCTCTACCGGAACGTTTGTAACCTCTTTCGAACAACTGAGGATTGTGTCTTTAATATATGTTGTGAATTTGTTTGCCCCGTCTATTGCTAATTCGACCGAGTCAGTGATGCCTGGTATGAGATTCTTAAGTGGAGAATCATTTGCACGAAGGAACTTAGAAAATTTACTACTTCTTAACTAGTAACTTACTACTTTCAATCTGTAATTGTTTTGGTAAGGGGGGGGAGGTAGTCTTAAGGGCGTTCCGCACCTAATTTTATTAAAACTGGTCTATGATCCGAATCCAATTCCTGTGGCATTCAATAGAATGTTGCTACAGGATAACATGCTTATATCTAATACCTCTGGTGTGCCAAAATTGCCAAAGCGGGAGGGGGTGGGGTAAGATTCTCGACGAATTCCCTCGTTTCTATTTGTCGTATCTATTAGTAGTTCTCAACGAATTCCAGCTTATATGTTTACAATTTAAAACCCCATTCAGAAGGACTGAGTCACTCATGTCGAGGAGCGCCTTAATGTTGCTTTCTCACATTACCTTATAGGCGAAAGATATACTGAGACTATGACTATTGGCTGACGGCCTGTCATGAATACCTGACACACTCACGCTTCGACATTAGCAAGTGACAGAGGGTCTAGCGGTATACAGTGCAAATTCTTTTTGTACTTCGAATCCCGCTGCGTTTAAATTTTACAATACATTTATTCAGAAACTTATTTATTTTTGAGGAAAATTATACTTTAGCTTTTTCGTAATTTTTAATAAATCAGACAGTCAAAATACTGTTGTAATTTAGAACTTTTAAGATTCCTTATTATTGTTTCGATATAATATAAATCGAGTTAAAAGAACTATTATCTAAATTTAATTACGACACGTTCATCGTTAACAGCCAATAATTAACTTGTAACATATAAAGAGATGGAAAATCCTAATAAATGTATGATGTAAAAAGAGTGAGATAAGGGAGAAGAGACTTTGTTATTAATTAAGCCTTATATACCGATATAAGTAACCCGAGCTGAAATATGTGAAAATATACATCATCACAAACGTACCCTTTTATTACTATTAAATACCCACACTTGTAAGTATATACTAAAATACTTTTCTGGATCTTATTTTTGTGCTTTAAGAGTAGGAAGATTCTATTGATATAAGATGAAATCTCATATATCTATTTATACATCAAATATAATGCGAGACAATAAATATAACGAAAAAAAAGAAGTGTTTATTTTGATATATAAAAGTATATATTTTGAAAACCCGACGTTTTGAACAAGTTTCATTATACCTTGGTCACAGATTTTCCAGGAACTCTGAGATAAACTTAGTATATTCTGATGAAGATCTAATGAGACACTGAACTGAGACACAGTGAACTGAGACACAGTTCTAGGTTTACTAACAATTATAAATTGACATAAAGAGCTGTTCTACCTAATATATAGAATAACATTTCTTGTATCAATGTCTTTAAATTTGTCGGTAATTATTATACATTTTAAATTAGATTATTTTAAATAGATTAATTGCGTATATTTTGGTATTCCGTATATCCATGGCCTCCCTATGAACACGGACTACTGTAAAGTGTTCAAAAGTCCGCTTAAAATGTGTAAAAATCGCGAAAATCAAAGATCTTATTAAAAAAAATATTATTCTATACATGTAGCAGCACTTAATGTCTATCAATAGTTGTTAGTAAACCTAGAACTGTGACACATTAGATCTTCATCAATAGGTATATATCCTACTAAGTTTACATTGCCTCCGAGTTCGCAACTTGCGTGTACTGTGAATACAATACTATTGTAATCCAATTATATGTTTACCATAGAGCTATTGTCAAATATAGTTCAAGAGATGTAAGTACATATCGAATATTATACATATCGAATATTCTACATATTCGATATTGTTAATTAATGTTAAACTATTTTCATATTGGCACCTATTAATATACTAAGGTAATATTTAAATTAATTAATTCTAAAAGGAAGAAAGCAGCTTCTCACTTTACATTGCATAGCATGGTAGTCAAAAAGAACTTAGCATTAAGACACTCCTTTTACCGCTTTCCGCCATCCATAGAATAACTTTCATAATAAAATAATAAACACGTTATATTCAAACAATCATGTCATATTCACATATCGCCTGCATATTTGTGTAATTGGCAAATATATCCTAGTGTTAATTTTTATTTCATTTAACTATTCTGGGAAATTAAAATATTTTAAATATAAGCACACTTGCGCATAGTTTTCAAAACAAGAACCTATGATATCCGAATAGAGTTTATAGTTTCAAGTATAGTTTCAAACATGATCTTTTAATATATTATTACGATGACATAGCAAATAACATTTTTTTCCATTTAAAAATACAATTTTTTTTGCAACTTGTACTTCCAACACAAAATAGTGTGATCGGACTCATGTAACAAGATTATTTTATTAACAAATCAGTTTTGAAAAAGTAACTTGTAATACAAAAATAAAATTACATCAGAACTAAATCTTTGAAATATATAAATAGAAATTTATTATTATTAACAAGTGGACAATACTTAGTGATCGTTAATATCTTCTTCTACATAAAAATGACACAAAATAAATACTAAATTAGTATTATGATCTATAATTAGTTACTATCTTTTATTACATAATATTAAGTAAATATCTTTTACTTGAAATGTTATTATCAATGCATAAACAAAACGCATTTAAATTTTCGCGGCTCTTCAATAGATGGCGGAACCACCGACTCTGTTTTACTACATGCGTCAAATATTAAACCAATGAACAACCGTAGAGTGTCCAACTTTCATGACGTCATTATTTCCAACGTGGAAGTTGTAAAGAAATGTCATGTTTTAGCTGAAATTTATTTATTTTGTAATCAATGTTTTGAACAGAAGTCGTACATGAAAAACATAATAGTAAATAGTAAAGTGATATCAAAACAATAGAGAAGTGAAAAACGTATTAAAATTCATAATGTCATTAAATCGAAAAAATCCAAACCAACATGACTCTTGTTAATGATGATATGAGTAATATCTTCGAATACTTGTCTAGAAATGAGCAAGAAATTGATGATATAAACTATAAGAGTGAAAAAATGGAGAGCTTCCATGCGGGAAATCTATTGGTTAGTATATTTACATTTCACGGAACGTAATTGATAACGTATCAAGAAGCGTTTATTGTTAGCTCAAAGGCCACTAGACAGAGAAATGGATCGTTATGATGAAGGGTACGAGCGAGCGATTTAGTAGACGCGCGGTGAAGCAATGAAATCGTGACTGTACCTCGTTCTACAGCTTTCGTGGACTTACGCTCCCACTTTTACCGTTATCTGACTATCCGTTCATTTTGTTTTTGGATTGGACGTGGCTCGGTGTCTAGTACTTAATTATACGAACCCGGTGTTCTCTTATAAAATTAGTGCGACATTAGTCGGCCTGATAATCCCTATCGTGTTATTTACTAAAGTCAGTTAGTTTGCTATCAGCGCGCGTATTGCTAACCCGGCGTATAATACGACGTAAACAAGCAGTGCCAGCTAGGCACCATGCGGTCGGCGCTTTTACCATATGCCTCATAAATATCCAGTAGTGAATACATTAATTCTAACTTAAAACTTTTTCATATACCGTACACTGTGTTTGTAGTGAGAGGAAGCTAAAAAAGTGCATCATATAGTGAAGTTATATAATTATAGTGAATTACATTTTCTAATGTGTAGTTTAATAATTCATAATAAAAATGGATAAAAAGATAGATCTATTATCCTTACTTGAGGTAATATATTATGGTAATCTATACATGTAAATTTTAACATAAAAACAAAAAAAAACTGTAACAAAAGCAGTATTATTGGCAATCACAGGAAGATTCTAATAAAATAACTTAAAAATTTAAAAATAAAATTTTTAATCAAATGTATGTAATATGTGATAAAAAGTTTCATATAGGATGTGAAATATGACACATATTGATAAACAATATTGTTTGATTATGGATTAGATTAAATTATTATTCATGTCACAAAATGAATTAAAATAAGTAATCAAATATGCATGCACATTGAAATGCATCTCCTTTCTCTTATCATCCCAAGTAAAAGTTGAAAATGAAAGTAACTTATATGTGACAGAAGTAAAAGGCAAGACTAAAACAGTAACAGAATTAAGATAATTCAAATTTTCTCAATTATCTTTTTTAATTATTACAATAACTAAAATTTTTACATTAAAGTAGAATTAATATTTTTATTTTTTTTAATATTTATAAACTTTTAGGCACATATTACTTGTAGGAATTTTAATTTTTTTTTAATATATATAGTTAATATGTACCTGATAATTAGTAAACTAATTATTCATTTTATTTATTCCACTAATTGCTCTATTAGTATATAACTAAATGTATCATTATCATATCTAACATTAGTAATAACTAATAGTAACATAAAAAATATATATTTAAGAAACAATTATATTTAGTAAGCAAGTAAACAGTAGATGATATTGATAATTATTATTTATTGGTTTACAATATTATTTAGGATTTGTTATTAATAATTGTTTCTATGTTTATAACTTTCTGAAAAATATTAAATAAATTTTGATTAACCTTTCAAATATATTGGAAAGTAAATTAGAATTGGAATAATTTTTGCTGAGTGTTTTTGCTCCAATTGCACAATGTTATTGAGAACATGCATATGATGCAATTTCATATATTTTGCATTTATTACATGTTCATTATTCAAGAACTTGTTATCATTATAATATATGGTAAAATTTTTGTTACCATGGTGCTGTATATAATTATAATTTTTTTTTTCAAGTTTTAATGTATTTCTTAAGTTTTATATCATTGTGCATTACATAATATCTAAATATATGTTGAGGAAACATTTTGTGAAAATTCATAGGCTATCTTTTAATGAAGATAACAAATATATCAAAAATATCAAGTAAATTATTTTTATAGGAATAATATTTTAATCATTTAATATATAATTTTATTGTTGTGATAAGATACTTCTCTTTCTATTTTTTACCACATTTTGAGAAATAACTTCACAGTGCTAAATAAAAAAATAAACTATTTGTTAAAAATTCCTCAAATCATACATTACAATGTTCTTTTTTTTTTTGGTTATTATATTTTAATATTTTTATGTAGCAGTTAAATGTTTATTTTCTTAAATTATTTTGCTAGTGGTTATTATATTTAGACAATATTAAAAAGAACATACAAAAAAAATAGTAATGCACAACCATTTGAAAGCAAATGTGATATGTATTATTGTTATTTTTTAATTAGTTATGTTGTCAGTTGTGTAAATTTGGTCCCCTCTTTGAGTGTGTCTCCTCCAGCATGTCTCTCTCTTTTACACCTTCTTCAACCTCAACTTAACACTTATAATAATTTAAAAATGTTTTGTTGCAGTCTGATTCCTGGCAGGCATCAGATGATATCCTGGAAAACATATTCTCTTTGGAACAAGGCTCGTTGAATTTTTTAGATGACCCTCTGCCTGATTTTAATTTGACGTCTGATAATGCCTCTCCGCCGGGACTCAGTAGCTCATGCTCTGATAGTGGACTATCTAGTGACCCAGCTGAGTTGTAAGTTACATTATTTTTATTATTATTAAAATTTATTAGGTAGGTCTAAATTATCATATTGTTATATAAATTACTGTAGATATTTATGTAGAAGTTCAAATTATACTTTGTTACTAATATGCTCAAATGAAATTAATCAGAAATTCTCAATTGTTATAAATATTAAGCATTTTATTTGTATTATAAAAATTAAACATTATAACCACACTATTCATTTAAAAAATGACTGAAGGTCCATTGAATGTTGTTTTTTACTATTTTATGAACAAGTGCAATGATTTTTATATGAAAAATATGCATATAAAGTAAAAATATATATTTAAAAATAATATATACGTAATTATGTTGCGTGTTAACAAATATAATATATATTTCTTATAAAACTATTTAATTGAACATTCGACGCAATTACATCAGACTTCGTTAACAGGACGCAAAACTAGTTGTATAGAGTACCGTAAACTAAATTTGTGAGTCACAGCACCTTCCACTAAGAATGCATGCTATCTGCGACGAAAGCAGCGATTAGAATTTTAAATTCCTTTGGCCGCGTGCCTTTTAATTTTAAACTTAAGAATGCCTTGATACCCTTTTTTCAGAAACTTTCATTGTGAAAGTTCCAATAGCTGGGCGCTTTTTGCACTAGTGTTTGAAAACGAAATAATCGTGATTTAACGGTGCTCTTTTTTAATTTAAGTTGTTACTAACATTATCTTTATTAAATAAAAAAAAACTCATATAATGGAGTGGTATGTCATAATGCTTGATGTACCGCAACATAATCTAATAGAAACTGAAACTTGATTGAATGGCCAAGGGTACTACATTATCGATTAATAGTTTCCAACTGAAGCAAATATACACACGCTGTACAGTTATACATTTTGTATTTTACATTTAGGTTTCTTTCGTTTGAGCTTTAAACATATAGTTTCTTCAATAACAATTTTAATTTTTTTTATTCGACAATTATTCTTAAATATAATATAAAATTAATATAAAAAATATTACAAATGAGGATACAATTACTAATTTTATAAATAAGTACTAAATTGAAATAAATGTATATCGTTGTTGTTTTTGCCTACAAACTCTATTAGCTCATTTAAACTTCATTATAGCGATGTACTTTTGAAAAATATGAAACATATAATTTTCAACATTTTGAGTAGTAATTTTATATTTTCGTTATTTAACTTTTAATTAAAAATGCAGTTGTTTGTATATAATTATTGTGTTTATTATGAAAATTTTAACGTACCTAATTTTTAAACAAAATTTTTAAAGCATTTTTTTTATTTACTGTTCAGGAAGAAATACATATATAACATATGCTATGAATTAATAATGTAACAAATCGTGTTTTTAACAACCGTCTCAATAAAAAGTACAAATCGCACTAATATATTATTTGCATTCCATACTTAATAAGCCTTTTATACAACAGGAAGTTTGTTAAAATCTGCTTAAATATATTAAATAAAATCATCATATTTTTATAAAATCAGTATATTTAATTAATTAATTTCTTTGAAGCCGGCCTCGGCTCAGTGGGATGGCGTCTGACTGTAAACACGATCGGTTGTGGGTTCGATCCCACTCGGGGGAGTAATTATATTAAAATTGTTTTCATTTCCTCGTTCTGGTGAGACAAAGTGTGGCGTTGAGTTCTGCTTCTTAACATGCAACGTCTCGAATTCGGCGAAATGTAAACGGAGTGTCTTGACACTAGGTACTTTCTGTCTACTTTGCTACGCGGGATAAAAAGCGTTAAGCTAAAAAAACGTTTAAAATATGTTTTCTTATACATGTTTGTTAAGTATTTACAACGTTTTATAGAAATCCGCTCAGTGACTCCTATTAAACGATATATATACCATATGTACGTTATACTGTACAAAAGCGATAAAAATTAGTTTCAGGTCGAATTTAATGTGAATTGCATTAATATATCTTGCCATATTATTTATGTAAGAGTTTATATACTTGCTTATATAAATTACTTTTTAACTGTAAAATTTTGTTTTATAAAACATATTTATCGGCTAATATGTAGGTATAATAAAATGTATTATGTAATGTCTTATCAGATTGAGGTCGCAGCGTGTAAGTCTTCACTAGATTGCACAGTCCTATATCAGTTCGATTGATTTATCTTGCTTCACCTTGGTTGAATATTAAATTGTTTGATGTACAAGTTATTTTATAAGGGCGGAAATATGGATTGGAAAGATTAGAACTTATTGTTTTTGATATTATTTATGAGTTATTCTAATATGATATTAAAGTTTTTAGCTATAAATATATTAGTAAATACAGTTCAATAACATATCAGTATATCAGTTGCGTTTATAATTTGTTATTTTTACAAGTCGGACGTCAATAATGTCTAAACACTCCGCTTACTTCCCGCCCAAAGTAGAGCTTGCGAGTTAAACTGCGAATCGATGAATGAAAATAAATGTTAAATATTCTCTCGACTGGCAATCAAACCTACAACCAATCACGTTTAAAGTCGAAGCTGTCCCACTGAAAGTGAAAAATTTAAAAAATACATTAAATTTAAAAAATTACGACTGGTCCAGACCATTTGTTGCCTACGGATGTGAGCTATTTTTCGATAATATTTTAGGTTAAATGTTGAAAATGTTGATGTAATATATACTTTACTTATTGTTATTATTATATGATAACGGGGATTCGTGGTCTTGCCATCTGCGTAACTTGACATAATCGATAATTCCTTTAAATAGCTGAGATCTTTCTTAATAAAGTAAAATCATTTATTTATCTACGTGATATTTTGATTCTTTAACTAGTACGTATTAATATATTTTGTTTTCGTTATTTTTCTTTTGCGTAGTAGACAAACCTTTTCATTTCAGGTTTGTTTTTATAAAGGAATATTTTTTTGTATCGCATACCGGGACACAAAGCTACGTTTTGTTTTCACAATCAGACCGACAAATGTCAGTGTTTTTAATATAAATATTTCACTTCATATTTGAATTTATATTCAATATGCTATATAATCAAGTAGAAATATATCAAGTATATATTACTATTGTACATGGAATTGAAAAATACATACTTTAAGTCAGTGTCTAATATTTAATTGTAGTTTACGTGAAACAAATCTTTCCTCGTGTGCCATACGTGCGCAGCGCCTATTAAGTTTTGGATTATAAGAAGAAATGAAGAAAGATAATTTTTATTATACATGTAAAAAGTAAAAGTAGACAACTTTCTAGCAGTATGATTTGTATACCGGTTGGCACCAGCTCAGACAGTCCCAATTTAGGACTTATGTTAAATTATATAATATGGCGTAAAGGATACTTATCGTATGGTAATTTTAGATAAACGTGTTTTAAGACACG
This sequence comes from Dryadula phaetusa, assembly GCA_032432895.1. Lineage (NCBI taxonomy): Eukaryota > Metazoa > Arthropoda > Insecta > Lepidoptera > Nymphalidae > Dryadula > Dryadula phaetusa. The sequence continues at coordinate 4,627,254 of JAOYRS010000060.1, read as the reverse complement.
TTTGACAACCTCCTTTATCGTTTTGAAAGGAATTTATATTATAATGTGGTCTCTAGTTTGATATATTAACATTCACGTATTGTATTAAAACGTATTATAACTAGTTTTTGTCTAAGATTCTCAAGCTTCACTTCTGGTACTGATAAGGCTCATTGCTTTTTGGCTTTCTATCAATTACAGTTAAATTCTTCATCAATATTTTCAATTTCCAATGCTTAAATCAAATGTTATGTTTTGTAAAACTGAAATTAAAGTATACAGAATGCTTAATTGTTCACTTCCCAATTATATTTTTATATTGTACGCCGGCATCCAAGGCATGCAAGTTGTAACGATCAAATAAATTTCACATTTATGGATATACTTCCTCCACGGTCAACAGGATTCTGTAACTAGCCTTGACGAGAGGTGATTGTTTTGTTTTAACAGAACAATGGTGTTAAACCTGCAGGAAATATAATAATATTTTTAAGAGTATAAGCTATTAAAAATAAAAGTCGATTTATTTACTTTGCATATCCACTTATTAAAAATAAATGGATATGCAAAGTAAGTTAAAACAATTAGCTTAAAGTGTTCTTGTCGTTATTTTAAATATTACTATTCTATATCTAAATATAAATGTCGTATCGTTATATCTTTTTTCTTAATCAGTGTAAATAATAATTACAAGTCTGATATATCCCCCCACTATACCGCAAAAGTAATCATATTTAGTGAATCTTCTATAACGCAGCAGCTTTAGTATCACCTGAAAAAGGAAGCAAAAGGATAATTAAATAGGAAGACTTAGAACATTTTATTTAATCTCTTGAATATGAAATTTCTTGTGAAACCCTTTCACTTAAAGACTGATTTTAATTTAAAAAAAATAAAAACTTCTTCTTATACCAAATTAGTAAAAAGTATTGAAATGTCTTAATAATAATATTTTACATCTTTTATTATTAACCGCCTTCAAAAAAATAGCTTATCAGTTTGATATGTAGGTATGTAAGTAATACAGTTGGAATTGAATAATATTTGAGTGTGATGATCCATAATCTACCAAGCACGTGTGTTTAATTTGATAAATGTGTTTGTATGACTGTCAACGAATTTCTCTAAAACTAACAGTCATAGAGACGATTCTTACGATTATTTCATACGATTTTTTTATTTAAATTATTTATACTTTAACTTAGAGAACAGTACAAGTTTCATTAAAATCGGTCAATCAGTTCCAGAAACAGATAAATTACTCAGAAAATGTAGATAGTTGTATATTATAGGTAGTTGTATAGTTATTATGAAGTGCGTTCATTTTATTACAAATTACATTATATTTAAAATATTAGTAGGCCGATCGTAGCACAGTGGGACGTCTGACTGTAAACGCGATCGATTGTGGGTTCGATCCCCACTCAGGAGAGTAATTATATTGAAATATTTTCATTTCCTCGCTCTGGGAAGACGAAGTGAGGCGTTGAGTTTCGCCATTCAACACGCAATGTGTCGAATTCGTTGGAAAGCGCAGTCCGGAGTGTCTTGACACTAGGTACTTTATGTCTACCCTACGATGCGGGATATAAAGCGTGAAGTTAAAAAAAGTATTAGTAACATACATTATAGGTATTATAATACACACAAATAAAATATCCACCCTACCTGATAGTTTTTATTACTTGAATTTTCATTGAACGCCATAACTAAAGAAGCAAACTGAAATAACTTTTCATAACTTCATGTAATTCGAGTTATACTTTTATACGAAATTGGCTACCTAACTTGTCTTAACTTTAAGGACGGATATTTCCAGAAATGTTTGTTTACGTAACAACTACCGACTGAAATGGAATAAGGAACATCGTACTATCATAAATACAATAGAAATCGATTCAGGGAAAACCCGCTGACCACATTAACTTTTATATCCCAAGTAATTCTTGTTAAAGGCCTTGATTTCTTAACGGCGAATTTATTTTATTCTCCTTTTACCCTTTTTTTACATATTGGTTTTTATCAAAATATTTTTCTTTATTCTTATCTGTTTCAGGTTTTTGTTTAAGATTTGTTAAACCTCAGTCCTGTTACCCGTTTTAGACCAAATTTGTTTACATAATATTAAATATAAAATGCCATTATAAAACCTTATTTAATTTATTGGACATTTTAGCGACTTCGAGCAACAGTTGTCACCATATCTCATACAAAATTCTTGTGATGAAGACCTGCCGGCACCAGTTCTTGAGCCCATGAGCCCGTGTAACACGCAAGATGTCATTATACAGGATACAAACGAGGGCTCAAACAGTTCCAACGAGCAGGACACCTTTGATATGGACGATTTTGAACTGAATGTTGTGCCTGGATTCCTCAATAATAATACATTCCAAAGCCCTGGTGAGTGATATTTTTTTATATTTACTACTTATTATCTGACATATTTTATGATTTAACGCCATTATAGCACAATTGAAGTTTATGCTATAATATATGATACTATGGTTTTGAATTTGATTTTTTCTTCATGACAATTAGGAAGTGTAGAACAGAACCACAACAATTCCTGTGCCTATTTTATAAGACCCAAAAACTATAAAATAAAAAAGACAGTAGAATGATTATTGAATGAAAATATTATAATCTGATCTAGATGTCCAAAGTTTGAAATCTTTTCAGTCCTGTCCACGTAAAAAAGAATTATTGCTGCTGAAAGTCAGCTTCCCTTTACCTTGAAATATTATTATGAGTGGTGTCATTTTTTACCTGTAGTGATCTATAAACCTTTTATAAAGGTGTTACATTGTTGGCTACAAATAATAAAATCCAAGGCTATTTTATATTTAAACACGTGTTTTTCGATACCTATAAAGTCCCTGAAATAGTATTTCACATTATTATAATATTTTTATACATTCTTTCACATTTATTTGTATTAAACGACAAAAATGAGTACCTTCAAAATCAAATAACTAGTTTCCAAATAACATTATAATTATTGAGTATAATAAAAATAATTCACTTATAAAACGAACTGTGCTTTGTCTACTTATATATGTAACATATAAACGATTTTGCATAATATAAAGTGAATCATTGATACTTTTAACAGCAAGCAGCTGAATACACATCTTTGCGTGCCTTAATTGTATCATATAATAGTATTAAAATATGACTAAAACACACCATGTAACGTACGTTCAAGTTAATATATTTCATGCAAGTGATAATTTCCTCTTAGGTAAAGGCAGAAAACGCCGTCTCTCGCAAACAACACCGGTCGTTCAACCCAAGGTTCATAAGCCTATAAGGTTACCAGCCTCTGCAATGCAAAAGCCCCAGCTAGTTGTTAAGGCACAACCTCAAAAACCTTTAAAAGTGACGAATATTCAAGTAATTAATCCACAAACAAAAGTTTACTCGAAACCGGTAGAGTCGGTCGCGCCGCAACGGAGGGTTATTAGAGTAGCACCTATGGCAGGCAACCCCAGATCGATATTACTACCAGTCACCATAAAGGATATGAAAGATTTGAAATCCATCAAAATAATTAACGCTGCAGATTTGAAAAACGCCTCTAACATCAAAATAACGGCAGCTAATCTTCTATCGCAAAGTAAATTGCAAGATCTCAAAATCGAAGCCCGAAACGACGAGTACGAACAAAACAACAATTGTGGTAAGTGCATTTAAGATTGACTCGACTTATATCCTCTATTTCGTATGCTGTTAGGTTGAAAATTATAAGACAGGATCAATTCGTAAGAAACGTTGAAATTAATTCTAAACTTTATCGTTATGAATTAAAGTTGAAATTGCATTGTATTTCATTACATCATCAAGTTATTTAGCGCCCCAGTTAAAATTGAACTCTATCCAAAATAAAATAGGATATAAAATCACAAATACGTCAATTATAACATTGTGCTCATAAAATCCTTGTTTAATGTATTTTTCAGCTACAGAAACTGTTTGCCTATTTGACTCTTATTTCGTTAGCTTCAATGAGTGTGCAATCACAGTACTTTAACTGATTGATGTCAATTGTTTACGTTTGTAAGAACGATTTATAATTTGCCGGTAAAATTCGGTCATCGCACGAGAAATAGTTTGGAGCATTGAACTCATTTAGCGCTGGAGGCCGCTGTGGCGTTCTTTCTTGGAATATATGTTATTACTATATTTTAGTACTAGCGAATGCTCGTATCTGCGTTTTCGGTGACTTGATCCTTGCTCTAAATGCTACTTCCATTTACCAGCCGTTCATATTGGAAAAAAAATATTGTGTATTTTGAAAACTAAACTTTCAGCAAATTTAAGAAAACAGTTATTTCATAGCTATTTTTTAGAAGTTTTTTTCGTCCGTACATCCGTACGCCGTTCACTCCGTACTTCGCCTTCCACAGACTTCGAGACATCGCGTGTTGAGTCGTGGAACTAAAAGCCGCATTTTTGTCTTACCAGAGCGAGGAAGTGAGAATAACTTAAATAAAAACACTCCCTCGAGTGGGGATCGAACCCACAACCGGTCGCATTTACAGTCAGACGCTGACACACTGCGCAACGTCCGGTTATTTTTTTTATCCTATTCATAATGTTAAGGTTGAGCTAAATATAAGAAAATAATATGAAAATATAAATTATAGTTAAAGTAAATAAAATCAATATAAATTATAGTTACCATCATCATAGAAAGTACGTTAATATTAATCAGTTTTAAGTTTCGCAACTCATTTAACTTGTTTCCTTTGAGTGTCAGTCTTTGATAACGTATAAATTTGATCCACCGGAATTGGAATCCTCTTTGCGGAATGAAAGAAATGCCTATTCTGTAGCGACATCGGCGTCTCTGCTTAGAGACTATCCGTATCTACTTATGAACTTAATTTCTTTTACAACTGGAGATCTATTTTGATGTAGTTTTTATTATCTGTATAGTCTGTTTTATAAGGAGTAATGTATTTGTATAATTAAGGCTAATGGATATACAGCTAATTCCCTAAATAATAAATTATTAATTAATTATTTTTAGAACATAAACGGCTAAAATGTTTTAAGTTCTTTCTTTATGTATATCTATATTTCTTTATTAATTTTAATGAAACGAGCACTTGTTAAGAGTGAAAACTGCATTAACATCGTTTAAGCCGTTCATGAGATTATTGTGCGCAAACACACACACAAACGGATACAATATTTAAAAATCAACTTTTGGGTACTTTACCCAATAATAGTTTTTCTTAGATATATTCTATGAACAAATAGCGATCAGTTAAATTTTTGTTATATTCAAAATAATAAATTCTAATAGATTATTAGTATTAAATTTACTATATAAATATAGATTATTCTGCACTTAAACGGTTATTTGTCCTGTATTAAAAACACACATTCGCTTGAATGATATAATGATTAATATGCGTGAGAAAATATTATTTCTTCAATAGATTAAGATAATTCAGTGCAAAACATGATTCTTGTCAATAAAAATAGTTGCGTCATTCTTTAATTAATTTAGTAATTAGTATAAGAATATTGGGCAATATTTAAAATTTACATTATATGAGCTGTGCTCCATCCGTGTGGAATTTAACATTTTAGGATCGTTGATTTATAGTTCTAAAATGAATATAGCCTAAGTTTCTCCTTATCACATCAGCTATTTCATTTATCAAAATCAGGATAGACATCGCAGAGATAAGCCGGAACAAACAGACAGACACAAAGAAAACAAAAGCATAGAAGCTTATTTTAGTATATAAATATATATTTACTATTTTTAAAGTGTTATTCCACACTTAGGATTAGAAAACATTTTTAAAAAAACGTATAAAAATTTGAACGCAGCGGGATTCGAACCCGCGCCTCTTGGATACCGTCCAAGCGCTCTGACCGCTAAGCCATGCGTTCTACTACCAGCTGCGTCGAAATTCTTATACGTTTTATTACAACTTATTTATGTTGTTTTAGCATCTCTGTAGAGAGATTTTTACAAATTTCTACTACTTAAAGATTATTAAGAAATAATCGTTTAACAAGAGAGATTGCTATTTTATTTTAATATTTACTATTTTTAAAGTGTTATTCCATACTTAGGATTAGAAAACATTTTTGAAATTATGTGAATTTTGTAAAAAGCGGTTATTAATGTTGCAAACAGAAAATTCAATTTATTTGTATATATAAGTAATATATATATATATATATATATATATGTATATATATAAAATTTATTTTATGCACAAATTAATGAAGTCGATCATCTATTAACGATACAATAACTGTTAGTTTTAACTAAGGAACTATAAAACCCAAAAAAGAAGAAATTTCCACTTTTTTCTTCTAAATTTCGAATCCGAAGATAATTCATATTAAATTCAGTTTAATCTACAAGTTTCCTTACTGCTACGTAGTATTGTGTACTAGGTAATTATTTTCAAGATTATACGCTAAAAGTCATTTTGCTTGAACCAGCTCTGACATTCAGGCAAGGACGTTTGTAAAACGCGTAGTAACTATCTTTTATCACTTATTCAATTCACGTAATTGCATTGTTGGCAAGTACATTTACTTGCTAATACTACATAATATGCGTTTTATATATTAATATATATTTTTAAATATTTTTATTAGATGATGAAATAAAAATGGCAAAATGTATAATTTTAAATTTCTGAAGTTAGTTTTTTGTTATATTAAATATAACAAAGTCTATCGTCGTTTCGTCGTCATGACGCAATGGGGCAGCGTCTGACTAAACGCAATCGGCTGTGGGTTCTATTCCCCCTTAATTCCATTGAAATTATTTTCATTTCCTCGCTCTAGTAAACCAAAGTTAATCGGCGTTAAGTTCCGCCACTCAACACGCATTATCATTTCAGCTCTTTATAGCAGGGTACTTTGACTGAGTGTTTTGACATTAGGTACTTCTTGTCAACCCTGCTGCTACGGAATAAAAGCTTGAAGCTAAAATTAAAATATTTAAATAAATACTTTCTTCTTTAATAGTTGTCAAAATTACCTTCATTTATGTAGTAACAAAATAAAAAGTCAATCTCATTTTAGATGACTCAGGGAGCGACCGTAGTGACGACGACGACGACCACAAAGACACACAAATTAACGACGGTAGGAACGGCTATCCCCGTCTCGTTCTAACCGCTGAGGAAAGGCGTTTGCTAGCAAAGGAAGGAATCACTCTACCGACCAGCTATCCTTTAACAAAACACGAAGAAAGGGAACTCAAAAGGATTAGGCGTAAGATTAGGAATAAAATTTCCGCCCAGGACTCTCGTAAGCGGAAGAAGGAATATGTTGACGGACTGGAAGACAGGTAAGGTTTTTTTTATTATTATATATTTCTAGAATTTTTTTATTATTTATTTTCTCATCCAGCGCCGTAAGCAGAGAAATTAGTGTTAGAAATATTACTTAACATGTAGACATTGCTTGCTATAATATAGTTACTACAAAAATATATTTTTAAACACAATGCCTTGTCGACCGTTATTTCTAGAAATTTCTAAATTTATTTATAATATTAATAGAAGCTCAAAATTTATTGGCCTCTACATTCAAATAAAAAATATTTTTGCACTTATTGTGCTATTTAGAGCCTTATTATACAATTTGTGGATGCATAACGAACTCCTTAACAATATCTCACCTTGATTTACCCAATAAATGACTTGAAATATCTCAGTTCGTTAGTATTTGTTAAAGATACAGGAAATTATTACGTAGATAAGATTGTATTAAATTTGTGCTCAACACACAATTGTGTTATCATTTCTTTTTAAATTATTGTTAAAAGATAACACAAGTATTGATAAAAAGATGTATTATTTTTAGATTTACGTGTTTAAAACGCAGTAGCCTGCGACTCGAGTACTTTAGTAAAGTTTAAACGTTATGTGAGTACTTTGAAGGTTATTTTTTACTCAGTTTTTAGGTTTTTTCAGAAATATATTTATTCTTTAAATTAGGCTCATCTTCTTGATTATATTCTATATCTGTTTTTCTTGTATATTACATTTTTGAAAATATTTCTTTTCGTGAATGACTCTATTAAAGGTGTCAAAATATTTTTGTCATATTTTAAGCACCAAACGTATGCAGGCTGTCATATCATGACAGGAATTAAAAATAAAAGAAGTTATATATGTTATAATAATTTAATTATGATTATCTCAAATTAATTTGATTTTTTAAAGTATTGTACTAACACTACTACACTACTAGTGTTATCAAGTGAAATTGTATTATTTCAAACATTTTATGAAGAAAATAACTTCAAATGTTCCCAATACATTATGAACTCTTAATTTGTAGTTATGTTAAATCATAAAAAATATTCTTGAGAACAAAAATTAAAACACTTTTAAAGAGAACGCTTTTTGTAACAACCGTTATTGGCTTAAATGTGAAAGTAAAGTAGCTCTATATATATATTTATATATAATGTTACCATTTTTTTATTGTACCAACTACTAAAGAGATATTTTTTGCAGTACACTGCAAGAATTGATATGAACTATCAGACCGTTTCTTGTTACGGTTTTTGCAAATCATTTCGTTTTAGAAGTTGTATTTAGACTCTGTTAAACAAAATAAATAAGTTAATACTGCCTTATTGTATTAAGATCATGAAATCGCCATTGTTGGTTTAAAAAAGCAGCTTCACTGATTATCCCGTATAGCAGGGCATTGAGAGACAACTTAGTATTGACAGCTTTCCACTAGATAATTGTGACTTTACACATTGAGTATGAAACGCAACGCCGCGCTTTATCCTATCAAAGCGGTGATATGAAAATAATTTTAAATGTAATCATTTCACATTTGGAAATCGAACTCCCAACCAATCGTATTTACAATTAGACGATCTATTGCACTGCAATAGCGACAATCCCTTGTAAAAGATCCAAATCTCGAATTAAACGTTAGTATTTAATGAACAAACAGACGCATGTCCATGTTTTGTTCTACAACAATATCAACAGAAAACAATGAATTGTACATCTATTTCACTCGTACCGTTATTAAAAAGCAATGTAACCGGACTTACGTTGAAATATATCATTAATGTCTTTTTAATTATCGTTATTGAAGATCAAAAGATTACTTTGCTTTCCACTCAGTCGATTAGATAAAAAAAGTTAAATTGTCATATTGATTTTATCCTCTTAAATACGTTGTTTCCGGTTTTTTTTTTCATTTAATTTCACGCTTTTTATCCCACATAGCAGGGAAGACAGAAAGTACCTAGTGTCAAAACACTCCGTGCTTCGTTTTCTACAGAATTTGAGACATTATGTGTTGAGTGGTGGAACACAACGCTGCACCCAACACACACACAAGAAAGTGAAATTAATTAAATATAATCACTATCTCTAGTGAGGATCGAACCCACAATCGATCGCGTTTACAGTCAGACGCTGTCCCACTGCGCCACGACCGGCCACAGGACTTATTTCTTGTAATTATTTATATATATGGAGTTTCTTCGCATATATCTTTGTATATAATTCTATTTTAAAAATCTATCGTTATTTATCGTTAATCTTTCAATAACAGTGAAAAATAGTAGATTCCAATATATAAACGGTTATAAACGGTAGATTAAAACGGAAATTGACTCATATTGTTCCTAATTTGTGTTGACATCTTTTAGTAATATAGACATAATAAGTCTCAGAACTCGCAGGTAATTTTTTTTAGACCATTACAATGTGTTACTCAATTTAGGATTTTTTATGCAGAAATTTAAGAAATACTTATTATTTGCTAAATAAAAGATGTTATATTATGTTTACGTTGTTATTTTATGTTTAGAACGGATTACAGCAGTACTGTAAATTCTTCCTTTCGAATTTTACGAGTAAAACGTAAAATATAGTTAATAGAGAATATATATGTTTTTGATCTCGTAAAGTTATGGTTTTACCTATTTCGGTTTAAAATTACATTGTTATTTATTTATTCAAACACTTTCTCAGTCTTTGTGACAATATAAGAATTACGGTCATACAAACAAACAGCCGCCGTTGCCAATTCTTTCCTAAACTATTTTTGAATTCCTTGTCTTTAAATGTGTTCAAGATTAGTTGAATCATGTTTTTTTGAAATATTGTCTTTTAAAAGAATCTATTATAATAAGAAAGCGCCTTACATCAGTTTATCCTTTTGAGTCACCTTTTGCCCCGTTCAAAACAAACCACGTCGATACAAACACGTTGGCAGATGATTCACTTAATAGGGCTCTTGTTTAATAATATTTCGTCATGTTTTAATTTTCCTCGTATATCTGTAAAGTTTTTTCAACTTTTTTAGATTCAACCAAGTCAATCAGTATGATTGTTATCACGATTGGATCTAGGTTCGATTCCCATTCATTGATATTCATTTCCCGGAGTATCGATTTCAGGCGGATAACAATTAACGGGATAATTACATTTTTTAATCTTTCATCGAAGTTCGAAGTTGTCTAAGGTTGAACTTGTAGCCGATGATTATGATAACTTTTGTTTTGTTTTTTTTCGTCTTTCTTATCTGTTACAATTATCATAACCCTTTTATCTAGACTTATATCATAGTACTTAAGTACTTACATGGATATATAATGCGAATTCCCTAAGAGAGTCCACTTCATAACATTTTAGTAGCTGGCTACTTAGAAAAACAACATTTTTTACCGTTAAAAGTATCTACTACTAACATTATTTTTATATTTGAATTGGTTTTGTTGTAAATACAGTATTAACAATGGGGCAAAGGTAGTTAAAGACGTGAATGAATTTAATGCGCGGCCGGTCATGGCGCAGTGGGACAGTGTCTGACTGTAAACGCGATTGGCGGTGGGTTCAATTCTCACTCAGGGAAATGATTATTTTCATTACTCTGGTAAGACAAAGTGTGGTGTAGACCTACATTCAACATGTAATGTTCTTGATTTAGGCGGAAAGCGGAGTACAGAGTGACTTCAGACTTAGTTTTTCCTGTCTAGGGTAGACACTATACGGTATAAAAGCGTGAAGCTAAAGCGGACATAGCCGTTTCGTTTCTACAAGCATGAGCTCACATTTCTAGATGAAATTTTTAAATGGAATTGATTAAAATTGACCCTTTTTTGAAAAATCAAACACAAAGCTGATAGATAACCCAATTACATATGATATCTTTACATGTTTAGTTTATGAACATGACATAAAAATTTGTATATACAGAACATAGAAAAAACTTTTGTTTTATTTTGTTTAAACAAAAAATATATGTATTAGTATTTGCAAAAAATGGATTGATTCAGTTGTTATAATTGATGTTTTACGCATTTTTTTAAAAAGTACAGTTATAAAACATATTTAACCCCATATTGTAAGCAAAATACAATTTAAAGTATAAAAATAATAATCCACATCGCGTAATTTATAAAGTTTACCTGAAATACACGTTTCTAGACGAGATGAGACGAGACGTAACAACCTGACGTAATATTTCAAATAATTTGAAAACTTTCTTGTTCTTCATCGATGTTTTTGCTTTTTTATATACTTTTTTGTTCATATTTTTCAATGAATCAATTTTAAGCTTAATTTCTACGTTGCCGTTTACTTTGGCTTTTTATAAGATTTTAATGTAACTCGTATTTATTTTCCTTTTATTTCGATTGTTATATATTTAAATAGATAGCTCCATTTTTAATAATGTAATTTAAATACAACGGTTTATTTTTATTATAAACCAATTTTATCTTCGTCTCATGTCACAGGTCAAAGTTTTTTCACCTTGTTTCATCACCCTTTCACATTTTATTATGTAAGCTTTTATTACGCATTGTGCCTTTGTGCCTAGGTCGATAAATCGAACATAGTTTCAATACACTGATTTCTTCTGTTTCCGCCGGAATGTGATATACTGCGTGTTCAATAGCGGAACTAAACTCCGCGATTATAAATCAAACTATATTCTCCATGATAGCATCGAAATATATTATGATTGTTTTACCATTTTTATTCCTATATGGTTTGAAAATATAATCATTTATATTATTTCAAGGGTTAAACAATGCACCGCTGAAAATCAGACGCTCATACGGCGGATAAAGATACTGCAATCGCAGAATCAATCTTTAACACAACAGTTGAAGAGATTACAGGTAAATACAATTTTCTTCATAATCTTTGGTTCAAATTATAAGAATTTTTCAAAACTTTTCAAGTTTTGTTCACTTAAGGAAAAAAATTTTTCAAGTTTTTTGTTCATTAGAGACTAGAAGTGAATTATAATCCGGAATAAATTACGGTTTATATAAAATTGATATAAATATAATTAATTTAAATTATATATTTTTTTACATTAAGTAGAACTTAAGTGATGTATTGACATTTCTATCTTAACGAAACTCTTGAAATATGATAATGTATTCCAAAACTAAAAGTCAATGTCGACGATCTTGTTTCACTCACGAATATGTTCATAGTAGTGTATTTTAGAAAGTTGCACCAATAGTTTATATATAGACGTATGAAATATTAAAAATACCTTTGTTTGCTGCAGAAATATATATATTTAGGAACTTTTCTATATACTCTTTAGTTTAAAACTTTATTTCTATGGACTAGAAATGTATTTTTTTAAATGATGCATAAGTATATTTCACTTCAAATATTTCTTGTAATCTGTCCAATATCCACATTTTGTGCGTTTAGTTCTGGCACAAGTATTCGTAAAAAGCGTGCATTGATTAAATATTTATCGATTTTTTCTGGTAATAGTTGTAACGAAAATTTTAAATGTAATTCATAATTATTCTAGCTAGCAAAATTATTTTAGCTGTTTATACATAGCAAGTTATTTTTTTTAATAAAATTTATAAAATTGTCAAACAAACACATAATTTAATATACATAATATTTACAAGAAAAACAAAAAAGAAAATAAATAAAAAAAACGGTTTATTGAGGAGTTACGACGTGCTGTTTAATTTTTATTATTAATATAGTTACGGTACATTTTTATCAACGTTCTCCATAATTGTAGTATTATATCGAATAAGATACAGATTGTTTATCAAATAATGTGGAAAACGTACTTTTTATCTTATAACGCAATAGTAATAGAAATAGAAAAAAATCGTTCAAATTTTACCCCGCATATCAAGTTTAGAGACAACCCAATGTCAAGATACTCCGTTGAATTCTTACCGCGCAACGTCGAGACATAGCGAGTTGCGTGATGAACTCAACCCTATAATATTATATGACGTATATAATAAAGTATCACCTATTTTTCATATTCTAGAACGTGCTAACAGGCGTGACGTCATCCGGTGGCAAAGCCCAACCAGCCACGTGTCTCCTGGTGCTGCTGCTGTCGGTGGCGCTGGTGGCGCTGCCGTCCATGCGGGAGGAGGTGCGCAAGAACACCAACACCGCGCCGGAGCGCTCCTCGTCGCCGGCCATCACGCGAGCTCTGCTGTCCGCCAGCAATAGTGAGTTCACCTTATTTTATACTTATATGAATATAATTACGACAAAAATTATAGACATTTCAACTTAAGTTACATGTACATGATTATAAAAAAACTCGGAAAAAAAGACACATGTTATGATTGTTCGGTGTTTCCTGTGTATAATTAAATCAAACGTTAAGAAATATAAGTAAATTAAAAACAAAGGTTTTTCAAAATTTTTTGAAAAACCTTTTTATAGGATATTGGATTTAAAAAAATAAGTCCATTGAAAGTCCGTCATTTTCTTGTGGCAGCCATTTTGAATAAGCAATAATTAAACAGAATACAAATAAAATTGCCAAATTCCATACAATTAAGCATTTTGTTTTTTTTTTGATAATCACTATTATATATATATATATATATATATATATATATATATATATATATATATATATATATATATAATTATATTAAATATATTTAATTTATAACTATATAATAGCTAAAGAATTTTTCAGAATTTAATTTAAAAGTATGTTTGTTATGTTAAATGTATTTTTTTAACAGGTTCATTGTTGTAATAAAGATTCGTAACGGTTTCACTTGAATTACTTTCGATAGTTGTATCAATATAGTTCAAAAAATCATAGAATCTTTAAAAATAGAGTAGATTTTATCAGTTTTTTGGGTATAATTGTAAATTGTGACTATAGTTTTATATAACGACTGTAATAGTTTCAGTTACGTAGATGAAAGTTATAATGTCGCCGGAGCGTGACGCCTCACGCCGCTGATCGTTCATTTTTATCTTAATTACATTTCATACTAATTTGTATATTTTAACAATTTTGTTATAAATATTGTAATTTTAGTTAGTAGTAAATATAATAATAGTAGTTCTTTATAATTATGTTTGTTTTGGTTATTAGGGTATTTGAAAGAGTTTACAATTCATTTAAATGTTTTGTGTAAAGTTGAATAATAATAAATAAATAAATTTTTATATAAGAGATATGACAATTAAACTATAAAAACGTAGAGATGTAATAAAAACTAATAATTCGACGCAAGGAAGAGATTGCGGTTTAATTTTATATCAAAACATTTTTGAGTCTTTCTCCTTTCTGAGAGAAAATGTCCACCTTATGATAGTTTTTAGTATTAAGGAACACCTCTGTTTTGAAATCCGACAAAATAGTAAATATAATATTTTTATTGCAGAAATATCGCTCGACGAAACAGTAATAGACGATGGGGAGTTCAACATGGACGAGCTCATCACGTTCAACCGCGTGCAAGACCACGACTACCAAGTGCAAATGTCCCACACACCGCCCCCCGCGTACGTAGACCTGCCCGTGGACGATGACTGGCCGCCAGACCTCAAAACGCGAATAAAAACAATACAATTCGATCTAGACGACGGAAAAGACTATCTGCCGCCGATAGTCAAACAGGAAAACTATCAAAGTAACAAAATGGCGCCCAATATAGAAAATGATATCGATACAAACGCTTACTTGACGGATGCGATTTTGTCTACTGGAAGGAAGCTGGGGTTGCTCGAGTTCCCCATTCCGGTCAAGAACGAAGATATACTTGTCGAGGAGGTGTCAGATTTTGAAACGAAAAGCAATTTCACTGAAGTCAAAAGTTTTGTTGTTAACGGCACGTCGAATCAATTTTAATTCTGTATTTTGATCGTGTTTACTTTTCTTCTAAATATATTTTTTATTAAGCTTCTCAACTATATTGTACTATTTCTATCAGATTCTATTTTTATTTTAATATAATTTTTTATTTTATACATACATATATTTACTATTTCTTATTTCAATGAAATTATTCCTTGTTTAGTTTAGATAGTGGAGGTTCCATTTTTAGATTTACTTTTAAATATTGTTGAAAATATTTTTTTAGACATTGAAATATTTAACGAAGGCTACAAATAATTGATTTTATTTTTACCATTTTCGAGGAATTCCATAATATATATTGTGGTATCACTTGTTGACATCGTTCTTAGTAATTGTCTTTTTGTATGAAAGGACGGACAAGAATGAGAGATCGTGATTTATTTAGGTTAAGTATTACTTAGTTGTAAGTGATTCAGAACATAATACGTTATATATTTATTTAATATCAAAATTTAATATATTAATGATTTTATTAGATTTTATATCATCGGCATGTCGTTGCGAATAAGTTTTGAAGCATTTTCTGGTACGACTTGGTGCAATTATTGTAAGTAAATAATAAGTGATCTACAGTGCTAGTTCTATATAGCTAAGGATTACTGTAATTGTCTAGTGTTAATAAATTAATGTGTAAGGTCTTATTCCTTAAGTTAGAATTGTGTCGAATCATGAATTGTTGTATTAATAAAATACAATTGTTATATGAAATAAACTGTGACAGAATATTCGTGTGTTTTTATACATTGCCTTCTTTCTATTTTATCTTATTTTATATTAAAACTAAAAGTGCAGTAGGGCAGTCTGACTGTAAATATGTTTCTTGTGGAATATGAATAAAAAACAAATTTCTGGTCTGATAAGACCGCGTGGAATGAAATTCAGTTACTATAATCTATCAATTTCAGGTAAAAAATGGACAGCAAATGTTTAGATTATCTGTGCTTTTTCTAATATGCGAGAAATACGTAAAGCTAACGAAACCACAATTCTTTATCCTACATATTTGTACAAAAACAGCGGAAACCAAATCTGACGGTTGTTATATTTACTATTTTATTGGATCTCAAAACAGAGGAGTTCCTTAACACTAAAAACTATCGTAAGGTGGATATTTTATCTCAGAAAGGAGAAAGACTCAGAAGTGTTTTGATATATCTATAAATATTCTGATAAATTAAATCGTAATCTCTTTTTTGCCTCGAATAATTATCTTTTATTATATTTCTATGTTTTTATAGTTTATTTGTCATTATCTCCTACATAAAAACTTATTATTCAACTTCACACAAAAACATATAAAAGAATTGTAAAACAAAAAATACTGCAAACCAAATCTGACGGTCGTTGAAATTAAAATTTGTATATGTGGCATTAAGAGAATCTCGGAGAAAGTATTACAGCTTGACATCCCTGTTATTTCATTGTGTACCAAACACCGTAGAACATATCTTATTCTTGTTAATTTCAATACTGTGTTTTGTAGTCTATCTGCTCTGTAAACCATTAAAATATCTTTGTTATAGTTGTCGTAACATTGGCAAAATATTCTTCTCAGTGAAGGCAGGTAGATGTCGTAACGCTGTTATTAAAGTACAATGTACATAAAAATATTTAATTATAAATACAAAGTAGGCAATTGCCTTGGATGAAACTGTTTAGAATTATTTTCGTTATCGGCAAGAAACTATGATGCACAGCTCAACCTGCAGTTATAATTTTAGTAATAAATACTGTAGAATTATATGTACCGCGACTTCGTCGGCGTAAAATGATATTTTACTTTAAAACACTCCGTTTACCTCAATATCGAGATATTGTGTCTTGAATAGCGAACTCAAGGCTACGCTTTATCTGAGTTAAATATTCGTCCTAATGGGAATGAAACACTAGCAATTGCGTTTATAGAAAGCTGGTTGAAAAATAGCTAAAATTATGTATACTCTACATAGACATCCATAATTTCCATCAAATCATATCATTTTTAAATATTATAAATTTCCATCATATAATTTTTAAATATTATAAAATAATTTTGAAAATTATTTTATAATATTTAAAAATGATATATATGATACTTTTATTTTATAAATCAATGGAAATAAAACAAACAGTAAATGTAATGGGGGGTTACCACAAAACAATAGAGAAAACTGCGTTTAAATCGGTTTACTCGTTTCTTATTAGCGAGCCTAAGAGCCTAACCAACAAACAGATATAAATTTTAAATGATGCATTAAGTTTTATTTTTTGTTTTTATTTTATGTTTTATGTACAGACAGTGATATTTCCTTCATAATTTACCCCGCATAGTTAACAAGACTCCGCCTGGAATCGAGAAGTTGTTGAGTGGCGAAATCAACGGCGCGCTCTGTCTCACAAACGGTGGGGAGTAACATTTTTATAGATAACTTTAGTTTTTTAGCTTCACCTTTATCCCTTGCGAGGTAGTCAGTATGGAGCGCCAAAGGCATGTTGATTTATTGTTTTAAATTAAAAAAAAATCATGCGCTTATTTTATATAATTATAATCTCATTCATATATTCAGTGAAAGGTTGTAAAATTCTATCAATACATTTTTGTATTCAAATTCAGAAAAATCATTAATTTTAAAATAAAATTGTATTACTTAAGGAAGTTGGTTGTTATTCGTGGTGTGAATACAAATACGCTCCATCATCGCAGACCAGGGGATAGAAGGCGGTCCATGCTTCTCTAATTCCCCCAACCTTAGAGGAGCTACTGTGAGAAGATCAATGTCATCTTTATTTCTGAAGGCCACACTGGCCCGCAATTGGCGGAACGTATAAACCTGCGCAAGCGTTCTTACGTTTCTTATTGGTAGAGAGGGTATAGCAGTTTGTGTTTTTATAGAAGGCGATTATTTGTATAATTGTGGCTTTGCACGACTCCCATCGCATCCCATACTAGTTGTAGCTTGTAGTATTATTATATAGACCAGTGGATACATAAAATATTTTTTTAATTTAATTGTTAAACATTTTCTTATGGTTTCTTTATTCTTATTTTAATAGCACATTTAAGGCTATTCGTTTATTTACCTCTCTTCCACAAACGTTCAATATAACCACTATGAATGCTAATTGTACTTAAAATAATGAATAAAACGAATATCTTATAATAAGCTTTATTTAATTATGAGTTAACAAATATTTTCGTATTTTTGAAAACAGGTTGTGACCTTAACTGAATATAAGTCAAATTGCGTATGCAAATGTATATGTTACAGAAAAAAAATAAACATTGACAACTGTTTTCTATGATAATGAATATTTATGTATACGGGTACTTAACTATAAGGATTCAATTCAGTTTCGAAAGCATCATGTATTATAATACATAAAGTTAATAACTATAACGGCCGTCGGGACGTGACTTACTTAGTAAGCGAAACCTTTAAAATTATAAATTAACTACACAGTACAATACGCTCGTCGTCGCGACATACACAATAAATACCCACGTTCCTTCGCTTCAGTGTTCAAATTGAAACAATAAAACGGTGCCTTAAAACGTTTATTGTGATAATATGAAGCTATCCAAATGCGACGCTCGCTGCAACATCAGCGACCTGTGTTGCCAGTCGATCGCACTCTGTTTAGATTATTACAAATTTAAATAACAAAACTCTGAACATAGGAAAAATTAATACACTCCAATACAAAATGTATATAAACATATGTATCGGCGTTTACGCGAGTGTTCTCAATGCTCCTGGCAACACTCCGTAACTCGTTGACAATCACGTATAATCATCGCGTTAAGAGATCACACAATTTGACTTTGAATTTCAACATCCACTCTAATTTGATTATTCTATCTAGCAAATAGAAATTAACAATTAGGTACAGCTATGAATTAATTTTAAGACTTACGTTTATTACATTCGGTTAGATATACTGCGACGTGTACAATAAGTATCCTATCAGCGAGGGGGGAACAAATATTGTTTACGATATTACATTAACATACTCATCCAGATACAGAACGTTCAGATTTTATATTTCAAACGTTCTAGATATTTGAAAAGACGAGTTGTTTATTTAAAAAAAAGACGCCCATTTTCCTTCAAGACGAACGAGGCAACGCGTGTACCGCCGTCGCTTTGCCGTCGCCACTTTGCGTGTTCCGCATATCAAATTTTTGCTTTCCGCACACAGTTTCCAAGCAAAAATATACAAACGCGTCTAAGCTGTACAATTTATACACTAACAAGCGACCGCGGCCGCGAGGGAGCCATCTATGTGTACACATTACACTGTACTCAGTCTATTCACAATTCGATATTAACTTCTAACGATTACTCGTCTTCGCCGGCTGACGGGGAGTGATTCAACCGAGAACCGAACCTGGAATGTCCCCGTGACGCTTACATACCGCCATACGACTTTAGTATTGTAAACGCAAAATCTACTCGATAGAACATTAGTGAACTCCACGAGCGTCAGTCTTGTCGCACTCGTCACACTCGCCACTTCGAACGGTTTAACATAAATTATTGCACGTTATATATAAAATTTACGAATCACACTTGGAGCGTGTCGGTCGAGGGACGCGGACGAGCGTGTGCTGACGTCACTGCGACCGTGCACGACACTTGCACGAAACAACTTATTTAAGATGACTAAACAAAATTATAACTAGAATATGCATATAGCGGCGACGTGGGCCGCCCATCATCAACAACACATAACTTAGTATATTTGACGATATCTATATTATGGTAATTGTTTACTTACGAAACGTAATCGTATAATTACAGACAGAAACTATAATAATGAACCCGCAGCGTCTCTAGCTCGCTGCACTACTCGGGAATATTACTACTACGGCCGCTCATCGTGTACTGTTTGTTCGACGGTCGATGATTCGAGCGATTATTATTGATCGGATAAAAATAATCAATATAATTATCTGAATAGAACCGATTGTCTCGATCAAAATGTCGATTATTTCAATAAAATCCGATCGATTCGGTCAGTAATAATCGTTCAGAATGATTCATAAATATTGATGTTAGCTCGAATGTTCTGGAATGAATGTTTAATGAGTTCAATGATTGTTCACGACAAATAAATAGAGATTGAAGTTTGAATGAAACGTAAACTACGGACGGGAACACAAACAAAAGCCAACCGCACCTCGATTTATATGTACAGAATAATAATAGTATTGCTGTAGTGTGAAAATATAGTGATATACTAAAAATTAACCGTAAAACCTCTATTAAAAACGTAATAGTTTCGTTTTTAAACGTTTTTTTTTTATTTAGGGCCAGTGTGAGATACATAATCCGTTCACGACTATCGAGTGTGTGATATTGTAACGAGTTTTTCGAATTCTGTATATGATATGGAATATTCTAGAACTTCAGTATTGAAACAAATACAATAATGCGTTCTAGCTACGTTATATAGAATATATATCGATTAGGCATCTCGTAACTATTTTATCGACTATTTTACTGACATTTGAAAAAGAACAGGTAAATGCTTGTGTAATACAAAATAATTCTTTATCGATCAATTATTTTTTAATTATTGTACATTATGTTTGGACGTTAAATTCTCTTTGTTGATAATTTTCTATATTTATGATTTTTTAAGCGTAAGCCGTAGATATTATTTATGTTTACCAATAATCTGTACAAACGATAGCTGCCTGACTCAATGAATCGATACAAAATCAAATATACATATATAAAAGTGTAAACATGTCAAATTGTGTGTGAGATCTCTACATAGAGTAGTTTAAAACCAAATAAAAAGATACAAAATAATATTTCTTTATCTAACTTTAAGACCTGTAACCTTTACTGATTGTATTTTTCAGTTTCCATAATTAAGTTATTGCATAATACTTGTTAAATTAAATTGGGCCAATTCGAAAATATAACGTCTTCATAAATAATACAAAGCGCATATTTATTGCATATATAATATAGAAACAAATGTATTCGTTCAATATATAATAATTCTAAGAGAAATTATTAATTATTTAAATGTCAGGATATAAGTTGTTATCAACAAACTATATATTCATATATTTGTATTTCAAGTCATATTTAAAGTATGACACCATCTGTAAAAATAAGCAAGGAATTTTCTAGAATAATCAATCACATATTATATTATATTGTATCCATTTAAATTATATAGAAATTGAAACATTTGTGTAATATTTTAAATATGACTATAATCGTTATGGAGATTAACAGTTGAGAATATTTGCAAAAGAAACTTAACATCACGCACTCTAGTGTCTGGTTAAATACTCATAGAAAGCGCAAAGTAAATTTACAAGTCTCAAAAAAAATAAAAAAACTTTTCAGAAACGCTTTTAATATTCTTTTTTATTTTTCATTTTAACTTTAACATATCTACAGATTAACAATGATAGTGCAAAATTTGAACTAGAGTAATAAATATTTGATAATACCAATTGACATTAATTTCCTTTTTGACAAACATCTCAACTAGAAAAAATGGAAAAAAACATATTATTTTAATTTATATCAACAATTTCAATTACCATTTCGTTATGCTTTTATATTGTAACAAATAACTTTTATGTTCAGTTTGAATGAATGTTTCGAATCCCTTTAGGGTTGTCAACTACGTCAAAAATTTTATATACTTTCAACAATATTCCATATAACATTAAATTTGCATAAAAAAAGTAAATTCTTATTCACAAATTAAAGTAACATTCTATCAAATACTAATTGCGTGTATCATAAAGATTCTTTTAGCAACCGACAACAAAACACGAATACAATGCAATATAATAGTAGTCGACAACCCTGAACAATACAATAGTATCAACACATGAGACGTAGCTAGCTGACAGCCCTAGCGGGTGGCGGGGGGAGGCGGGTGTCGGGGCGTTAGGGGTGCGGTTGGTGTCAGGCGTCGCGTCACTTGTACGCGCGCGTCGCACACTTCTTCTTTTTACGCTTGAAGAAACAGCAACATCTGGAATAGACGGATTGTCTGCATGATGATTTTTTATAGTCTGCCTGTGGCTTAACATATTGAGTAAATTGTTTTAATACTAATAACATACAATAAGAACATATTAAATTACAATTATTTATTTATTAAAAAACAGTGAAAAATCTGTACATACATACAAACGCGTCTTTTATATACATGGAAGACATTCAAGTATTTTTTTCTGAGAAGATTGAATACCATTTTTTCCAAAGTTTCTGCTTTCCCTTTTACGTTATTTTTAAGTTTATAAGAGAGTTAAACAAAATCTTGTATTCTTTAATTGTAGTAACTCGATAACTAATGACGTCATATTACTAATAAATGCGCCCATTTAATTTATGCTTATCAATTGTAAATTTTATTTAAAAATAAATGTAGTTTCAATAATATAATAGCCTAATGTTAATGTTTTATACGGTATAAAAATTTAAACATTCAATTCAATTCATTTCGTACAAAAAATATAACATGAAAATTTTCTTGATGCTATTATTGTTGCAAATAACAAATAAAGAAAAATATATGAAATGCAATACAGTTACCTTGGGTAAATATAATTCATAGAAAAGTATAATAACTTACTACTAAGCGAATACATGTTAAGTATTCACTATATGACTTAGTTAAAATGTCAACAGAGGCGTAGGGCAGAATTCCTGAATGAATATAAACCAGGCGACGTCGAAAATAAACACAAACAACAAAAGCAAAAAATATTTAAAATAATATGAATTAAATGTTCTATAGGCTGAAATTGTATGATTAAAATATAAGAATTTGTTTGAGTTTGTTAGTTTATATAATAATACTACTTTTTATTATATTATCTATTTATTACGATTTATAAATAGTAACTGAAAGAGATTCGTGTAATGTGAACACTTGGGCGTCTACAAGACCGTATTACTTATACTTACCCAAGACAACTGTAACAATAGCTAACTACACAACACTTAAACAAAGTAAAGCTAATATGACCTTCGACATTTACAAATTTCAAAAGAAATTATTTTAAACTCATTAATCGGATTTAATTCAAGGCACTACCATTTTCGCTGAATTGTGAGACATTGCATGTTGAGTGGCGTAACTCAACGCCACACTTGTCTTACCTCAGCGAGGAAATGTTAAAATTTAAATATAATTATACTCCAAAAATCATGGGTAAATCGATTTAAAATAGCTTAATTTAAAATAAAGCAAACTAAATAAATGAATACTAACTAAAAATTAAATAAATAAATAAAAACCAATGCATACAGTTGAAACACTGACTTGGTGTCGTCGACCACGTCCACCTCGTGGTGTTGCGTGATCGGCGTGTTGCTGTGCCCCGCCGTGGGGTCGTCCGCGCCCAGCTCGCCATTCGTTGAACTCACCACCTTTATGTACAACAAAAATATATTCATTTTTGTATTCACACATTGGTTTAGTGTAAGCCTGTTGTGCTAGTTATTACTTTTTTTTTAAAAGTTGTCTTACGAAAACTGGAGAAACATTTGTTATTTGCGCCGGTACTACTCACGTCTGGAGCTTAGGTTACTTTAAGGAATCCGTGGTAAAACGTTCAAAAAATAAAGCATGATTTTTTTAATTTGAAAAAAAAAACATTTATCTTAATAAGTTTTCATTAAAAATGTACAATAAAAGAACTTAAAATTCGTGATTAACTTCATGTGATTGTTACAAAATATTTTTTGCCTAGCCTAATAATTTACCAAATATAGGAAAATAAAGCAGGATTACAATCTAAGCCGACGATGTCTATTATTATAAAGGTTTTTAATCAAATGTATTGTGTAGAATTTTTGTTTCTTTTGTAATTAAATACACATTTAAATAAGGCTGTTTAATTAATAAACATTGATTATAGTATATCCTTTTTATTTTATATTTATAAATGAATTATTGTTAGGAACTTTAGGTCATTTTTTCATGATATTTCTATTCTTCATTATTGTTAAAAATTAACAACAGAAAATTGACATGTTTTTAAATGAACTTAAAGCGAATTGATAAATACACCCGTTTAAAATCAAGCAATATCTTACTATTTTCAATAAAATTTTACATTAAATCCATTAACTTCAACACATACAAAACAACAACAAGGCACTTGGGGGTTTATTAAGCGATACAGTTAAGGATATTGGCTTTAACTTGAACATCGAGTTAGCTCCGACTAAGCGACAGTCATAGCACTCTAACGACAAAATTATTTAAGCATTTACTTTAAAACCGTATAATTATCTAAAATATCAAAGTATTAAGCGTTTCGTAGAGTCTGTTATGGAAATATTGGCTTGTGTCACATTGAAAGCACGTACGAACTTACTGTTTCCAATTAGCTATATTATTATTATTACAGCATTGACAATAACTTTTTTCACATTTTATTTAAAATAGAATAAAATAATTCCCAAATAAAAAAATATAATTACGAAAAAAATAAATTTGACGTAGATCACGAGACGTATCAATAACAAATTTTATTTAAAATGTTAATTGTTGGCACAAATCGAAATGTTTTATGAATTATTTATCTATAATCCTTTAATAACGACTTTTTAGGTAATATAAATAACCAAGAAATTTATATATGAATTTTGAAACATTATAACATAATCTAGTAACTAATTCACTCTTTTATTAAATATATATCTGATCTCAACCAAAAGATAAAGTCAATGCTTTAGCATCAAGCGACATGCAAACACCACACAAGGGTTGCCGCAAAATGTTCACAACTGACCGTGGACACCGAGCCGGGAAATTTCACATACCGAAAATGTTTATTCTTCAACAGCTAAAAAATAAATACATCAATGTACGTACATTCACATATCATAGACATAAACATGGCCGAAAAATAAAATATATCATGCATAATTGTATCGGACGTTTACTTAATCGCCATGCTCTCAGCAAAAATAGATATGTGGGTCGATAATTATTAATCAAAATAAAGTTTCAAATATAGCCTATTGTATGTTTTAAATGTGTTATCAAAACATTGCACGATAATATTTTTAAATAACAATGTAATTTTATAATTATGCAATTTTATAATAAGGTGAAGAATATTCGTATTTCACAATTCTTATCAGTAGCGTGGAGTATTTGGTCGTTGGACTACGTGTGTTGGTTGTAGGATCCAATACCAATATGGTATTTTAATACAAACGTATTAAATAATATATACAATGTCAGTTCCCTTATTTTTATAATGCTTTAACTTAATGTGACGATAGATATATACAGCAAGTTTTAATTCAAAGTAAATAAATATGTTTAATATTTAATATTTAGTTTGTGTTCGATTTTAATTAGAATTTAAAAATAAAATACAAACGATTTTACATAAATGGGCATACTATACAATTCAGTAATTTCCCTATCTATATTAACGTTCAAACTGAAGCTCAATTACAGCCCAGGTTGACGTAACAAATATTATGTTGTCATACAATAAAAACCACAAAATATCGAACCCAAACCCCTCACCTGTACAGATCCGTGTCGGTCCGCCGGCGTCAGGTGTCCCGTGGCCAGGGGCGTCGCCTTGCCGCTGTGCGGCCAGTTGCCGCCCGTATTGGCGGTGCCGCCCGTACCTGTATCTTTTACTGCGCCCTGCAAAGTCGTTTTAAACTAGTTGTACTACCAATTATTGACCATTATAACACGTCAAGCCCAATTTTTTACCATCTCCAATGAGAATTTAGACAAATTCTTTCTTAATAAAAATAATCAATGTATATGGTAGAGGTGGTTCCTTCCTCACATGTAAAATTCCCGCTTTCTATAATAGGTCAGTTACTCTTTAACGCAAGTTGTATATACTATTACTATTAAAAGAATTTATTTAAGTTAATTCGCAATAAAATTGTTGTATTTATAGGAGGGAGAAATAAAGAAAATACAAGCAAAATAAAAAAATTAATAAAAAAAACTTGATTTGAAATGATTTTCAAAATTAAATTAAAAATATTTGAACAAAAAATAGATATTTTTTTATTAATTAACTAATTTACACGTGGCGCAGATAATTCACGGTAAAAGCTGACAATCAAGATTTGTCTCATATATAATTTTTGTTGCTTGCGTTGTAAGTTTTTTGCTTTGTAATTCTAATATGAATGTTTTTTTCTCAAAATAACTACGTTTATAATAGCAATAGTGAATGGATACTAATTTAGAAAGTAATTCTAATAAACCAATTAAAGAACAGAAACAGAAGTCATGTGTAACAATTAACTTTAGGTAATCACTAAATCTAAATAAGATTGACCTTGTAAGGCTTGATCTGGAAATTGGCTTAAACTTTTATTTATATACTTCAGCTTAAGATTTAAATACTTACTTTATTTATTTCATGTAAACACCTAAGTGTTGGATAATGTCTAGCTAAAAGTACTAAATAAAAAGAAACCTAATTGGATTTCTGTACATAGTAGAATATAACATAAATATATAATTTAAACAAAAAACCTTGTTATACACAAAATGGTTAGTTTCAAGACGAAAATATACAACTTTACGTAAACACACTATGGCTCAGGACATCTAGCGAAAAAGTAAGAAGCGCTACAAGCGGCTATAGTTTAGAATGTAATGACTATATTATTGTTAATGTGTTAAAAATAATGATATTATACCATTTAATACCTATTTTGTAATTTCGTAACTTTCACTAAAGAAAAAAACGAGTATAAAACTCGATAATTATTTAAGTTTTTCTGCGTGAAGTGTATCTAACTTATACTTTATATAGGGATATGCAATTGATATATGAAGATGGAGAGATTTGAGCTTGGGAAAGCAAACTATTGGATCACATCTCAAACAAAAAACTTATTAAAAGGCTGTCAGTTCAAAGTGGCTTAACTCATACTTAACTAGATAAAAAATCTCACGTAAATAGATAAAAAAACAACATTTATGTTCATAACGCTAAAAATACTTAAAATATTCATATTTTTTGTATAAATACATTATTTAAGTTAGGCCACTTTACTGACGGCGTGATTTGTCAAACCTCTCCGGATATAAGCGCCGCCTCATCGTCCTCAACCAAACCAATCATATAATCACACAAATCATCCTGCACCGACAAACAAATTATATGAGTGACCCGTCTTTTCACTAGTTTATTTGAAACGGAAATGTTATAGTATAGACATACATAGTCGCCGTATCATGTTAACTAAATTTGCAATATAATTACATTCATTACTCTCCTTAAAACAGTAATTTTAGTTTATTTTGCATTAAGGACTTTAAAAGTTTAATAATGCCCATTAAAAAAACTTAATTTCGGCTTAAAATACACGGCAACGATATATTACATTAAATATTTGAAATAATACATCAGCAAAAATAAATCCATAACAAGCGCCATTCTCCAAAATAGGAACTAGTGAAGACACTGGCATAAGAAGAAAAAAATATTTGTAAAAAAATAAAATTAACCCATCAATATTTCCTACAAAAGCTTTTTAATAATCATTTAAAGTTGTGATTTTGAAGACCTACGCGTGCTATATTAGTGGCAGCTATATATTATATAAAAAAATAATATAACCTAACATTATGATTCAGTTGGATAATTGGTACGAAATTAAATTTATTTATACTAACTTATCGCCTACATTTGTGACAAATGGCCTTCACCTTCTATAGCATCATAGGTATACAATACAAGGTAAGGCCTTAATCCAATTGAAGTATTGAAGCCTTGGCTTTCTAAATGTCAAAAATAAATTGACATTGATTTCTACTTATGCTTTAATTCTATTGAATGATATGTTAAAGTTAATTTAATTTTTATATATATTTTTTTAATTTGACGTTTAGCCAAAGAGAAGAAAATAGAAAGCCTATTCTACATATCAAAAAATATTTCATAATCATTAAATTTTTAAAACTTTCCTAACAATTACAATTCATTCAGGCATGTATCATATTTCTTTCACCGTCATGTACACTTTCATTTATTTTATTATTACCTTGTGGAAGGGCTGATGTCTATCTCGGTTGGGTGACACGACAATCTCGTGACCGGTCTGGATAGAGCCCACGGGAGTAGACTGAAATGGAAAACATACATTTTCAATGTGAAATGTAATAATAAGATGTATTAATAAAATAAGTACTATATACTATTAACGATATAATTATAGAAATATGAGCTACACTGTGATGAATATACATATTAATATATTCAAATTGATGAAATTAAATCATATTTATATGATGAATAATATTAGAATAGCGTAAATGATTTATATATTTATATATATCATTAGCATTATTACTAAGTGAAATCTCCTGTTACAATAATCAAATAAAAGTCAATATAAGAAAATCTATAATATACTTAACAAATTTCTGAAAGAAGCCTAATATAAAAAGTAGTGTACACTACAAGATTTAGCTAAAGCTAATTGAACGCCTAGCTAATAGTTTTAGTGACGTAAGTACATACGTACGTACATACATTATATATGTATTATAGTACTGACCTTATCGGATTTATTTCTAACGATATTGGATGGTGGCGCGTTACGCAATATTCGCATCACATGCATATTCGCGGGCTGTATGCGTGCAACATACGTATAACATGCTTTTATAATTTAAGCTAAAAGCTTTATTAAAATATAAAAAAAATAACAAAATTAATAATTCTATAAAAAATATATCAGAACTACACAAAAACACACATTCACAAAATAACTTTATTAATAATAACAATAATAAATTACAATATCTAGCAATTAAGAATTTAACTAAAGCATTGTGTTACAATTTTCTCTGCCTAATTGTTAGTGTTTAAATTAAATAAAAAAAAAAACAATTAAATTAGCATTAAAGGTAATAAAGAAAAAAGAGTTTAATAAAGCGGTTAACAAGCACATTGATGTACACAAAGGATTTCGTCAATGAATATGGGAGAAACTTGAGATTTTGTTTAAATATGTTTTCAAAGTGATTCATTTGTACTTTTATTAAGCAAATAATTTAAAATAACATTTATTATTTCGTATTATTGTAAAAATAACCTCTTCTGTATTGTATTTTTAAAATACAATGGTATTTTCTTTTATCATACTATGTATATATATATATAAAAAAATTAAAATGTCTTCTACACAAATGTAACACTAGTTATTTGTAATTTTACATAAACCAAGTAAGTACAAGTAAAATAGAATAAATATAAATAATTTTCAAAATTATTATAGATCATTTTAATCGTGTTTCTCGGTCTATATGTTAAAAGTGATCTTCAGATCTTCTAAGCTAGTGTCTTCAATCGTGTTAACTCATCACCTATCGTGTGATGGAAAAATTATAGTTAAATCAATTTATTACTTATTAACAATCAATTTATTACTTATTAACAAACTGTTATGTATTGCTAATACCTATAGTTATTTATACGTTAGTCATCTATCTAATAATTATTTGAAATTTTCAAGAACCCTTAGATCTTTTGGGAGTTGATTATAATTATTATTAAGCAAAATCATTGCACATACTAATGGCAAGGTACAACTAAGTGGACAATAAATAAGAATTGTATTAAATAATGATAAAATTTACTGTGTGTGCATATTATGAAGCTCAACAAATTGTTGAGTATTTCCAAGCATTTAGTATTAAATGCAAAAAATGTATAAAACATAGGTAAATACAAAAAAATCATACAAACAGGATAAGCAGAGTTAGGAGACAAACTACTTTTCGAGATATATTCTGGCACACAAAGTAGTATAGTAGTATAGTCAAGCAGACAAATATTAGTACTTATCAAAGAATTTCAAGTCATTGTATTTTGGTTTACATAAAAGCAAAAATGTCCTCAAAGTTAAAAGCATCAGACAGTCAAGTACACTCAAAAGTGAAAAAGTAACATTCCGTATTGTAAAACAAAAGTTTAAATAACATTTACATAACGTAACTCGATAGGAACATATAGGATAAACAGCCATAGACGGATTTATAGAATCAATTTTTCAATTCTTGCTATATTAGACATTTGAAACGAAATGTTACTAGTTACATAAATCTATGTTAAGATGCTAACAACACACCAAACAAAAACACAAAAAGTACACTCAAACACACAACCCAATCAACGAAAGCTCACCATAGTCTTGCCAGTCCAATCGAACTCCCCGTCGTCGACGTAGCCGCGCCGTTCGAACAGGTCGCGGAACATGCGCCGCAGCTGGTCGTAGTCGGGCGTCTCGAAGAAGTCGAGCCGCCGCACGTAGCGGAGGTACGTGGCGAGCTCCTCCGGGTGTCCTTCGCATAGCACCTGGAAAATTGATCGGATCTTTGTATAACTCACTTTTAACTTCTTTAGTCCTAAATCAAATATCATATTAATGACATCAAATATTTAATTTCAATTCCACCCGTGCTTTTGAACTATATGTTTAAAAAATATTTGATAAAAGCTAAGGAAATAAAGGTGAACGTGAATGTCCTATTCCAATACACGAGTTGGGACAGGGACCGATATCGCTGAAGAAGGTCGGGTGAGGAAGAAACACGAGAGGTTTAAGGGTTGCTTCTAGAAGCCAGAAGAACGGCCACGGAAGGGATGCGAGCAAAGTCTACCGGCGTAGTATCAGCGCTGGAGAGGTGGCGCGGCACATGGCTGGCGAGGAGTGTGAGAGAACCTTAAGAATTTGAAATGATGTATTACGTTTTGAAAGTGATATATAAAAAAATGAATCCTGCAATGTTAGTAGTTTTAAATATATTTTAATAAAGACGACTTCTACATAAAGATAAACTGATTAGTTAAGTTACAAATAATGTTTTTTGGTTACATCAAATGAATAATAATGTATTTATAATCTAACGAAATTAAACAAAAAAATTAGTTTTCGTTAGAGTAGAGTCCTTATTGGATTCCTTGATATAAACTTCTTTAACGGCAAATTAAATCAGTGTATTAAAATACTTCTAAAATATACAATGCATATACTATTTAAGTATAATTACTGTTTTATTTTTTTATTAAAAAAA
Source organism: Dryadula phaetusa (assembly GCA_032432895.1). Taxonomy (NCBI): domain Eukaryota; kingdom Metazoa; phylum Arthropoda; class Insecta; order Lepidoptera; family Nymphalidae; genus Dryadula; species Dryadula phaetusa. The sequence continues at coordinate 4,596,066 of JAOYRS010000060.1, read as the reverse complement.
TATTAAGCAATTTGATTTTGAAGGCAAGAATTTCATAACAAGTAGATACTATGTGAGGAATGTCAACACTTCCTTAAACAGCTATAAGTATTCGCATCACATAGATATAATATACAACACACTAAATTTAATGTATCAATACTTTTTTTGCTCAGATACATATAGAAACATTATCAATATATACTAAGCAATACTTAGTCAAAAGTGGATATTTTAATATTACAAACAGACATTTAAATTTATTTATTTGTATACATTAATCAGTTATATATAAGACATCACTTATTTTTGTACCTATGATACTAATAATATCGATCAGGACTAGATTACTTAAAAATACATATATTTTAGTTACTGTTCATAATTTTTTTTAATATATATATTATAATGATCACTTTACCTCAATAGGAGTAGCTCGTTTAGTATCTCCAATTTTTTGGTATCTTTCTTTAAGTGTATCAGCTTTTAAACCCTGCCAGGGTAAGGAACCACGTAAAAAATACATAAACATATGCCCCAGAGCTTCCAGGTCGTCGCGTCTAGATTGTTCTGAAAAAAAAATTACAAACATACTATGTTATATGAAATGTAAATTTTTATTACGTTTATATATCTTTACGCTCTTTACCAAATAAGACAGAACATATATAGTTAATATATAAGTTAATATTATTTAAAAATTTAAATGAAGCAAATATTACGTGAGCCACTTGAAATATAGAGTACAAGAAATAATAAAACCGTTACTGCTATTAAGTTTCACTAAAATTTTATGCTAAGAAATTACAGTTCATCTTTTTAACTAGAGTGTAGTTACAAAAATATTATCCATTTAGAAATCTTACAACGTATATAGCGTGAAACATTAAAATATTAAGCGACCAAGGTCAATTTTTATGACCGTTGGTGACCACTTTCGGCTGTGGGTTCGATTCCCACTCGGGAAAATGTTTATGCAATAAGACAAAGCCAGGCGTTGAGTTCCGCCATTTACATCAGCGGCAAAATATAATGTCTTAATAATAAGTTTTCTCTGACTATACACTGCTACGCGGGATAGTTGAAACTATATAAATAAATAAGCCTTGATATAATTTCATATACCTTTTCCTAAATGTGTATTTATTGACATGTATCTCGCAGTCCCCGTGAGTGACTTGTGCTCCCGGTATGGGATATGTTTGTTTGTCTCTAAGTCTATATATTCTTTGGCCAAACCGAAATCTGAAAAAAAGAGTATGTTTTATAATGACATAAAAAAATCTTACAAACATTTTCGGATTAATAAAGTATTAATAGCGTATTCTTTCAAATTATATTAATACGCGAATATATACGTGAAGAATAGAAATACAGTATACAGTATTAATAAAATAAATATTACACATACAACTATGCGTTTGACATACACTTTTGTAAAAATTGATATAGGCAAATCGTACACGTTACTAAGGCTACATTTATTTACGTGTCATCAGACTAGTATTTTTGAAGACTAGGTGTAGAGATACGTTCACGTTAATATTTAAAAATAATACTTTGAAAGACAATGCATTTCGGAAATTATTTTTTATTTATCAGTCAATCATTTCGATTCAACGCGATTTATAATAAGTTTAGTGTGTCATCCTACAAATATTTAAAATTTTATCAATAACAGCTAGTTAAAGATAACATAAAAAGAACATTAAGAAATAATATAACCTATATAGAAAAAAAATTAAAAAATATAACAAAATTTAAAAAATAAAAAAAATATATCAATAAATATAAAAAAACATGTTCAGCATTCATATTATTATATCTTTAGACTGAACGGTTCGAGGGAATGTGGCGAACGCGTCAAAAAGCGGTCAAACAACAAGGGAACTTAGAATACTTAGAAGCAGCTATTGTTGGAAAGGTATGATTCAGTTCTTATCAATCGACCATAATGGTGATGATTCCGAACCGCTCTACTTCCAGTTACATTATTATCATTATTTTTGTTTTGTAAAGTGTAAAGAAAATAAATTACGTAGTAAATTCATTTTTATTAGTGACATTTTTATTAGTTCGTGTTTCTGTTGAATTAATATTTTCATGAGTAAATGATATGTATAGTATATGAGTATGAATTTTGTAAATATATGTATATTATTATTATGAATAAGGATGTGGTACAATATATATGATATATATTTATATTACTTGAAACCGTATTACTTGAAAAATCTCCTAACTTTAAGGTTGTCTGAAAGAGTTCGTTGTTTAGCGACAAGATCGCCAGATGAGACAAAAAAGCCTTATCTTTTTGTAATAATTGTTTTATTATAATAAATGCAGTGTTCAAATAAATAATAGTAAAAATTAAAACAAACTACGTTATATCACTATGTTATATTTTTATATATTATTAATTATGGTACCAGATAATGAGTTTAAATTAACGAATAAAGTAATAAAAAAATAAATTAAAACAGTATTAAAATTCACTTTTATCCAAAATCTATCTAAAAATCATACCAAAAAAAACAATCAGATATCAAAAACTAAAGCCGTAAAACGTAAAAACGCTTACAGTAATAAGCATATTAACAGTAACATAATGCGAGTAAAGTCGTAGGCTCCGAACTATAAATACTGTATTTCAACCGCAAACCTTTCTGTAGCATATATAGTGTTACCTCGCGCGTATTCAATGTACCGTGTTACCTAACGACACACACGTATTGTGCCGCATTATAATACTACTTTATCAATTATATTATCACACATATGTTGTTACAGTTATAACAGAATTTACTTTCACGCATATATATATATATATATATATATATATATATATATATATATATATATATATATATATGTTATATTATTATATATAATTCGGGAGAAAGCAGAGTACGGAGTGTCTTGAGTGTGAGGTACATCATAATAAAATATAATAACATAAATAACTCTAGTAGGATAAAAGCGTGAAGATAAAAAAAATGCTTGAAAATCATCTATTAAATACATTACACGTTAACGAATCACGTTTAAATAGTGAGAGCTAGGAATTTACCCATTTACTAAATCATAGGTAGGGTAACTCTTTATGAATATGTATGTACATACATTAAAAATAATATAAAACGAGTTTAGTCATGACATCATTTTTGAAATATAAATTATATATTATATAAAAAAAAAACACCGAAAGCCAGCTGACGTAGGGTAACGGTTGCTACTCACATTGTCTGCAGTGCATAATGGGATTACGAAGGCCAAGTGGCTATCGATTCGCGAAAACTGGGCCTTTTCAAGGCAAAATGTTTATCTTACTCTTTGATTGACCTCCATTTGGTATAATTATGTAATTATTAAAACTTACATAAATCGTATCATATAATATAAACTAAAAATAAATTAATATATATTTTAAAATTAGAGCAAGTAGGATAAGTTATATTTTTGTATAATTTCAGCCCATATCAATAAATGATATTAATTATTTATTGATGTTATCTGACATCACGCCCTTCTAATTAAATTTAGTCGAATTAAAATCCATAATCATCGCGTGTACTTAAAAAGGTTTCAATCACACATATATAATTAAAATCCATAAATTTTATTATAATTTTTACATTAATTCAACACAAAAGCTTACATTTCTTTAAAAAATTCAAATATTATAAGCCAATTTCCTAACCCTTTAATATTAAAGTAAAAAAGTGTACAATTTGCAATAAATAATATAGTAATAATTTCAACTTCATATGGAATTTAATCATTCAACACGTTTCATTGAACTAGTTAATCCAAGTATGGGGTCACTTTTTGTAGCGACACACTTACATAATAAATTGGTACCATATTTTTTGATACAATATACATAAAATAACATTTGTCACGAATAGCTGTCACGTGTCACCGTGACAGTGCAAAGGTTTCTTCACATTTCTATATAGGAATTCATGTGACTATATATATTCTAAATTGGGTATTTAAATTTAATTATATTCATGTAGTATCTATAATAACATAAAATAAAATAAAGTTTTCCCGGAACTCGGCTTGTGGCGGTCGAGATGGAACACCGTGAGGTAAACGGAGTCCCAGATAACCTATCCCGAGTCCCCAAAGAAGGGAAGGTATCCGTAATATGAATTCTTTACTTAGTAATATTTATAATGTAATGTATATTTATTCTTACAAAATATACTCTAAATTAATAAATATAATCAATGCGCTGCAATAAAACAAGTGCATGTGGAAAGTTCATATTCCATATAGATTTAGTTTAGTAGTTAAATTAAATAGTCGTAGCATACATGATAAAAGCGTTAGTATGGTAATAAAAAAAGAACATTACGAAAATGTAACACGAATGAACATGTTCATTCAATATTAGTCAAAAGATATGTGAACTCACCAATGATGTGTATGATTTTTTCTCTTTTACTCGTAGCTCTACCTATTAAAAAATTCTCGGGTTTCACGTCCCGATATATAAGATGCCTCGTGTGGACATATTCGATGCGATGTAACTGTAAAGGATGGACACTCATTAGTTGTCTTTATTGCGGTGATTAGGACGAATTGTTGTAGATTACGTTTCATAGTCTTGATCAATTTATATCGTCGTACATTAAAAACTCTAGAATTTGTAATTAAACGCTGTAAAATTTACAGTAAGCTAATCTAACGTTAGGCTGACGGCAAGTATCAAAATTATTCTTTTTACAGGTAATGCAACTAGCCAAAATGTGTTATGAATTCATGCCAAGACTTATCCAATACAGTAAATCTATATAATAGTACTGCAATTGTGTTTAACTGGGTCAAAAACTATCATAAAAATGCGAAAATGAGCCATTAAATTAATACTTTACTTAAAATTATTCTAAAATACATATTACTTTAAACCTTTAGCAATGATCTTAGTAAGAACTTACCAGCTGCATAGCGATCATCAATACAGTCTTTAAGGAGAAGCGACGGCCGCACAAATCGAATAAATCCTCTAGCGACGGACCGAGTAATTCCATGACCAACGCATTGTATTTACCACACGGGCCGAAGTAGTACACTTCGGGAATACCTTCCGCTGTCGAGGGAGCTAAAGGACCCAAAGGAGAACGGGTGGGGAAGGGAGGAAGAGATAGAATTATTTTAGACTTTATTACTTACTTTGATGAACATTGCTCTCACTCGAACCGCTTATTACACAACACAGAAGCCGATATTCAATCGCGAGAGCAATGTATACAAAAAATAGAAAAAAATGTGCTTGTGGCGGCTAAACAACGACATGACCAGAGTTTGCCCCCGCGATGGGGACACCACGTATTCGATATCGGTTGCGGTGTTGTGTTGGAGGGATTGTCGCGTGAATCAGGAATAGCGCACCCTTATACGTCTCATTTTGTACTGCATATCTTAAATTTGGACAAATAAATAAAAAACTCTATTGAATGTTTAAATGAAAAACTTTAATTTAATTATATAACACATATTAAAATTTTTCATTAAATTTCATAAAAACATTACAAATTGATGACATTCGTTCGCTATTCCTGCTATTTATTACGTACATTGGATTCGTTAACTTACTAATTGCATAGCAATCATAAGGACCGTCTTGAGTCTGAACCTTCTCCCGCAATGAACGAAAAGATCCTCTAAAGAGGGTCCTAGCAACTCCATGACCATAGCGTTGTAGCGACCGCCACAAGTACCCAAGTAGAACACTTTAGGTATGCCCTCTAAGCAATATTATTATTTGTATTAGACGTTACAACAGTATTATCTAATTAAATTTATGATTTCTCTTTTGATCATTTTAAATCTCAGATTTTAATAAAAAAAAAATTATATTAAAAACACCTTTCTAGAAACAGTGGTTTCATACGAATATAAATGACGCTCATCAGTCACAAATAATATTAGAAAAATGTAATTGCGTACAATGTTTAGAATTTCACACCTAACTTTCATAAGTAATTTTCACGATAAAGTAAATAAAGGCACTTGCTGTCATTATTAGACAATGTTAGCTAAGAAGGATAATAACAATTATCTTTGTGAGATAAGATAAGCGCGAGAAAATCTAAAAATGTCTAAAATCTTCAGCAATAAATTTATGTTTATTTTTTTTATTTCATCCAAACAGGTGTAGTCTAAATATTCTGTTTAGTAGTGTAACGAAAATTACACTCTTATGAAATCTTTCTGGGAACATACACAAACTATTCGATATTGTAAACAATGACGAGCGTTGTGTACATTCAGTATTTACAACTGCTGTGAACAATTGAGATATTTCTTTTATAGAAACTGTGATTTCTTTTATGAAAATTATAATTGTTATTGAATACAATACTAAACTTACTATTATTATGTATCTATTTTATGGCAAGTAATTCCTCCAAAAATTTGTCTGTATAAGTTTACAAATAATAGAAAAATGTCACTCATTTAAATTGTTTTGAAATTGTATTGAGACAAACGTTTATAATGTAAATTACAAGAAACTCACCGTGCGTTCCTAATAGTTTGTAAAATCGATATTCTAGATGTAATTGTGGAGCCTTGGACTTCATAGGCTCCATCTTTATCGCTACATGTTCATTGTTGTACAGATTTTTTCCTGAAAACAAAACAATTGTATTAGTATTTGTCGGTTAAAATGACAAATTTGTATAATACAAGATTTGCGTAACTGTTATACATATATTAGAATGACGCAAACAAACATCCGTATGTATTAGCTTCATTATTATTTGTAAAGTGCTTATGAACGATTTCGGCTTTAGCATGAAATATATGAAGATAATCAACCGACCAGATGGCCACTATTAAAATTTACTGACACCCTATTCTTTTTTTCTAAGTGCCTAACTATAAAATTATAAAAAAATTAATGCATCATAATTCTTCAAGACACGTTTTATTAAGTCACATATGAATTCTTTCTTATTAAGACCTGGAATTATCACGGGGTAGATGGAATCGTATCAATATTTTGGTACAGTAAAGTATGAATTAAAATATAAAACACATAAGTCCTTTGTTGTCCTTTTAGTATTTGCCTCGAAAACGCAATACACAGTCAATGCTATCAGCATTATATATAGTACTTATATACAGTATAGCTTATTTATTTAAAATTTAACGCTTTATTCCGCATAACAGGGTAGTCAGAAACCACCCAGACTCAAGGCACGTCCTTAACTGATTTCCACTAGAAATAATTATTCCCTTGAGTGGGAATTGAACCCACAGCCTCTGTTTACTTGAAAAAATCAATCGAATAAAGATAATATTTAAGTAATAGTTTCATTTCGATGCACCCACACTACAAGGCATGAATTTTCGTCGAAGTGAAATTAGCAAACGTACTGATTTAATATTAAAAAACTTTTACAACAATTATTTTAATTAAAACTTTTAAAGAAATATTTGACTATTCAAGATTACGACTTTGATAGGTTGACATGTATGACGTCACGTGTCTGATGATTCAGATAGTGTTCCTCGTAAAGATCCTCGTTATCAAATCTCAATGGTCCGCTATCTTATCAGTGGACAAATTAAATAAAACAATAAGTTACCTATACCATCGATATACCTTGATACTACAGTGTTATCTTAAAGGAACAATTGATATTATATTCGTTTCAATAATTGCAAAGACAATAATCTTTTTATTGTTATGAAATCAAAATATATCGCTAGTTGGTCATTAGAAGCTTACTACATAAATGATGTATAAAATATTTATCAATTTGTATTTAGTAAGTATACTTACCACTAACTTCAGAGCTAAACATAAAACTTAAAGCATAAAAATTAAAGGACATACATAATAATCATGACTCGTTTGTATAATTTTTATTTTTTTAAACTTCACGCTTTTATCCCGCATAGCAGGGTAGACGGGAATTATCTAGTGTGAAGGCACTCCGTACTCCACTTTCTTGCGAATTCGATAAATTGTGTGTTTAGGGGCGGGTAAATGAAAATAATTGAAATATAATAATTCCACGAGTGAGAATCGAATCCACAACCGGTCGCGTTTACTGTCAGCCGCTGATCCGCTGCGCCACAGCCGGCCTCATTTTTTTTAATATTTGTCAGAAAGATTTTTACAATAACATTCATTCGTAGAATATTCGTAGTAACAACGTGAAAGTGTAAAATGTAATTAGGTTAGGGTAATTGGACGTGTCATCCAAATGAAATTCAAATGGAGTTCAAGTTCTACTGAATCCCGATTTAGTTAAACATTTTAAAGGCCTGCTCACAAATGGAATTGTAATAATTACTTGTAATTGTATCTACAATTTATACGTAGGTTCGAGTAGATAATAGAGTCGTAGTTCTGCACAACCTTATGTATAAGTTATAATTTTTGTAAGATTATAAAATGACATTTTCTTTTTCATCCGAAAAATTCAACAATTTTGTTTGGTTGTTAATATAGTATCTTAATTATATTATATTTAGTTGCATTTAATGCATGTAAAAACATTATGTACAAGTAGGTATATATTTCATACAAATAAAAGCGGAATTTATATCCTTTTACATATAATTTTCGTTATTAATTCATTTCACTAAAGAAGAAGTTAAGTCATTTTCTAATCTCTTACTTTAAAAAATAATCTGCATTTTATTTCTACATTAAACCGCCGTCATATTTGCCTTAAATCTAAGGGATTATGCACTAAACACAACATTTCAATTTAAATATACTTTTTTATAACGCTCTTAACATCAAGCTACTTATTGGAATCAACATTTCTTTATTTAGATCTTGTTTTGTGAAATTGGCAAGAAAAACACGTTTTGATAATAATTCCTTTAATGACATTGACTTGAGTTATATTCTACTGGTTTTTTTAGAATGGTTAAAGTTGATTTTTAATATTTTTTATTAAATTTTATAAAGCAATGTGGAATACGTAATATATACAAATTCAAATTAAAAATAGTTCACCGTCAACATGTCACAAGTATTACCTAACTCTGTGGTTCGTAATGTACAACCCGAGGCGGAGTTACTCGAAACGTAACAAATCTAGATTTAATTTCTTATCTGCGAATGCCATTAATTGACCTAGAAATGTTCACGAGTTTGCGTCAAATCGGCATCACATGAGATGATAACGACATCTGATATAGGTACAAAGAATTATGTCACATGACGCGAATGGGATCGATATAATCTGACCCTTGCCCCACTACCACAAATTGAGGTCACAGTTTTATTCTCAATATTATGACGCGAGGTTTTTCTTTATTTACGTTCTGTGCGTCGTTGTCTACAAGCCTCAGAAAAGCCAGTGAAATAAACGGGCAAGTGTAACGCAAACTGTTTATACTTGTATTGTACACAGATAAAATAAATGTTTGCTGTACACGTACCCACGGTTTGCATAAATAATATTACTTAATTTATATAATTACAATAATAGTTAATTATTCTATATTTATATAATTATATATTTTGCACAAATAGAAAAATATGATGTAAGAGGAAATAAGTTGAACGTTTTCGATCAATGCCAGGAAGTCGTCGGAAAAAAAAAGAAAGACTTGAATGAAATCAAAACTTTTTCGAAGTTAACGTCAAAGTTATTACTAAAGTTGGTATAAATGAATTAGCGTACGAAAAATTGCGCAGAATCATCGTTCTTAATAACTGTAACTTATAATAAAGGACCTCGATAAACTCATCGACCGGTATCATTATAAGCGATCCAAATCCATCTGTTAGTTTTACGATTTTCAAAATAATTCTATCGGACATCGTCACATGTGCATCATATAATGACATTTCAGATGACGTGGGTCCAATCCAATTCCCATGTCGCAGCCATACAAGTTGCAGGTGATATAAGCGATACGAAACCTTACTGCGTAGGTGATTACGCTTGTGCGTAAGGTCAAAGTAGAATATCGACGGTTTAATTTGCATTTATAAATAAATTTCTAACAGTAGTTTATTTTGTTTATTCTCTTAGACGGGTCATTATAAACATTAAAGCCAAGAAAAGTTAGCATATACATATATGTAGTTTATACATACAATATTATGTATTTATTTATAATTAAATAAGTGATATCTTATAGTAACTAATCAAATAGTTAGTAAGTTTTACAATATTTAATATTAAATAAAAATAGTTTTTTGTCTAGTATTTTTAGGAGAACTACAGACTGGAAGTTTTAGAAGAATTATACGTAGAAAAAAATACATTTAGCTTCCCCCTACCTAATTAATCCACGTAATATAAAAATCAGTAACAATCAGTACATACAAAATATTTACTACATATCATTTCTATCTCAGTATAAAGAAAGCGTGTAAGTGTTTCTGTGCACTTAATTACTTTACGAACGATTACTCCCAAAAGTTTATCGAACTCGGAAATCAAGAGTTTAGTGACTCATTCGTATAGCGCAAAATAAAATTCCTTTAATATTAGCTGTTTAAATTTTAGTTTCCTATCTTATTCTACCATTTAACTAAAAATCCTTTCACAAAAAGCTATAATATAATGATTCATATGTTTTATGTTACGTCGCACTCACGCTTTTACTTTACGCGATTATAAATAAATAAGCATAATAAAATTTGGCTAAATAAGGTGATATCTTTTAATGATACTTACATTAAAAGGTAATGATAAGTTTATTTTTTTTTATTTTAACCGTTAGCTTTCTAAATTACTTAAAAATGCAGCTTTACCCCGCATAGCGGGATAGACAGAGACAACATATCGTCGACACTCCGTCGACTGCTTTCCGCCAGGAATCGAGGCATTGCGTGTCGAGTGGCAAACTCAACGTCGCTCCTAGTTTTAGGAGAGCAGAAAAATGAATATAAGTTTTAAATATTATCATTCCCTCGAGTGGGAATCAAACTCACACCCAATCACGTTTACACGTTTACAGTGTGATGCTCTCCGACTGATCTTAAGTTCTTTGTAAAATTTTAGTGAAAGCTTGTAATATCTACGTTTGTTGTACTGTGGAATTTCAATTATCAATCTATATAGTAAATTGCGTTTGTATTAAAATAACCTTACCAGAGTAAAGATGCAAAAACGTATTGCTAAATCGATTGACGCCAAACTCGGCTAAGGTTATTGAGCAAACCTTAGAATAGAAAATTAACAGTAATGATATCATACATATTTGTTATGTCATTGAATTTAATTATTTTTAACATATTTTTTGTTTATTACTTATTCTTTTAAACATTATATATTACGAAAATTATAAACTACATTTTTAGCATTAACTTTCTAAGTTTTAAAAAGTTACCGTTAAAAAAAACCTTATTGTTTAACTAACTGAAAGAATAAGCCGCGTTCGCAAGATGTCAAGAAATTTTAAATTGGTAACAAGCGAGCGTCGACAAGTGGTTCACACTCACGGCTTATAATAGCCATGCATTTCGTACGACGATTTCATTGAAAACACCTGCACTACGTTTGTTATATCCTTAACTGTATTATGATGCTTAGGTTTTGTAATCATTAAAATGACCGTGTAAGTAAAGTTATTATAAGACTGTAGTTATTAACATGCTAGTTGATAAACAACTAAATATATTACATTGAAAGTAATGGGAATATAATTGTCTTTATAGAAAAGCCCTAGCTATTCCTACAAAATTTATTTTAATAAAATAATCTTAAAACCATAATGTTTATTTGTATGTTGAATTTTAGCGTGTACTCAACAAGAGGTTAGAAATGTTTTACTACTATTTACACTTTTTCAAGTTGATAGATTTATCATAAGCTTTAGTGTTGTAATGACTATAAAATTTTAATAATTTTAATGAGCTTCAAGTACTTCAAATCAATTGTTATTGACTAAGGTTCTTACGTTTTCCATCCTAAAATTTAGAAATCGTACAGTACGCCTAAACATTATAGTATTTAGGTAAAATGTATCTTGTATGTAATTTACTATTATTATATCGACATCAAGTAAGATATAATAAATGTTCTCGTTATAAACTTAAATTGTTTTCTTAACATTAGTATGGGTATTAGCATCTCACCGAGCCTCAGTTCGCCGAAGTTTCCGCAGCCAATCTTTTTGCCGACGCGGAAGTTGGGCCCAACCATAAGGACGCCCGAAGACGACGTGACGGAGTGTCGCGACGTATGCATCGCGCTGCTTCCGCCAACGCCACGCCCACCCACCGCGCCAGTCGCGCTGCAAGTGTGTAAGCACCCTTATAACATTTGATTACATCGCAAAAACGTATAGAGCTATATTTCACATATGAATAATTAGTGCATAGCATGTTACTTTCTTGTGCGTAACACACCGACCGATCTAGGAACAGATTTTGGCCAAGCCTCGGTTCCAATGACTTAAGTAAGGAAAAACATTGTCAATAAGGTCGGTACAATATTTTAGTTATAATTTTCCTTTATTATTGTGAAAGAAAATAAAAACACAAAATTTCCATACCCATAGGCCATAAGTCTTCCACAGCCCACCATTGAGACATTTAATTTCTGAACAATAAATTCATATGATCATTATATACACATTGAATTTAGAGAATACACAACATTAGAATGGTCGCCAAAAATGTGTTATGCATATATCTATGTAATTTCCCCTTTATGTTGATAGCGCTAAGGTTTTAAATCAATATTTGGTTTTAATATCATCTAATTTTAAATCTTGACAATGAATTTCATAGTACTATAAACAAAAACAAACAAAGGAGCAGTTGACCACAAACAAACTTATTTAAATAATTGTTACAAAATTATGTATGCAATGAATGTTTGAATATAAAATTGAATCAGTTTTAAAAAAATAATAAAGTATTTTATAAAATAACATGTCTTGTGCTCATGTAATTGTAACATGTGAAATAATATAATTTAGTGTTTATATATTCTTAAATATGCCTATTTATACATATATGCTAAATATTGCTATCGAGTCTAATGACACATGATTGGGCAGGGCAAGTTCACTGACATCCATTGGTTGAAGGTTAGGTCTGTAAAGCAAATGTGAGAAGGGAAGACAAACTTAACCTTATATATGTAACTGTGACAGCTATTAATAAATGTGATTGAGGAAAGTAAGAATATTTGATGTTATAAGTAATAATAATAATATAAATAAGTAATTAAGTATTATAGTTTAAGTTGCAACTCAATATATACATAATATAACTGTAAATCTATATGTAAATAATCTAAAATAAAAGATGAAAAGTATACAATGAAAAATAAATGTTTTCCTATATAAGCAACTTACTTTAAATGTTACTTGAGCCAAACAATCTAATTGTCCAAAGAAGTGTATGTAGCTTTAATTGTATCATAAATAATTATTTAACAAGGTTTTACAATATCAAAACATAATATTTAATTAATATTTACAATTTGACCAGCACAAGGCAATGTGTCATTGAAAATCTATATGGTTTTGTAATTTAACCTACAATTACACATCTCAAGTTAAAAAGGAAGCTTATTATTATAGCTAAGCTGTTGATGCAAATTGCAAGCAGAATATTTTAGTGTTTAGTCAGTAATCTTGTAAATGAATGGAGCAATGTATATACTAAACAAGATTATTGCTTATAATATTATTAATTTTAAATTTTGCATTTTAATACAATAATTATAGTATTTTAATATAATTTATTTTTATTTTTGTAAAATATACCAGAATTTTATGTATACATGTACATTGTTTGTATAATCAATAAATAAATAAAACAATAGTGTACACCATTACATTTATCAAATTAAAAGACGAGCATTACATTAGGAGAAAATAAACAGAATGTAATATACCATAATGAAGCAGTGTACATTGACTGCAATGAATCATACCAACCGTTATTGGCATTGAGTCTAAAAGTGAAAGTTTGCTGCACTTCCATCAGACAAACTTAAAAACAATTATCAATATAATTTGAAGCTAAATGTATATTTTAATTATGTTACATAAATCGTTTTTTTGTAATAATTGTAAAAGTACCTAATCTTCCTTAAAGTATGCTTAGAAAGTTACTAGCTAACATAATAAGTAAAGAAAATCCGATTATTATTTGAGTATTGAAAATTTACAGGCAAAGTGATGAACATAACCTATTACATATTATCAAATACTGATGATATAACTGCATAATAATTGAGGTTACCTAAATACTTACAATTTTCTATGCATAATAAGTTTTTATATAAAAAAATATTTCCAAATCCTGACTAAAAAACATTCTTATTATATTCACTATATCACTGTCAGATTTACTTGTCAATTTTGTTTTGACAAACATGGCTCACAAGATTTCACTAAAAACTTGTAATATCAATGGAGTAAACTACTTTGCATTGTTAGCAACACTCCTTAATGATTCTCTACACTAGCACAAAGTATTGAATGTAATACAATAACATATTAGCAGATAAGCTATTTTTATTAAGAGCTATTATCAAGGGTACTGTGAGATACAAGATGTTTACATTTTGTGATTCACCATATTGGTTATACTTGGAGATGTATGTGTACATTTGTATAATATTACAGTACTGTTTCCTGCAGAACTATGACTTTGAAGGAACAATTCATTTTAAGCATTTACTGAAGTTAGATAAAACAAAGATAGTAGCTATTGATATACACTAGTATTTAAACCAGACTTTGCTGTAATGGTATTTATATGATTTAAATATTAAGTATTATAAACATAACTTTATAACCTATATTATAATTTGTGTTTGTTTGTTAATTGTATAGTATATTCATTAATTTTATATTTCTTAACTGAAATTGCAACTCAATACTAATAACATAAATTTACATACTTAAATTACAAGTAAATTTGAAACACATTATTTCATGTTTTGTGGAAATGTTTAACAATCTATTTGGTGAAAATTAATAAGGATAAAACAAACAAATTACTCTTCACATTTTTATAACAATATAGATAAAATTTAGATGTATACTGAAAGTTTGATAAAATCATATCTTCATTGAAGATAATCAGATGGATGTTGCCATCAATTCAATATGTATCAATAAATATAAAACACTTGTAATATCAAATTGTAATCTATAATTAATTCAACAATTATTAAGTAAAAGAATCATTTTTTACTTTCTTTATTATTTTTACACATTATTTAAATCATCATAACTGTTATATATTCTATAAATGATAGTACATTTTAGATTGTAAAAGAATTTAACACATATGGTTATAAATAATACTAGAACAAAGTTTTCATAAAAAAATGACTTTACTAAGTTCCATCCAAATTTAATAAGTATCAAATTTGCAAACTTTAGGTACATACAATACAGTAGTGATAATAGCCTTGGTTAATTAAAAGTTAATAAAAGGTAAAATTACCAACGTTATAATAAAGATAATAAATGAAATTAATAATAAGAAATTAAATTTTAAACACAATTTTGTTTTTTATTTGTGTTTGTTAATGTGCTTGTAATGTATTTGAATATGTGAACAAAATGTAAAAAAATATTTAACCCTTACCCACTCTGAATCATGTGAAATTCATTATATTAGCCATTAGACAACAATAGCAACATGTCTCAACTTCCCCAGATAAAGAGTAAATGTAACAAATTTTGTACAAAAAATATTTAAGTGGCATTATTTACCTAGTTTCAAATCAGTTTATGTTTGTTAATATATCAACAGAAAGCAAGTTAAAATTCTAGCCTTGAAACAGTTATATGTATTTTGCAAAATAGCCCCACTTTTTAATTTATCAACAGCAAATATACACAATATAAAATATTTAAAAGAGTTGTGATATTTTAAAAAGAAATAAAATAAATACTGATCTTTAATAATTTAAGATTGGTGTATTTCAAATCATTGAAACTACATGAGAAATATTGGAACTAGCAAAGCAAACCGGGTCTTTGGAACTATTACCAAAATTTATCAAAAAAGCTCTGATGACTGATAGCCATTCTGCCATATAATAGGTTTTCTAATAATTATAAAAAAATATCCTTACGTGGAAGTTCTTTTATCGTCGCTCTGACGTTCCTTGTCCTTGTTACCCTCACGCTTATTCATAATACTTGTTATATTGTGTAGGCACTAAGCCCAACACCCTAGATCACTCCTAGAGCCCGCTGTCAGTCGGGGCCACACCACGCCGAAGTCCATGTCACAGCCTCCAAACACTGCACTGCAATCTCGCCATACCACACGACACACCAACAATCCACACGAAACACTTTTAAAATATTTCAATTATTTTGCTTTTAAAACACAATAATCACTACACTAAATAGAATTTATCTCAAAATCATTTTTGTCACACTGCAACCACAATACAGATGTTTCGGCGACTTGCGAGTTGGCTGTTTAATTATCGGAAAACGTTGAAATTATTGATAACTTTTCTATTACCAAATTGATAATATTTGCTGATAATTTTTGATACAATTCATCCGGAAAGTAACTAGTACGATTATGGGTCGCCGTGCCAATGTTATGTTCACTGAAGAGTAACAACAAGCTATGTAGGTGGTAATACCTTTTACTAAGACGTCTATTAAATTTACAAAAAGGGCGTGTTATTTTTTAACTTAACAACTTTTATCGATGATCAAAGGGGAAAACAATCGGAAAAACCTAACAATTGACAGCTCCTCTTCGATGTGGGAAGTCAACCCAAATAAAATTATCTGTCGGCACTAATCATATTGTAGCAAACGTATTGGGAGGATTCATTGTATTAAATTTCACAGTACTATACACGGTTAAAGTAATAACTGGAGAAAAACACAGTACGTAAATTGTGATTAGCTTCACAACGTCGCCGAAACATCAAATGGACATTTGTCCTGATAAAAAAGTTTAGGTTTTGTAATGGCCACCAATGGTACACTTTAGTCACTTTTATAACTGTAATTTGTGCCAACTAATTTTTAGAAATTCCTTGAACAGAATTATATATTTTAAAACATTACCTAAATATACACCATTTACCGATAAAATTTCATAGTTAAAAAATATTATTTCAAAGATTATTCACTGAAAATATCGCCATTCGGCGCATGCGCAAACTTGTAGCAGATGGTGTTGCTACTATAAAAATCAAAAATCGACAATATTTTATTTCATTTTATTGAAGAACATATATATATATATATATATATAATAGAAATAAAGTTATTATATTAACATTAGTTATAAAATATTCCAACAATGTATATATAAATATAAAAGTTATAATATAAAGGTTTGATAAAATATTATTTTTTTAACTGGTTTCCACACTGTGACTATAGATTATATATTAAATATTATATAATTTTTGGTAGTGGCAATCTCAGTAATATTCCGTACAAAATAAACAAATCAATGTTGCGGCAGTAAAAAATAAATGAAACTTATGATTTATTAAGAATTTAAGTCACTTTCTTTACACATTGAAAATAAAAACAATTTATATATATATATATATATATATATATATATATATATATATATATATATATATATGTGTGTGCAATAAAGTATATATAGTTCTATTTTATTCTATAACTGGATACGTTTTAAACAAGATAGGTCAACCTTCTATCAGTTTTTCAATTTTATAATATATTGTAGCGAGTTGTAACAAATTGTGTATCATCTACTTTTGTATTGAAATTTATTTAAGAATAAAAATATGCAAATATTTAACAAAATATCATATTAATATTATTTTACACAGTTTTCACATACTGACTGCAAATGTGTGATGTATACTTTTCAATATATAATTTCTTAGAGAAACAACGAAACCAGTTTAAAATTTAATATATAAGGTAATAATATCTCGACACTTTAACGTAGTTGTGATAGATACCTATGTAATAATTATTTACAATCTTTTACGATTACCTTTTTACGTACAAAAGCAACAGAGGTAACGTTTTCTAAGAAAAACTATTAAGATGATATTTCGCACTTGTTTTATGACGTTTCCGATGTTTAATTATTAGAAAATGTAGGAAAAGCTATGGAAATAGTTGATTTATGCTAAAAATAAGCTAATTAGCTATTGGTATATATTTATATATTCTTTGAAATAAAAAGAAATAAAATATCATAATGCGTACTTACTATGGAAAAATTTAACTTAAAAACAGAGACAAACTAGTGTCAAAACATTTCGCTGACTGTTTCTGCCCGAAAATTGAAACATTACGTATTGAATGGCGAACTAAACGCCGTGTCTGGTCTTGCTAGTGAAGGCAGCTAGTACAGGAAAATGAAGTCTTATATCTAAGTTATATTAGGTAGTATAAGTATAAATTTTATACTACTCATAAATGTAATGTCTTAATATTAATTAAGAAACCTTTTTGAGCAATTACGTTGCATCAGTTCACCGGCGTTGGATTTTTACGATACATATGGGACTTAAGTAGTTGGACTTGTCATGTACATTTTAACATATGGGTCATTCTATTTTTGATGGAATTTTCAGCAGCACTTCGTATTTCTTATGCATTTTTACATTTTATGTGTTTTATTTACAACTAAATCTATATACTTTAACTTTTCCTATTATGGCACTGAAAACAAATTTCATTCTAAAACATATTAATATAGAAATTATACTATAAAGAGACAATCCCTCAGTCTCCAGACATTTCTCTTACATAAAACAAAAGCTTAGATGCTCAATTAAAACTCTGTTTTAATAATGGATCAGCTTATATCCTACAAAAAACTTATCCTTGATAAATCAAGTTTTTAAAAAAATGGCTTATTGTGTTACTGATGTGGTATTTCATTTAAATTACTACTTTAAAGTTTTGTCCCTTTGCTATTACATCAGTCTCCTGTAAGATCAAAATTATAAGGAATTATCAAAGTATGCGTAATATAGTTCACTAATATTTTATTGAAATGAACGACCGAATTGAAGTTAGTTTATAGCTCTAATCGTCTGGCCGCTGCGGCGAGTTGAATGTATGACTGTGTCGCGGTCAATCAGCCCTTCAGTATCCTGGACGTCAGTATGATACAGTAATTATTAGGTATTTTTTACCAATTAATTCTAGTCACATATTAAAGTACTTATACAGATATGCTTTGATATAACATTTAATAAATGTGTAGACCTTATTATAAAACAAAAAGTAATATATTCTCAGAATCCTGTCCTCAGTCTCTGGCCAACTTTTCAGTCAGGAGACGGATATTGTACCAGGGTATTGAGATATAGTTTAATTTTTGGAAATTGTGATTATATTTGATACTTATATTTGATACTCGATTGATTCACTAATTAGTTTGCCTTACTAGTTTTACCCAAACCCACCGCGCAACTCTATTAAACTACTACAAAAGAATTATTCTGGGACAACATGCCCTGTACTATGTTTAGTAAAGATAAAAATATGCAGCAGTTCAATATCTTGAACTTTTAGAAAACTGTCATGCATCTGAATATCCTTAATCCTCTGTAATAGTACATATATACATGAAGGATTTTAAGAATTCTACCTAAGATATATAAGCGATACGTAGATGATACTTTCCAAATGATGATATTCCAAAACTATCTAAATTCTATTAATGAAAATATACAACTTACAATAGCAAGAGGCAAAAAATTTTTAATTCTTGATGTATTAGTAATAAGGGATTCCCATGACTCATAGGCCACATAGTATATATTCAATCTATCAATTCATAATATATATCAATGAGTGACCTAATGTACCAACCCACCTATACTAACAGGTATCTCAATGGTGAATTCCACCACCACCCTACATAATTATGTACAGTTGGCAAATCTTAGTTTCAAAGAGCTTACCATCTTTGTGACGTTGTATATCTAGGGGACGAGCTTCGACAGGTGAAGGGTACTCTTCATTAGAACAAGTTCCTAGTTCCTGCCAAACGCTACGGTACCTGCATACCTCTTTCGCCTTCACAGTCATTATCCTCTTCATGCATGCCCTTCGGGGGTCCTCATACTTTTACGTGACCTCCCTCCAGTATCTTCGATACCGTGTTTTCGAAGGTCAACCGAGGTCTCCTACGACTTCTCGAACCAGTCATCTTGGTTTCATAAATCTTTCTTACCATTCTTTCATCGCTCATTCTTTCAACGTGCCCAAACCACCTGAGCACGTTCTTCTTCATTCTTACTGTGACATTGACGCTTACACGTGCCATTCTGCGATTCTCCTCGCTGCATATACGGTCAGCTAAACTGACTCCGTATATCCGACGATGAGATCTCATCTCTACTGCATTCGTCTTTCTTTCATTCTTCTTTTGACACATCCACGTTTCGCTGCTGTATGTATAACAACAAAGATCATCATTTAAAATTAACAGAGACATCATTTAAAATGTATAATTCTTATTATTTCAAATCTCAGTATCCTGTTCCCAGTTTCAGTCTCCTGTGAACATTTATTTTTTAAAAGAGTACGATTGTCATATATATGTTTTTTTTTGGTTGGCCCGTTTCAAATTTATGTAGTAACAAACAAAATTCATATTAATGCAGGAAAAAAAATATATGTTAAATTAAAAATATCGGAAATATTTATTTTTCTTATAGTGCCGAGTTCAATTAAGTAAATTTGCCTGAATTTCAAAAAAAATTCGTGCCGAAATTCTTATGATTTTCGTTCTTTTTGAGTAGAATCACTGATTTAGCAATTAAAAAAATTACCTATTTGATATCAAAAAGTTTTGCTCATTAGAAAAATTGAAAATTGGGACTGTAAGAAAAATGAAACATTACCAGTAAATATTCTAAATTTAACATATTATTTTTTCTCCTGCTTGAATATGAATTTTGTTTACATTGACTATAATACAATAACTGAGCCAGAAAGTCCGTTGTCAAGATCATGGATTCCAATTCCATGAGTTCTAATTATTTTAGAACTATCAATGATATGCAGGTTTGTCTTTTAAAAAACCATTTGTTTTGTAGCACGTTGAGAGGAAACTATCCGCGTACAAACGACTCTTGCGACGAATACATTCGCCCGATTCAAGGTTTCGTAATCAAACGGTGCACTACAGTGCTATGTGTACCGGGCTGGTACACAGACGCGTATGGAAAAATTTCATTTGTTAAATAAAACGTTGTAATCTTTACGCTGTTTGAATCTATTCCGAGATTTTTAGTGCAAAGTAAGTGCATTATTTTTTAGTAATTCTAATTTTTATGGTATCTTTTCGTATTATTATTACCATTTTGATATTCTTAAAAATCTACGTACGTATATACGTAAAGTACAAAAATCCGTATTCACATTTGTAGTTTACGAGACATTTTCGCCAATTGTTTGTTGTTATTGGCACAGTTTTATTATCATTGATAAGTGCTTATTTATTATAAAGAGTATAGATAAATTGCAATTTATAATTTTCAAGGTTCAATCGATTGACTATTAGAAAACTTATTGGGTGTATTATTCAGTATTTATAACAAGAATCTCAACTTATAAACTTATTTCACCTAAATTTATAATATTATAGAAAGTAAATTTCGTTTTTTTTACTCAAAATTTGTTAATGACCATTTACCTACTGCACAATGACTTAAAATGAATAAAGCATAAAACCTGTTTTCAAACCAAAACGTGCTCGTGAAGCAATGAAATGATTTATGTAGTGTAGTAACTGCTATCAATAATATCATCTACATATATCCGGATACGGAGGTAGTCTACCTTTGTATTCATTTGTTTGATTTTAATATTTAATATTTCTCACTATTTAACTATTTTTATTAGTACTTACTTTTTCATTTCTAAAGGTAGTAGTTATATACTAAATTTATGTCTAAACATATATTTATAAAGAAATTAAAAGATTATTGATACGACCTTACAATTAATAAAGCTATTAATAATAATACGTAAACAATATTGTCACATACAGGAAAATCATCAGGTATGTTAATAAGTGGTCTATTGCATTTGCAAAATGAATACAATATATTCCTAAATCATATATAGGTATATTACAGATACTTAATTGATTTCTTACTTTTATGTTTCCTTGATCGTCTGTCAGAATGTTATTAATTTCTTTTATGACATATACAAACATTACATATACTATTTTTAAAAAAAATGATAAAATTTTTGTGTGTGTGTGTGGAAAAGTTACAAAGCCATCAAACATACGTATAGCTTGTATACTTTTTTATATTAAAAGAATAAGTTAAGTTTGTTGACTTAGTTATATATACTTTACAAACACCATTTAGATGCATGAAAGGTGAAACATGTATCAGTTTGATGACCAAAAATCAAAAGAGGCATGTGCCTGTAGATGTCAGTAAAATCGACGTCTTAAAAGCTTACATATTTATGTATAATTTTTGTTTTCACTTAGGTATAATATGAAGTTATTTAAATGTTTTTTATGTTGGCCACACGTAAAGTAGGTAGGTACGGTATACGATTGGTTTTTTAGTCAAAACACGTCTATTAAAAAAAAACGTTATTTTACAATAAATTAATAAGAAACTGATTTTGTGGTGGAAATGTGCTAAAATTTTAACCTAACCATATGCAACCGTTCACAGGCATAAATACATTTACATAATTCATATTTGCTTTGAACAAAGTTAAAATATAAGCTTTTGTCTTCATTAAAATGTGTTATATTTTAATTACTTAAAATTATAAAATACACTAAAAAACAGATAAAAATCGTCTTACATTTTTTTATTAATTTGATCTTTTTAATAATAATACATTGTTAATGTGATATTATATATATAATATATGAGATAAAATAAGCTTCTTTGTTTCTTAATGGAGGTCGTGACCTAGCTCTTGTCCGTGATCTCTGAAAAGTATTAGGGTCGGGACATTTTGTCCCGACGTCATTCATTGAGTCTCGTATAGACATTTTATAGAGCAAATATTAGTTTAACTTCTTACTAAACTTCTTAGTAAAAATATTGTTTATCATTAAATGAAACTTTCAATGGACCTTTTTTGCTTGATTATATGTTCGTTACAAAAAAAAATCAAAAAATACCTGTGTCATTTTTACCATATCAGGTATTTTACGAGTTATACCTTGACGTCTCGTAACTTTCGTGATGGAGGTGCGAGCGTTGACATATTGTAGTGTTTCCGCATGTATTAATACACGTTACTATTATTAAAACTCCAATGTTATTTATCTCAATCTCCATATTTTTTATTTTATGAATACATACTTCTTGCAGATAATGACGTCTAATCCAGAACACACGAAATGTTTCGAGCAACTGAAGGAATGGATAAAAAGGCAACCACATTTACCGGATGACTTAGGTATTTATATACACAATACGTACATGTACTCCTATATTTATATACGTGTGCAAAAACTTTGTACCCATTTTTACGAAAACTACGCAAACTGAGAATTATAAAATTTGACATAGCTATATTTTGTTAATATTTTTTTTAAAAAATCATAAAAATATAATAAATTAATAAAATAAATGCAACACGCATTGTCGTGTGTTTGACATATATATATATATATATATATATATCTTATATATATGAATATATATTTTATGTAATGGCTTATGGCTTTACGTTGGTTCTAACATAAATAAATATATTACAATTGTCAAAATTCATAAAAATTACCTGCAAGCAATCTAAATTTTCTTATTAGTTTTTTCTATTTAGCATTTAATATTGTTTTTTGGCATGAAATAGCGGTGTTTTTAGTCATTATCGCTCAGTCAACACAGTCCTCAGTCAATGTCTCGTTTTCGAGCGAAAAGCGGTCAACGGAGTGTCTTGACACACAATACATTTTCTCTGACTACCCTGCTGTGTGGGGTAGAGCGTGAACCTTTTTTTAATAACAAACATGTCTAAGCATTTACATCTTATTCTAAAATGTAAATTTTAACACCTTAATAAAGAGTAGAACAAATAAAATTGTAATTACAAAACTTAGTAAACGGTATAAGTAAATATTATTGTTATTTCACTAGTAATATATTAGGTACTTTTATATTGAATGAAATATATTAGATGATATATTTTACACCTCTTTTGATATAATAGCGGGAAATCCACAAATATTCCCTTATCTCGGTAATTTATTCAATAAGTTGCATTATCATAATATTATCGAATGTTATGGTGATATATAGATAACTTATGCGTTATTAAATATTTTTTAAGAATGTTTTATGTTTTAAAACAAGCTAAACACAAAAAGGTGTATAGAAGCTTCATCCTCGCGTGTATTTAGTAAATAAAATACCTCCTCGTCTACTTTAATGTTTCTAATCTAATAGAATTTTATTTACTATATTTTGTTTAGATTGTTCTAAAGTATGGCCTATTTAGGTCAAAACATTATATAATATTTTATTTTTTACATATAGTTCAAAAATGATATAATTTAAACCAAATTAATAACCAAAGTTGTAGGTTTGTCTGGACTAGTTTTTTGCAACAAGAATACCATGTTAACCTTGAGATGTTCGAAGTAAAAAATGTTTAAAATTATGCTAATAAATTATAAGTTTCTTTGTTCAAATAATTTTAAATATGCTATATTTTAGATATACTTAAAAGAAGGCAAAGAAAACAGTAATTATGTAGATAGCCTCTTATGCGCAAGGCATTTTATTATGGGGACGGTACTGTCCACCGTCGCTTCCGCCGTCATCGCCACCTTTAGGTTGCTTTGGGATTTCTTGAGAAGCACCCGAAGTGTTGATGACGTACAGGAGGATCACCATGCCTCGCCCACATTAGCTCACCTAGGGTATGGTAATAGACAATGGCATTGCACGCCGATAACACCATGCAAATTTATCAAAGCAACTGCCTTAGTAGTACCCGCATCAGCCTGAACTATGTAATGCCTTGGATTAGGAGGGTGGTAGTCTCTTGTATCTTCACACGTGGTGGTTTCATATTGTCAAAGATCAAAATAGACAAGGCGCTTGCCGGCTTCGGGCAAGCGCGCCCTCTGTAGGTACTTCGATCCCCGGGCTGTGAAGAGAGTGTCATCGGTATTACAAAAGATACTTACTCATAGCGGAAAGGAGGCGACAATACAATTAAACTGGCCTTTCCTCCCATTTCATAGGAATACTCTGTTGTGGAGGTGATCATCTAACAGCTGCCGGAGATATAGAGGCATCCCATGGAGATCCCAGCTCAGAGCTTGTTTTAGCATCTCAAACGGCAGACTGAGACGGCAGCTAGGTAGCGTAACGTAATGTTGAATGATTAGGAAGTGCAGAGGCAATTACTCTAGAAATTAAATTATTGAAATAAATATTACACATTATATATAACAAATTTGCTAAGGAAAGAACCATTCATGGGTCAACGGTTTTCTAGGAGTACGGAGCATGACCTTTTATCACTCGTTAATATATTTAAGAAATTATATTATCGTAGTTTTATCGACTGTGCTATAAACCAACAACATAACAACAATTGTTATGACGATAAATTGCACCTTATCAAGTATAATAAGAGTTTTATCAATATTTTTAATATAAACGTTTAAATTAAGTAAAATTTGGAACAGAGTCTGCGCATTAGCTAGCTTGTACTCCTATTTTCTCTCTTGTACTTTGTATAAATATATTCGTAAATATATTACTATATTATTGGTACCAATTTGTTTAAATTTTATTTTAAATATTGTAGATTATTTAGTATTTTTAAAAGTATATATGATAAGTATTAAGAACTTCGATGAATCATTTACAAATGATATCATATACATATTTTAATTATTTTTAAAGTGTTATTCCACACTTAGGATAAGTAAACATTTTGAAAAAGTAATACGTTTTAAAAAATGATATTATATATATTTTATATAAAATTATATAATAATTTCAAGTTTAAATGCTATTATATGTTTGTCTAAAACAGTTTTTGCAGTATGAATATGATAAAAGCCTTGAAGTTCTAAGTAAAAACTTCAAAAATACTGCAAATTAAATTGTTTGGTACTAATTGAAATGTTTTGATATCAAAACAAACTAACTTAAGTACACCTACCGTATTTTAGTTCCATTTTGATACTCCATACTTGCAAAGTGGGCAAAGAAATCCAATGTTAAGATCCTCCGACCTTTTCCGTATATCGTAGGAAGTGCTAGGTGGCGTAACCTAGCGTCGCAAATTCTCTAACAATTCTCAAAAATTATATCTATTTTAATTTATCTTTTAGATATATGTAATTCCCCTGAATTGATCTTAGCAAATTCCTTTTTAAAAGGGCACGTTTTATCATTGAATTTTAATTTTTATGTATGGTACTCAGGAAGCTAATTTAATATTTTTTGTTAGCAGTCAGAGGAATCGGAGGGGTCTAGCATTCCCCCAGAGGCGCTATGTGTATGAGTCCAAGGTTATTACTTCATTAGTTCATTAATTATTCGTCCGCTTGTGTGTGAGAACAGCTGTTTGCATCAATTTTTCTCCTACATTTTACCCTTTATTACATAAGTGAGCAACTTAGTGACCTTAGTACACAGTATTGTATCGAGTATTTTTGGTGCTATTCTATCGTGTTTAAATAAAAATTTAAAATGAGACGAGTATAAAACTTGCAGAAATCTACTGATTTAGATAAATATCAAATTAATGAAATAAATATTACATACAACATCATGTTCTTGAAATTTACTTTAACATGTTTGCTACTATTTAAATTTTGCAATTTAATTTAGCATAGCGTTATGAGCAAGTTGTAAGGTCATATTGCTAAGGCATACATTTATAACATTTAAATAATAATATAACATAAAGAGGTGTGATCATTTTCAAGGTGATATATCAAGAAGGTAGTTCTTCCTTCCTTCCTTTGTAATTCGTAGAGCAAGTTAATTAAATATTCGGACACAAACAATAATAGATGAAAAAAAGAAAACAACGTTTCTTTTTTCTCGACATAGGGGTCTTCCTTCAATTAAGGTGCAAGGATTTTGACCTAGGACTTAAAGGCTAATTAGATAGATATGTTAAGACCAATAAAACCAAAATCAAAATACTTTAATTATTTAAATTGTTTTTCTGCTATTAACATAAATTTACTTAAATTTACTTTTACATAAAAAGAGCCATTTTTTAAGGAAAACTTTGTGCTTAAACTTCTTAAGTTAAAAAATTGTCAGCAAGTAATCGTTCATAGGAAAAATGTGCTACTTAGCGTTTCCGTTCGAACTGTAATATATACAATTAATAATTGCAAGATACTTGATTACATATTTCGAAGAGTAAGTATAGTTTAAGATAATCGCTGTTATGACATATATTAAGGACTTTGTATTCCTTCTAACGGAAGTCATATGGCGTTAAATTATATTTAGGTACATGTTATAATATTTAGTATAAATAAGTATTTATAATTGAATTTTAATATGAACTGGTTGTTCGAAACGTCAGGTGTCCAAAAATGTATTTTCGAATACTAAAATATATGCGATTAATCCGGTTAAATAGTTTCATTTAAAACCCTATTTTTTTGTTATATGTAAGGTTATTAAATATTATAATATTCTTATATGTATATTAAGTTTATAGCGTCCGATCCCATGGTTTTTGTTCATCTATTGATGCTGAGATAGACTTAAGTTTAGAATGTTTCTTATTTGTTTGATATGAGTAGTTTAACTATATTAATAAGTTAATGTTTTTAACGTGACAATGAATATGCTTTAAAAGTTGTGAAAATAAATATAACTTGATATTTTTAACGATATTTTGCCCCACATCTCTCCTTCCGATTTGCTTAATAATGTATTAGCTCGCAGATTAGATGTCAAGATGTTGATGTCAAGATGATATGGGTGGCGAGAAAAAAAATTTATTCTCCCTCATTTTAGCGTCTCCTCTTTTGTGTTAAAAATCTAATTCATTATGGACTACTGTCCAAATATAAAGTATTTTTTCATTAAGATACATAATTACAAACAAAAAACACTTTCGTTGCAGTAGTTAAAGAAACCCTAGTTTTTTTTGGATAGTTTCTGCATAAACCTAAAAATATTTGAGATATTTACTGGTTAAAGATTTATATATTATTACACTCGATATCTTAACCACCGCTTAAGATATCGGATGTTAAGACACTAGATTTTAATTGCGTTACCAGTACAATGAGACATTAACATATTATTTTCTATTATGTAGCTATTAATTTAACTTATAAGTATAAATTATACACAACATTATTCTTGCTTATGCTTTCCTTATCGTCGTAATAAAATAGTGCATATATATAAAGTTTAAGTTTATTAAATCTTAAATTGAATATTGAATATATAAAATATTTTTCAAACATAAGAAAATCGCTTACAGATGATAATCTCATACTACGCTTCGCGCACAGCTGCTATTATGATCTGGAGAAGGCAAAGACCACTGTAGAAATGTTCTTCTCTGTCAGAGCAACTTGCACCGATCTCATAACCAATCGTGACCCCCTGTCTTCTCATATGAAAAAGATCTTAAACATTATGTGAGTACATGCAGTTCAGTCCTCCTTACTTCATATATTTAGAATGTATCAAACTCTTTTTTTTATCAACTTATATTTGCTAGAGAACGTGCGACGGTGTTTGATCAGTAATAATCTAATTTATAATAAAAGATAATGCGGCCGGTTGTGGCGCAGTGGGACAGCTAATGACTGTAAACGGTAAATATTTAAAAAATATTTTTACTTCCTCGCTCTGGTAAGACAAAGTGCGGCGTTGAGTTCCACCATTTCACACGCAATGTCTCGAATTCGGTGGAAAGTGAAGTACGGAGTGTCTTGACACCAGGTATATTCTGTTTACCCTGCTATGCGCGATGAGTAATTACCTATATCTTTAATATAACTAAATTGATTTACTGTTTTCTTAGTAAACCTAACTTAATTAAACGAATGATCTCGATATGATGTTTAACTGATAACAATCAAAATTTTTGAAGTCTTTTAAAAAATTGAAGCCACAGGAGGCGGAAAGTGGATAACAAAGCTTCCATACACTATCTTCTCTTTATTTCATTGGTCTAGCACGTATTTCTCTAGCACGTATTTTTGTATATCTAGAAGTGTTTAATTTTCACCTCTGAGTATAAACATCTACATATAATATATAAGAAACTAATTATTTGTTAATATTTTTTTCAGAAATATCGCTCAAGTTTCAATGAGAGACAATCGATGTTTGTGGTTGTATCAAATAAATGATCCAGGATTAGATAACTACGATTATGTGTCAGATGCCAAACTATTTTTCCTTTCCACAGATTGTCGATTTCTCGTGGCAAACGATTTGCCTGAAGAAGACATAGTTATAATAGATGCTAAAGATATAAATTTAAAGTTTTTAACAAAATTAAATCTCTCAGCAGCACGAAGACTGTCGAAATATCAAGAAGTAAGTATAACATAAGGCATTCATACGGCAGTAATATGAAGTTATTAAGGACGGAACGTTTTAAAATGAAAATTTAATGGCAAGTTTGTTATTAAGAGTAATTAAATTATTTTTTATTACTTCAACGTGGGAATCGTAAAGAAATATTGTATCAAAATTAATTCGCAAAAAAATGCGAGACGAGATTTTCTTACAAAATGATATTTGAGATCTCTAGTTTAGTTATTTGGAAGATTGCAGCTTAAGTCAGTTAGTATATACTTATCGCTTTACACTTTTGTTATGGTCAGAAAGAGCTTAGTGTCGAAATACTATGCACTACTTTCCGTCCCAAATCGAGATGTTACTCGTTGAGTAGCGGAACTTAACGTCGCATTTTGTCTTACCAGAGCGGAAAATAGAAAATTATAAGAACTACACTCACAACTAAGTCAATGCACTATGCTAGCCCCGAAAGATATATTTTTTAATAGTTTTCAAATAATGAGTGACTTAAAATAACTTAAATGAATAACTTAAAAATATTAAAATTATAATAATAATTATTATTCTTTTAGAACGCATTACCGATTCGCCTAAAGCAAGTGCACGTAGTGAACGCGCCGTCTATTATTGATAAAATATATGCTGTTCTGAAGCCGTTTATAACGAAACAAATTACGGAATTGGTGAGTGTCGTGTGGAAATTTTTACTAATTCTTTTTTTAATTACCTAAACGTTAATATAACGTACTAACGAGATGCTTTTTGACATAGATAATTTTTTAAACCGTACTTTTTACTTTGCTTTGTTCGTTGATAATTTTGCCAGATACTGTTTAGTAAATATTGGAGTAGGGACAATGAATGCGAACAATGCAATTATTAAGGATACATATATATGGGGAATCCATTTCAGTAATTTTAAAAAAATAATTTATATTTGAAATATGGAAAATGTACAATTTTAATTTATTATTTCATGTTCATAACAAAATTTGTAATTTTATATCCGCGTCACAGTTGCTTAATACTAATTATTCTTTATAATTGTAGCGAAATATGGAATAAGTTTAAATAAATTTTGTAATAAAAATATTATTTTATTATTATCTTTATTGCACTTAAAAAAACGTATTATTAAACAAAAAAAACAAAACGTTGTGTATATTTAATGATAATTTGTTGAATAATGTTATGTATTTTATTCGTTTTAATGCAGATCCACTTCCATCCGCCAAACTCTGAAACCTTGTACCGGTTTGTAAGCAAAGAAGAATTACCTGCAGATTTTGGCGGGCCTCGGCCTCCAATGGCTGAACTAACTAAGGACATCAATTTACTTATTTCACAAAATCGGTAAATCAATTTTATATTTATTTTAAATTAAATAATATATGCTATTTTATGAACATTATACATTAACTGTTACCTAAATTTTGGTAGGAATACTAAATTGTTTTTTTTTTCACTTTGGACGCTTACAGATTGATGATCGTAAATTATATTACACATTATGTACATATTTTATTACCAGAAATGATACTACTTTTAATTAGAGTAGAATTTAGTACGATTTTTTTAAAAAAAATGCTTAAAACCTATATAAAAAATTAAGAAATTTTTAATAAAGTTATTTGTTATTAAATATTCAGAAGAAGATACTCAAAAAATGCATCAATTTTGTTACAGAGAAAAATTATTGGATGAAAATCTATGGAGGATTCCGGAAAAAAGTAAAAATGGCGCTTCTACTGCAATTGGATCATTTAGGACACTTGCTATAGATTAATGTTAAATTGTTTTTATAGGTACTAAATTCTTGTTTCATTATTAAAAATATTGCATTTATAATAATAATGAATCAATTAGGTAATTAAGGAAATATGTATATAAAAATGGCTATAAGTTGATACTTATAATTAAATACTTTGGTGTTAGGTAAGTAAAATGTAATATTTCAAAAAAATATATAAGGTTGGCCGTGAAAGGTCAAGTAAATAATTGTGGTTCCTTTATTTACAGGATATATGAAACATACATAGTATATAATTGAACTTTGTAATATTTTATAATATATAATTAAATATATATTTTTGTATTTTTTATCATTATTTATATAATTCAAGTTTAAGTAAGATCTGCCAAACAGCCTTGCAAAGAACAGGAGTCCATACAAGGTCGAAATAATGAATCAGATGTTTAACTTGACACTAACATTGTGACATTCATAATATTTGCTTTTATTTAAAGTACATAAAAATAAAATAAAATTATACGTATCAGTGTATATTGACGTTGAATAATACTCGAAGAACGATTTAAAAAATATTATTAAATGCTGTTACATTGATATCAAATTAGTTACCAATATTATATAAACTACCTCTTTATAGGTCCGTTCCTTGTAAGGCCAAACAATATAAAATAAAAAAGAATATTTTTAGTATTTTAAATTGATAAAATTACAGCATTATTATTAGTCATAAAAAGGTGCAATACGAATTTACTATGAAAATATTCGTAGTAAGGCTCTTGTGTCTTACATGGCCAAGTCTGAATAATTTGTCGGCTCAAGAAACTATTCGTCTACTACGAAGAAAATAGTTGTTTAGCTGAAAAGGGAAAAATATTTATTTTTCTGTAGCAAAACTATACATGACTAGTTAGAGTAAAAATGAGAAATTTGTAATTTATATGTTTAAAAAATTATATTTTGCTAATATATATTACAATTTCAATAAAGACAACTGAAATCAACAAGGAGAGGGACCACACAGATTGTGTTTCTGAACATGATTAATTTTATTTCGAGTGGAAGGTACTTGCAATGAAATGGCAATAACTAAAACTTTTGATAACTGACCTTGCCCTAGCCTTTTATTGTTTCACCTTATTTAATTGTTGATTTTTTTATTAAATAATTACGGTGCTAAATTGTTTGTTTTGTGTAATAGTTAATATGTGAATATGTTCATTAAATATATTTTTGTAATAATTTTATACACTTATCTCAAAATACGATATAATATTATTTAAATGAATTATTAACCTTATCAACTATGTGGTAAGAATCAGTCATTACAAAACTATTTTGTATTGAATGTATTTTTAGAGCGCAGCGGGATTCGAACCCGCGCCTCATGGATACCGTCCAAGCGCTCTGACCGCTAAGCCCTGCGATCTACTACCAGCTGCGTCGAAATTTTTACACGTTTGTCACAACTTATTTATGTTGTTAGCATCTCTATAGAGATTTTTATAAATTTATACTACGGGTTCGAATCCCGCTGCGTTCAAATTTTTATACGTTTTTTCTAAAATGTTTTCTAATCCTAATAGTGAAATAGCACTTTAAAAATAGTAAATATTTTTTCCTATGTTTAATTTTTAATACAGGTATTATGGTTATGGTTATTTGTATTTAATTTTATTATTAATTAAATAAAGAAAAACAGCGTCATGCTTTATATCCTATAGTAATGTAGTTAGACACAATTTTGTGCCAAAGCACTGTTGATCAGTTTCCGCAGTAAATCGAGATAGTGGTGTGTTGCGTAGCGATTCACTGATGTGCTTTGTCTTATCAAATAGGAGAAATGAAAATAAATTTTAAATATAATCATTACGCCGAGAGATAGTTGTTTACAGTCAAACACTGTCCGACTGCGCCAGATGGCCTCAATTAAAAACATAATAATAAATAAAATATTTTTATGTTCAATTTACGTGCCTCTTGTTTTATGTAAATTTTGATATATTTTGAAAAAAAAAACAACCTCCTGAAATAAAACCTCTATGTCAGTACGACTGACTGATGGACTATAATATTTCTATTACTTTTACTAAATAACATATGTTTTTTTTCCTGTAGTCCAATATTAGTAGTTTTTTTTATAATTGTATACAAATTATAAAATCTTGAAACAAACATTTTTTTGAATTGTTTTATTTCGTTTACTCTATTTGTTTATTCAATTTTAGCAATTCAAATTTGACGCAACTTCTTAATTTGCTGCTAGTAAATGGCGTATTACACAATATTGTTTTTTTAACAATTCTCATAATATGTGTCCTTTTTCTTTAAAAAACTATTGTTTTTAAGTTTCTAGGTGTAATTTAGGCTAGTCTATGAAAGTGGTAGCACATAACTAATGAACAATAAGTAAAAAAACACCAACACCAACTTTGCTTTTAAACGTTTTATAACATCAAAGATAGGAATTAAAAAAAGCGGAAAAAAAGCGGTCGGAGACAACCTAATTTCTAGACACTCCGTTGACAGTTTTCTGCCCAAAATGGAGATATTGCGTGCTACGTGACGAACGCAACGCAGAGCCCTATGTTACCAAAGCGGAGAAATGGAAACAGGATTGGTTTTGGGTTTAATAAATAAATCTAAATCTTACGGAAAGTTATTACTATTATGTTACAAAAATGTCATGTTCATCATCGTTCTGTGTAAAGGCTTATTACAAAAAAGGCGATTCATGCACTATTGGAAGGAAGGAATGGAAGAAACTGTAAGCGAAGTCGCGATTCCCAGTTATCAACCCGAAAGAGATCAACTGAGCTAACTATATCAAGAACATCATTGATAAGACGTATTTTGGCAAAAGATCTTTAATTTCACCCGTAAAACTTCAATTAGTCCAGGAATTAAAACCAAATAGTCAGTATTGCAGAAAATCCCAAAATTAAATCATCAAAGACCACTGCATTCGCTTAAAGTGACAGTTTGGGCAGTCATGTGTTTACTTTATTATAAATAAAGATTATCTTTCCTAAGCCTTATAGTTTGTTCTATGATTTTTTAAAATTCACATAATTTAATGACCCACTTGGTATTATATAAATTTAGCTAAAT
Source organism: Dryadula phaetusa (assembly GCA_032432895.1). Taxonomy (NCBI): domain Eukaryota; kingdom Metazoa; phylum Arthropoda; class Insecta; order Lepidoptera; family Nymphalidae; genus Dryadula; species Dryadula phaetusa. The sequence continues at coordinate 4,561,788 of JAOYRS010000060.1, read as the reverse complement.
ACGTTCTTAAATAAGTAATGATAATAAATTTCTCATAAAACCTCTACTTTAAAGAGTTGTGCCTGTCAGGAATTCATAGCAACCGTTTTCAATTCGTAGCCTGTGACAGACAAAAACTAAGTACGTAGTAAATAAGCAAATTTATGATACTTATTATAAATTCTGTATTTGTTGTGGTTTCAAAACTTAATGGATAAAGAATATTCGCTCTTATACACTTATATTGCAAATACTAGGCACTTCTCTGAGTTCATTTCTTCGTAATTTGATGGTCTTCTACATGGTGACTCCATATAATCCTAAGAACTTTCTTCTTTACAGACTCAGTAGCGTTTTCGTTAACGCTAGATTCTTAGTCACCGTTAGGCAGGCCTGAAAATGTATATATTGGTATCAATAAACAAACGAAAAATATATAGCAAATACATTAATAACATATAAAGTGGTCAAAATGGTCCAGGTTCAATTTTCCAAATACAAAGTTTAATTCAGCACGCTCATTAATTATTTAGCAAGTAATGGAACTAGCATTGCTTCAAAATATGTTGGAGAATGCAATGAAATTAATACGTTAGGCACTGTAGTAGGTATTAATGTTTCCTTATGTTAAGCTCGAAGTGAGTTTTAAGATTATTTAAATAAGAGCGCTATTCGCGATGAAGTATATTTGTTGGTGTATTACACTTATGACGTCAGTACAACAGCTTTGAATGTTTAAGCTTATTCAAATTAAATGAATATATGTATAGTAAAATTTCCGTTCAATATTTGAAACCAGATTAATTTATTTCGTTACGCACCCGTATATAAACAGTTGCTAAAGTATTATTTCCTTTCAACTTAAGTTATTTTTACATCAAGAACGACACGCCTAGAGCCATAAATTAAGAAAATAAATAATACCACGAAAGAAATTTTACTGAGGGTAGATACGTTTTATTTTGAGGTCAAGTTCATTTTCTTCTTACCAATCTACCCACCATCCAGCGCCGCTGTAAGTAATAGAAAGGTAATAAATAATAATTTATTGTATAAATGAAATAAAATGATAAAACTCCCACTCTGGACAAAGACAATTTCAACGTATCATTTTATTGACTGTTTTGCCATCATTTTGACATAAGAATTATTTTAAGATGTACCTGACAATACTTAAATTTAAAAATGCCCTTTTAGATTAACTTTTAATTTAAAATTACGTGCAATTCTGTCCTAATAAAATTCACAACTTCGGATAGTTGAAACTGGATCTCAAGGTTATTATTGCTGTATACAGAACTGTGTTCATGTGAAGGCACATGTTTGATGCTCATTCTAGTTTAAATGTTATAGTTTGTTGTGTATATAAAACCTTTTCTTATATATATATGTTAACCTTCCTTTGTATCAGTATTCTTTTGTAGGAGACGGGAAAAATCATTGTGATTCATACCATCTTCTCATTTCCAATAGTTGCATTAATTTTGTGTTATTAGTTGCAAAACAAAGGGAGTGCTTCAGACGTACCTAGTTAAGTGTTAGTAATGAAATGTGTAGTGTATAGTGATTGTATGATATTGTGAAAACTATTTGCTTTGTAAAAGGTAAAAAAATAAGAGAAAATTATAAAAAAACGTTTCTGCCTATTAATTATTCTCTTTCGTAATGTGTTTACAAAAAGCAAAAAAGATGGGCCTGAGTAGTTAGAGACAACTTTTGCCTGCTAAGTAGTTAAACTCAACGCGCGACATTTGTGTTACATAGAGCGGTGAAATATTAATAATTGAAATAAAATGATTTTGAGCGTCCAACTACAAACGCTAACATTAGGTTATAGTGGGAATCGAACCCACAATATTAGCGTTTATAGTTAGACGCTTTCTCACTGCGCTGTCAACGTAAAAAGTATTTATACTTAACTTTTTCTCATTACTATTGCAATGCTCGTATGAAATAGTAGCAAGAATGCTACTTATGTTCCACCATTGACACCTCATTTGATTGACCTCAAATGCACATAGTTACTCACATATATATATATATATATATATATATATATATACTATATTATATTATAGAGTATATTACTCCAGCTTTCCTCGGATGCATTCCACATTGCCTGCTGTGAAGATGTACACTGTTCCCTAACGTTTCGGTCGAGCTCTTCCCACAATAGTTCAATGGGATTAAGATCAGGGCTTTGAGCTCGGCAAGGTCATATTTTCTAATATTTTTTCCTACTATTTTTGTCTAAATAGCCTCTACATTATTTCGAACATGTTTCGGATTATTGTCTTGTCATCCTCGGCTGATTAACCTTAGTCCGGAGAGAATGGCTTTTTTCTCCAAAATTTCCTTATTTTGACCTTTTTCATTATACCTTTGACTTGGGCTAGATTTCCTAGCCATATAGAATCAACCCCACATCATAACTGATCCGCCACCATGCTTGACAGTCAGCATTACACACTGCGGCTTCATCGTCGGCGGAGCGTTGGAGTAAACTTTTACTTTTTGACCAGAACACTGTAAATTTTGATTCGTTCGTGGATTCGTCACTCCAAAGAACTTTTTTGAAGTCTTCCACGGACCAGTCTCGATGGTTTAAAGTCTATTGCATCCATGGCTTTTTATTCTGCAGTTTTAACAGAGGTTTACGCACAGCAACGCGTTCAAACAACTTGACGTCTCGCAATCGTCTTTGTATTGTAGACACTGATACTGGTTAGTTCCGTGATTTGTTGACTTTTACACGAATTTCTGGAGCTTTCAGATGTCTATTCCGCTTGATGTTCTCCACAATAAATTTATCTTTGCTAGAAGTTATAGCCCTTGGTCTCATAGAGCGCGGACGATCTTAATTACAGCTGGTTTGCTTTTAGCGCACAATAGTGTGATGAACACAAGTCTACGATAACTTGAGTTGTCGCGCTATCTGATATTTAGATTTGCCTTCGTTGTGGAGAACGTTTCAACACTAATTTTCGAAACTTCCCATTTTAGAGATGTCTTGACTGTAGGCAACACAAAATATGACTACCTGTGGATATTCGTAAATGACCAGACAAATGTTAGGTTAAAATAAAAATATGTTTAATATATTGACAATTTAGAACATTTGTACTGTAAGTTGATGTAAACAAAATAGAAGCGCCAGCTGCGGTAATGAGGTAATAAATTTTTGACAATTAATCTGTCGGCCTACCGCTTCCGCGACTGACATTGATGTTTGGATACAATGCCTGTCCTTTCCTTGGCTTCTATACAAAAGAATAAGTTTTTAGACCATCTAATTGAACAATAGAATATGTAGGTGTGCAGATTATTATCACAAATATGTTCTAAAATATTTACTGATAACAAAAGTTTTTAGTTCAGTTTAGTTTAGTTTAGTGGTCTCTAACTGATTTGACCGGTTATATATATATACACACACATTGATATATAGAAGAGTTTTCATGATACTAAGCGTGTCGTTAATTCCCGCCAGTAAATCGATTTTTTGGAAAAGAAATCATACAGTTTAGTCTACCACAGCAATGGAACGGCAAAAGGTGGAGGTTCATATCTTGCTACGTTCACTTTTAAATAATAGTAGTTAAACATTCTAAGCGAATATGAATAATATTTTTAAATATTATATATTTATATCTTAAATAGAATTTTAGAATTTTAATAACTTGATCATCTAATACCCTAAAAAAATGCTTATAGAAAATAGAGATAGATTTTTCAGTAACATTTTAATGAACAAAGAAAAATCGTCATTAGATTCCAGCCGTTATATCCAAAACCGACCTAAAAGTTAAAAAAATATGAATTTTTGACGTTATTACGCTTTCATATTGATATTTATTTTTAAATCTCTTTAAATTAACAGAGCGAACTGCACATTCTTCAGTTTATGACACGATATCCTCGTCGGCGGCCACCAGTGTGAGAACGCAGTGTACAAATTCAAAAATCAATAAATCAACAGATAAATTAAGGTAAGTCAATAAACACGCTGAATGTTAATAACATTTAGAAGTGACAAAGGAATATATTAATTTTAGCAGTCATCATTGTAGAAATCAGTTTTTTTTACTTATTTATTTTATTATATGAACGGAAATATAAAATTTCATACAACAATGTTTATATTTATAAAATCAATACTTGTATAATAATAATTATTAGCTTGTCTTCAACATACTTAAGATACTTATTTATGAATTAAAAAGTTAATTTAAATAATTAAATTAAATTGTATCATAATCAAATTTTATATTTAAGATTAAACATTTTGATGACAAAAATTAAATAAACTGTTTAATATCTTGTTCTTGGTTTCTTTTGTCTTTACAGTGAGAACGTTGTTATAATTTTTTATTCAGTTTCAAGTATAATAATATATTTAAAAATGTTACACATAATATTATTCAATATAGATCTTTAGTTAACAAGTAACTATAAAAAAAAGGTACCCAGTCTGTAGTGCATGAAATATTATATGATAAAAAATATATATTATTACAACAAGTACTACATATATGTACCTTGCTTCTAGTAGTTCGACTAGCCTTTCTATCTTTTTTATCTATATCTTATTTCAATACATTTATATATGTATATATATCTGTCTATGTATGTAAGAAAATGATACAATATTTTGATGTACTTTTTGATGAAAGATTTATTTAAAATTATATACGTTTCCAAAAGACCCGATGATAATACAATATTTCTATACTATAAACCTTGATGTCCTTGACGGAACTACCTCAATATCCCGTCACGACCAAAAAAAATAGAAACGTGTTTTCTTTTTAAGCTCATTTTTTTCTATTTCCTTATTTGTAGTAGATATAAGCAATAAATGGTTTTTGCGGAATTAAGTTTTAATGACCCAGGCATAACTCTTAAAAATATTTGATATATTTGTAGAAAAAAATATGTTTTTGTATATAATCTTTACATAGTATAATTTTATAAAGATGTCTTTACAGACTAACATCAAAAATAAGCTTTAAGAAGCGTAGAAAAATTTCGACACAGCTGAATAAGAACGCATGGCTTAGTGTTACCACTAGGCTTGAACGTTTTCTAAGAAGGTGCGGATACGAGTCCCGCTGCGTTTTGCCTGCGATTTTTGTACTTTTTTTCCACTACTTCGTATAAATTGTTGTTATTTATGGTTTATACTTACTTAAATTATGATTATCCTTTAATAAAACATAAGTAAAGTTATTGCAAAAAAATAAAAAATAAATAAACTGAAAATAATTATTCACAGGAAAGAACATGCCGCCAGACTTCAGCCAAGACTTAATCGCTATTAAGGAATGGATGTCAAAGGAGCCCCATTTACCCCAAGAGATTGGTAAGCTCCAAAAATATTGATATATATTTTTTAATAACACGCTTGTGTAATATGACAGTTGTACTCTACTATGAAAGTACTGCCTGTATATGTGTGTCAGCTTGCAATGGTGGCATGACATATCGTGTGTGTTCAACGCCCCGTTTTGTTGTACCAGAGCGGAGAGAGGAAAATAATTAAATATAATCAATTCTCTGAACACGAACAAATGTATAACCAATCGCGTTTAATCTCGTTAACAGTCAAACCTTGTCTCACGCATGAATGACCTCAGAATTTTTGTATACATAATTATATTAACACATCTACGTGTATAGCCAGCTTGCTGAGCCTATATATATATATATATATATATATATATATATATATATGTATATATATATAAGGTGTAGAGGACCGCTAAGAGGGGATTTCCTAAAAATTTTTACGGGAACGGGAAAAAACACACGATATTACATCGAAACTTGGAAAAATAGAAATAGAATTCTGAAATATAAAGGCAACAATTATTTGTTGACATAAGTTGACATTTTGAATAGGCCAAATGTTTAAAATAATGAGTTATACCTCTTGTTTTATTACAAGAAATTATATAAAAAATGCCATTGAATTGTATTTATATTCTTAAAATTATGCTTATTCAAAAGCAGATCTCACGTTTTAAAAACAATAATGTATTTTTTAATATTTATATATATAAAATAACCACATGATGTCACATGTATTAATCGAATATTAGAGTGACAATCAATACTTCTACCGCTTTATAAATTGTAAGTGAAGAAATATAACAAATTACTTACTTACTTATTATTTATGGTTGAAATAAATTATTTAATAGGTACTATTACTTCAATTTATATGTTAACTGTTAACTATGTTAAAAACAGATTATTTAAAATATGTATAGTTTTTAAACGTCCCAAAATTGGTGCTTTATATTAACTCATTTTGTCGGTATTATTTTATTAAATACCGATTTTCACATTTTAACGTAAGTGTAATATTCATTGTAATTTATTAAAAGATAATGTTACTAGTGATTTAGTTTTAATTGAATTAAATAAAAATTGGCATTTTATAATGTAAAGGACTGGTCGTTGCGCAGAAAGAGGACGTCTGGTTGTCGCGATGGGTTCGACTCCATCTATGAAGAATGATTATATTTAAATGATTTGTAATTTGCGCGCTCTGGTAAGCCAAAGTATGGCATTAAATTTTATCACTCGGCTCACAATGTCTTGAATTGGGTGGAAAGATGAGTACGGAGTGTCTTAACACGAGGTATTTCCTTTTTATCCGGTTGTGGGATTTAATACTCTAATTTTTAAACGCTAAAATAGCAATACATTATATTAACAATATTATGTTTTTAAAAAATAGACGCATTACTATTACTTGTTAGGTACAAGTATAAATTATTTTATTAGGTAAATAAATATTCTAGCTTACTATTCATCGTTGTAAGAATTCTGGATAAGAAAAATACTAGTATAATATTTTCTCATGTCCAAAATTGTTATTAATAAAAAATATGACAATTTTAAAAATAAAACGGCAATTAACCTTCCGTCGCAGTGGAATAATCGAGATATAAAATATTATATTCGATTATAGCTTCAAAATAAAGTAAATTAAGCGATCCGAAAATTCCAAAGACAGCAAATGTCAATCAGTATTCTTTATTTTCTGTATATAATAACCAGTTATTGCTAGTTAAATGGAGGCCTCACGCGCTTTAAACAATATAAAAAAATATAATAATACAGTATTATCATAATAATATAAATGCCAGTTGCAGTGACTTGATACACCTATTGTTCGAGTAAGTTTTCCTCTTACGTCTTGTACGTTTTCATAAAAAAGAATTCCTTTTAAGGGACACGAATATATTCAAACAATTATGTTTGCCTAAATTTAAATGTGTGCGATATGGACCTATAGTTTAGATAATTTTATGTTTAAGACGTGTTTGTATATTAAAATATAAGAATTAGTTTTTTAATTATTAAATACTTTTATTTATTTTATACACCACTGGTAAATAATATACATAGTTACGAACTCATTGTAGATTCTATACTAAAGTCGTTAACATATTTTGAAATTCTGAAAATGTTTTTAGACAGTAACAAGGAACTTTTAATGACCTCCAAACTATATATTAAATGTAAAAAAATTAAGTACTTTAAATTCATATTTCAAATTAAATTTGAGGAGGAGGAATTTAAGGAACTACGTAAGTGAAATATTTTGTGTTGTAAATACCCTCTGGCAAATTATTTACTGGCCATGATATACTGATATATGTATGAGAGTATGATATATATATATATATATATAATATATATATATATTATATATATATATATGTATATATATATATATATATGTATATATATATATATATATATATATATATCCACGATTCTGTATATAACTTATTTATTTACATTATTATGTAAATATATCTTGAACAAAAAATTTTCTTTTTTTGTGTGGAACAGCTTTATATTTTTTTAAAGCCTTTTATTTTTTTTTCAGCTTTGGATGATCACTTACTCGAGAGAATCTTACATAGTTGTTATTATAGTTTAGAGGCGACTAAGAAGTGCATTGACAAATTATGCTCAACGCGTACGCAGATGCCCGAAGTGTTTACCGCTAGAGATCCACTGCTACCCAATGTGAAGTACATGTTGGACCACTCGTATGTATTATATGACACTTTATAAATATTCTTAAATTAATTTGATTACATGATTAACTGGTACCTGCAACTTCGACCCTGTTTACTTTACCAAATGTTGTTAGGAAAATTCTATACATTTTCCTAAATGTCAAAAATATTTACAAAAAGTATTCTCCATCTTAGACTTTCAATTTAATTATGTCCTATATATTGGTCAGGTTTAATAACTATATAATTATAAAAGTTCAATTAGAATCTGTCCAGTGGTTCTAGAAATTAGTACGCTATATTCTATATATGTAAAAAATCCTTAATGTCTATTTTATAATATATTACCTATTGTTTTCCGTAATCAATTTTGTTTTGTTTCTTATAAATATTTTCAATTTACTGACTTGGCATTGCACAGACACATTGATTTTAATGATTTTTTATATGCATTTCAATTAATATTTCACAGATTTCATGTTTATGTTTCATAACATATGCTAATAAATCAATGATAATAATTATAATATTGTTTATTGTGTTTCATTACTGAATTTTGTCATCATCGTCGATTTATTATATTAAATATATAGAAGAAAAAAATAACATAAAAGTTTATTTGATGCAAGTCCTTGTTTTGCTAGACTTAAGCAATTATTTTAATACGGTAGATTTACGGTAGATCTGTTACATGGAATTAATATTTCCAATTTACCAATGTCGTTGATTGGTTTTGTACATATTTGCATCGCTATCAATCTGTCATCGACACAACAAATTCTCCTCCATCCTTTCGCTGCTGGTGTGCCTCAAAGCAGTGTTCTTTCACTTTTATTATTCTCTATTTTTATTAATACCACCCCCAGGCCTTGTTGCGCTTTTTCCATCTATAAGTGGATGATCTACAATTTTTCCGTCTATCTGTTTTGAGAACTTTTTTCTTGATCTCACCAATTCTGTCAAGAATGTACTTCTTCTATTAACGAATATTACGATTAAAATGTCAGCAGGACGATTTTCGCTACAATTGGCTTGCTAAAGCCAATAAATATTTGTATTAAGTTTATTTTTGGGCCTCGAAAATTTGATCACGCTTCTGTATTCATAACCAAATTTAAATGGATTACTGTTAGAAATCGTCGCAACTAACACATCCTTTCAATCCTTTATTCTATCTTACACATTCCTTTCATTTCTAAATACTTGGAGACCCTTTTAAAATTCTTGTGCACAACTTCAACTCTGGTCATAAAGTGACAACCCATTAATATTACCAATTGTTCCCATCCGTAAAACTGATTCCATCATAGGTTTGTCACTCTAAATCTATAAATATATTCAAATGTTGTCCTACTATTTACTTTTTTTTTAGCTTCACGCTTTTATCCCGCGTAGCAGGGCAGGCAAAAAAGTACCTAGTGTCAAGACACTCCGTACTTCGCTTTCCACCGAATTTGAGACATTACGTGTTGAGTGGTGGAACTCAACGCCGCACTTTGACTTACCAGAGCGAAGAAGTGAAAATAATTTAAATATAATCATTCCCCCGAGTCGGGATCGAATCCACAACCGATCGCGTTACAGTCAGACGCTGTCCCACTGCGCTACGACCGGCCTCTATTTACTCTCCCAATAATAATATATATATGTACCTATTAAACATTTATGTATGTATATTAAATTATTTACATATGTGGTACGTATCTATTATACGTACGTATCTACACTATTATTATTTACTTTATCTGATTTCTATACCTAGTTCAGGAGCATAGGAAAAATCATTATTATTGTTTTTTAAATCCTTTAATTTACTTTGTTTGCAATTACACGTGTTTGTTAAGATCAAGCTCCTGTTCCCAAAAGTTGTCTGGTAGAGATTGCTATGAGTATTAAGACCGCCTTTGCGCACTATACTAATCCATATTTTTTTGTGTACAGTTTTTTGTATTTATTTTAAAGTGCAACAAAGTATATCACATATCTATCTATCTATCTAAAATGTGGTTTCTGTACCGTGTTTCCTATATGTATTTATTAACGTTACCTTTAAATATTTTTTATGATTATATTATTTTTTACGATCTATAAATTGTTATATGAGAATCACTTAGGTATATCAGTATATAAGAATAGTTCTATTCTAAATCATATATCCTGTATCATCCTTGACCACATCATCGCCTTACACCATGCGATCAGACTGGCCTATATATATATATATATATATATATATATATATATATATATATATATATATATATATATATATATATATATATAAAATTACAATTAAAGATAGCAATGGATGCATCAATTAAGCTTTTTAGTTTTTAATTTTGATTGACGAAAGCAGAACCTGGATTAGTGAGAAACCTCTATTATTGAGAATTCCAATGAGGACCGGCACTTTGTCATCAAATCACCTCTTTTAATGAAACTGTCTATTATCTTTTTTTTGTGTTTACTTTTGTAATTGAGATTCAGAAACAAAATAAATAAGATTTTTTATCAAATTGGAATAGGTTTCGACTGGTTTGTATATAAACAAATGTATGTTAAATTCCTTTCGAACGTCCTTTGTTCAATATATCAGAATTTGACCTGCACATTGCCACCACTATAAATGAAATAATAGTACATTTAGACTTCTATTATTAGGGGCCTCTGTAAATGAGACTACTTAAAATATTATAATGATAACTTAAAACCTATCTAATTAGAAAACTAGATAAATGACAATCTTTAAATAATACGAAATCTTTGATCTCCTCAGATCCCAATTAACCTCATTTCATTGTATATAAATTATCTTATATATTTATATTATTATACGTTTATATATTATAGGATAACTTCTATTACTTTATTGATAATACTTTTACTTCTGCGTTCCTGTATCTTCTAAGCTTTCTTCGTCGTCCTCATAACTCTTTTAAATTGCTATACATTTACATTAGTAGATATTTATTTCACATTGACTTCAGTCGCGAAATACTATCGTTTGTATGTTCACGAATGTAGAGCACTAAGTAATTTTTTTTTAACGGACAATTTTTTATGAAAAATATACCTACCACATGTAATAACAGTATTAAAAATAGAAAATTGATTCATACGTTTTTGGTCTCATGCACATCTCTCTTCATATTTCTTCTGTGACTTTCTCTTAATGTTATCGATACATTATTCTCGAAGGTACTTATATATTTTGTACAAAAGAAATACATAGTGCCAAGACCCTGCATATTCATGATATTGTGTGACCTCAACGCTGCGCATTCTCTTATTAAAGCAGGGAATAGAAAATAATTAAATATAATATAATCCCCGAGTGAGAATCGAATCCACAACTGAACGCCTTTATAGTCAGACACTGTCACCTTGCTTGTCGACCAGCCTTGTTTTATTTTATTTATAATATCTAGAGTACTTATTTAGTTACTATACATATTTAAATTCAGTTCATGCCTCCATTAGAGGCGGAGGTAATTACAATTTGCCATGCAAGGTTAAAGAGTGAATGACTTATATATATATATATATATATATATATATATATATATATATATATATATATATATATAATATATATAATAAGATATATATAATATGGACACTGCAAAAAAATTATCAACAAGCAAAATTAGTAAGCAGTATAATTAAAAAAAATATTATTATTTAAAAACGTTAACGAGTTGTTGTACTTAGACATTTTGTATGTAAAGAAACATGTCATTGACATTTCAAGACTTTAAGTTGATGCATTTTGTTTGTTAGAATTATGTTATTATAAAACAGGTACTTAACTTCTAATATTATCTAATATTATCCACACAAAATAAGGAATGGTTACAAAAAAATAACCTGATAATATATATATTATTTCTCACGGAGTTGAGAAAAAATCACTAATGATTTTATTGACACTTTTCCCATATAATAGAAAACTTAGTATCAATTAGAGATAATTTATTCTGAGTTGCGGAATTAAGCGCCGTGCCGTTTCTTTCTTTATTTACCAAAGCGACATTCAATCATTTTCACCAACACGTTTAAAGTCAGACGATGATCAACACGTTTAAAGTCAGACGATGATCAACACGTTTAAAGTCAGACGATGATCCACTGCCTCACGATTTACATTACATTTTCCATAAATAAACAAGTAAATTAAGTTTTATATAAACAGTTATAATTATTCTATCACGGCATTTACTATGTCTTAAGAGTTGTAAAGAGACTTGATCTTGACCTCGTCTCACTTAAAGCCTCCGATAAATAGTTACATGCATATCATTTAATACAATGCAACATATCTAACTATAATATTTTGTTTAGAACAGTTATATGTGTTTATCTTTAATATTATATGTGATATTGCACGGCATGTTGTTACCTTTAACAGAATTTTTTACATCTATAAAAATGAATGAAATTGGAATGTCTGTTTGTAATATTAAAATAACCGCTTTCCGTCTCTCCGTCTATTTGTTCCAGCTAATCTCTGGAACGGCTTGATCGATTTTGACAGAACTTTCGTTGTCAGATAGCGTTTATTTTGAATTATAAAATAAAAATTCAGATATATTAAATTCGACGTGGCCGATGTAGCGGGTACAGCAACTATTTACATCTATGAATAATATCACTTTTATATATGTACTATATATATATATATATATATATATATATATATGTATATATATATATATATATATATATATATATATATATTAATGTCACTATTTAATGTTATTTACGAAGTACAAAAAATTGAATTATATTCAAGTTATCTTTAATATAGTAGGTTTACCTTTAATGTAGTATCAATTCAATAAAGTTTTAAATTTTAAATTTTATATTATATTCGAATTATTATAATTTCTATTATTTTATTTGATTAGTGTTATCGGAAGAAATTACTAATAAGATAAAACCTTTATTATAAGGGAATGTGAAATTTATAAATAAAAAAATTTATAGGCTTCACTTCCATTGAAATATGTATTAGCATTTTAAAATGTGTGAATTGCTTACTGATTAACTGACGGAAGTACATAGATATTATATCTATATTAAAATACTAACATGTTTAAATGAAGTTATAAGTTTAGTATATTTAAAATAGAGAAAATGATACGCAAATAGCGTTACCTGAACCTGTTACATGTAAAAGTCACAACAGCTTAAAATTAAAAAGAGCTTTCTGCCCAGAACTCGACGCTGCACTTGGTCTTACCAGAGCAGAGAAATTAAAATAAATTTTAAATATAAAAATTTCTCCGAGTGGGAATCGAACTCACAACCTATTGTTTGCAATCAGACTGTCTCTGCGCCATAATGGTCTCATTGATTATACCAACTATATGGTGGATATTAGAATATCCATTTAACTTAACCTTTACTTTGTTTCTACACATATTTAATCCATGTTGAACTATTTTAGGCTTGTAGGAACGTACCCGTTTGATGGCAAGGAAGCAATTATACACAAATTCCATGATTGTGCGGTAGAAAATTTTAATTTTTATGATTTCTTAAAGAGTATTTCAATTCATAATGATGTTTGGGTCAAGTTTCATCATCACTTTGCAGACGAGCATTATATTGTAATTGACTTGTCATGGATAACTTTAAAAATGTTTTCGAAATTTAATATTACATATTTTAAAGACTTCATTCTCTATTTATTGGTAAGTTATTTATTGTTAAATACATTTTTTTAGTTTGTTATGACTTTTTTTAAGGAAATAATATTTAAATACCTAATAACATAATTTGAATAATTCACAGGAATCGATGCCTGTACGTGTGAAGAAAGTAATCGGTGTAAACGCTCCTTCGTATTATGAAAAATTGTACGGACTTGTCAAACCAATATTACCCGCTGAAATTATTGAAATGGTAAGTATCAAAATATTATACTTTCTTTGCAAACAAAGTATCTTATAACTTCTATGTGAAATATTGTTTAATGTTTATTTTTTTTAATATCATTATTTTTGAAATATTTACTTTTGGGTTACAAACGTTTAATATTTTTAAAAATTACTATAATATTAATTATTTTTTTTTATTTAAAGTAAAACCGATTTCGTGATGATGCGATTAACATGTACAATAACTAAGTACAAATTTAATTATGTGAAATCTGCTAAGTACTATTGACAGGTTATTTAGTCCTCGGGACAAGCTTTAATGATCATAAACACTATATATAAGGTTATAATTTAATAGTCAAAAATTAAAACCACCATTTTATTTTATTCTTTTAGAGGATTTAAATAAAATCTTTTTTTTTTTAATTTATTTTACATTCCTTATAATATTTATAACATTTGTCGCTTTAAGCGTTTCATTTATAGATTTTTTGGACGAAGTGTAGATATAAATTAGAAAAACAAAATTAAAAAGCAATACTTCAAAATGTGAGCTAATCGGAGTAGAAAAAACAACCTGTTATTTGTCTATTAATTTATTATTTTTGTGATTTTGTGTACTTTATACATTAACATTGTGTATACAATATTTATCTATTGTATCAATAGAAATTCATCTTAAATTATAACAAGTGGGACAGCGGGACAGCGTCCGACGGTGCCACTCGATGTTCGATCCTTTTTATAATGAACATAAAATTTTTGTTCGAAGTTTAAATATCAATGACTATTAAAAAGATATTGAGATAAAAATCATAAAGTCCACTGAAACGAAATTGTCTTTTATTTATTAACAAAAACAAATATTTATTGCACAAAATTAAACAATAAGTTTGCACAATAAGAAAGAGGTAGTTTATTACAACAAATTTGGCGAAAAGAAGAAACTCATTAACATTACATGGATTTACCACGCAGATGTTTAACAGATGGGTTTTGTGACTTTAAATTCTAAACGCGCACTAATTCCCTAATAAAAAATATACACTTTAATTGATATTTATACTTACTAAATGATTTTTATTTCAGATCTATATTTATACGAACGTCGAAAGCTTATACCAATACATAGATAAGAAATATTTACCGATAGAATTTGGCGGCGAAGCTGAGAGCTTGGTTGAAGTAGATAAAAAACAGCGCAAAGAAATAATTGAATTTAGGTATGATGATTCTATACCTCCAGTGGGGGAAGAATGTGAGAAGGATAGTATTAGAACTGCTTATTAACCTTTTCATTATAGATGCGATGCGCTTGCGCGTGATTGCGTGGAAATACCCAATACTTGCATTCGCAAAATTCGCCGATAAACTGCAATATTGACGCTTTCACTAGCACGCAAGTCATTGCAGCTCCGCAGCGTAAAATTAAACCACAGATTACACGTGTAAAAAGATTGCCAGCTTATATAACGTGCAAATCTACAAGACAAGTTATGGCATGATTTAATTGTTATCCACAATACTTTTTGTACCTCAAGCACGTCTTACAGTACTATATGTTGTTTTTTGCAGACGACTGTAAATATATAGTACTGTAAGGCCTGCTTGAGGTGCTTTCATTAAAAAGTTTAGGTATACAGTCAAATTGCGTGTTTGTTTATGTTTAAATCATTTTAAAAAAGACGTTCCTCACTTTCGCGCAGAGCCGGACAAAGCAGGGTAATCAAAGATATCCTAGTCTTGAGACTAAGATGCCATTTTACACCAAGACCGTTCGTTAAAATAATTTGAGCTTATAAATAAGTTTTGTTTCAAAGCGTGGTATCAACATTTGAAGGACTCATTTTAATCATTTTTCTACATGATAATAAGAGAACTAATCATACTTTTATTTTTCAGAAAATTCTACTTAAATGATAATTCATGGAAGGCAGATTTAATGAAAAAACCGAAGTACAAGAACATTGATAATTCCATGAACGGCTCATTCAGAACATTGGCGATAGATTAGATTCATATTTGTTATTTGTTTTATAATAGAAATATTACTTCTTGGTTGTGTCTTGAGTATTACTATATTAAAAAAAAATTAAGAAACCTGGAAAAATATATAAATATAATATAATATTTATATAACTTGCTCATATGAAGTACATTTAGCAAAACTGTGACTTGTGTTATTTTTTTATCCTAATTATGTCGATTACATTAATTTGTAATTAGTGGAATTCAGTAGCCTGTATGTTAAAGTGTAAATAATTTTGTTTTGTATGAATAATTAACAATATTTTATTAATCAGTATATAATTATATTATGTACGAAAAAAATATAAAAATTGTTAATGATAATATGATTTTTTTTTCACGTTTTTATATCGCATAGCTGGGTAGACAGTAGGTACCTAGTGCTGAGACACCACGTACTCCGCTTTCCATTGAATTCTAAACATTGCATGTTGTATGGCGGAACTCAGCGCCGCGATTTGTTTTACCTAAGCGCGGAAATAAAAATAATTTAATCACTTCTCTGAGTGAGACTCAAACACACAACTGATCATTTTTGCAATCAGACATTTTACAAATTTATTTTTATAGATTCATAATTTAAAAAAATACATATAAATAATATGTATTTTTTTAAATTATGAATATATAATTTTTCATTTTCTGTTATGCCATTAGTATTATTTTAGTGTCAATAAAGGAGTATATTATAGGTGTAAATATATTCATGCTCATGCACAATTTATCTTTATGTTCATAGATAATAAATTTATAAGAGAAAATAACATAAATGTATATCTTTATCATATATAGTTAATATAATATATCAAAAAAAATCCGTTTAAAAATTCAAAACATCAGCACATAATATCTGATACGTTATTAGTACCTATCTTTTATTTATTTTTGCCCATTTAAAACAGAAAAAAGTGAATAGGTGCAACTTACTTCTAGAAATAAAATTTGGATATATTTTTTTAAAATAAATATTTGAATTATTTTTAAGCGTTTTCCAATACCTTTCATTCTTTTCATGTATTTACTTCTATTAATCTATACCTTAATTACAGCGATCTATTAAAACAATGCCATATTACCTGCATAATATATTGTCATGCAGCATAGAAAAACAATCATTTTATATGGTGATTTTACGTAATAAATGTTTAGAAACACGATACTACATATAAATAACCAATTATATTTAAGTACAAGCACTTGTGCCTACGACTTCGTCGTCAATTAAGATAGAAATAGCGTGAGTTACTCCTTATTACATTATATACCAGTAAAAATCTCGTTAAAATCGTTTCATTTGTTGCAAGGATTAGATGGAATACACAGACAGATAAACAAAAATTGTAAAAATATATTTTAATTTTATAAACAGATACTCTAATACTATAATTTATTTGTGTACATCACAAATTTACCTATTTTAACCAACATTCATGTTAAATTATGATTTATCTATATTACTATATTTTTCTCCCCTATTTATAACTTGGTAATATTACCACCTGATAGTACAAGATATAAAATCACCGATGAAACCCAGCAAAATTATACTAAAATGTAATAGTAAGTGCCATTCCACATACTGAGACCATTGCTTCTAACATTGCTTGTATATAAACTTAAGGCGTCTAAGCAACAACCTTTCAAGTGATAAAGAAATACTTTTTGTAAGAAGAAAATAAAATTTATGATCCTTTCAAGGTAAATATTTAGCAATAGCTAGTTAAAAGGAAAGTAAAACTAGATTTATTGCGCTACGAACCTGTTTATGAACTAGTGCTTTGACATTATGTGCAGTTAAAGTTAATTCGTTTTCTTGCGTAAACAGAACCGATTTAAAACGATTGTACCTGAAGCAATTGTAAGAAAACTTATAAAATTTTAACGTAGCGAAATTGCTGAATCGTTTCACTCGGGGGAATGATTATATTTAAAACTATTTTCTCTCTCACTCACAAAGCGCGGCGATGAGTTCTGCCACACATGCAATGTCTCAGATTCGGTAGAAAGGGGAGTGCGGAGTGTGTGACATTAGGTACTTACTGTGTACCCTTACTGTGTTCTATGCGGTATAAAAACGTGAAGGTAAAAAAATCCTTGCAAGAACTTGTTTTTTTAGGTCTCACAATTATTATATTACGAGTATGTACGTGCAATTGATTACACGATTGATATGCTTTGTCAGTGACATCTGTTCATTTTATATCACGAGGTCATCTGCCACTGCCAGTCTAACTAATGAAGAAATATGTATATAACATAATTTTTTTAATAAATAAAGATAATAACAATTTTACTGCATTTATTTTAAGCAAAAAGAATAGTAAGTTTGTACTTATAGCAATTTTTTAATTAGATATTTTTGTAATGTTATTCAAGTGGAAGGAGTGACGTGGACATGTTCAACCGTTGGATGCAGGCGGCAAGCATGCTCCAACTGGCGTGCTATGTCCCAAAATGGACGTCTTCCGGCTGATGATGATAATGATACTATGCAATTAGTTGATACATTTTATTCAATTTATCTAAACCAATATATACGATAAGTGACAAACAAGAGTCGACTTAAAAATATGATATGTTTATTCATGTCAAGACATCTTTTCAATTTTGACTTTATAGAAAAGTTAAAATCTTCTAGAAAAGATAACTTCCAACAATAAGTATATATTCGATAAACTACACCTACCGCTAATCACTAACTACGTCAGACTATTTACAGCCTTTAATTCACATACACATATGTTCCTAGAGTGTAGAGAGCAAGAAGTTTTTCCACAAAACTTACATGAATGAGCAAAGATAGAATTTTACAGTCTACATTTTACAATCTATGCTATGGTTGATAGAATATGGTTGATGAAAATATTAAGAGTTATAAGGTCCTATCTAATTTATTGCATACACACATATATATATATATATATATATATATATATATATATATATATATATATATATAGAAACAGAATACTTTTATTTCTAGTACATTTGGTGACATAACTAAAGGTTTTTCTTTATTCCGCCTCTTTCTTGAATCTTTCGATACTTGCGGGATCCTAAAAACAAACGAGAGTATATTATATGAATAAACTGTTTTAAATATGAGACTTATGTTTTCTTGACATTAAGTCAATTCAGAAAAGCCTGGAACTGATTGATTTAATCACGAAATTATCGGGGCCAAAAAACGACTGGAATCCCGGGTTTTGAATGCCCCAGGCATAACCCACTTCCTTACTGGCCCTTAATATTCTTCATTAAAAAATATAAAATGACAGTATCCTTGTGTCGTGAACTAATGTGTTTAGTCTGAGATAAGTTATGGGTACTTAGTCGTCGCCGGCCACTAGTGGAGGATCGCAGCAAAATAAGTTTAAGATTGACAATCCAATTAATTAAGGTAAGTAGATCTTTTTTAATAAATACTACTTCGGTTTTTTTTATTATTTATCAACAAAGAATTAAAATTTATTTAGTATAATTGTATAATTTATAAGTCACTATTCTAGTATAACAAGTTTTAACATCTTGTTAATAATATGTTGATGGAGATAAAATAAATTAATGTATTTATTTGTTAAATATTTATTTATATTTAAAAATTATATAGAAATTTTAAATAATTGAAAAAGAAATCAAATTATTTATCGCCAGAAAAAAATCATATTATGGATTTTAGCGAAAACTTATAATAAATCATTCATACGACAAAAATAATGTATTTTATTAAAAATATAATATTATTGATTGACTTAGTCATCTTGACTTACTAAGCCCTTTTTAAATACAGCTGTACTAACTGACTTTTTCTTCTAATCTATTATTAAATTTAACAAAGGTAAATTGTGTAAGCGCGCGATAGGGTAAATAATGTAAACTTACCAAAACAGTAAACTATTTTTTTTTCAATATGTTTACGAGATTTTCATAAAATCATAAAATGCAAATGTAAAAGATTAAGCTTATACAATATAATAATATGAAATAAATTTAAATGTTGCCTATATGTACGAAATACAGTATGAATATACAGAAACAATAATGACCTTGAGGTATGACGATATGGAAAAGGCTTTAACATATCGTGGAAATATATCTATTGTCTGTATATAATTAATTAATTTTAGTACTTTTAAAATAAGGTTCGAAAGGATTCATATGCTTTTTAAAAGTTAAATTAATTGTTTGAAAACCGACAAACAACCTCCTAACATTTATTATTGTTATTTTTTTCCTTTTTGAGTAAATTATTTAATAAAAAACAGCTGCAAATATTTTTTTCGTGCCTAACTGAAACATTAGGTAGGCCATCGATATTTTTGTATACCTGAATAAACTGCACCTACAGCTGGGTTGGTAGAGAGAAACTAGTGTCACGACATTTCGTTCTCCTCTTCCCACCCGAATCTTAGTGCGTCATTACGTGTTAAAATGAAGAACAGTAACGCAGCAGATCGTCATACCAGAGCAGGGTATTAACAAAAAATTCATAAACCATATTCTGGTTGCTTAAAAAAAATTTACTTCGACAATTTTTCTAAATGCCAAGAATCTTATAAATTTTAAATTAAATTAAAAAAAATACTCCGCTGATAATATTCAGCGGAGTGGAGTGAGTACGAAGACTTTTGCCACTAGGTACTTTCTGTTGTAGCATTATAGCATTATAGCCTTATGACATATTTAAATATTTCTTTAATTTATTTACAGATGCCGCGCGATGCCAAGCAAGACTTGATTGCTATTAAGGAGTGGATGTCAAAAGAACCGCATTTACCTCAAGATTTAAGTGAGTTTAAATATAAAAAAAAGAAACTATATGTTTATGTAAACTATATGTTTATAAATAACACCGACTGAAAAAATCAAATCAATATCACAAAACAATTGTTTAAGAATAATCAATAGTTGAATGAAAAAAAAACAATAAACGATTAGATTTTTATAAATGGTTCACGTCATCGGTTCTTTAAATATTTACGTTTACAACAAGTCATAAATATTGAAATAATAAAAAGAAGACATAATTTGAATTTTCTTTGGTTTTTAAATGGTTTATAAAAGCAATATAACCTAGTAAGTAAAAATGAAGTTTAATTAATCTAATTGGAATTGCAACTAAGTATAAGTATCGAGATCTCTGATCAATTACAATTAAAATAATGTTTCGCCTAATGTTATGTCACATATATTATTCTGCAACAACTGTTGTTGGAAGCAATTGTTGCCGTATTAGGGAATTTGTATTGTGACATGCAAACACCTCCCAGAATTGGTAACAAAGTACTGTAATTAGTTATCTAAAACATTAATTAGTGCAAGATTTTACATTTTGCACTCAAATAAGGAACTTATAGAAACGAGTTAAACAGTCTATTAAATTGTGTGTATAATATAATAATACTTACACATATAACTTATATAATGAAGTTAATTACAGCACGACTGGAATGCGTGTAACATAGTGTGTACTCATAATTATAGAAACAATTAAAATCATATTCGTGTCTGATTATTTAAAAAAATATCATAAATGCACATGTCCGTGTAATTTTCCAATTTAATATTAAAGAAAAGAAATTTATTCGATTATATTTTGGTCATATCATTTTTTCAAGTAAATAAAATTGGAGTATCTTTTTAGTAAATGTAAATGTAGTATGTTTACACAGGAGATGTAACAAAATATTCATGATATACGTCCAAATGAACAAATAGCAGTCTATTTGCTTATTTTGACATCCTTTGATAGATAGTTGATGTAATAAGGCGCTAGCTCTATCTGCCTGACATAGGCTTTAGGCCTATTTTTAAATTAAAAATCTTAATATGTTAAATTCTACGCATATGAAGTTACGGAATAGTTTCCCACATTAAGAAATTGAGATAATATCTCTAAAGTCAACTTAAGCAGTCACAAAATTAAATTACAATTGTAATCTTATAGCATCTCTTTTGACAATCACTGCTGTTTAAAAATACATACTAAATAAAATAATCATTTAATGTTAAGATCATATATCATATTCGTAATGGATTTCTGAAATTCGGACTAAATATTATTAAGCTAAATAATGTTAACATCTTTCATTTTTGTCATTATTATACTTGATTACAGTTTTCACTATCTTTGTTTTTTCTATCAACATATTGTGTTGTAGGCAACACACTTTTTCTTTCTATTAAGCAAAGCTAAGGCCCTCGCATTTATGAAAGCATTGATCCAACAATTATGGTGTTTGCGACACTCTCTAACCATGCTACAAGGGCAATAAGTAGTTTTTTTTTCAGTGTCTAGACTGCTTATACAGGTAAACATATTAAAAATTTCAGAATATTTTAAAATAGACATCCTGATTTAGCTGAAAACAGCCAATTTTCTCTTGTACATATTACAAGAGACATATATATGTTAAAGAATAATTCTATTTATATTTGATTTTATAATATTTTCGCAGTGTCGGATGATCACTTGCTATATAGGTTCCTACATACCTGCTACTTTAGTTTAGAGAAGACAAAAAAGTATATTAATACATTTTGCACAAGCCGTGCACTGATGCCCGAAGTATACACAAGGCGAGATCCACTGCTACCAGACGTAAAGAATGTAATCGATCGCACGTAAGTATACCGTAATTAAATTTAAAAATATATATATAATCAAAAAATTGAACAAATAAACCGAATAATTAATTAATAAAATGTATTTAAAAAAAACAAAAACACAAATATCCATATAATTAATTTTTGTGTTAATATAATTAATGTTTATACATTAATTATATTAACACAAAAATTAATTATATGGATATTTGTGTTTTTGTTTTTTTTAAATACATTTTATTAATTAATTATTCGGTTTATTTGTTCAATTTTTTGATTATCCGAAATATTAGTGCAATATATATATTTTTTTAAAAAGATATATAGTATTGTAAGAGTAATTATTATGTTAATATATTGCATTAACACGATATATGTCTTAGACTCTAATTAGACTAGTTAGCTGTATAAGAATAGGTAACTCTTATCTATCTGTTCTAGCACATTTCAGTCTAATATAGAAAAAAAACCTTGTTATTTATTTTCTTATATTTACTTGATGATTTCCTTATTTGCATATGTCACATTAATATTAAAATTATTACTGTGTTCATTACGTCGAACGATTGGCAAAGAAAATTACTTGAGTGTATTTACTTGAAACTCTTATTATATATTTAAACACGTATAATTTAACATAATATAAGGTGCCCTCGTATTATGTTATTATTTAAAGCTATTTCTCATAGACAACCGGTACTAAAGTAACATTGTATAGTATAGTATAGTATAACTTCTATGTAGTGGAATTTTTTCATGAGACTGCTTAAATCTAGTCCCGACAATGAAGTACTTGCTTTTGGCAGTTTAAATTTCATATCTATGTGACAAAGTTTGGACTGTGAACATATTAAACTTAACCTACTTTGAGTATGTCATATATTAATAACAGAAAAAAATCTCTATGGAGTTATTAACATATAAAGTTAACTAGACACGTTCTAAGTGCCATAATCTCAGAACTGAACGGAACTGAAAGCGTTAGTTATACTTATAGAAATCTGAACTCCTTAAAGGCAACCAATATATTACTGTAGGTCATTATGTAGACTGAATATTGCAAAAATTATCCGTGACTGATGTACTTATTGAAGTTGTGAGATAAAGTCATTTATAAATGTTGTACTGTTTTTTTTTATATTAATGTGTCGTTTTTTGTTGCAATATTATTAGAACCATATAAAGTATTATTGTATACAAGATTGAAATCAAGTATATATCAAAATCAAATATTTAAAGTAAATGCTTTAAAATAAGGTTCTTCTAAATTGTATTAGTATTATTTGTAATGTTTTTAGTTTCATAGGAACTTATCCATTCAATGGTAAAGAGCTAATAATATTCAAGTTTGAGGAACCTGCACCAGAAAATTTCTTATTTTATGATTTTTTGAAAACTGTGTCGATACAAAAAGATATTTGGATCAAATTTCACCCCCACTTTGCAGAGGAGCATTATATAGGAATTGATTTGTCATGGGTTTCATTAAAATTGATACCTAAATTAAATATCGTTTATTTAAGAGATTTCCTTATGTTTTTGTTGGTAAGTTTGCTAACGTAATAATAATTATTTTATTAGAAATTGATATTTTTTAAACGCTCCGTTTTCCGATTTCCACCAGAATTCGAATCATTGCATATTGAGCGGACTCAACCTCGCATTTTTGTACACCAAAGTATGAAAATGAAAGTAATTTAAATATAGTATTTCTTCCGAGTGAGAATCGAGCCCAAAACCACCGCGTGACTGTATTCAGCGCTGATTTACTGAGCAACGATGGTTTTTATAAAAATAATATATATTTTTTTAGTATTAAAATTTAATTTCACTTTAATCAAACGTTTATTTTATTTCTATAAGTCTTAATGCATATATTTTACCTGTTATATATTTTTTACGTGCAACAAGCATTTAAATATTTTACAGGAATCAATGCCAATACGTACGAAGAAAATAATCGGTATAAACGCTCCCTCGTATTATGAAAAACTATATGCAATTATTAGACCAATTTTACCTGCTGAAGTTGTTGCTATGGTAAGTATGAAATTTTCACAATTAGATAATATAATATCAATATGAGTAAAAATTTTTTGCGTCTGTGTCTTTATTTGAAAATTACTTTTATTTCAGTAATTATTTGAACATTTTAATTCTGAGATACACTCAGTTACAAAGCTTTTTGGATTGAGAAAGATGTCGATTAATTCTTATTAGCTCCTTCGCTCTTTTCTGTGTCGTGTCTAGGTCACATGCGTTAACAGCGGCTTTATTACAATTATGTTTTAGTGAGAGATTGCCATTTTGAAATTGTATTCCATTTAAGGGAATACAGGTAATATGCAAATAAATATTTAAATTAATTTTCACCGCACTAAATCCGTAATTTCACTTGATTAAAATTTGAATCTACTATACCTTTCATGATTTATATTAATTACTTGACAATCACCTATGCATATAAAAAAATATCGATATGGAAATTGCGAATGAATAAAGGGCCAGTTTAGACGAAGTTTATATATTAAATGATTATCTAGATATATGCGATAATTATGCTACGAATGTTTTGTTTGCCCATCGCGTACAAAACACCTGCCATATATATGAAATATATTTAAATTATCACTTACGATAATCTTGCTATATTAGTCTGATATGTGTTCTTAACATTTATTTTTTTTAATTCGTAAATTACGAAGAAGAAGAAAGCCGGTCGTGGCGCAGTGGGACAGTGTCTGACTGTAAACGCGAACGGTTATCTTCACTTCCTCTCTCTGGTAAGATAAAGTGCGGCGTTGAGCTGCACTAATCAACACGCAATCTCTAATTCGAGATCTCTAATTCAGTGGAAAGCGAATGGAGTGTCTTGACATGTCTATTTGCACTTCCTGTCTACCCTGCTATGGGGGATAAAAGCCAAATGCCAAGATGAAGCCAAAAAAAGATGAAGTACTAATATAATTATGTTTATTTATTTATGTTTTTCACTCCATCTTTAAACCAAATAGCTCTTTATCAATATTAAAATGTTTAAGTATTGTTTCAGATTTACATTTATACGAATGTTGAAAGTTTGTATCAGCACGTAGATAAAAAATATGTTCCTGTAGAATATGGTGGCGAAGCTGGAAGCTTTCAAGAACAAAGTCAGGAATGGCGCAAGAGATTAGATGATCACAGGTCTGATCTATCTATCTGTATTTGCAACACGAGAACATATTTAAATATTTTTTAATTATCAAAATTTTAAATATGACACCGTATTATTATATTGTAATTGTGGTTGTACGTTTCATTGTTTCAGAAACTTTTACTTAAACAATAATGCATGGAAGGCGGATATGAATAAAAAGAATAAATATAACTCCATTGATAATTCAATGAACGGCTCTTTCAGGAGTTTATCAATTGATTAAAATTAATATAATATATACCTGTCAATCAAAAAAAAATTAATATAATATATACCTGTCAATCAATGATAGTGTTTTACCTAATTGTAGCAGAAATATATGTATATTTTGTAAGTATATTTATTTATTTATAAAAAATATTGATATTTTTTATAATTATTAGTAGACGATTTCGATGCCTCGATTTGGTCACGATTCAAGACACAATGTCTCAAACTATATGAGAAAATGGAAAGTTTTACACTATGTACTTTCCGCCTACCCTTGCATACGAGAAAGTGCATTGCAAATTGCATGCGTGAAACTGAAAATAAACACATTTTTTAATACTTTAAAACATTATACCATTCTAAATGATACTTTTAGAGACAATTTATATTTAACTTTTGACTTGTTCGGTAATTCACGTTACTGTTAAATAATAGCAGTATAAAATGATCACATTTTATGACACTTTTTGAGTTTTGCAACACTAAATGTCAATATCGAGTTCGGTAAAAGTTAATTTTTTTCAAAAGGGAATCTAGGTCAAAACGTTTATATTTTTTAAACTCTACCTTATTTGGAACTAAACAAGTTTCTCCATAATAGATGCGTGACGCATTCGCAAGTCGACCTACTCGCACTCAAATGACGTCAATACGTCGTTGAGTCGTACTCAAAAAGCATGTTTATTAAGTAGTTTTGAGCAAGTATTGCGGAAAACACATTTTTTTCAGCCTCAAGCCTGTATAGCTAGGTAGCCATGGAGTGTTGAGATAGTGTATTCAGACACTTTGTTTAGAAGAAATTGTATGTTAGATGGCAGATCTAAACGCTGCTCTTTGTTTTACCAGAATGGAGAGTTAAAATAATTTTAAGACACTCAAGCCCCTAAAGATTCAAACTACAATCAACCTGGCACCTAGGCAATGTATCGAATCTTTATTTTACAAATGTTTTAGTTACGCTGGTAATAGACTCGTATGCAGCTTTTTAATCTAATAAATTGCTCATAAATACAGAGAAATAACAATAATAAATGGGATTGTTAGTCTCTCGTCTAATTGAATTTCTAAAATCTACATTTCTTCAAATCTTATTTCAACAGTAGTAAAATAAAATAAAAATACTTTACCTAAGCTATCTAAGAATTGTGTTTTATAGGCAGAAAATATAAGGAAATACATTTTTATTTTTAACCATTTTTTGGGTTATTTTGGTAATTATATCCAGATACCAAAATGATATATAATATATTATTTTGATATCTGGAGGCCCAGTAATTATATTAAACCTGCTTATTTAATATGTTTTTATATATTTTTTCCTTATTTTCCGTGTAAATGAGGCAGTATTTGGTAAAAGTAAAATGAAAATTAAAAACTCAATGTAAATATTTATTCTTAAAATAATACAATTGTAAATAAAGTTCTATTTTTCAATATCAGTAACATTAAAACTACATCGTACATAAAAGACATTTAAAGTATCAAAAATTGTGATCTACTATACTAACTGATTTACAAAGCATGTAAAATTAATAATATATTTTTATACCTCACCATATTCTCCTATTAAAACAATATACACATAGTCTCATGTAATTTCTTATTTATTTTTCTCATTAGAAATAAAACTGTAAAACAACTAAAAAATTCTTCGATTATTTATTATTTCTAGAAAAAATGATGCTTTTTGTTTTATATATGAAATTCTTGCAATGCTATTTTATTTAACTTATTTCTTGCTGTCAAATTTACTTGAAACATTTGGCAAATGTGCCCCGATCGGATGATACTATAATATTTTTATGAAAAATTTCATTCATTACAAATGTGTCACGTCAAAGTTCATTGTTGTCTAAATTTTATGAGGAGTTTAATATCGAAAATTTAAATTAATTTTTTATCACTACAATAAATTCTTTTGTATTCTTTTTCTTTTTCTCATAAACTGTATGGAGCAAAGAACTAAATTTAAAATAATTGAACAGTTCATAAATTTCATAATAACTAACAGTAGGTATAGTAAAGTATCAGTCAAAGGCGAGAGATCTGAAAGATCCTGGTAACTCTTTTACTTGAGTGTTGACATTGTCGGGCCTCAGTGACTCATCCACAGCCCAATTCTTGTCGTTTGCTAGGAACCAATCTCTGAAAAAAATAAAAATATTATTATTACTCAAAATAAGCAGATGATTATGATTGATTTGTACGAACGTGATAAAGGAAAAGGGTCAAAAGGGTCAGGGAGTTGCTTTTTATCAGTTAAGTAATTTTAAGTAATTAGCAGTTTATAAATTTAAAACAGTAGGTACAAGCTTTAATGAATAACTTTTATATCATTAGAAACATTAAATCATCATATCGCAAAAATGATTATAAAAAATATTTTTACTTGCGAGTTTTCCTGTTTAAGAATATTTTAAGTATTTCAAATTTTGAATATACCTTTTTGCTTCAATGCGCTTAATCCAGTATCTCTTAATCTGGTCTATGGAGCCGGCGT
Organism: Dryadula phaetusa; assembly: GCA_032432895.1. Lineage (NCBI taxonomy): Eukaryota > Metazoa > Arthropoda > Insecta > Lepidoptera > Nymphalidae > Dryadula > Dryadula phaetusa. Next base: position 4,533,342 of record JAOYRS010000060.1, on the reverse strand, counting down.
TACCGCCGTACTCTAAAGGCAGCAATTCTCGAGGTACGTCCTTGTATAGAGTGTCTGAATTCGGCTCATGGAACTTTATCTATAAAGAATGTTATTAAAATAAATAAGTAGCGTAGCTTTAGTTACTTAGGAAGGGAACATATGATGAGAATTTAAAGTTAAAACTAAATATGCACCAATAAAAAAAAAACTATTTCGAAATATATTTATCTTGTAATATCAATAATGAATTTGATTGTAATAATATTATAATTATACAAATGTAATATTAAAGGCTTAACGAGATTTTTTTGTAACTTACCATTTTAGCGACTTCTGCTTTGAGTAATGGTTTGCAAAGTGCGTATATTTTGCTGATGTATGACGGTGCGTTGATAACGTGCACTTGTTTTAGCCGAACTGGTATTGACTCCTGGAAAGCGAATTAAAAAACATTTTTTTTTATTTCCGTATTTACCAACTTATATACTTATGTTTGTTGTCATTAAATTATGTTTCTATTTTACTTTTAAATTCTAATTTGAAGCAAGCTAAAGAAAAATATTTTTAAAAGTCGTCTAAAAAATTGATAATGGAAAATTACCTGTACCTTGTGTGTCTTGCAAACCGTCCATGACGAACGGTTACGTTTCAAATATTTCAAAACTAGAGTACGTTTATTTAGCATTATACATTTGTAAATAGTAAATATTGTATATATATAACACAGTACATTTTTTTAGTTTAATTACTTCGCAATAAATTACCTGCTACCCGGTGATATATCCATTATATATTTTTTGAGTTATTACATTTCCCGATAGGTACGAATATTGTTAACAAAAAACTTAATAACTCCATTATATATGCATATAGCGTGCAACGAGTGATTACTATTACACCCGCATTGCTTTGAAATGAACGTGATTTAAATTTGCATATAAACTATATGTCAGTGTATATTTTTAGCTATTTGTGTTACTTTCTTAAAAAATAAATAAGGTTTATTGAATATAATAAAAGAAATATGTCTTTTTTTGATATCAACTAAAATCAACAAATCAAGATGCCGAAACGGGTTTTTGAAATATTACATTTTATTTTCGAATATTAAAATATTCATGATTAATCAAATAATCCGGTCGTGGCGCAGTGTGACAGCGTCTGACTGTAAACGCAACCGGTTGTGGGTTCGATCCCCACTTGGGGGAGTGATTATATTTAAATTACTTTCACTTCCTCTCTCCTGTAAAGACAAAGTGCGGCGTTGAGTTCCACCACTCAGTACGCAATGCCTCGACTTTGGTGGAAAGCGAAGTACGGAGTGTCTTGACACTAGGTACTTTCTGTCTACCCTACTATGCGGGATAAAAGCGTGAAACTATAAAAAAATTAAAAAAAAAAATAATCAGTTTAGTTACATAGTTTAGTTTAAAATATATCTAATTATTAACAGATTTATAAAAAAAATTACATCTTTGATTGTTTAATACCGTATCAAAGTTTAAAATTTTAAACATAGATTGTATATTTAAAATTATTTTTCGCACAATAGATTATTTAGAAGATGTTCTCAGGCTGATAAAATTCTGTACGAAAACAAAAAAATACTAATAGCAAATTTATAACAATTGTTTCAAAATTTATCTTAAATGGAGATATCACGACTTCTTACTTCAAATTTTTTATAAATATATGTATAATACATGTTATATACCTGTGTATAAGTCATATATTTTCTAAGCACTGACAAATTGACTTTTCCTATGAATTTCAAAGTAATATTCGCGGAATCGAATATTGGTATTTCTCCTGAAGGAATATCGTCCTCTTCGGTGAGTCTGGTGTCGGCGAGCATGAAAAACGTCTTAACAGCGTCCACAAAGTTAAATAAGTCGTAATCAGGATTGTTCAAACGGTAGATAAATACTTTATAGTTTTCTTTAGTCTTGTTTGGAAGCGGCAACATATCTCTGTAAATGTTAAATTTAATAATATATTAAAAATATTGCAAAATTTTATATTTTATAGAATAATATTGTGTTATTTTATCCTTAGTTATAGATTACAGCTTCATTCGGAGGACTATTATGTATATAATCTATACATATTTTCGGGTTCGTAATTTTTTGCTTAAAAGTTACCAAGCCAATAATAATATACAAGCCGTTTTGCCTCATCGTGGCGTCTCAGTGTAGTATAAAAACTATTTTATTTTTCGAAAGTAAGAGTTGAAACTTTATTTTTTTTACATGATATTTATATGTAAATTGCTGTTACGTCCACGTAAAATATAATAAGCACATTTATAGTTCAAATAACAGGCTAGTGTGACGTGTGTGCCATGACTTATGGGTTATTCCGCACCGTATCAACCGATAAGCAGTAGGTAGGTAAAATAATTATAATTTAAGTTTATCATGTATTAGCTGAAACACTAGTTGTTAAGTATTTGTAATTGTAAAACAGGTATTTTTTTCTCGATATGCCACTTTGGGCTTCGAACTTATAATATATTGTTTCTAAGTTAGAACAAAGTAAATTATTATTATGATTTCTTTGCAAATTTTTTGTTAATAAAAACATACATAATTTTATTAGGTACTTAATTTTTTAGTCATATTTTACGACTTGCGTCATGTCTTCTTCGGCTTGTATGAAAAAACATCAATTGACCATTTATAAATTACTTTGATATTTTATGTGTAGTTGTATATTAATTTATGTTTAGAATGATATATATCATTTAAAAATAGAACTATGATTAAATTTATTTACACAATCTATCTTTATCTTTAACAGCCTAAAAATTATACATAATGTCCTAGAAAGTACTAATGTCCATCTGATACTTTTATCAGCTTTCCATAAAAATACAAATTGAATTGAATGGCATGACAAAATATATGTCATAACAGTAAAATAATTTTTATGTTGGCTAAGAAATGGCATAAATGTTCATAATTATTTATTAATTACTAAAAGACTTACGTGATTTCAAATACTTGTCTTATTTCCGGTGACCACGGATCTCTGTTCAGGAAAAGCTCTGGTGCCGTAGAGCGGATAGTGAAGAACAGATCTATGGTACGCTTCACGCGTTCCATGCTTTTTCGGCAACTGATATAGAACCGACGGAGCAGGATATCCTCTATCATAGAAACATAATTAACTTAGTATTACTATGATACTTGTCAACAAAAATAATTAGTATTTTCAGTAATAAGTAGACTTTTGTGTATATTATTGATTATTCTAATTATTTAATATAACATGTTAGATAATGAGGCAAAGAAGCAAATTGAAATATAATTTGGTATTTATTGTAAGCTAAGTTTAAAATCGGAGGTATAATATATAGTGCGAAAGTATTTAGCGACAAATTACATTATTAAAATATAGTCATTAATAAACTATTGTAATCTCTTTCCCTCTCGTAATAATATCGTAATCTTAATAATAACATCGTCAAGAATGTCAAGATGTTATCTCATATATAACAAATATATAATAAAAAAAATATATGTTCTTTACTAGATATGTTTTTAAAGAGTAAAAGGTTTCTATTATAATAATTAATTTGACTCTCATATCATATTTATTATTTCGATGGGATATCTTTGATTTTGCACAAAATATTAGTAAGTAGAGGCTTTTTTAAAATAAATTGTATGCCAAATTGTTAATTATATACATTATATACATTATATATATATATATATATATATATATATATATATACCACCAATAAGAACAATATGTTTTGAAATTGATATAAAACATGTAATATATGTTCGAATTTCGTGCTCAATGGCTTTATTTGGTAGGAAATTTTATGCTATTTATGATTTAAACAAAATATCGTTCCTATGACCGCCACGACTTTTTGCACTGGTGAATACGATCGGTCCAATTTTCGAGGACTCGGTACAGCATTTCGGCTGGTATGGCCGCTATAGTCGCTCGAATGTTGCGTTCAAGGTCTTAATTCGTAGCTGGTTTATTGGCATATACTTGAGATTTAACATATCCCACAAAAAATAGTCCAAGAGTGTTAAATCGCATGATCTTGGTGGCCAATTGTGATAACCGTTGCGAGAAATAACCGACTCACCAAACTTATCATGCAATAAATCCATTGTGACGGACGCAGTGTGGCATGTTGCACCATCTTGTTGAAAATAAATGTCGTCCGCATCGATTTCATACACTTCAGGAAAAAAAAATTCGTGCAACATGTCACGATAACGGTCGCCATTGACAGTAACAGTACGGCCAATGATTCCACCGTACCATAATCCGCACCAAACAGTCAATTTTTCAGGATGTAATGGTGTTTCATGAACCACTCTTGGATTTGACTCACTCCAGTAACGACAATTCTGTTTGTTCACATAACCATTGAGCCAAAAGTGAGCCTCATCTGAAAAGATGATTTTCCTATGAAATTCGGTGTCCGTTTCCATCATTTCAAGCTCCCAATCAGCAAATTCACGACGTAATCGATGGTCTGCTGGCTTGAGTTCTTGTGCCAAGACAATCTTGTATGGATGTAGGCCAAGATCCATACGTAAAATTCGCCAGGTTGTCATTCTGGATAAGTCCAATTCTTGTGCACGTCGTGGAACGGAAACATTTTGATTTTCTTGACACTGGCTGATACGGCGGCAATATTTTCTTCACTACGGCCTGTCCGCTGTCGTGTTGGTGGTCTACTATCGTGCAAAAAATAATCACTTTCCAGTTTTTGGATTATGCGACGTATAGTATAGTAAACATTACTGAACACAAAACAACACAATTGTCAAATTTTAAATAACAAAGATGGCGGCTGTGAACTATCAAAATCCTATCATCCCTATTGGGAAACACTGTATATATATATATATATATATATATATATATATATATATATATATATGCAATATCCAACTACCTACCTGGATGCCAAACTTTAACTTTCTAGTCTATCTAGAACTCGATAATAATTTTGATTTATAGGTCAGTTAGTGATACAAAAGACGATTACAAAAGACGATTTTGCACGTAAATAGTAAATAAAATAATTGTTTGTGATGTGAAATTTTTAGCACATATGATCTTGCAACATATAATACTTGACGTAGCAAATTTCATGATGCTTAAGTGAAATAGTTTTTTTAGTTATGAATTAGTCGAAAGAGTGTCCAAATGTTTCACGTAATACTACACACGGTGCTTTCCGCCAGTTCTACTAGTTTGTATTAGCTTGACAGATATTTAGAATACTAACCAAAAACTATGGAAACATCGAGTCATCATTTACTTTTAAAATTTTATTTTTGCCCCTCGATTTAAAAAATATTCTCACAATTTAAACGATGTTATAAATGACGCGTTTTTAGTAGGTAGGTATATTTTGTATCTTGAACTGCCAATACTGGTTGTATTATGTGTACCTATCATTTAATAACATCGAACGCCATCGTGGCGCAGTAGGACAGCGACTGTAAGCGTAATTGGTTATGGGTTTGGTACTCATTCCGAGAATTGCTCATGTTTAAATTATATTCAATTTATTGTCCGCTTTGGTAAGATTAAGTGTCTGAATTGCAGGTGGAAAATGGAGAACGGTATGTCTTGACACTGGACCTTCTCTGACTACCCTGCTATGCGGAAAAAAACATAAAGATGCTATTAACAATAAGATATAAATACATACATGTATGAGAATTTTATTAATACATACATGTTGTATTTATATACAAGATAAAATAAGATATAAATACATACATGTTGCACTTGTTTACTATTCTTTATATATGATCATTTATTAAGATCACTAAGTCTACGTGACTGACAACATGTTAACAACCGCATTAAATATATTTCTTATAATATTTATAGGAGTAATAGGAGCTTATTTTATGATTGTTTTTATTTTAAAAGAAAAAACAAGATTTTAAATGAAACTATTTAACCGGATTAATCGCGTATATTTTGGTATTCGAAAATACATTTTTGGACACCTGACGTTTCGAACACTTTACAGTAGTCCGTGGTCACAGTTAGACTGAGGTGGCATTCGTCTGTCAGTTGATACAAAAAATTAATTATATCAAACTACCGCCATCTGTTTCTTAATTGCCTCGCGTACGTTTCACGGGTCTCAAGCATTGGCTCACTTTTTTATTAGGCTTGAATATGGTTTTAATATTATAATATATATTAGGCTTGAATATGGTTTTAAAAAAAAGTGAGCCAATGCTTGAGACCCGTGAAATGTAATATTCCTTTGCAGTGTGCAGGCGTGTATAAACTAGACTGTGACTAGGCTTGTCATACATTGGCCAAATAAAGAGGAGCATCGGGGTTAGGGTGAAAGAACACATATCCGATGTCAAAAATGGGCGTGTATTGCAGTCAGCTGTGTGTGAACATACAATGAATAAGTCCAACCACTATATCAGGTTTGATAAGCCACATATCCTCGCTAGGGAAAGTAGATATGTTCCTAGAATGATCCGCGAGGCTATTAAAATTCAAAAACACCCAAATTTCAATAGAGAAGAGGTTGGAAACTATCTACCACCTGGGACCCACTTATTAAAAATTTAAAGTCCCAAATCCACCACACCAGAGACAAAGATACAGTGAGTTCATTCTGCAAGAATCCAGGGCAGTACGCGAGGCAATTAAGAAATCGATGGCGGTAGTTTGATATAATTATTTTTTTATATCAACTGACAGACGAATGCCACCTCAGTCTACCTGTGACCACGGACTACTGTAAAGTGTTCGAAACGTCAGGTGTCCAAAAATGTATTTTCAAATACCAAAATATACGCGATTAATCCAGTTAAATAGTTTCATTTAAAATGTATAAAAATCGCGAAAATCAAAGATCTTATTAGAAAACAAGATATAAAGAGTTATCTATATTCACGATTAATTAAGCACTATGTAATTGTAATATATTTTACAGACGCTTTATACATTACCGGTTAGTCAAAGACAACATAATATTAATACACCCCATTTATTAAGAGAAATGAAAATAAATTTCAAATATAATCATCCTGGGTGGAACCGAACCCACAACCAATCACGTATACTATAAGACGGTGTCCCACTGCACCACGATGGCCTCTCATAATGTTATCACTTGTTTATTAAAACATTATTTTTAAGAAACAACAATAATCATTATTGATATTTAATTAATCGCCACTCAAAATTTAATTACAATTTACGCTTTTTATCCCGCATAGCAGGATAGACAGAAAGGATCTAGTTTCAAGACCACTCCATACTTTCCGTACCGTATTCGAGACATTGCGTGTTAAATGGTGGAACTCAACGCCGTACTTTGTCTTACCAGAGCGAGGAATGTGAAAATAAGTTTAAACCAATAAAATTTATTCCCTTATAATCGCTATTACATATACCTGTAGAATATTACATTACATATACCTGGAATATGAACAATTAAAGCTTAACGACTTACTTAACGTGTGTCATAATTATTTATGAGAACGAGCGAACGCTTCGCAACAAATTTGTTTCGGTTTCTAATGTATTTAACTAAAACCAGTTAACCTGCGATTGTTACTTTCAACTGCACTTTGGTCATTTTTACCACTTTTAAGTTTTTTTCTCAACATAAGAATAATGTGTTAAAAAATACACATTAGAGTTGTTTATTTAAGTTTGAGGATAAGTGGCAGCTAAGTAAAAAGCTGATAAGTGAATTATTTATAGAGTAATTTAACTTTATAAAAACACATTGTTTATTATATTTTTAATGTGTTTTACAAAGGAATCTTTGATATTGATTGGGATATCCATTTTGAGAAAAAAATATTATAAATCATTTTAAATAAATTTTATAATATATTTTTAAAGTAAGTAAATATCAACAATAATTTATATATTTAGAATAATATTGTAATTCACTGTTCCTTTCTGCATTTTTTTTCAATGTAACATCAAGTAGGGTATGAAGAATTTGGTAATAATATAATAACTTGACGGTTTACAAAACATACAGTATTAAATATATTGCTATATTATTGACAAATTTATGAAGTTGCCTTACTAATATATTCATTCAACGGTTAATGTCGTTGTCATAAATCATTTTATGTTACATATGATATTTTATTATTAAAACCCATGTGAAATTTAAATACATCTGAATAATATAAGTTTCGTATACTGTCATGGTTTATATAATGTCAAGCCACTCCGTACTTTGCCTTCCACCAAATTCGAGATATTGTCGTGTTGAGTCATGGTACTCAACCTCGCACTTTGTCTTACCTTATATATATATATATATATATATATATATATATATATATATATATATGAAAGGTGAACATCAGCCATTATCACGCATATTTAAAAAACAACTTTCTCCGTCGTAAATTTCTAAAGTTTTAAGTGTTTAGCGCTCTACCATCTCGACCTATTTGTTACATATGTAATAATTTGTACACAAGTAGTTTTTTTAAAAAAAGGTTCCAAATTTCTCATAATGCAGTTGAGATACATTAATTATGTTAACTTTCAGTTTATTAGAGTATTATTTAATTTATAATTAGAGTATTACTTACTTTACTAATGGCGAATATTAAAATGAAATATAAAAATAAAGAATCCCTCGGTTGGAAATCGGACCCACAACCAATCACGTGTACAGTCGGACGGTGTCTCACAGCGCCATGATAGGCCACGATTTTAACTCATTATATCAATATATGACGGAAAAACTTTAGAATCCTTTTTATAAAAAATACACAGACGGAGAAGATAATGTATTAGAAATACACTTTACTGTAAAATGACATACTTGTGCCATACTAAGGCAACACGTATTTACCTACGTGCCAAGGAGGCTACTACTCATAGCAATTCTGTAAAACTTTTCATACTTTCGATATCAACGACAGAAAAGCTGGGTTTCAATAAAATAAAATTATTGTAGTATTGTTCGCTAACGAAATCTACCTTGTAACTGATATTTCAACCACGCTTTTTTAAATGGATAACTTTAGAGAATTTATATTTTGTAAATCTAAATGGTGTCTTTTTTAAACTCGTGTCTTCAATTTCAACCTTGAATTAAAATGTAAAGGTCAACTAAGTATTACGTAAATTGATATAAGTATTATAACATTTTATGACGAATTTTATAAAATAGATTTTACAAGAGTGTGATAAATTTTATTTACATATTTTACAACTTAATTGCAAGTATTTCATCTTATGTTATTTATTTTTAAAATTTTGAATATTTTTGAGGATTCTTTAATAAAAGTATTACAAAAAAATAATTTACCAAAAATATTGCATACATTGTTTTATATCACTGGAGGCCATCGCGTGCAGTGGAACATCGTGTGACTGTAAACAGGATACGTTCAATTTTCACTCGGTACAATGATTATATTCAAATTATTGTCAATTCTTCCCTCTGGTAAGACAAAGCGGAACTTAGAGTTATACTACTTATCACATAATAACGCAATATCTCTAATTTAATGGAGTGGAGAAAGTGGAGAATAATTTTTGGTGTCAAGTTCAATTCGTCTTCTCCTGCCGTGCGGAGCTTCACAGGGGAGATCTTTGTATGAGAGCCAGGGGAGATGTTTGTATCTCGTAGTTCCTGCTTATATAATATTATTTATAAACAAAAATGTTTAGTAAATTTCTGTTGTTGACCCGCCATTGTTGACCCAATAATACGCCACTTTTACTCTTTCGAAAATGTTGCAACACTTAAATCGTGATTCGCGACCCACAAAATGATAGTAAAGCGTATTTTAATGATGGCACGTGAGACTTTTTTATTATATACGTTCGACTTAACTCGTTTCACACAGTATGATACTGTTCAGATTTTATGTTGCTTTAAATATTATTGAAATAGATATTTTATTTTATTGTAATTTAAACTTCATCGAAATTTTAAAATTAAAAAAATCCTTTATATTTATATAAAAAAATTACTTGCAATAATATATTTAGATCTCAAAATCGAAAATTTATTTTATGAAAAATAATTTGGGTAGGTACTATTTCATTTATTTGGATTTATAACTTACCGACGTCATGAGGCAGGTGAGGCTGCTTGCTAAGCCAATCCTTTATAGCGACTACCGCCTCTACCGATTCTATTTCTTGGTCTGGCATTGCTGTAAGCAAAAAGAAATATTGTTATACCAAAAAATATATAAGAATTGGATGGATTTTGAAAATTATTCAAACATTAAAAAAATAATTCGAATAGTACAACGCTTTTAACTCGTATTCGAACTCGTATGTCTGGAAACCATCAAAGAGCAATAGCCGGTTAAGAAAGAACACGTTTTTATCTACTTACGTAGTATTTCTTACCAGCTTGTTACTTGTTTATGTTGTTGGCATCTCTGTATGATGACTTTTACAAATTTCTATAATCCAAAGTTTTTAAGACTACGTTATTCAGATTGTTATAACTATGTTTCTTAACAAAGCATATCAGAAATTTTGAACATTTTAAAAGATCAAACTATTTTTTACGTTAATGTGAATGTTTCTACCTATATGAATGTCATTATCAAAGTTCTCCACAGGTATCTGTTTATTATACGACACTAATAATCTAAATCGCGATCTAAAACTGTTTTTTAAAAAATAATATTTTCAATATACATGGGTATGTATATTGCAAACCTTAGTACTTAGAATTTTATTAAAAAATACCAACGTTAAATTAAGAAATTCAACATGTACATGTTTAGAATAATTATAAAATATAAGAAAAAAAAATCGTCTTTGAAAAAATAATAAATAATAATTATCTACCAATAAAGCAATCTTGTACAATGTCCAAAGTCAAACGAGTCGAAATAAAAATGTGATAAAAATCAATAAAAATATCCAATATTATTCTGTTTATTTTTATTAGAAATAATACTGTGCTAATAACGAAATAAAACAGACAGAGCAAAAACTTTAAGCCAAGCTAATAACGTAGGTACTAATTAATATACATACAGACAAGTTATATCTTTTTGTTTTTTTACAATTCAACAGTGTTTTGTTCAAATGCTCTTATTAGCTTCCTTGTATATATCTATTTATAAAGGTTAGATCTGCTATATCGAGTAACTTCCAACGGTCTGCTCGGTAGAGGTGTCCGTCTCCATATACATCTAATTAGAATAAGTATAATTAAAAAAAATAATCATACATTAAATACAATTTTTCAAGAATTTAATAAATATTATTTGTATGATCCTTTTAGTTTATTTTTTAAATATTTTTACTATGATAAATAAATTTTAATGCAAAATTGCAATGTATTTGTTAATTACTAAGGCAAATTGCAGTTTTATCTTTGCGTAATATTTCAAAATTATTTGATTTGAAAGTAGTGGAACAACATTAAAAATTACATTCCCTTCTTACTAAGACACATGTTAATAAATCATTATTTACAAAATACATACATAACATATATATATCTATACAAATTTTGGTATTACCTTTTAGGGTTATTATAATAATACAATAATTCGATTCAATGTTTTCAAAATAATTATTTTTAATGAATGGAAACGCGTAATATCTTACAAGGAAAAACCATGTTATATTCTGCCATTAGAAGCAATTTATTTAATTGTGGGTAGCCATATTATTGTTTTAGTTATTAATTTAATCTTTAAGATAACGAGATACATGTATCTTCATATACTTTCTGAGAATATAGCTAAGATATATATCTTATAATTAACGTAACATGTCAAGTGAATTTTGCATTCAATACGTTACTGTGAAGTATTTATAACGACTCTAACAGTAATAAATCTGAGGCAAAAACATGTTTTCCTAATAATGTATATTTTAAAATATGTAATTTACAAGATGTAAGACATATTTTAGTAGATTATATTTTATACCAGCAACTAATTGTAATTAATTAAATGATCACATATATAAAGTAACGCAAATAAAATCTGATATAGCTTCGGCAATTTTTAATAAAAGCAAATATAAATTAAAAATTAAATAATATAACTTTATTTATTGAAAAAGCTCTACTACAAGTATTTACTGTATATAGTTGATTAGCATACATCCGTATCTGCGTCATCAAAGCATCAATAGTCGTTGTGTAGTGGGTTATCTGATCTGACTGTAAACGCGATTGACCGCAAATTCGATCACTACTCAGGAAAATGATTATATGTAAGTTATTTCTATTCCTCCGTATTAAACAAAGCGCGACTGAATTCTGCAACTCAACTCCCACTGTTTCCGAGTATGGGTGAAAAGTTGAGAATGAAGTGTCTTGATACAATGTACTCCTCAAATACGTTACTATATGGTGGAAACGTGTAAAAAGAAAAAAATATATAACATAACAATTTGTTATTATTAAATAAAAATGTTTGCCACTTTTTCTGAGGTTAATTTATAATTATTTGTAATTTATCATTAAAACATCGCGTTTTGCTTTAAGCTCGGTATTTCAAAAACAAGTTTAAACGATTACTCAACACGACCCATTTAGTAGCTTTAACCAACGTCCAAAGAGTTTTGAAACATATCGAAGGAAATATTGCAATAGATAATCTAACTGAGTATATCGAATGAAATCGACGTTACTTTCTCAATATGCATAGCAAGAATTTCAGGTAGACGAAACCATATCCATTTCAATAAAAAATAAATAATATATTTTTGTGATTGATCTATACTACATCAAATAAATCTTGAAGTATGTGCGAACAATGTTTTTGATATTATAAAGAAAATAGTTTTATTTTATATCGTCACGTCTTACTCCGCATAGCAGGGTAAAAAGAGATAATCGAGCTTCAAGACTGAAATAGAGATTTAGAGTGGTGAACAAGTAAATGAAAATATATATTTAAAATTTGATCATTCATAGTGGGAGACGAGCCCACAAGTTGCGCTGGACAACAAGTCAGACGCTGTTCCACTGCTTCTAATAAATAAAATTATTATTTTAAAGTCAATTATGATTATAAAAGATCAAAGTATTTAATTTTATGTTATACATTTAAGTTAAATATTAATCTCTGTATTATTTTGATTTTATTCTTGACCCATTTCCGTTACGAATTTAACATGAAATTAATCTAAAGCAACATTGATTAATATGGATGTGCGACATTCTCAAGGTTAAAAGGACCGACACGATTTTACTAGATGTATAGAATATTTTATAGACATTAAAATTCCTTAATTTTACAAGTACAAGTCGTAGTTATTTTGTAGAATCATTTGTGAACATTACTATTCATAACGAGTAAAGCATCGAGTAAATTATAAGTATATTATGAAACTGCTATAAATTATCCTGAGACTTATGAATATATCACAAAGAAAGGTTATATAAGAATATATTACATGTACCCGTACTTGTTAATTTTTATACACACATCCTTAACTACAAACGAAACAACATAAAGCTTGCGAACTTGGTAAATTGATAAATTCCAAAAAATCATAATTGTAAGAATAATCATGACTGAAGAACATCAGGAGATGGACGGGGATCAACACAACTATAGAGATCTATGATCTTATGAAAATTAAATATTTAAACATGTAATTATATTTGAAATTCGAATTTACGTCGTTCTGTAATTCAAAGCTGAAGTAAAGTCAATATTTTGATTTACATTGCAGTGACATGACGTGTTATGCCCGCGCGTATGGAGAGCTAAATAAACATACAGTTAGTAGGTTTAACCTATCGTTCCTAGTATCAACTTAAAATTTTAAAATCAACAGTCAAAGTGAACGAGACCACTATAGTAATATATAATATTTTGTTTGTAAAAAAATGTGTCAACAAAAAAAATAACGCTATAATTTCTAAAATTTATTTATTTTTTATTTTTTCGATTTATGAATATTCAACAATTTTATTTTTAACTAATTTGAAATTATTAAGCAAAGTTTTACTTACGTAACTCGTAATTTTCTTCTTACTAATATAGACTATATTTATTTATACTGCAATGTAATATATAATACGTTTTTTTCCGATCCGAAATTGAGTTTCAGTTGAGATATGTGATAATGTACCGAGCACAGTATCACAGGTAAATCTTTCTGTTAATCGCAGACCCGGTGTGGAAAACTTGATATTTATATGCATTATGCAAATAAATAACAAATCTTCCAGCCGTGTCTATATAAAGAAAGAACAAAATATATTTTTTTTTAGTTCCTGTGTAAGCTAAATAAAAAATATGTATAAGTAAAATACTGGTGTGTAATTGTAAACGATAGAATTTTTATTTAAAAAGGAAAAATGTAAAAAGATTTCTCATAGAAAATTTAATTAAAAAAATCTTTTGCTTTCCCCTTTTTTAAAAGAAGCAAAAGTAGGTAATATTTTGACAAATATCACTAGAGAAAGCCTAAACTGAATAAATTTTATTTTCTTCTAACGTTTACATGTATTCTTTTTGTATGTATATTTTATTTATTAGTATTCTAGATGCATTGAGTTTCCAATTATTAATTAATCATTTCTATATGTATGGTATGCTAACCACGTGAATTTTTCGTTTACATTTATGCTTATACAAATGCTTATACAAGATACATTGGGTAACTTATAGAATATGTGGTACAAAAATAAAGTTACGTTAATTCGTTTTTTTAGATGAAATATAAATAATCAACTATGACTTCATGAAACGCTATATAACTATGAAAAGATCGTCTTTTCATATATAGCATTTCAAATACGCATCAAAATTAATGAATATATTTTATTATGACATTCTGAAAAGAAAATCTAGGACATTCATAATTCATATTCTTTATGTAAATTTTTAATTATCTAATCTATTTATAAAGGTGACCAGATATAAAACGACAATAACAACAGATAATTAAAAAAATACTTGATAAGTATAAGATTTCCTTGTCGATAAAGTAATAAGAATTTAGAATTCTTTAATATTTTCAAAACAATAATTAATAATTTTAGAATTAATATATAACTTCAAAGAAGCACGTTTTTTTTAATTAAAACAATTGATTTTATTTATTAAATAAAAACTTACTTGTAAAAAAAATCCGTAGATAAGTTGTATAATTATCAATTATTACTCGTGGGCATACACATTGACAGAATGACACTGAAACGCGCGCGTATAACAACTGATGGGACTGAACTAAACGCGTTAAGATTGTAAGTTGTAATACTTGCTTTCACATTAAAGCCGCGCATCCATTCATTAATATGTATATAATGTTATCTAACATTGCCTTTTTGATTTAAATTATCTTAATTGATAATAGTATTGTCGAATATTTATTTACGCAGTATAAAATCGTTTAGTTACTACCTGAAATGTTTTCAATAAAAGCATATACTTTAATTTTTTTTTGTAAGTATCAGTTTTGAAAACAGACCTAATATTTTAAAATAGAGACATATTTTATTCAAAAGCAAAAGTTACTCGGTTTTTCGGAAATCTCAAAATAAACTTAAGGTATATTTTAAAGAGCTTTTGAGTTAATCGTCTTTTTTTTGTCCATTTGACGACCATACAATAATTCAGACAAGAGTCTATTTATTTGTCACTACTTGAAATAATAATTTGCAAAAAGTAGTTTGTGATAGACTGGCTTTAAGCTCAGAAATAATTTTAAGTATAAACAATTAAAGCGTCACTTGAACTTTAAAACAGAAAGTTTAAACTTTCCAAGGTGGTAAATATACAAAAAAATACTAAGTAGTATGTTTATTAAACTTTTTTAATTTTTAAAACCCAGATATTTTTAAAGTTTCAGTATGAAACAAATTCGCCAACGCTATCTTCAGAAATCTTTCAAATTACGAAACGAATTTTATTTATTTTTTGTATTTTCATATGACTATACAGTGTGATTTGCAAGGAACCACTTTTAAGTGATACTCATCATAGTAGAGTAAAATTGTGAATTTCACAGATTCAAAGACTAAAACCCATTCAACAGCAATTAAACCATACAAAGTAAATTAAAATAATGTATATATAATATTGTCCAGTGATAGAAGGTTAATATAATATGGCTCTTTAATTCATTCTTTATGTTATCTAACTTATTAACTTCGCAATAATAACTTATATTTAAACAATGAGACGGAAATGAGTCGATGACAAAAAAAAGATGTTGCTACTAATTTGATTACTAAAAGATTCTTCTTCACACCACAAATAAAAAAAACATCATGTCGTTATGATTAAACGTCTGTCAAAAGCTTATTTGTCATTTTAAATTTGATTCGCCGCTGTCATAACTAACCATAAGAATTAAGTAGTTGATCTTAGTGTTTTAAAATATTTTTCCTTGCTACTGATGATAAGAGTACATTATGTTTTCAATAAACATAAGACGTCTTTTTTATGTAACCGATAAAATAATTATTCGAAATTTACGGAGTAGGAAACCAATAGTAGCAAATCCAGGTTTGGAGAATAGGTTAAAGACATTTCAGCAAGACGGTATTAAAATACAAGATAATGATGCGGAGGAGTTCATTGAACAATCAGAAAGTTCATTTTATGATGTGAGTAAAATATTTTTTTATGTACAATTATGATGTTTCTTAAAAGTTAACTTTATGCTTTTTTATAATACATTATAAGTTTTTAAAGTTTTATGTCATTAAAATTGTATATTGTTTTAGGTAGGTGAATCCTATGATTTGCATCTAAGTGAATCACTTATGGGAAAACATAAGTTGAAACATCACATTATTAAAGAAAGATACTTTAAAGAAAATATGCCAAATTTGTTGACTTGGAGTGAAAAAGAACAGATACGTCACTTAGCTTCAACTCAACCTAATGAGTGGACACCTGAAAGAATTGCTGAAAGCTTCCCTGTCACGGAACAAGTGGTGAAGGTACAAATGTCTCATTTGTATGTCTTTTGAATATTATATAAAAAGCAGAGTAATAAAATAAATGAGTATATTTTATATATATATATATATATATATATATATATATATATATATATATATATATATATATATATATATACATATATATATATATATATATATATATATATATATATATATATATATATATATATATATATATATACATATATAAATAATGTTTCAATAAATTTTCAGAAATTACTCAAATACCCATGGAAACCAGCAACAGAAGAAAGAATAGCCCGTCATGATGCATCTGCTATGAGAAATTGGAGGGAATTAAAAGAAGGGAATTTAGACATACCTGCCGAATTAAAGGAACATTTTCTCAAGTTTTCTGATAGAGTTATACCTCCTCTAAATAAAAAATCTATTAAAATTGATATATCTCAACAAAACATAGGAGAATTTGAAGAAATTGTACGAAGATGTGCAAATGAAAGTAGTAGAAAAAGTGATAGTGATGTTAATGACTATAATGAAACTAATTCATCTGAGCCCGTAAATACTAAACAAAAAGTTGATTACAAAAAAGTAACTCTTGATGAACTAGCAAACAAAATTAGAACACGATTAGATGATGGCCAAAATGTGAATTTGCCTGACAGAATCATTTTGGATTCAGTAAAAACAAATCAAACCAAAGAAATAGCTCCTATATCAAAATCTGAAGTAGACCTTATTTCTGACAGTAGAGAAAAAAATGAACTGACAGATTTTAAGGAAAATGATGAAGAGGAAGCTAATGTTATAAATTATCCAGAAAGAATTAGAATTCCAAAGAGGGCTTATAAAAAAGGGGCAACATATAAAATGAATGACTGCTTTTATGATCATGATGGCCGATTCTTGTATCGAGTTATGGGGATGACAGATAAAGTAAATAAATAATATATTGTAGTTATTTAGTTCTTATTAATTATAAAATAATAGTTGTAAATAAGTTTTACAAAAATATTAAGGAATGTCAAAATAAAACAAAATTTTAAATGAAGCCTTATATTTTTTTATAAAAAATTATATTCATCTCATTATAATTGTCCATTACATAAAATAAATTTGAAATCAACAAGAAAGAAGAAATCAATTACACTTTTTTGCATGTCTTTTCGATTACCTTGTTTAGACATTATTAACTCATTAATTACTTGAATATTATAAAAATACATCTGTGACTAACACCATTGTACATAATAATATGGAACTTAATATATGGCTTTATCATCACTCTAGGCAATATAATGCCTATAATGCTAATAATTAATATGAAACTTAAGTTTGTCTACTGACATTTTTTTTGTTTTTTAATACTATACTGAATATAAATAATATTATTGTGATTAGATAAAAGAGCAAATGAACAACTTGTAAAAATATTTGACTATTAGAATATAATTTCGTTAATACTTTTACACAGACATAATTAGAATCCATTCTAAATTACGTCACACGTTGAGGAGGTGGAAGGGGGATTTAGTGTTAGATTACTTGGCAAAGGTAATCTCACAAATATGACCAGCTGGACAAGGAGGAGGGGTCAAAAAATCATGAAATTCGTGCGACGTAATTATGGATGACCCCTTACATATTCAAATGAATACAAAATTTTGAGAAATATAGTCTTAGAGGTTCAAAGATTGAAACTTAGTACACAAATAAATTATATTTCAAACTTATGCAATATAATGCATACAAAGATCAATGGCAATGCAGAAATGGTTCACACTGAGTATTTATTAGTGAACGAATTGTTTATCCTAGTATATAGTTAGGCCATTTATTGGGGGAACATTGTGATATTCAGTATATATTTAATCTTATAATTGTATATAATTAACACCATTAGAAATTAATCAATCGAAAACTTGAACATAGTTTAGTTGTTTAATTTTTATGCGGTTTAAATATACATATTTTTAAATTATATTTATTACGAACAATCCATTATACACAGACACGCACTAAAATACTTTCGTTTTGGCAGTCACATTAACTAACTACTCCATAATTTTTTAATTCTTTATATTCAATAATATAAGCAAGCTAAAGTGAAATTTGGAACGAATATATAGTGCAAAAAATTAAACCTTTGTTTAACGTGAACTGATAACGTCTTCGATCTAATAAAATTTAATATACTAATTTTATTCAAGTATATACAATCGAATTTATATAGTAAGTTTTAATATTCTGCTTTAGCACCCGCAATCCTATACTAATGCCAAAAAAAAAACAATTTAGACCATACAGTATTTACATATCAATTTAAAAGATAAAAGTTTAGTATGTTCGAACGCAGCGGGACTTGAACCCGCACCTCTTTGAATCCTTCCAAACGCTTTGACCACTAAGTCATAGGTTCTTATCGAGTTGCGTCGAAATTGTTATACGCTTATTGTAACTTATATTTGTGTACGAACGTTTTCATAAATTTCCGCTACCCAAAGATTATTTCTAAAAACAATCATTTTTCTAGAATGATTGCCATTTTAAGAGTGTTCCCACACTAAGAAATTTTGGTATTTCTTAATATGTAAATAATATTTAAAAAAATGTTAAACAAATATTTAAATTGTAGTCAATACAAAATCGCATATCTATACAAGTTCTCGTTATTTATAAGAAAGAATATAGTAATATATGAAAATGTTAGTATTAAACATTTACGCTTGTAAAAGTAAAACAATTACTATTTTAAATTAGATCACTAACAATGCAACTATAAACAAAGATTAAATATTGTCCAGTTAAATTATTAACACATTTGATACTTTTATACATATAATAATAAATATATACAATAATATAAAAAAGCCAGCAGAAAATACATTTAAATTTGGAAAAACAATTGGGGCAAAATGTCTTTAAAAAACTAGGCCGTAATCATTCAGCTCTTAATAAATTACATTGTCTATATATTGCGTCACTTAGTAAGCGAATACATTAAATATTTCGAAAAAATGTTTTGTTCCCTTCCCTTCAAACACTAAAATCTCTATTACTCGAAAAATTAAACATATCTTGAACATAGCAATGTTTTTGACTTATTACTTTGTTCCAACAAAAATAACTTTAAGAATGTGTACAATGTAAATGGCGACAATGTAAGTACCATGGTTTCTTAGTAATTTAATTTATTAACTTTACCTCGAAATTCAAAAGAATGAATCTTAACCTTTTTTATTATTGTCATCGTCATTTTCATCATGAGCCGGAGGACGCGTACTTATAGAAATAGGCCTCCTCAGAACGACTGCGTAATCTCTTGAGGTATGTTAGAAACAAAGTATGCCCAAGTCGAAAACTATACAATCCGAATTTTTTGACGTTTCTTTTAATATTCGACTGATTCTACTTCCTACTTTATTTTAACACAATATAACATATAACACGTATAGCGATTTATAAGAAGCGTTAAATTTTAAAAGGAATACATAGATTGCAATTTTTTATAACATATAATGTTGTAAAACAGTTTATTTCCTTTCTTGTATTTGACATGTAAAAAATGTACTTAGAAACATCTATTAAGTCATTGGACAACGCGATACGTCTAAACATATATTACTTTAATAAGGTCAGAACCTGTAATCATCGGTTGAAGTCCGTCTCGTGCTTCGTGTCAAATTAATAATGACGTTTATTATTAAAACAATATAAACGATATTGCCATGTCTATATGAAAGTACTAGTCCAAGTCACAGAAATAAATACTATATTAGTTTCGCCTGAAATGATTTTTACAATGACAAAATTATCTGCATGCAATCCAAAAATAAAAAAAAACCTCATTTTATGTCAAAAATTGATTCAATGATGTCAAGATATAATTACAATAATGATTTTTTTTTAATAATGTATAGTTCGTTAGATGCTAACATTGTTTTTTAATAGAAATAATGACTTAGAACGTACTGGACGGCTAACGCACGTAGTTGTTCTTTTATTAAAAAAAATCTTTCAAACAATTTTAATACCATACAATTGATTAATATGTTGAAATTTTGTTTATAGTACGTATTTACAACACATAAATATTTAGTTAGTAAATTTATACAATATAATATTATTTGTAATTATTGGTTTAAAAAATAGCTGAGATATTAGCAAATTCATTATTATATTCAAAATTGGTAATCAATGGAAAATAAATATGTTTACCACAAAAAATGGCGTACTATTATATTTGCTATGGCAACGCTCTAAGCGAAATTTTCAAACAAATTATATTTTCGAGTATTGCGAAGCTAGTTTCTTCTAAAAACATTTCATCTATCATGTAAATATATATAAGTTCCATTTTAACACACAGTCGCCTTTACGTGTATAGTTCGGCAAAGCATTGAATAAATATATTAATTTAGTATTTTCACAACTATCCGAATATATATATGATAATGACTTAAAGCTTACGCAGTATTGCTTGATCGCGCATGTTGTGTGTACAATTAGTATAGCACTTATACACTAATTTGCATACATAAGTATAGGGGAAGTGGGCGGTGCTCGTCTGAGAGTTACAGAAGGGGCGGGGCACGTAATATAGTGGGTGTGGCCCTAAACTCATGTACACGCAAGGACACACGACCCCGGTCACTGCGGGCGCGGGCGCGGCAGCCGCAGCCTCTTGAAGTAGTGCCGGCAGCACAGCGCGGCGGGCGCGGGCGGCATGTCCTGCGCGCGCACGTCGGGCCCGAGGTGCTCCAGCGCGCGCGTGTATTCGCGTTGTAGGGCCGTGAGGTCGATGTTCTGTTCCCCGAGGGCCGCCATCGCTAGGAACAGGATGTCTCTGAAAGTATTATATTATTATAATATACTGATTTTTAGTGATACATTCTTGAACATATTTAAAAGTCAGCAACTAGGCTTGACAGCAACTTGGCTTGTCAGCAACAATGTTTGTGTGTACTAATCAGTTTATATTGCATCAGTTAGAAAAGTACATAAACATGAATCTACTAATATAATTTTAATACAATATCAATATAAATTTCGTTACTAACCTGTAATACGAGTAGTACCGTTTGTTACTACATGTAGACTCTCTCCACGCAGCCAATTTCCTTATCGCATCAGACAAGTCATTACTCAAAAGACCATCCAAAACCGCAAGAACAACGCTGAAAAAGAATCATACAAATAAAATTAAATTATAAATAACTAGCGTCAGCAGTATATTGTAAATAAAACAAGTAAGTAGGTAAATAAAGTTTAAAAGAAGTATAAAATAGAGACCACTGGTGAGGTAAGGCGGAAGATAGAAAATAAATACCAATAGTGTACATTAATAGATTGAAGTTATTTTGCATTTTCAAATTTCTATGCAAATTAAAAAAACTATGCAACTTGATATTTTAACTACTAGTACTAATGTGATAATATACCATTGATTGCTACTCCCAATGGAAAACACCATATTCTTCACAAAAAAAGACCAACAAATTCTCAAGTATTTTAAAATCATTGCAATAACGAAACTACATTTTTAATTTTATTAGTAACAAACTACAATAATATATAATAGTTTACCTAAAAATCCTCCCTCATGTAAATCTCACTCCCATATAAATGAAAATTAGTGCGTACGTGTTATTTAGAGAAATACAAATTGAATAGATTTTCACATGTAATTGTCACGAGAGCAAACAAATAAAAGCACGTACGAGTTGTTCTTTCCGCAGTCGTGGTCGGTGAGCAGCAGCGCGCGCAGCTGCCGCGAGCGCGGCGCGTGGCGGCCGCTCCACGCCGCGTACAGCGCCTGCGCCTCGCCCTCCGCGCGCGACACCTCCCAGCGCTCCCACTCGCAGTGGACCGCTACGCCTGGATCGGATCCTTATACTTATATTATTGTGTATCGGAAATTTTTTCTCCCTAATTAAAGCTTGAAAAAACGTAAAATTAATGTTTATTGTAATTAAAATATTGTTTAATAACAGTTTAAAAACTGACACAATTATTATGCATTTTTCACGATCTCAAAATGTAATATCAAAAATCACGTAGTCAGAGACAACCAAGTGTCAAAACACTCTATTGAGTGATTTTCGCCCAAAATCTAAACATTGAGTGTTGAGCGGCGATCTCAACACCGCGCTTTTTCTCACATATACCTACACGGGGATGTGTAAATAATTTTTAATTTATTCATTTCTCTAAGTAAGAATTGGACCCTACAACCAATCGCGGTCACATTCAGATGTGGCACTGCGCCACTATAAAAACTAATGTTGTTAACACTGTTTTGCATAATATTTATATAATATTTTTGCATTAGATAATATTGGACATACTAATAAAAACATTAAGTAAATATATTTATATTAATCATTTTGTCGGGGTACGGTAGGCATAATTGAAACATTATCTGAATCATAAAATATATAAAAAATTAAGTCGACAACATATATCCTCAAAATTCTGGATATAGAGTATTTAATGTAATACATCTGGTTATATACCAAAACTTACCTAATTTATCAACATCTGGCAGTGGATCAGTGCTCTGATACTTGGCTGCGAAGTTAGGACTCAACAAGTCAGGCAAATGATTGTCAATATTAGCGCGTTCTAGAAACCATACTAGATTCCAGTACACTATTGGATGTGATTCGACAAATTCTGGCTCTGCGAGACACGCGTCTCCCTCTCTCCCTGAAAATTAAAGTAAAATAGTATTTATAAATTAAAACTATATATTATTAAAATGTTACAATACACTATATTTAATATGCCAATAAGGAGCTATCCATAAATTACGTTACATGAATTATATGGTTTGTTGACCCCTCCCCGTCCATGTCACAGCTGATGATATTTGTGACACCACCATTGTCAAGCAATGTCACACTTCTTCGACTCCCTCTCTCTCTCTCTTTCGTATGACGTAACTTATGGATGAACCCAATGTGTAAAATGTTTATATAAAACAAGTTTTTTCTATTATACACATTGGGGCCTTGGTTCTAAACAAATATCCGTAGTATTATATTCTTACCTAAAATAGATTCAAATTCCTTTCTTAAGACAAGTGGATTTAAATACGGTACACTTAAAGTTTCCGCCTGACTTTGTCCTTCTCTTATTATCTGAAATATAAAAGCATGTTTAGTAATTATTAATAATACCAGGATATATATATATATATATATATATATATATATATATATATATATATATATATATATGTATATATATATATATATATAAATGTTTTGTTGTACTATAAGAAATATTGTATTCATTGTAGGCCGCCGCTATTAGTCCAAACTCACATGAGCAGACAGCAGCGGCACGGTGTGGCGGCCGCAGGCTATGCAGCGCGTGTTGAGGTTGGAGTCGTCGGCGGCCCAGCCCGCCATGATGTCCTCGTCGTAGAGGTACGCCAGGCACTGGTGGCACTGCGAGCACGACGTTATGTGCACTTGGGTACTGCACTTTGTGAGTTTTGCGTCCTGCGGTAAGTAAATCGGTCATTTTAATGTATTTTGATAACAAAATACATATTTTATATAAATAATCATAAAGTTAATATGGGTTTAATTATATTATATATAATTTTTAATTAGAATTACATATGAAAAAAATATATCGATTAACTTATTATTAAAACCTAATATAGAAATAAAACTATTTTGTACTGCAGTCAATCGAGTCACACGATTATATTAATCGTGTGTTAAATGTTGGTATTTTTAATAAGCCCGTTACAATAGTAGAAAATATATGTGATCTGCAATTTAGTAAGTAATACAACTGAAGTAACAAATGGTTTATATCATTGTAATATAGTGACAGTTTTATACACAACTCTAAATGCATTAAAAATACTTTAAATATATCAAAACATTTTTACTATACATTTTTACATTTTTAGTATTCATCATGAAAAAAAGTATTATATTATTAAAACTAAATATAACAATAAAATAATATTATGTATCTAGTAAAAACATTTTACTCACATTCGTCGTAGGGTACAAATTATCAGGCAAATGTGATAATAAAGTCGCCAAAGACCCGCGCTCCATTGAACACGCGAGCTCCGCATCGCTCGAGGCGCGCCTGAATCCCATTCCCGTTGACCACTCTATAAAAAACATATCAGTTTATAAACAATAAAATTTTATTATTTTATATATTTTGTTACAATGTTTAGTTTTTTATATGGTATTGAAAATTTTTAAACTTTCATGAAAACTTATATATAAAAATAGATAGATAGAATTATATTTCCTAATTATAATTAATTTCATAAAATTATTCATTTTCTATTCAAAAAATATGAATGACAAAGTCGAAATTTACTAATTTCATTAAAAAAAATAATAATGAGAAAATCCGTCAATAGCTTTTGCAGCCGGAACTATGTATTTAACTAAGTTTTCTATATAAGTAAGTTTGTATTCAAAACAAAGACCAAGCTACATTACTAAAATAGCTTCATCCTGCATACAATTTAGTGACAATTTAGTGTCAAGACACTCCGCCAATTAATAAATTATTTAATATATAAACTAAAAAAAACCAAGTTACCATCAGGATTCATCTCAGACGAGCCATCCCCAGAGTCCTCTTCCGATATAAAGTTAGCAAGTGCACTAGTTGCATTACCAATGGCGCCTTTGACTGGTGTGGAATTAGCGGAGATAACTTCTTTCATTTCATCAAACTTCTTCGCCATACTATTCGCCGCTGATTTAAGACTGCTAAGACCGCTTTGGAGCAATTCGTTCGATTTCTTTCCCGCTATACTTGTTGGGCTGTCGAAATTGAACTTATTATAAAATATTTCATATAAACTTTATTTAAAAATATAATTTATAGTTATTTTAAATGAAAATATGTTGTTTTCATTTAATTGTTAGATGGACAATAATAATAATATTAAAAAAGCTCAAGCGTGTTAATATGGTAAGTGAACTTGTATTTGATGTTGTATTTTGAGGAATAAGTAAATTAAATGAATCTATTGATTAGTATTATAGCGTATTTTTTAGTTTTGAATGATTATTTTAATTATTATATATTATTATTAATAAAAAAATGTATGAAATAGAAATTTCATATACTTTTTAATATTCTAAATTTCAATTCATAGTCATACTTTGTAATAACATAAAGAATATTAACTAAGGACTTGAACGTGTAGTTTAGTTATCTATAACTAGTCCGCATAACCATCTGGTCGCAGCGTCGAATTTCATTACAATATATTTTATTTAATTAAAAAAAACATATAAAACTATATAAAATACGCTTCAAAATAACACAAAATTAAAATCACTACTACATATATACGTAATATTTGCCGCAAACCCACAACCGTTACCCAAAACTTAGTTTTTTTAATTTATTCTTGGACAATCGTAGTGTTCATCTCACCTGAAGTAACTCTCGATCATAGCCTTGCCTATTTTCATATTTTCCTTGCGCAACGATAGTCGGGCGGGCGAATAGCGTCTAAACAAACAAACTGCTAGCGTACGGTGCGAACAAAATATGTGAATTATAATAATATTTATGTAATACTATTTCCACCATTTGTTTCCATTATATAATGTAAAATTAACGTAAAATATTTGAGAAAAAAACATTTATTCATGATGAAATTAGTATAAATAAATAAATTAAGCATTTCAATTGCTCAAACTTGTGATGTTCTGTACATTCTATATATGAAAACCTTGTAGTAGCATGCGTTAAGTAAAAATGTATAAACTCTTAAGTAAAAAAAAAATATAAAATTATATATGACAATAAATTCTAGATCTCTGCATGCAAACAAAGTATATTTCTAAATGCTAGAGACATGCAACGAAAAGCATTGTACGCAATGGATTTAATATATTCTTTATTTCGTTATAGTTTTGACGCTTTTATCCCACAAAGCAGACTAGACTAGAAGTACCTAGTGTCAAGACAATACTCCGTTTTCCGCTGAATTCGAGATATTGTGTGTTGAGTAGCGGAACTTAACGTTGCACTTTGTCTAACTAGAGCGAGGAAATGGAAATAATATAAATATTCTACCGAGCCGAGTCGAACCCACAACCGATCGCGTTTACAGTCAGACGCTGTTCCAGTGCGCCACGATCGGCTTTAAATCAACTTAACATAGCCAATGAGTAGAAAATTATTAAACAAAGCGTAAAACACACGTTACCTTGGATACGTATATAAATTTATGCATATATATGTATTTATGTGTATAATATTTTAATTGTGTGTGCGTGTGTGTAATATCATAATATTATCTATTAATGTGACGTATTTGTAAAGCTTGTTTTTGTTTTCTAATAACCAACTTACCCAAAACTAATCTTCAACGTGTTACCAATACTCGCCAAACTAGCAGATACAGTAGCGGGCGCCGTTTCACTCCTGTGTAGTTTCCTGTAAAGAGGAAACTATCGAGCTCACTCCGCTCTATTGTAGTTGCGTTTACTAGCGCTACTGTATTGTTAGTAGGGGCACTGTTATAATGGTCACGTTTTAAACTCTTATATGAAAGAGCAAATATAAGTTTATATAAGGTTAACTCAAGTATATATTTTAAGTGTATTAATGTCATTTCATTTCGACGTACTATTATTGACGTCATTTTATTTACTTAGCTTAAAACGTGGTTAGTACAAAATATAAATATTGTATATTTTATGAATATTTCTGATTAAAATAAAATATATTTTAATTATCATATCATTTTAATGTCTTTACTCTGAGTATGTCAACATACAATATTTATTAACATTTTTTATTGCTTGATTGCAATAAAAAAAATATTAAACAAGGAGGGATTATGGCAAGGAGTGATGTTTCTCGTAACGATATATAATTTTGGAATATTCAAATAAAGCCAAGGCATTGCATTGACTGCTTTTCGCTCGAAAATGAGACATTAAGTTTTGAGAGGTGAAGTCCACGCCGCACTTTGTCTTATTAGGCGAAGAAAATAAAAATATTTTTTTAAGATATAATTATTTTACCAAGTGTAAATAGAAACCACAACCAATTTCATTTCTCTCAAAAAATAACTTGTAACGCACTTGCTGTGCTAAACAACACTTCATACATTGCAACATAAAATCAAATAATAAAGGAAATTATTTACCCAGCGCTTTCCTGCGGCTCGTCCTGGAACGAGTTGCTCCGTCTGTGGAACAGCTTGGGGCTGACGGAAAGCTCATGTTTGGGGGGCGCGGTTGGGGACGGCGGGGTGGGGGGCGGTGGGGTCGCCGGGGGAGAGGCCAGCGCACCCAGTGGGTCGTCGGTGAGGACTGGTGTGCGGGGAGATAGCCTGTGGGTAATATGTTTATTTTTTAAATACAAATAAGACACTATGGTTCAGGCAAGAAAAATTCTAACAAAATGAATAATTATACGATACTAAAATTATGCATATTCTAATTTACATAATGTATAATTGATTATTATATAACTCAATTGAATAAAAAATAATAATAAACAAATTTTTGTCTTTTTGGTGAAGCTAATCGGTATCCGAGAGGTGCAAGTTCGAATCCCGCTGCGTTCAAATTTTTATACATTTTTTCAAAAATGATTTTTTATTCTAAGTATGGAAAAACACTTTAAAAATAGTTAATAGTATAAAGAATCTATTAAATTGTAAAAAAGATCAAATAAAATAAACGACATCAATATCAAAAAAAAGACGCATAAGTTTAAATTTACATTAGTACTTATTAAGGCTTTATTTATTACGATTTAGAAATAGTATAATAAAATAGACTATTTAATTAATATACTTAAGTGGTGATGATTTCAATTTGTCAAGAGTCTCTGTAGCCGCTGCTTCTTTCTCCGGTTCTTCAGGGAAACTAAGCGTCCTCGAACATCTCGACTTAGGGTTAGAAGTACCTGTATGTAGAAAAAATATTACAGTATAGGTAATATATTGCATACTTAGTATCTTGATATAAGAGTTAACAATTGACTTTTATTTTATCATATAATAAGAGCATTTTTTTTAAACTTCTTATCTATATTGTACATTGTATACCTTGAAGGTTCAATTGTTTTATAAGCAAAACCGAGATTTTCTGTTATATGAATATTTCAACGATTTCTCTGTCAAAACTTTGACTTTCTTTGTGTGAATCGGCTTTAACGAACCCAAGATGGCACAAGGTGTCAGTGACATTTTGTTAAATAAAATATGGCGACTGCAGTTTGCCTGGCAGCTTCTTTAGAATTTCTACATTTCGAATTTTGCCAATATAAGTTGTCGACTCGTAATCGTTATTTTTTTATTTTTTATGATTTAAATATGTTTTCAATCGAGTTATACATATTATTTATTAAAATATAATTACCACTAGAAAATGATAGTCGTTGTAGATTTTGTATAATCTGTGCGTCTCCGGCGAAGCTCTCCGACCGTGTGAGAATACGGAGATCCGACGGACTGTCCGGACTCACGTGTATTGTCTGTAATCGATGAAATCGAATTCTTGAGAATTTGCACTTCTCACAGTGTAAGCGATCCTTTATGGTTTTGTACTTTTGTACTTTTTCGTAATAATGTATATATACATATACATTTATATACACATATATATATATATATATATCAGATAATACATAACTACAGGGTCCAAAACGTACAAAAACATAAAAAAAAATGACTAACTCCTTGGTCTATAGCATATATTTACATATGTTATAATAAAATATATAATACATTAATGTCATATCATACATTATTTTAGAAAAAATATATGATAGTAGGAAGTTTTGATTCTATAACATGTATTTTTGCATACCTGTCTTTTATCAACTATAGCCATAGCCGGTGGTGGAGGTTCTTCACTGCCTAATGAATTACTTCTAGGTCTTGTTGTTCCTGTCAAGTCCGGGTCCGAAGGTAAGCCTAAAGTAGTTTAAAAGAAAATTATATCTGTTGTTACATTTAAATAATAAACTTTTTAATGTGAAACTTCTAATATTATATTAAAATAATAGTGAATATGAAATTTGGCACAGTTAATAGTTTACATAGAGCAAGGGTGCATTATTGATATTTTGTTTTAAGTTATAAAAAATATCCTTTAAATTAATAAAATAAATGTAGCACATACTACTACACTATGTTGGGAATACATGTTTATAAAACAAACATCGTTTGGGCAACGGGATACCTAATTTATTATCATATAAAAAGCTTCATGCCTTTTCGTTGCATACCAGATATAAGTATCCCGGCGTGCGCGGACAGCTGGTGGTGTCGCGGGTGCGCGGCGGCGCGCACTATGTTGCCGCGCCGCACTAGCGCCTCGAACGCGCTCGTGCTGGCGCCGTCACAGGCTGGAGGAATTCAATTATAATTTAATTTTATTACTTTATTTTATATAAAACAAAACATAGTGAAATATAGAATAATATTATTGTCGATATCATCAGTACTAAATAATATTCAGTAAGTATTTTAATAAAGAAGGTAGTTATTATTTTTTACCCAAGATAGTAATTACTAATATAAATAAATTTAGTCATTAATAATTCAGAACTTAGTGACCTTTTTTGGTCATATACATTCTATAAATACTTAGCCCGAACCCTTTTTTTCTTAGTATGGATTCTTCTGTAATCTTCATATTTACATTAATTGCTTAGAACTGAGACTTTTTGATGTTTAAGCAAGTTCTGTTTTAACCATTGTTAAAATTATACTATACTGAGAAATATGTAGTTCTTGTTTGCTTTTTCATTATTGGCAATTACCAGAATCCAAGCTAGATCTGCTACGGGTAGTGGGTTCAGCCAGCGCAAGAGCTGACAGGTCAGCGCCCTCACCGCCCACTGTTCTCACTCTAGGTAATGTGCCTGTACCTGAAATATTAATATTCTATATAAATAATCGTTTATTTCGTGAAATAGCATTTTAGTATAAAAATACATAATATTAAATGCATAAAATATATTTGAATGTCAAAATCACAAGGCAAAATTAGACTGCGTTTAATCTGAACACAGATAAATAATTATTATAACATAATAATTTTTATTTCTCTACTCTAGTAAGGTAAAGTTCAGCGTTGACTTCCACCACTCAACACACAATGTCTTAATTTCTAGCGGAAAAGGGAAATATCTCTACACACAGATCTCTCTGTTTATATAGAAAAAAGCATGAAACTAAACAAAAAATGTCATTTCAAATGTTTATCACATACTTCCAGTAGATCCCGCAGCGCGGCTCGCTCTCTGTGCACCCGCTTTTCTGAACAACGCGGCGCCCATTACAGCTACTCGCAATTTGTTCCATAGCAATTGTGATCCACTGAAACCATGAAATTAAAAAAAAAAATTAAAAACAGAAACAACAATAGTTATGCATACGAATGTGTTTTTATAAAGATAAGTTTGTTGGTTGTAAAAAATATATCATGAGAAAAATTGGTTATGAATACACGCCCGATTACTCTCAGGTACACGGGATGGGTCACGAGAGCCTCTGGACCGCCAGTTGTAGCCAGCTGGCCGTATACCCACTAACTCCACATGATGCGACTTCGACCACCACAAGCCAGGCTCCAAGAACCACAAAAATCACCAATCCAAGGTGTCTTAGCAATATACAACATGTATTTATAAATATTAATATTTCTGAATATTTAGAAGCATAACTGAGAAATAGCAAAAACATTAGATGCATTTAAAAAATAGCCATTTTGTTATAAAGTTGTTTCCGACGACTAACGTAATAGAAAAGTAAAGAAATATAACTAATTTATCAACTACATATAAATTATTATCATAAGTGAAACAAATACCGGCCGGTCGTGGCCCAGTGTGACAGCGTCTGACTATAAACGCTATCAGTTGTGGGTTCGATGCCCACTCGAGGGAGTGATTATATTTAAATCATTTTCGCTTCCTCGCTCTGGTAAAGACAAACCTCCTATGTGGGATAAAAACGTGAAGGTAAAAAAAACAAATACCTCGCCATATCCTTGGGCCAAGTGGCTTCTAACACGCATCTATTGTAATATCCATAGGTTAGGGCATTCGGTTGCAATCCCGCTCTCTTCATTAGAAACAACAGTTGTACCGCCAGTACTGGCAGTGAGTGAATACCGCAGAGCTGCATCATTACTCTGTAGCAAACCTGTTAAAAGTTTATTAATTTTTAGATTGTTCATTTTTAATACTATTTTATTATCTTCATCTATTTATCAATATAACATAACAATGAAATACAAAGTTTGCAAGGATGTCTGAATCCGCCGACGATATATTTTTATACCATTGTTGCTAGGATTTAAAGTTCTCACCTTAAAGTCATCGTAGTGAATTGCTAAAGTGCTTTACTATAAACGTGATGGTTGTGGGTTTGATTTCTATTTGGTGGATGGATTTTATATATATCTACCAAATATTTAAATCTTTTTAGAATCTCTGATCGATAATATGCGGCGTTAAGTTCCACCAGAGCAGTGATTGTATAATGCCTCAATTTGAGAAAAACATTGAAGAATTAGAGATTAAGTTCTCTGTATATAAAAAGCCTCAACCTATAATGACCACGAAGACATGGAGTATAGGTTGTTTTGTATCTTCCCAGATAAGAAAGTATAGAGAATGGATCTAGCGTCAAGAAACTCCAATTTCTATTATACACAATAAAAAAAAACATTGACGTAGACAATATAAATTGAAAGGCTACCTCATCGCAGGGCACGCGTAGCTTAGCCGCGCGCTCCAGCAGCTCGTAGGCGTGGCGCAGCGTGGCGTGCTCGCGCGCGCGCGCCCGCGACAGGCGGCACGGCAGGCTCAGGAAGTACAGCGAGTAGCACGCGCCCAGCAGACACTTGGCCCACGCCTCGGGCGACAGGCTGGCCTTGCGGGCCAGTCTGTACACGTAGCAAGAAAACATATTTGTTTTAATGAAGTAGTCGCTTATGATTATATTTAGAAAAAAAACACCTTATTTCACATGATTATACCTTTTTACTGTCTTTATAAAAAAACCTAAATACTAATAAGTTATTAACAATACTTAACGTTTACTTTAAAAATAACTATATAATTTGTTACGCTACCCAGAAAACAATTAATATTACCTACTATCAACAA
Source organism: Dryadula phaetusa (assembly GCA_032432895.1). Lineage (NCBI taxonomy): Eukaryota > Metazoa > Arthropoda > Insecta > Lepidoptera > Nymphalidae > Dryadula > Dryadula phaetusa. The sequence goes on along the minus strand of JAOYRS010000060.1, from coordinate 4,500,314 downwards.
AAAATTTAAATCAATTCAAAATATAAATTCTCTAAACATCTACTTTTACAACCCATATTCAATTCAAGCTGCTTACTGGCGACTGTCTAGAGTGTAGACTATCTAGTCTATGTAAATATAATTTCTTATTTTCGAAATCTCAAATTCTACATTCAAAAACCACATTCTCAAAATACAAGACAATAAGCAAACCGCTGAGCAGCCGCAATCTCGTGCTTGGTCCGCCTCGCCATAGGCGACGCGTCCGCCAGCGACTCTGCGGAGGCGAGCGCGGCGGCCGGCAGCGCCTGCAGCCCGGCGCCGCGCGCGTGCTTGCAGCGCGACACTAACTCCTCGGACAGTATGAACTTCTGGTACGTGTACTGTTGTTCTGTGCATACAAAGTTTCTGATGGTGAAACATGTATATCAATATGCGTCCGTGTGCGTGTACATTCGTATGTTAGTAGATTAAAAGCACCTCTATTAAGTGCGTTTGAAAAGTTTGAGAAAGACAAAGTGAATTGTGCAAAATGGTTCATTTGATGTTACGATTGTCCTATGTTACAGCTAGCCAATTGTCCTATATTACAATTAGTCTAATTCTCAAGTATTATTAGTATTTCATTAAATTTATAAGATTTCATTATAGAATCCATCTTTTAATAAACAAATGCATATCTGTCAATATTTTCTTTTATAGTATTTAAATTACACTTAAAAGTATTAAAATAAGTAAAATATAGTTAAGAAAATATTTCACTCACCAGGATCCGGCGGATCAGGTGGCAACACAAAGACAGTCCTCTCTGAGGTATTAGCGGTATCGATTCCCAGTAGAGGTTCGTCTCCAGCCGCGACCCGCTCTATACACTCGTCAAAGAAAGTCAACCCTTGGTCCGCGTCACATACAAATGAACGCTCCTCGATAAAACGCGTGAACATTTGTGTACGCATTATGAGGAAGAAGAATCGTTGTTGAGTCTGTTTGTTAATAATTATATTATATGTTAGTATAAGTTATATTTATTTTTCTATTATATGAAAATTAATATTTTTTTTGCAATACCTGTACTTATTTCAGTAAAAATATTGCGTGCTTGGTTCGGATCATAACGACCCATTTTGTTCAATTATCGTATATAAACACATTACAATATAAATACTTTCATATTTGAAACTCATAAGTATTATTATTATTACCAACGTTTAAGATTTATTCATAAAAATATTTTATATTATCATAAAAAATATCACGAATCTTATCAAAATCTAACATTTTAAAGCTAAAAATAACGATACAAATATGAATATGAAGGCATCGTGTTGCAGGAGAATTGTATCTGATTGTTTTGTACTCTAGTCACATAAAGTATAGAGTTAGAGTTGAGTGAGTACGTAAGAGTTCTGCAATATATTCATTTACAATTTTGTGGAATATTTTTTGTTTGGGCGGAACAGTGAGTGTCTTCTAATCGGAACATTGTGTTTTAAGTGGTGAACGGAACGCCACGGTTTGATTCAATTTATCAGAGTAAAGACAAGCAAATCAATTTTAAATATAAACATTCAGCCGAGTGGTAATCAAATCCGAAACCAATCGCATTTATTAATATTATTATTATTATTATTAACTCACCTTATCCCTAGATCTAAGAAAGGCATCAACGTGGAACAAAGCGTGCGGGTCCGTCGTACCCACGGTGGGCGCTTTCGTTATAGGAATCAGATACCCGCGGTACCCTTGCAGTGTGACCGCCATGAAACGTAGAAACGCCTCTTGGATTTTAAGTTCTAGAGCTTGCTGTTAATTTTAAACATAAACACCTTAATAATTTTAAAAAAATGCATATATCCTTGAGAGGCGTGAATAGGTTAATAAGTCAAAACTTTTCAGGAAGGCGATTTTATTTTTTGTTTTGTCCTTACAGTTATGTAATAATTAACATGATTGGTTTGTGTTAAAAAAATTATAGATATGTTCAATCAACTTATCAACTTATTCAGGCTTGGTATGGATATATGAATTTCAAATATAATAATTTCATAAAGTAGTGTAGTAAAGTACCAAGTAAGAAACTAGTTTTGCTTTACACTAATGACATTTGAAAATAATAAGAAGAAAATAACTAATATGAGGACATAAAATGCAAAGTAATATTTTACTTTAAGTAAGCATTAGCTTAAGCACATTAAAACAAAAAAAAATAAACAATAAAAATTATCAACTAAAAAAAATTTCGTTTAGTAAATATTTACATACCTCTTTTTTCCTTTTCTGAAAATCTCTATCTAAACTCGTTGTAGGTTCACCGTTATATTTGTTACCGTTCGACATATGCACCGGAGATGCTGTTGAAAGTAAAAATAAATATATTCGCAATTAACATATAATAATTAAGCTACATTGATCTGTTATTTAGCTTCACGTCTTTATCCCGTACAGAAAGATAGACATGAAGTACTTAGTGTAAAGAACTTTGTACTCCGCTTTCTACCAAATTCGAGACATTGCATGTTGAGTAGCAGATTCAAAGCCGGGCTATGTCTTACCAGAGCAAGGAAAATGAAAATAATTTAAATATAATCATTTCCTCCGAGTGAAATTCGAATCCTCAAGTTATTTACAATAGTTGAAATTATTATAGTACAGCGGGACAAAGTCTGTCTGTAAATGCAATTGGTTGAGGGTTCGATCTCACTCTGGGAAATGTTTAAATTTAAATTATTTTCACATTTCTTGCGATTCTCTCAACCTACCCTGTTATGTGAGAGAAAAAAATGTTTTTTTTTAAACACCATAGATAATCATAACTGCATACACTTTTACGTCTATTAATTCCTTCACCACTACAAATATATACTTAAAAATTCCTATAACATTAATAACAAAATTAAAGTTATGATACCTGGACGTATATTTGTGAAGAGATGTTCGAGCGTTTGTCGCAATGTCCTCGCCTGACGTTTCGGTAACAATTTCAACGATATATGCTTTTGTGATTCACATATCTGGAAAAAATAAATTTATTTTTGTTAATCTTAATAATAAGTATTTATTTGATAAATCTTAGAAATAATTAGGTTACTTTAAATCAAAAAAAAACAATATGGATTATCAATCATAAAATACATAAACGACTAAAAAAATATACTCATATTCCAAAAGAAAGTAAGTATATGCGATTAATATATATGCGATATATGCGATTAAAATAGTTTATTTTAAAATCTTTTTAAATATTCATATACTTACAGTAATATTATTAGTGTCTAAGTCAACACACGTCACATCCGGGGGAGGTTCGTAGAGGTCGAAAAACCTAGAGTCTACGCCGATAAGGTATGGCAAAGGCGCGTGTAATACTTCCGCTAAACCTGTGAAATATAATTAAATAACATTAACATTTTAAATAACGTATAAAAATTAGATTCGAACCCGCGCCACTTGAAAATCGTCCAAGCGATTTGACCGCTAAGCTATGCGCTAGGCAATGAACGTAAAGTTGTCATATCCTTAGTGTGAATAACACTTTAAAAAATATATTTATATATAGAAAAAAATCGTAACATAGGTAGCTATCGTTATGATGTGGTCCCACTTAAGACAATGATTATTGTTATTATTATTAAATATTATATCAAAATTATTTTTATTCTTCTGGAAATCATCAATTCAGTATGCAATTTCTTGTGAATGAGTGAAAAAGGTAAAGTCTAATGTTCGTATTCTAACTGGTACTAATTTGTTTGCCTTGGATATATAAGGTGGTACATTGCATGAAGAAAATTGATATCTTTTTAGTAATCATTTAAAAAATTCTTACCTAAGGGACACAATGGTATATAAGGACATTGCCATTTAAACGGAAATAGTAAACTAGATACCGCTTCTGACACCGCCGTTAATGTATCTGGCCTGAAATTCAATAAATTAAAATATAGTTTTTTTATCACAACTAGAATATGTAAAAAAAGGAAAAAAAAATAAATTTAAGATAATAACAGGTTACAGTGTAAGTCATATCTATACAAAATTTGAGTATATATTTGTAATATTAATATAATCACTTATCACTAAATGAAATAAAGCAATATATAAAAATATATGCAAATAGAAAAATAATATTCGCTACAATTTTTATCTGTCTGTCTATTCCGGCTAATTTCTGGAACGGATTTTGACGAAACTTTCGTTGCCAGATAGACGATTTAATAATAAGAAATAGCTGAGTGTACCTTAATTTTAGAATTATAATTTAAAGATCTAGAGATTTCAATTCCACATGGGTCGTTCAATAAGTTTATTCAAAAATACTTTAAAAAAGTATAAATTAAAATGTTAAACTGAGTTAAGCGGGCGTCTCATGGAAACAGTCTAAACACCTAATTGGCATATATTCCAGTATAACTTTAATAAAAAACTAAAAAGACCAATTTCGATTCTTACCTAAGCGAATGTATAAGAATCTTCTGTTCAGTAATAGCTAAAGCTAGCAACAGCAAGCAGTTATCTGGTCCAAGGTTCAATAACAATTGCCTGAAGCCCGCACCACTGCGCACTAGGGGCTGGTCATCTCGTCGAGTTACTATTACTCTATCGTGAGCATTTGTTGGTGACAACTGAAAATAACAATTTGGTTATATTTTTTAGGAAATCTTACGTTTCCTATTTTCTGTATCAAAATTTATGCGTAGCAGAACTTAGAAATCATGTCGAGTCCAAGTTTCATTTTTTTTATTATCCTAAGTTAAACAAATAGCAATTAACAATATATATAGAACATTAAATTGCTTTAAAAAAGAAATAAGAAAGAACACCCATAAAAATATTGTCTCGTTATCCTGGCCATTTAGTCAAGAACGAGTCAAAGGTATTTTGAAAATTTTATTCAATTCGGACATATGTAAATTTTGACACAATTAACTAGCCAGCAAGAAGTGGGTGCATTTATACTATAAATATATTTACATTTCTTCGACCTGGTAATGCTAGCGGCGGCATTAAGTTACACCGTGGAAAACAGTATCATAGCACTAGCTTCTCTTTGCCCCCACTTTTGATTCTGACTACACGCGCACAATATGCAATAAATAAAAATATGCTGAAACCATCATGACAAATATACGATAGTTCTCGCAACTCAGGACTGGTGGTGATGGAATATTTATATTTAAAATAAAGAAAATTCTTTCAATTAGTACTAAATAATATAATGCGATATGTTCGACTATCTAAGACGCAATATTTGATTATTTTTTCCAATTCCAATAATATTTTTAATAGATAAGGAATTCAATTATAGTAATACGTTACCTGTAATAATATTCGTGGCTCTGGGAATGGAACCTCTTCTAATAAATGGGTAATATATCTTTCTATGGGGATATTTAAAGGTTCTTTACTCCATGACATCTCCTGTAAAAGATTTTTTTTAATCAATGTTCACCTATTAGTTTTATATATTATTTAAGTGTGAACACGTCACTCAACTCACGAGTCTGTTTATATTATCTCATTAAAGATCAAATGAAATTTAACAATCAAATTCAAATTTATCATTACAACTTATAATTAATTGAAATTCTGTAAATCGATTGTTGGAAACTAAAACTACGTCACACTAAGTTACTGGCGCCGTTTTCCTAATTTAAGGCATTAAGTAGCAAAGGTAATGTGCAAAATGAAGCATATAACTTTTTATATAAACTAAAATATTAAATAAAATGATGTGACTTAACTCAAACAATTTTATATCCTCAACAAACATTAGGTTCTTTCTATATACTCCATACATATAAATGAAAATGAGAAAAAAAAACAAAAAAACATACCAATATATACAACAACCAGCGTTCAAAGGTATCACTGAACGGCCATCGCGACAACAAACATATACATTTGTTAGCGTGTAGCGAGTGTGTCGTATGAGAGATACCGGACCGCCAACCCAGTTGTTCTCCTTGGACTTCACTTACTTCAGTATGGGGGTACGCTTCATAGAATGTTACCGCTGAGCCGTATACCTGGGTGAGATAGATTTGGTGAATCTATATATATCAAACAAAGCTTGGCCATTTATAAAAGCCATTTGAGGTTGATTGTGGCGCAGCGGGACAGCATCGGACAAACGCAATGGGTTGTGAGTTCAATTTCCACTCAAAGGAAAGATTATATTTAATTTTTAATATCCTCGCTCTTCTAAGACAAAGCGCGAGGTTGAGTTCCGCCACTCAACTTGTAATGTCTCCAAGTTGGATTAAGTTGGTTATTGAATGCCTTGACACTATGTACTTCCTGTCTACCCTGCTATGGCGGATAAAAGTGTGAAGCTAAAAGTAAGGGTGCGTCGAAAATAAATATTGAAAAATCAATAAACTTTTAGGATGATTCATGATAATGAATGATATAATTTTACGTTGCAATAGTGAAGAACCTTGTAGGAATTATCTTCGTTTAATAAATATATATATTTACTACAAATATATTTAAATAATTAAGATTTACAAAAGGTAACCCAATAACTAAAATTATATTAATAAGACTTTTGTATTTACGATTGATTAACAGACAACGCTGATCGAAACTGCTAAATGTAGAAAGAAAAAAAGGTGAAATTTGGCTTGTATGTAGACGAAATTTCCACAAGGACGGAAATTATATTTAAATTTTATTTTCGTCTACGCTCTATTAACCAGAGTAACCGCTCCTTCACTTAAAACGTAACGTCTCGAATTCTGGCGAAAGTAGAGAACGGAGGGAGGAAACGTGACGCTGTTTTCGTTTTTTTACTGATGTAAATTATAATTAAATGCATAAAATATTTATTTATTATAAAAATCACGTAATGACGCCAGTGTGCGGTAGTACGCAGGTATCTTACTTTTTATAAATATGGGCTCGGTATTCATCGATTTCTTTTTTTAAAAAAACATTGAAAACAATATAAAATGTCCTTGAAATTAGCGGAAATTGAAATTCACACAATTCAAATAATCAAAAATCTAATAATACTAAGGAATATTATAACAACTTTTATTTTAACGATTGTATATTTTTGGTCATAGTACTATAATAAATTATATATAATTCGGTTAAATTAAAATAAATACTTTTATTAAAATATTAAAATAAAATTTTATAGTTAATGTTGTCCCATAATTGAATGTGCCCTCATTGTGTATTTACTTAGTATATAAGCCCAAAGGATTTAGCCACCGAGGAATAATAAATTTTGAAATATTAAATGGGTTACACGAATTTAAATATAAATTAACCAACCTTATCAGTAGCATCTGCAACTGTAAGAACGAAGGTAGAAAACACAGGCTTAGGTGACGACGCGTTATTCGGCCACACTTCAAGCGTCGCTCCCATTGGCAAGCAAAACAACGGCACCGATGTAGGAAACGCTAAGCTACGACGATCTATTGATGGATACCTGTAAGCAAATTAAACTTCATATAAATAATTCGATAACTAAGCAATATTTCTTGGTTATAGTTGTCTTTGATCAGTACAAACACGATCTGTATATTTTAATAGTTTTCCTGTCGGGTATTAGCTTTATTGTCATTATGTCACTTAACTACGCTTAAAAAAGGGCAATATTTTATTTAGTCTTACAGTGCCCCGTTTGTAAAATACTTTCGAGAAATCCTCTTAATGCTCACCTACAATTCACAAGGAAAATGGAAAAGATCAGTTTTCACTACACAGTAGCTTCGACTGTGCGTTCACTGTCAGTCAGTCAGTGAGTAAATTTTGATAAAATTTATTACTAAATGCTTCAAGTGTCAACAAATGTAGCCGAACACTCAAAATATTCTAGGACTTCCTAATTGATGTACGATTATCAAGATTTTTGATGTAGCTGTATTCGCTAGCAATAAACGATCTTGTCCTGTACTATTTATTTTACAAATCGTTAAAAAGTGAACGCGCGTAGAATATTAGATAAATGAGATATTGAAACTTTAAGTTAAAAATTATGCCTTTAACACAGGAAAGTGCCTCCGATTTTGTCGGTGTGAGAGCGAAGTTTCAAAAAAACTGTAAATTTATGTTTTGTATGTTTATGTCATTGCAAATTAATCTTTCAGCATATTCAAGAAAACATTTTTTATAGTCAATTAAACTTTAAAATGATAAATCTTTTTATTTATAAACTATTGATATAAAATAAAAACTAAATTTTATGAGTAGGTTAACTAAATAGTGATAACTGCATTTAAAACGGTTCCGAGAATAGTGTACACAAACGCACAGACAAACAGAAAATCATTAAAAACCATAGTTTTGGGTTCTATTATATTTATAAATCTTCCCCAGGCCTGTAATGATCTATCAATATACAACAATACCGCGTTGAGCAAAAGCAAACTAAATGTTCTAGCACACGTATTAATAAATTAAACCATTATTTCTTTATTGCAGTATTATTAATATAAAATTAATTAAAAAATGTAGCTTCACATTTTACCTGCATAGTAATGTACTCAAGAGACAACCTATTATCTAGACAGTCCGTTTATTGCTTTCCACCCGAAACCGAGACATTGCGTGTGGAACAGCGAAAGTAAATGAAAGTAAATTTTAAATATAATCACTCCTCCGAGAGGAAATCGAGCCCACAACCAATCGTATTTACACTTCTGGCAATAAGAGCGAGTTGAGGGATTAATATTAAAGGTCATAATGTAAAGAGTTTATACGACGTCATAATTTCCAAACTTTCGCGTAGCGTAAGTTATACCATAGTATCATATAAAAGCTGAAAGAGCTCTTAATAATTGAAATATGCATTTTAATGCAGTTAAAACAATATGCCTCTAGTGTTGGCTAGAGTTCATTAAACAGAGCCTTTTAGCGCTGTAGGGCGATAATTACTGACGCACTCTGTGAAAGTTATTTAACGTTTCTATTAATAGTACAATACATTTTTGGATTTTTAGTCTCAATGGTTTATTGTTTAAAGTTCGAATAGAATTTAATTTTATTAATTTAATTAATTTTATTGAAAATACTAGCTTCATATACTATAGTACAATCTCTAAAAGTTAAATATTAAGGGGAGTCAAACATTAAACGTCAAAAAGTCGAGTTATAGAGTTTTCAACTTATGAAGGGATTTGACTAAAAATTTTAGTTTATTTTTAGCGGATTTTTAGTTGACTTAGTGGTTAAGCTTGTTATAAATTTTAGTTGGAGACAAAATAAATATTTTTTTAATAATATAGGCTTTCTAAAAATGGCAACATCACTTTTTTAAGGAGCAATTCCAAACAAATCAGTGTATCTATTATTATAAAAATGTTTGCATAAGTTACCGATGTGTTTATACATTATTACATATTATATTTTTTAAATCATATGTAATTTTACAACATTTTATAACCAAAGAGATCTACCTGAATATAAATAATGAAGCGACCACAAGATAAAATTACAAATTCATATTTATAACTCACCTAAATAATACTTCTGGCTTGTAAGCTATTAAAGGAGGACGGTTCATTGACTTCTTGTAGCAGAGGAACACATCGCTACCCATTAACCCTGCAATTTAAAACAACTTATATAATACTTACCATAGACGAGCTCATTAAAAATCACGCATGTATAAAAATTTTAAATCTATTCAAAGTAGAAATCAACAAAACTATGAATATTATTAACTAGAAATCTATTTTTTGGCTTTACGGTTTTTCCACGTAAAAAAATTGTCAGAGTTAACCTAGTGTAAAGACACTCCATTTTTCGATTCCCGTTAGAGATATCGAGACATTGTATTGAGCGACAGAACGACAATATTTGTCTGAACAACGCATATAAATAAAATTATTTAATATCATTTTATCATAATCGAAGTCAAAATCAATGGCGGTTACAGTCAAACGCTGTCTCACTGCGTGTCATGATGGCCTCATAGAATAGAATATAATATTATTAGTAGATACATAAGCAATTACTTTCCCTGTATTCAAAACTTTAATACAAGTTTTTAATTACTTTGCAAATATTACATAAACATTATAAAGAGTTTTAGAAATATAATATACTATCTATTTCGCTAAAGACGACCATAAAATTTAATATTATTATTGAATCATATTTGTGACCAGATTGATCTAAGAATTTAATAACACAAATAAATAAGTATTTATAAACATAAAACTATAACAAGACTAAAGTAAAATGATAATAAATAGCAATTTATGTTCGAGTATGTACTTAAATATATTATAATCGTGTAGATATTTACATGAAAGAGTAAAGTAAAGGATGAATTTTATTTTACTAGGCTTTACCTATTTTGAAAAAACGTTTAAAAATTTGGACTCAGCGGGATTCGAAAACGCGCCTCTTGGTTACCGTTCAAGCGCTCTGACCGCTAAGCCATGCGTTCTACTACTAGCTGCGTCGATTTCTTATACGTTTGTTATAACTTATTTACGTTACCTTCTTCCCGTCACCGGGCTAACAGAAAATGGATTACCTTCTTCCCGTCACCGGGCTAACAGAAAATGGATTACCTTCTTCCCGTCACCGGGCTAACAGAAAATGGTCCTAATTGTGGTAGGGGGGAACACCCTCTACCACAATTAGGATACGGGAACCCCGTGAAGTTTTAATGGGTATACCTACGGTCTACAACTGATAGCCCAGGGTCACCCAAAACCTTCTCCGAATCATCAATCAGGCGGGTTCACAATAAAGAAAGATGAATTTTTTCTGCGTAACGTTAGAGACGCGACGCGCGCTAAATCTTTTTAAGCTACTTAACGTGTCCACGTAATTATACATCTAATTTTCTTTACATAACACAAACCACGTAAAGTAAATTTTAATTTAATAATAAATAGTTAAAGCGTATTACGTTGTTAACACTTTATAGTTATCTTTAATTAATAATTTTATCGATTTATAAAACTAATACTAAGAATAAGAAATAACCCAATAACCAACCTACTTTTAAATTAAAATCTCCACGACCTGCAACTTAAACATCTATACTAATATTATAAAGAGGTAAAGTTTGTGTGTTTGTAAATTGTAAGGGGTAATCTCGGGATCTACTGAACCGATTTTAAAAATTCTTTCACCAATAGAAAGCTACATTATTGCTGAGTGTCATAGGTTATATAAAAAAATCAAAATCTGGTGATGGGGTCCTGGAAATGAGGGGACTCCTTAAATTTTATAGGCACACCTATAGTGATTTCGGTTTTTCAAAGAATCTTGGTCATTTTCTCACGAAAAATAGCATTTGATGAAGTGGAACTGTTGATGAAGACCACAAATGGTCATGAGAACTTAACAATAAGTAACTGTTTTACGGGTTTGTTTCTATTTCTTTAACATAGTCGCTAAGCAATTGATATTAGTCAACATGCATATGATGAAGTCTAGCTGATGATGGAGTACTAGAACAACTCCTCAAAAATTAACGGCCTTGCATCGGGAAAAACGATACTTTCTAATTGGTCATGAGTAGTTGACAATAGGCCATTATAACTTAGGTAAAGGGTAATGTAAGTTGTAGTCCACAACGTGCTGAACAGGAGTTGACTTATATTTAGAGTTGGAGGCCGCATAATGGAAAGAAACGTGTAAATTCTCTTATGTATTCCTTTTAATTATTATCACATCTAACGAAAAAGTGTAAAATAAATAACTTTAAGAAAAAAATAAACTGACTTCAAATGTGAACTGAAAAGCAATAAAAATCACATCCTTCTACAGCATATAGAAGTCGGTGTCAATTAATAAAAAGCACCAATTAATAAAAACCTTAGCACCGACGTACCTAAACATTTTACCTGCTTGGCACAGACTTTCTTTATGTTGTAGAAGATAACGACTATGACGACTTTCCGCGTGTTTTTCCCATGGGCAGTTATACGTTGGCTTATCTCGGGTTGGATCTCCTGATAGACAATATATTTTACTACCAAATGGTAACATTACATCCAATATAGTTTACAGAGAAGTTTTGAACAATTAAAATTACCATAACCAGACTAATTTTTCCCGTGACTTGATACTCATGGAATTCGTTTATTGCAAATCCCGCAGAAAAGGTGTTTTTTTTCTTTCGGACGGAGTTACTTTCGAATTTTGTATTAGCATGCAAATAAAAACTATACCTACGTATAACTCACCTTTTGGCAGTTAGAAATTAAAACATAACACTCTGTACTAAGAAAGGATTATTAACATTATGCCCAACGAAGTGGGCATGGGTCAGCTAGTATATAATAAAAAAAAGAATTCTGTGCATGAAACATTTACAAAATAATTTAATTATGTATTTTAAATTTTAATTATTCTTAATTTAATATTGACTATATAAGTCAATAATACACACGGCAGAATTATTGTCTATCTGTGAATACGTTTGTGCCAATCGCGCTAGTATAGCATAGGCATAATAATAGATTATAGTCTGGAGCTGCATATGGGATAGTTTTTAAAGTGGTATTTATTGTAGTTTTCGAAATGAAAAGCCCAAAAAGTCAAATTACTTATCATATTATTAAATACGGGATAGATAAGAGTGTTTTTTATGCTTAAAACTTAAAAGCAAAGAATATCAAATATCATAATTTCGTTCTAATGTGCAATGTATTTCCTGTAGCAAAGAAAGAAACCGTCAGGTAACGTCGATTATTTGCAAATTTCTTTCTAATCTTAATAAGAAGTTATTAGAAAAAAATATTTAAAGTACAAAAGTGTAAAGGTTTCGTATATGTAAAGCTAAAGATAAGCAGAGTGCACAGACAGAATCTAGTGTTAGGACACTACGTTCTCCACTTTCCGCCCAGTTCAAACCATTGCGTATTGGCTGGTGAACCCCAACGTCGTGTTTTAGACTTACCAGTGTCAAAAATGAAAGTAATTTAAATATAATCAGTCCTTCGAGTGGGAATCGAACTCATAACCATTTACACTTCATTACATACATGAAATAATTAAAGGTTATCGAGACGCAGGCCAACTGCAACTAGAGTAAAGACACTCCGTACTCTGCTTTCCGCCAAATTGCTGAACTTAACGCTGCTCTTCGCCTTACCAGGAAATGAATATTTAAGAATAATTTAAATATAATCATTCCCTCAAGTGGGAATCGAGGTTATTAGTATTCTATGAATTATATTATAAAATAATAGGTTTATATAAAATGCTTGCAGCTGCAAATTAATATAGTACCTATACTTTAAACATAATATATTATACAACCTTCAAACAAAATGTAAATAGTGTTAATATCCCTAAAATATATAATAATATCATAAATCCCTAAAATATAAGGACATTTTATATCTTCTTTAAAGCGATTTATACGCTATTTACATGTACGACATATATCTTCCTTGTAAAGAAATCGGTCCCGCAACCTTAGATCGCAACAGAACAATGTCGCCGCAAACCACAAAAGCGTTATATGAAATAACAAATACTAAGGCGTAGTATAAAAAATACAATACAGCACAGGAATATATTGTTGAGAATCAATTCTTGTTTATTTATAATAGTAAAGTAATATTGATTGTAAGTTTGGGCTTTTTGCCTGTAAATTTGTACAAAAGCACTTTAACCTATTTTTGATTAGTGTTTTTAGGTTTGTATGATAATGACGTCATCATTTTCAAACTTGATATTACTATATACTATAAATACAATCTCGTTTACTGATTACATTGAACTTTAAAATTAAACGTAGATGATGCGTAAATTTTTTTTGGGTCACATTTTTATCGCGCATAGCAGGGTAGGGTAGGGTGTCAAAACATTTCGTACATACTTTTAAATGGTGGAGCTCAACACCGCACTTTGTCTTACCAGAGCGAGGAAGTAGGAATAATTTTAAATATAATCTCTCCCCCAAGTGTGGATCGAACCCACAACCGGTCGCGTTTACAGTCAAACGCTGTCACACTGAGCCACGACCGGCGGTGCGTAACATGTAGTAGATTATAAAAATAATAATGACAAAAGAGTTCTATTATATTAGGTATATATAAATTTGAGCTTTGTATAAGCACAAAACCCACTTTGTATAGCAAAAGAGGGAAAAATCTGTTTATCAAATACAAACAGATTCGTAAAGTATATGAAATCATTACAACCGTATACTAATAATAGTATTTCTTAATAATAAAAAAATAGCTTAAACGCTTAACAGCATAGTCAAATACTACATTGACTGCACGTACAAAATCAAGAAATCGACATTCTTAATATTGCAAAAATTAATTTCCAAAAAAATTCCCTTACAACTTACCCTTGTTCAAATTCTTCGCTATCATACAAAACGCGTGCGGCGGCGTTTCCCCCTTGCTAGCCACTATGACGCAAACGTCGACCACGACCAAGGCGTTACAAGGCACCGTCTTGTGCGCCCTGCGGTACGTTATGAAAGTCTTTGCGGTTGAGTTGTTAACATTCGCACAACGACCATCTACCGATTTGAGAACGACTTCCGCATCCGCCATTAGCCTTTCTTTGCCATCGTACATTACACCTATAAGTAAAAAGGACAATTACGATTATAAATAATACGTTACAATAAGTAATTTTATATAAATTTAAAAGAATATTTTTTCCTTAAGTCATCATTAAACATGTCAAACACTCCGTTGACCGATTTCCTGCCGAAATTACGTGTTGAGCAATGAACTCAACGCCGCAATTTCATTTCTCCGCTGTTACATGATAAATGTCTTGCCATAGCGGATATACATGCATGAATATAAACTTTAAATTTAATCATTCCACCTAGTAGGAATCGAACCCACAACCAATGACGTTTACAGTTAGACTGTGTGCCGAGATTGTCTCTTTAGGGAAGTTTTATTTTGTGTTATCTAAATTTTAGATCTATTTGAGTTTTATCTATTTGAGTTAGATCTATTTCAAATTTTAGATCTATTTGGTTGAGTTTTCCTCGTCTCAAATGACAAATTCCAAACAAAAGATAACTTTCGAGGTTGGTAGACCCGATAAAGAAACAATAACAAACAAAGTCTATAATATAACTTTAAATATATGAAGAAAAAATTTGACCTGTATTTAAAAAATTATAAGTGAACGAAAAGTATACAATTTTATTAAAAGTTATGTTAAGGGGGAAACGGAAAGGCATTTATTTAAGAATAATGGACTGCAAATGAATTCAATTCATAAAACCACAATTAGGTACAGTAGTACACTCCATATCACATATTTGTCAAACACTTTTGTACCTCTATGAAGTGCTGTTTCTAAGGCAACGCGTATTTCACACTCAAATGGATAATACAGTAATATAATTAATAATCATAAAATCCATTAGTTGTAACAAACTGACAACAGATTAAAATATTAATTATATATTAATGTAAAAGCTATGTAAATTAGCTACATTTCGATGCAGATATTATTATTAAAGTAGGACCATATTCAAGTTTACAAATAAAAGCTGTTCGTGATTTTGTCCACTTGGCAAGTTCTATTTTGGACTCAATGAGGTCATATAAAGGCCTCTTCCTGGATGCCATAAGAAATCAGCGCTACTCGTAAAGTACTCGACAACTCGTCGTCAATCATGCGTATAATTAAATGAATGTAAAGTATACCGAGAAGCGTACCAACGGAAATATGCAAAAAGAAATATATTTATTATAATTGGTTGACGGTTGAAAATAGTACTTCAGTTTTCCGATAATAATTAATAAACTTCAGGGAAAATATCTCGGTGTCAACCATTGTCAATAATATTGAATAACAAAAAATCAAGTAATGATAGATTTTATAGTCACATTTATAGTAAACAAAAGCAGTGATAATTAAGAATTTAATTTATTTTCTTAATAGAAAAACTTAAGTATTAATAAAAGTGATAAAAAGTACTAACTTCAAGATTTATTTATTTTTAAAATGATAATTTATTTTATAGATAATTAAAGTCATTCAATATTTAAGTGACTTGATTACGATCATAGTAATATACCGAAGTTTATTAGAATTTCGAATCGTAAGAGGTATGGTTTAAAGTAGTATATGTTTGAGCTTAAGGATTTTTCATAAAAGAAAACATTCAAAATAACAGGTTTTAAACACAATTATATCCTTGAGTAGAAAATCATATATAGATTGCATTAATAACACGCTCATGTTTCACTGGATCAAGTTGCGTTTCCTTTTATGCAACAACACAAGGGATTTACTACGCGAGAGAGTTAATTAGAAGTTTCAATTAGCTCTATATACTGTAACGGAACATTATAATTGTCAGAGTTAGTAAATTTAAAAGAAAACTAAAGATAATATTGTACTTAATGGTTACCGAAAAATACGGACTATGGTGAAATTAATAGAACCTTAAAAATTGAACCTGAACACCTTGTACTCATTCATACGAAAATACGACGACGGAAGAATATAAAATATAGTACGCTTATTGTTTGCATAGGAGTAAATATTGTTAAGAATATATAAAAATACAATAAATATAAAAAAATAGAACACACAATGAAAAAAACCATGTGTTTGACATACATGTTTATTTAATGTGACATATACGTTGCTAAGGCCAAAGGTTGTTTACGCGTCAACGGAGAGATCGATCTAGTTAAAATTAAAGATAGTACAGTATCCACAGTTAAAGTTGTACAAAAATAGCATATTAAATGTGTAACTCCTCTATTGTTTTTCCTGATCAGTTGTATTAAAAATCAATATTGTTTGACATTTAAATGTCAAAAGGTAACAAAATAAGGAGTTAGAATCCTTATAAAAATGTCGACGTATTTATGTCAAAAGTAAGACTACTTTGCGGTTTGAAGGGATGACATTGATCTATGATAAGCCAGCTTATACGTATATTTTATTTTTGGTAGGTAAACTTACTATCAGATATCAATTATAGCCTGTTCATCTATCTTAAAATCAGCATTATATCAAATCGTAAAATAAGTATTCAATAAAGTCTATTTAAATAGAAAAACAAAATTATCAACGGCGGCTTCACTTCAGTAGTTTAATAAACTTTTAAAGAAGTTAAGTGTCTCGCAAAAACATTTTAAGCATATAAACTTTAAAAATAGAAAATAAGCATTTCTGTTGTGACACTTTATAATATACGTACCTACGTATAATAATATAAATATTTTTTTTGCATTAAGGCAAAAAATACCTATTTTTTTATTTATAGAAAAAAATATTATTTATCATTTAGCATTAGAAGTACGACAATTTAATTAAAATAAATAAATATTCCACACTAACGCATGTTTAACATAAATTTCTGTAAAGCGATATAAATTGACAACGTGTATTTTAATGTCAACGTATATTTTAACGTGGTCAATGAGCCTAATATGTTTTTTTTTACATTTCTTAATTTTTTGATATTATAAACATCCAAATAATATTAAAAATATATTTACCGATATCAACAAGCGGTGGTTTATCTCTTCCTCTCCTTATGCACAGGAAACACTCGGGAGACCGCATAGATCCATGATTTAAATCCGCCGGCAACCCTGTCGGTGTCAGTTCCAACATTTCATATCCATTTGGCACTTTTTCCCCTAAAGTGGGAAATATAACACCTGAAACAAACATAAGGTTATATTATGGCGAATGTTTTTAATCAAGGGATATTTTGAAATATATTTTTTCTTGTTACATGTTTAAAAAGTAAATGACGAGGCTTAAATTCTTGTATCCCTAGTCTGTTGATAAATATAGTACATAGCACTAACGAAGAATTTTGACAGGTATGCGATGATTAAAATTTCAAATCCTTATCTTTGAAATATTTATAACTTCGCTGTAGTTTGATAATAACATTGAAAGAAGTCAATAGGAAGGAAAAGAGACGATTGTTATATTGTCATTTGTTTTATTAAGATCGGTTACTCTTACTAGGTCAATGACTTATAAATATTTATTACTAAATATAACGTCACGTCGAAGGTTTCCTTTTTATATAAATAGCTTCAAAGAATTTATATGGGTTCAAATTCTTGTATGTAACATATAATTAACATTGTATTACATAATACATGCGGGCGCATAGAAAATAGGCTCATGGAATAGTTGCTCGTAGAAAACGCCATTTAATATTTAATCATATTTATTTCTGAGGCGGTCGTGACTCATTGGGTCAGCGTCCGATTGTAAACGCGATCGGTTGTGAGTTCGATTCCCACTCGGGATAACTATTATATTTAAATTATTTTCAGTTTATGTTATGATCTTATTATGTATTTACTATAACTATTGTTTATATACCTTCAGAAATTTGTACTGTTTTTATTTGCATATAGATTTACATATAATACATATATGCGCTACATAGTTAAATATATACAATTAATTTGCAGACGAAATAAAAAAAGTTAAATATAAAATATTGATATACTCTAACGAACTTTTTGAAGGGAACGCAGCCATACATTATTTACGCAGCACAAACAAACATTTTTAACTCGCCGAGGGAATTAAATTTATCGTATGAACTTTATACTAAGAAAATGTTAGAAAAAAAATTTAGGAAAGGCTTATAAAAAAATATAACCGTGTAATAGAAATTCAATAATATCACTCATCTCTTCACACCCAATATCATCAAGATTCATTCAAGAGTGGCATTAATGATCAATGATAATAATTATGAATCAGAGCGAGGGTCAATCGATATTGAACCTTCGTTGAACTTTATCGCCAATGTGAAGACGTATTATAGCTATATTTAGAATAATAAACATTATTTACTATATAGAGTATACAACACCAGTTTTATATATAATTTCTAACTAAATTTTACATACGCTTACAAAATTCATATTTCTTTGAGTAAGTGCAAAAAATATACAAGGTACTTCAACATTACTTTAAATTAACATGAGAGGAAAGTTTGTGAGTATTTTTAGTAACGACTCAGTGACTTATCGTTCGATTGCTGTTTAACAGGTATTAACTGGTATGAATATTTTATAAGTATTGATTAATATTAGCTAAATGTCAACTGACGTTTCTGAGTGCGGCTAATAATTAATTATATTCTATTTCCCGTCATTTCCTTACATCTGTGCAAATTGTACTGACGCTATTATGCGTAAATGCTAAATTTTTGCCGTGCTCTACATATTTGTTACAATTGTACAATTCTTCTACTGTGTTATTGCTAAAGCATTTAAAATAATGCAGTTACATAGATTACGTAATGGTTCCACATTGTTGATAGGATTATCTGATGAGAATAGATGTGTGGGCAACATACTACGACGTTATACTGCGAAGTGGTGATAAATACAAAGTAAAAAAATCAAAGATATAGAAATAAAAAACATTAAAATCCAGGCTAATCCAGAAATTGCTAATTTATTTTCAGCACTACTTGATGAATACGCTTTAGGTATAATAAAGTTTAAATTTTAATGTTCATTTATTTAATTTTATATGATCAAAATAGGCTTGATAAATTTTCAAACCATATTTATATCAATCAGTAGAGTATATATCTAATACAGTTAATATAGTTAATACTCCAAGCCCGACCAACTTTTCAAGGAAAAAAAAGGAAATGATTAATCACAATACGAGTTACGAAATAACGATAATATTTAATAGTTCGGCCGAACCGCAAAAAATGTGTATTGCTAAAAAAAACTAAGGCAGCGACGACTTTAACAACGTTATAGCCGATAAGTTTTACAGTACATGTGGCGAACTCGTAAGCTACTTGCAACTGTAAACTGGACACACAACTTTTTTTATTTCCTTTTTAAGTCTGGTTCATCCGCGGACCAAGGTCCCTTAGCGTCCTAGACATCTGACTAAAGGAACGTTTACCAGACGATAACTATATAATATAATTAGAGCGTGCTTCGTAAGTTTTAAACATTTATGTACCTATGTATATTTAAAGTAAAATTTATGACACGTTTTATTATTATTTTGTGTGGACATAGTAGTAAGTAGATAGTAAGTAGGTAGAAAAAGTTTTATTTTTTATAAATTAAAAATAAATTTTAGAGACAGCATCTGACTGTATGAAATCTCAGTATCAAGCGAAAAGTGGAGTGTTGTGACACGAAGGTCTCTCTGCTATGCGGTAAAAAGTGAGAAGCAGTTCTTTTCTGGCTTTTTAAATAAAAGAATTGAAGGGTAATCAAAAAAGGATTAATAAAAAAATGATAATAAAGTAATAATAAAGTACAAATACTACATTACTTATTCAGAGAATGCTAGATAATTAATATATAGTTATTAACAAAAAGCATGTAATTATAAATTTGTGTGTTATTATATAACATCATTTTGTAAAAGATCAAAAGGCAAGTAGAAACTGTGTAGTGTTAGTTAATGTGTCGTAATTTAAAAATGATTAGGTGTATAGCAGTTTAAACTATTTATTTTTGTTTAGAAATATATATTGCTCACATAATATGAAAAAATGTTGTAACTATTCTGCCAAAATTATAAAATATATGAAAATATTTGTAATTTTTACATATAAAAATATCCTCTGAGGTTATTAGCTAACATTTTAAAGTGTTACTAAATAATGGAACATAAAAATATTACAATTTAATATCAAATTAGCATTAGCACCTATTTATTATTTTCATGAAACAGTATACATTGAATCAATCAAAATCACCACAATATACAGAGCATACAACTTTAAATCTACAAAATATATATATATATATATATATATATATATATATATATATATATATATATATATATATATATATATATATATATATATATATATATATATATAATAAGTTATATTATTATATATATTTCCACTTTCCAGGTAAATGGATTAGGATAAGGATTTATTGAAAATCTTTTTTGTTGATGAAATAGAAATAGATTAAGAGTTTATAACTTAAAAAAAAAACTTATAATTAATACACAACAAGCCCAAGCTGTATTTTATAAAATTTATAAGAACATTATTATTCACAACAACATAATATCATGAATAGAATTGATAAACAGGCAAGGTATGAACCAATTGCGACCTAGAGATCAAATTATGCATGTCACATTTAACTATTTAACTAATTAGACACATCCTTATTCATTTTACTAATTTAGGTATACCGATACTCTATTGCTGTTAATTCTCCAATAATATATAAGAACTTTTTTTTATTAAAATAATGATACATTATTGCATTAAAAATATATATGTATATTTGTAGTTGTAATAGTAATATATTTAGGTATTAAGTATGATGTAAATAATCAAAAAAGTATTTATTCCTTCCCATATATTTTTAAAATAGAATAACTGTAGTATTACTGAAATATTTAATAATACTTACCAATGTCAGTTATTGGAGCTTTTGAAGTATACCCTTTTAAGTGGCCAGAGTCAGAGTCATCAAGTATTTCAGGCTGCTCAGGCAAACCAGCCACAACAAAATAATCTGCTACCCTTCTTTCATCCATAGTTATTTCTTTCTATAATTATATCAAAATATTAATGTACACAATTATAATTCAATGGAGTAATGTACGAATGAACACTAATTAATTTCTTAGTAATATGCGTGATGTGACATCGTTAAATTAACGTTATTACAAGGCATATTAATATGAACGATACAAAAAAAATAAAATAAAGAAAAAATAAGTGCAAAACATGAAACCCCTCAAGTGAACTTACAAATTGTTGGTACAGATAACGAATTATATTATGAGAAAATTAAACATTATCAGTAAATAATGAATTGTTTAGTAACATATTTTTCATTTTAGTAAGATGTTTAATGGCAAAAGAGTCATTTTATTGCATAAAAAGCAGTTAAATCTTATGCAAGTTATGTACTTCACATCCACAATCACAAATCACATTATTTGGCCACAGATTCGAGACTTAAATGACATCTGTCAAAAAAGAAACGCCATTTTCCTACAGATAAAATACCCTTTTTTACTATTCTCTTTGTGTAATGGGACAGATTATTAATTTAAAACATACATTTCTTTTTTTGAAGTTTAAGTAAACTTAAGTCACAAAATTTAAAATATTGTATGATTTCTACAAAATAATAAGTTAAGTTAACTATTTAACTTTTTAGTTATTTTTTTATTATTACTTTTTAGTTATTCTTTTATAATTATAAAGACTATTGTATGAGTATTAGTGTTCTTGATGACAGCTGACCTATTATTCTAATAGCTATTGCCAGCAACTTCTTATGCGTGGACTCTATGACCTTTACTATACTACCCATTGCGCCATGATGGCCACAATTTCTGATGATTTATAATTTATTATCGTAACTGCTATTTCCTTCATACGTTATAGTGTAGCTAAAGTATTATGGATCTATATCAGATGTTCCACATCTTCTATTATTATATTTTAATCGAAAATGCCCATCACGTTAAAAACTTTTGCTAAGGCGCCATTTCCAAAACTCTTAGTTCAGGATTCTACAGGATAATATCCAGTCACCAAAATTAATATTATAGAATATAATGAATTAGCATTCTAGCAAATATACTACATGTTATATAAAAAATAACTAATAGATATTCCTAATGAATAAAAATACCATTTTGGGGTACTATAGTATTTAAAAAGTGTCTATTGAAATAAAATAAAATTTTGCAAAGGTAAAAACCATTTTATTTATACATCAATAACAATATCTTTTTGTGCTTTTGATGAAGGCACTAACACATCTGTAAACTCCATTGATTCTAAGTTTGTACCAACTTGAGCTCCAGCAAAAAGTAAGCCTATTGCACCTTCTAGTTCACTAACTTGCTTACAAACCTCAATTTCATCTTTTATTTCTTCTAACAGTGATGTGTAAAGCCATAAATTTTGTTCAGAAAAAAGTTTTATCTGATTTTCAAAAACATCAACAAACACATTAGCTGCATCTATTATTGTCCTTGTAAATCTTGTTTCACCAAGATTTTTCTTAAAGAACTTTAACAAAGCTCCAATATCTTTTTCATTTAGATCATTAACAGCTAAATGCAATGCTTTTCTTCTTAACAATTCTTGCATCAAGGCAACTGTTTTTTCTGGATGCTTTCCCGTTACAAACTTTTTCAATACAACTGATAGAGCTTTACTAAATTCCATTTTTCTTAAGAAATTTTCAAATTCAGGAGCTTTGTGTGACTTTTCATGAGACACAACATTATCAACAGTAGTAGTCTCTATATGGTCAGGTGCAAATTTAAAAAGTCCCCGTTTTTCCTCTGCTTGATCAGACCTTTGTTCTCTTTTCCGTATTGAAATCACTCCATCTATCATACCCACAGCTAATACATCATCCTTTTCAGATATTGCCATACTTAACACTGCATTTGGAAAGTCAATGTTGTGTACTACTTTAAAAGTAGATAAGTCATATATTTTTACATGCCTATCTAATGATGCTGACATTAGCCTACTATTATTGGAAGCTAATTTAAGTGTTGTAACTGTCTTATGATGCTGAGAAATGTTTGCTAATAATTTACCTCCATTAAATATATCCCAAACTTTTATTTCAGTTCCACCTGCACTGATAAATATACCCCCCGATGGAAGGAATACAGTAGATTCAACTGGACTTCCATGATTGACAGTCAATACAGATTCATTAGATCTACAGTCATATAATTTGACAGTATGATCATAACTCCCAGATAAAATAATGTCAGGAGAGATTGGACTTGGAGCACCTGCTCTAATATAATCTGTATGGTCTGAGAAATTTGCTATTCTTTCTTCTGTAGCAATATCCCACAGGGAGACTGATTTGTCATCAGAAAAACTGAGTACTTTAATCTGATCTTTAGAGAAAAAAGATCTGTGGACCTAAAACAATATAAAAAGTAGATTTCAATGTTTTTGTAAATAAATGGAGGAAATATTGAAATGTTTAACATCAACAACAACATAATTTTATAATCTATGAATTCATAGATTGTTAAGATAGTGAATAAAATTAGGTACATTATTACAGTCAAAAATATGACTAATAATTATTCATTGTTATTTCAAAAAATACTTACAGGTCCTGTGTGGCCAGTAAATACTCTAAGTACATTTTTAGATTGAACATCAAACAATTTTACTGCTGCTTCTTCACTACCAGCTACTAAGAGTCTACCGTCCCTTCTAAATGACCCTCCATAGGCAGCTTCTACAAATTTTGATATATTCTTAGATACTACTTTTGTAATTGGATCATATATCTAAAAGCAAAAAGATAGGAAATTAAAATTTAAAAAATCATTAATAGTCATTTTATTAAGGTTGGTCCAAATATATTTTACAAATATAATATTTACCTGTATTCTAACAGAACATGTGGCTGCAAAATAGTAAGGTTCTACAGGACTAAAATCTAGGTAATCTATAGCACCAAACTCTTTCACAAGAACAGGAAGCTGGAAAATTAATTTTTTAATTTAATAAAGGACACGAATTTAATAATATTATATTGACTAGAAAAAAATAATGTTCGGTAAATTGTTTACCCCTAATTTCTTCCAATAAATTGCATCTTGCGTAGATATGGAAGCAGGTTTTTGAAAAACTGCTTTATTAGTTTTTTTAAATGGGTAAGATACATGTGCCATTATGAAAAAACACAAAATAAACACAACTTATTCTTAATATTATTCTTTAAAATATTTTTAACACTCTTAGACACATTGTTGTTAAATATGACAGTGACATTTACAAAGTGTGAAACAAACAGATATACAAAGAGGCGAAGATAGCGCTTCGATTGAAAGTGCTCAATTTTTTAAAAATAAAACTGGTTATAATTTAATTAATTAATGGCGTTGACTTCCACCACTCAACTCATATAGAATTACTTATTTGTCTTTGAAAAAACGTATAAAAATTTGAACGAAGCAGGAAAAATAAAATTTATACGTTTTTTAAACATGTTTTCTAATCCTAAGTGTGGAATAACATTTAAAAAATAGTAAATATACTTATTTATCTAACATTTAGTATTATTTTGATTTAAAAATATATATTCCCATGCAGTGAAATTGTAAACTTCTTTTAAGTAAATAAAATTTCTTTGACCATAATATAATAAAACTAAAATCAAGTTTTACCAGAAATAAAATATTTTTTTTTAATTTATAGTCAACATTCGACCTGGTTTGTATATCAGTATAAAAAATTCAGAAAGCAAGTTATTGATACAAAAGATAATTTACGCAAATATTTACAATAAATAGCCTGTGTGCAAGATGCATTAGCATTACTACACGTGTATACTATGTATTAATGTTTATCGTTCCGTGCATAATAATTTAAATTACAAAGTGTTATCTGTTAATATTATTGTCATTCGAAATTTGATTTGTCAATGTCACTGTCAAAATGTATTTTTAAATAACTTGTGTTTTCTGATTATTTTATATAATTTGAGGATTATTAACATAATTGCAAAGTTTTAACTGGAGCAAGTAAATTCAATATGTTTAAATTACTAAGTCGACATGGTCGTCGCAGCGGCATTATTAGTTTATTCTGTGAAAAAAACATTGAGGTTAGAAAAGCCAGAGTATACTATTTCTATTCATCTGCTGGATCAGTGCGATTTGCCTCAACTGGTGATGCAGCAAAAACACTACCACTGGTAGATAATATTCCGGAACCACCTCCTGTACCCGATTCTACAACAATTGGTGACATAACAGAAGCTGTTCAATCGGTGGCCGCAAATGGTGAACCTACATTCGCTAGTCTTGGTCTTGGAGGATGGAGTCCTGTTGGCATGGTACAAAATTGTTTAGAATATTTACATGTTTCACTTGATGTTCCCTGGTGGGGAGCTATAATGATTGGTACTGTAGTTGTTAGGTTATTAATGTTCCCCTTAGTTATAATATCACAACGAAATACTGCGGTAATGAATAATAATTTACCCGAAATTCAATTACTTCAGTCAAAAATGACACAAGCGAGGCAAACAGGGAACCAGTTGGAGGCTGCTCGTTATGCACAAGAAATGATGATGTTTATGAAGGAAAAAGGGTTAAATCCCTTAAAAAATGTACTTGTGCCCTTAGCTCAAGCTCCTTTGTTTATTTCATTTTTTATGGGGTTAAGAGGTATGGCAAACTGTCCTGTTGAGAGTATGATGTATGGTGGTCTGTGGTGGTTTGCAGATTTGACAGTACCTGATCAGTTTTTTATTTTACCTCTTATTACAAGTGCGACTATGTGGGCTACTATAGAACTTGGAGTAGATGGAGGTCGTCTTGATGCCCAAAATATGCAGCTTATGAGATATTTCCTCAGGGCTATTCCTATAGTTATGATACCATTTACAATTAATTTCCCTGGGGCTATTCTTGTATATTGGTGTTCTACTAATTTTATTTCCCTTGTTCAGGTATCTTTCTTAAAGATACCTGCTGTAAGGGATTATTTTAAAATTCCTAAGCTGTTAAAACATAATCCAGAAAATTTACCTATTAAGAAAAAAGGATTTGTAGAAGGTGCAAAGGAATCATGGACAAATTTAAAATTATCAAGAGATTTAGCAGACAGGCAGAGAGTAGATGAAATGATTTTCACTAGAGCAGGTCAGGGACCATTGCAAAAAACTTACAAATTTGATCCGACAAAAGTAACAAAAATACAAGCTAAACCTAAGTAATATTTAGACTAAATAATTTTACGTTGTAGATGTAATAAATGGTATTGTATATTAAAGGTTGTTTTTTCTTTCATCCCAGGGAATATTTTTAATCTAAGAAAACATATATTTTTTTCATTCCAATTACTTCAAGTGGTCACTAACTTGAGTGGCCTGTCTTTTTGTTCTTCGTTCTCTTTATTTTTTTCTATATTTTTAAAATCTTCAGTTGCACATATTAAGGATAATAATATAACAGTCAAAGAAACACACACATACACACACACACACACACACACACACACACACATATATATACATATATATCCAGTAGGATACGTTAATTATGACTCCACCTATATTGACCAACCGCCTATTAAACGTAATTACTAAACGAAGTTTGGTTTCCATATAAAAGTCTTCGTAAAAAATTTGGATATAATGACTTCCCTTACAGTGACATGTGCCTTATTATGACCTATTTTTAATAAATTATGTCCGGTTATAATGACCGATATGATTCTTTACACCTTCGATAATGTTCTTTGATTCCCGACGACGTTCGGCACGTCGTCGTCGACGTGGCTTGTTTTTGTTTTAAATCTCAGTGACTGCCACCGATGAAAATATCGTACAGAACATTAATGCTAAGGAACAAACTCGAAAGTGATGGGGAAGAGGAAGTCGAGGAAGAACCATTACCTACCGCAGAAGAGGCATTAAAGACTGCGATATTATTATCACGATTTGTTCATGGCAATATTGAAAATGATAATTTGACCATGGCGATGTCTTCAATACACAATAGTATAGTCTGTTATTACAATAATATGAAAAACTAAAGCAGACAAAAATGACAGATTTCTTAATCAAAAAAAATGAAAAATATAATATGTACATACATACATGTATCGTATTTATTATGTACAATTTTTATTTTCATTTAATATGTTATGTAAAAATACATAAGTAATACCTTTTTAATTAATTTTTTTTTCATAAAACGCTTTGTATGACGTCCGCTTGAAGTTTGTTAACTCCCTTCGATATATATAAATATATATATATATATATATATATAATATATATATATATATATATATATTATATATATATATATATGAAAATGTGTAATTCAACTCTAATAATCCATAAAAAGAAACTAATAATAATTTAAGAAAAAAATAATCTAAATATATCTTGCGACGGCAAGGAAGTTGGATATTCAATGAGTATATCTACCTCACTCTAGTTCTTTTACAGTAAATAAGAGCTCAAGTAAGACTAACACAATATAGTAAATTAAATTAAAATTAAATTTAGTAATAGACAAATATAGTAAATTTTGTAAATGGCTAACTTGCAATTTCTAAAAATTCTAACCCGAGTTTGTAAAGAGATTCCATTCACGACTCGACCTCTATATTTACTCATTTTTTGCCTTGAGAAGAAAAAGCCTGTCGAAAATTAAACCTAGACGAAAATTAGTTCCAACAAACAGCCTTAGGCTACAGAAAAATAATTAGACTTCTCAAGCTTTTTAGAACAAAGTAAATACTAATTTACGGCATATATAAAGAGTCGGCGTAAAAAACAATTTAGTTAATATTGAAATTGAAATACAAATAGGGAGGGCCAAAAATAATTCGTATTGTGTTACTGCGAGCGTTGGGGATCGAGACGTTGGAATGTTTTCGACTGAAATAATAATAAAGAGGGAAGCCATTGCTGTTTGAACAAAGCAAAGATCTCAAAGGCTGAATGCTTAGGACGCAATTACATATTTGTAGACGAATGCGGGGCGTCTCGTTGTTAATCATCTATGTAGAATTGATTTTTCAATTGATCGCTACTACAATTGTATTGTTAGTAAAGATATTAATTAACTTAATAAATATATTTTTTTATATTATATCTTATTAATAGTTAGGTGCAATAGTAGATAGAAGATACTCTCTAGTTGGTACCAGACCTCTCTAGTTGGTACCTCCCTTGGAAAAGTTTATCGATAATGGGATTAGAATTCGCAAACTCCAGTCGACACTAATTGCGCTACGACTGCTTCATATTTTTAAGTTATTCTATTTTTGATTCACATCGTAGCTAATGCTTAGTGCGTCGTAAAAAATACTTATAAACCGAGAAAATGAATATTTATATTTTCATTTTTATTTCAAATAAGGAACAATAGTAGTATAGTAAACCTCATTGGTCACCTTGTTGACTTATAAACTGCCATTTCTGAAGACAACATTAATGATACCTTCAGAGGGTCCATAATATATCTTTCTGTGACGGGGATCCGAACTTAATCCTACTTTCCAGTCCACAGCTGCGTAGATATTACAATTATAAACGTTGAATAATTGATTTTATTGTATTCATTTGAGAGCTATATTTACAATAGCATTTGGTGCCTGGAAATCATATTTTACTTGGATGAAACAAATTTTAGTACTAATGTTAATACAAAAATCCAGATAGCCAATTTAGTCATTTTCATGGAAATTTATTTGCCATTCCTATAACCGTATTGATTATTGATTTCATCAAATAAATTAAATTGATTCTTTTTATATACAGTATATACTACTGTCTATTAAATATAGATATTGATTTAATATGTAAACACGATTTATTACCCAAGGATTATATAAGGCATATATGTATATTACATCGACCCGTTTATCCAAAATTATTTATCCTAAATTTAAAACTTATTATGTTTTAAAGATCTTAAATCTGATTTACTAACAATTGTCGCTTACATTAGAAGTTATAATATAACGTACAAATAACTCCGAAGAATAAAATAAGAGTAAAAGATAAGTACGTCGCAGCCACCGGTCGTTTGTGTCTCGAAGATTTATACGGGAAATCTGCGGAACAGAAGAATATTACTGTTGCCCACGTGATATATGTTTCACCTGCTGACTGACGTGCACCTTTGGGAATTGGGATAAAACACATTGGTGATAAAAAGCTAGAAGTTCCAAGTATTCAATAGACCCGCAGAACCGTTTAAAAATAAATGATAAAAAATATAAATATGTAGTTACTTACCAGTAAATAATAAAAGTAAGATATGTGAAATAGTAACTAAGTGAAATTAGATAGTTATTATGTAAGTTATTATGTTTAATAAGGCCAGTCTGGGGCCGGTCGTGGCGCAGTGTGACAGCGTGTGACTGTAAACGCGATCGGTTGTGGGCTGGATCCGTACTCGGGGGAGTGATTGTATTTAAATTATTTTTACTTCCTCGCTCTGGTAAAGAGTAAGAGCGGCGTTGAGTACCACTGCTCAACACGCAATGTCTTGAATTCGGTGGAAAGCGAAGTACGGAGTGTTTTGACACTAGGTACTTTCTGTCTACCCTGCTATGCGGGATAAAAGCACCTTGTGTTAAGACACTCTGTACTTCCCAGATCTATTAAATAACAGTAATGCAAAAATCGCAGAATAGACTAAAAATAACGTTATTTTGGAAATAAGTAACAATCTCGACACTCAAATTCATAATCGTCCTCCTTTGTCAAACCAACGCATTCCTCATGTTACCACTTGCTGCATTTATTTATTTATTTATTTATTTATTTACAACACATTCTCATGGCAGCCATTTGGTTCTGCTTACATGTATGCTTTATTAACCCATAGGTGTTACTGGACGCACGTACCTACCTTAATTATAATTACCGATACTTGTTTTCTCGTAAAAAATACAAATAATGTTTTTTTTCGGTTTATATCAGTTTCATTATTATAATATAGCATTTGTTGAACATAAAAAAATTATTAAAATGCTAATTTGAACATTCTGTCGGTTTCCTGTTTTTTCTACTTCATTTTATTTTCGCTATAATAATATCATGTTACAAGTTTTCAACGAATTTATCCAAGTGACTTAGCACACAAGGGGACAGTAACCGAGATATATATACGAGCGTATTATTTTCATCTTTACACGCATTATATTACATTTTACGACATAAATTGTTGCTTTATAGTTTCATACACTATTGCAGTAGAGAGTCGCCGTGAATAAATTAAATTCCGTGTTTAAAATAAATAAATACTATAGCATTCCTACATGTCTATCTGTGACAACAGACTACTGTAAAGTGTTCGAAACGTTGAGTTTTCATAAACATATTTTTCGAATACCAAAACGTACGCGATTAATCTGCTTAAAATCCCATTCATAATTGTATCATTTATTTGACAAACCTGAAAACTCGAACGAGTATGTCATACAAATTTATGTAAGTAAACGCGAAATATATCTATCTGCTTCTTATTATGATCAGTTCTGTTTGTAAAGAGATTTATTAATAGGCTCTTTGCCTAAAATTAACCAAAATAAAAATAAATAGAAACATACTTTAGAATCTATAAATCATAAAAAATTACTATTTCATTGTGAGTAGGTACTAATTTTATTACAGCAACACATCTTGAATACTGTAGCACGAAATACGAAAATAGCTAAATTATGACATGGAGAGATATTTATCGTTATAATCATGTCTATTTCCTTGCTATTGGGGCTTGTGGGCACGTACGATATGATTTGTTCCCGTCCCTCTAATAACGATGCCGATAATATTTGTATAAGGTTGAATATTGGACGATGTTTCGATATACCGATACGCAGCAGTTTATTGCGCTAATATCTTGTTTGAGGTCGTTGGACGAATGATAGCTGTAATTTATGAATGTATCTACGAGTTGATTTGACAAAATTATTTCTGATCTTCCATGAAATTGTAATCCTCAAAATTTACATACGGAATGGATATTTGTAATTATTATTGTTTCAAATTAAAACACTAAAATAAGTATTTTTTTTAAATCATTTATACTGTCACTTACTATAATGTCTTGTACGCAGATTATACAATAAGTTTTAATAGGCTAAGTAACCATCGTAGACAGCATCTGAGAGTTTCATCACCCAACACGCAATATCTCGAATTCAGGTTTAAAGCGGAGAATGGACTGTCTTAACGTAACGTAAGTAGTCTTAAGAGAGGGAGGGTCCCTCTCTTCCCTGCTATGCTGGGCAAGGCTTTTCACTTGGACGGACGGATGTACTAAAGACCGACAATAAATACTTTAATTCTTAAAATTTAGTTACTTATATCGTAACGTAGAAACAAGTATTATTTGAAAGTGCGCTTGATTTAATTATATTTTTTGTATTTTGTCATGTAAACAGAAGAAACAAAGAAAAAAATAACGGCTTTTTTCATTTGTAATTATTTTTCATAAAAATAAAATACCGGAAGTAAAAATTGGCCCCGTAATAATCATGATCAGTCCGAGTCCAATTTTGGCACAATGGCACCAACAACACATTTGATCAATGGTTTCGGTTGTAAATAGCGCATGTATTCCATTCGCGAATTTTAAATAAGACAAACGCAATTCAACGGGAACTATAAAAAACATATGGCCAGCCAGTAATTACTGCAAAACATTGGCGTATTTGTATTATTCCAAATATTACCATATTCGGCTTTCATTCTCTGCCAAATTGCTTCCAATCCGCTTTCGTTGTAACGCCGGGTACAGCGCTTGCATAGGGCGTCCAGGATAGTAATCTACATACATATCATGCTGAATATTCGGTCAAAAAGCGGGATAAGCCGTGTTCGAGTTTGTTTTAATTATTTTTTTAAATTTTGTCCTTTATTTTGAGGCAAAGGTATTACACACTTTGGTACACGTACCTACCTAATACACACACACAAATGTAGTAAGTAAAGAATATAACCTATGTTAAATTATTGTAGAAGTTCACATATATGGTAAACAAAATTTTACACTTATACTAATATATTTCATTTTTTTTTCTTTTTATTTTCTCAATTAGGAAATAATGGATGCAAAAATATTGACTTGGGAACAATCGACCTCGCCATGCAATTAGTGAAAATGGTAATGAATCCCTCCTGTTCTTGACGTGGTCAGTCTAAATATTTTAGAAAACTATAGTCATCGCTGAATTATATTCTAATATCTAATTTTAAAATGATAAAACTTATAATAATAATTAATATTCTTAATATACAAGTAACATTTGGAAAAACTTTGAATAGTTATTAGCTATTAAACAACCGGAAAGAATAAAATAAAATAGGTATAACACGAAAACAATTATTGAAAAACGTGATCTCCAAAATCTTTAAAAATGTTAAATATCACATCATTACAGCGCCATAAAATATGTTTATTTAAATAGAAGGACATTCAAAGCGTATTTCTTATTAACACCGTGTAGACGCTGAAAACAGGAAATTGAATTATATTTTAAAACTGCGCCAGACGAACGAAATTGAAGTCCCTCCTGAATATTGGAAGCGCAACACTCGAATGATCATTTCAAAATGAAAAATTCTCAGCGTTTCGAATGTTGGAATGCTTAAGCGTCACATCTCTTCGCGATATTGCATTTGCTTAATTTGTATTCAAGAACACTTCAAGCACATTTGCTAATAGCTGATAGTATTCCATAACTCAGCCCATCATAGATACTAACAGTAATTTCAATTTGAAATATTAAGAGCTTCCGTAGTAAACTTAGACGAATTTTGTGTGTCATGAAAATTGGCAAATGGAATTCACTTCAATTTTCATTGTAAGCGATGTGTTTTTTCATTTAAATAATAATAGCTCGAATTGAAAATTTTCTATGACAATTTACCTTGTTAATATTGGCATAGAATAATAATAAAACAAACTGAACCTATCAGATTGTATTCAAATTCTCTTCAATAGTATGATAGTTACAAGTCGCTCAAAGTACTATTAGCTGCCGCAGATAGCACTTTCGACTAACAACTCCCCTGAAGATAATTTATTTCGACAAACGACTGCTTTCAGACAAATGGAGTCGTTTGCGTGTCTCCCGCTGTATTCGACTCGTTTTCCAACTGAATAGATCCAATCATCTACCAAGTTTAAACAAGACGAGTTCACAAACTATATCTAGTACAGATTACGTACAAATATGTATGTACGTATATGTATAGAGTATATAGTACACTGTACACGTTTTGAATTATCTTTAGAAAATTAATCTTCTCAAAATGGGAAAGTCCAAAATACAAATTCATATTTATATATATTGTATACAAACATATAGATAATAATATTAATAAGAAAGCAAAAATTTGGAATCCCCTTTTTACGAAAATTAGGCGGACAAAGGAGTAGGAAATATGATACAGACATAGTTTATATAAAGGAGTGAAGGATACTAATATCTTATCAAATGAATGCATAAAAATATATATTAAATTAATAAAAGAAATGTAATTCATTAAAATAATACTATATGTAAAGTACATAGTAAAGTTGTTTAGGCATTCCTTTCTAAAGCCGTCTATGGGACATTTAGTTTATATATAAATATGTGAATAGTGTAATAAACAATTTAAGTGTTATTAGTAATTTTAAAGTTCTTTGAATTTGTTCCTATAATTAAGTCACTTTATTTTAATCTAAGATACACAAGTAAGTCAAGTGTCTTCTGTTATCCAAAAGCGAATTTTTTAAAGGATAATGAAAAACTTGACAATAAAAAACTCTGATTTTCACTTTCTCTGCATTTCAGACATAACGTGAGTTAGGCAGCAGAATCAAACGCCATTCGTACTCGTACGATGCAGACTCGAGAAGACATAATTTTATAATAATTTGTATCGATAGTATGAGCATGCTTATATTATACCTACCTTCTACGAGCCACACAACTGTGGAACAGCCTACCTGCGGCAGTGTTTTCAGGTCGTTACGACATGAACAACTTCAAAATGCGCGCTTATTTCCACCTTAAAGGCCGGCAACGCTTCTGTAGCTCCTCTGGTGTTACACGGCGCCATGTGCGGCGGTGATCATTTACCATCACATGACCCGCACGCTCGTTTGCCTTGCCTGTCCTATATAAAAAAACATACCAAGTTGCGAATGTAGAGAAACACAACTAAACAAAACAAAAAATCATATGCATATGTATTCTTGTACATATATTATTAAACAGTAGGTAGAATTGAAGAGAATCGTTTAAATAACATTTAGCTTTCAATCAAGCATTTATTTATGTTAAAGGTAAATATTTAAAGGACAAAATGATACGTACCAAGTATGTGCGGACCATA
Source organism: Dryadula phaetusa (assembly GCA_032432895.1). Lineage (NCBI taxonomy): Eukaryota > Metazoa > Arthropoda > Insecta > Lepidoptera > Nymphalidae > Dryadula > Dryadula phaetusa. The sequence goes on along the minus strand of JAOYRS010000060.1, from coordinate 4,465,533 downwards.
GTATGTTTATTGATATACTAAAAAATATATAAAATTTTCATCAGTTAAAATAGAAACACGCATACACCATATCTTTATTGGATGTGACAAATACTCTAAGAATTCCATCACTTTTTGGATGAATCTAATTCATTAAATACTATCATATTTTCCTTTACGTCACGTACTATCTCTAAGAATTATTATAGTGTCTGCACGTAAGTACCTTTATCTACAGGCCCGTATTTAGCTCTGGAAGAATTCACTAGATAAAGTGCTGTGTAATAAATAACAGTCTGCAAACGTCAAAGGAGTTTTGTATAGAGAATTTATATCGTGAATATTTTTTATCTTTTTTTATCTAAACTTATGGCCTTAACTTTGTTTTTTGGATATATATATTTTTAAGCCTTAATCAATTACATGTTAAGTACTTCTATATAATTTGCTATTTGGATTTGGAGGCCATCTAACGCATTGACAGAATCACTGATTCGAAACACGATTGGCTGTGGGATCAACTCCCACGCGAGCTAATTATTACATTTGATTTATTTTCTCATTGGAATATAAGGCGCGGCGTTGAGTTCCACCACTTAACTTCCAATCTGTCAAAGTAGGGCGGAACGTGGCAAACGCAGTGTCTTAACATATTAGGAGAACCCTTTAAATATTAAGTTAGGTGGAATGTGGCGGAGAGATTGCTTGAATAAAAATAAATATATAATATAGAAATTCTTAGTGTTGATAGTTTGTAGCGTCGTACCTATATTTCAAGTATGCATCGTATCGAACTCTATATAAAATATTTTAAGTGTCGCAACTTCAAAGATTCTTTTTGTACTTATATTAGAATTGTCTGTTTTCGGAAGTCGTAAGCTTCTTACTCGTCGCACTTGAGCTTTATAAAGACGAGTGACGTCTGACAAGTGATGTCGCGGAAACGTGTTAGTTCTTGCGGAAATTTTCAAAGGATATTATATATAGATATAGTCTTCTTTACGTGGAGATGAATAACTATAAATATATTAATAGAGTCTCAAAAATAGAAAACTGCTGAATTTTATTATTTTAATTACTAAATTATTGCTAAAGTATAATTTTAAAGTTATGTATTTTCAAAAAAAGCGTTGTAATATTTGATTTTTTTCTTTCACGGAAATATTAATTTAAACATATATATGCTTTAGCGTATGTAAAATTTCGAACGGATTCATCATAGCTCGGGGTGTCGAAGCGCGGTAACATCTTTAATATTAGCTGTGCGTGAGATTATCATACTTTACCCTCTTTATGTTAATGAAATTATCTGGGAATTTTCTTTAATATGCGTATACGTATACTTACAATACAATATGAAATGAGAATTTTTCGCATGGTTTCCGTTCTGAACTGAAACCGTAGTAATTCTAACAAATGGCTTAAAATTATTCAATATTATGAGCATTCGGGATGAATGGCGAGTTGGTACGAGATCTGCCACAACCCGCTATGAACAAATATGCCTTGAAGTGTTCTTGAATACAAATTAGGCGGCACATGCAATTTCACAAGTGATGAGACGTTTTGAACGCTCTCCAGCGTCCCTGTTCGGAATTTTTCATTTTCAAATGATGGTTTGAGTGTTGTGCTTTCAAATATTTTAACTCAAATTCATGGCAGCTGTTGCTTTTTCAATTTTCTCTTTTACAATCGTTAACGACAAATTGATGATTTCTACTATTTACATATAATATTTATTGAGGGTTTTGTGCCTTAGTGGGTAAAAGTTTGGACATATGCTCACATATGTAAATTTATTTTCGTATGCTCTCTGCAGTAAGACCAATGGCAGCGGTGAATTTCGCCAATCAACCCAACTCAACTCAATGCAATGTCTTGGTTAACGCGTGAAGATACTTTCTTTTTTATTTTGCTTTTTTATACAATCGTTTAATACGTAAAGATAATAATATTATAAAAATAATCAATAGCTCACATGGCTTAATAAAGAAGGATGGTATAAGAAAACGTTATCTAGAAGGCTATTTATTGGTCATTAATCACACTCGCATGGCAAATCCAAATTTACGACACGCGTTGGATTGTGTTGTACTAAAATGATATATAAGACATCATAAATTATATGAGCCATTCTTGTTACTTCGTGTTGTTTATTTCAATGTAAGATATTAAAAAAAATTAAGTTTTTATTAAAATTATATTTGAAAGTATTTAAAATCTTATATAAATAAGGAAAATTAACGTTAGGTTATGTAAATAAATCACTTACGATGAACTTACTGTTCATTTAAAAGAAAAATCAAAGTAAAAAAATTACATTGTGAGAAGTTATATAAGAATGAAAGGAAATTTACTATCAATTTAATAACGGTTAAGTAAGTAGTTATATTAATTGTTTTTATTTTTTTTATTTTTATTTTTTAGCTTTACCTAGTATCAAAAAGTACCTAGAATCAAGACTCCGTACTTCGCTTTCCGCCAAATTCAAGACGTTGCGTGTTGAGTAGTGTAAATCTACGCCGCGCTTTGTCGTACCAGAATGAGGAAATGAAAATAAATGTAATATATTCCTTCATCCGAGTGGGAATCGAACCAACAACCGAACGCGTTTATAATCCAACGCTGTCCCACTGCGTCGCGACCAACTTGATTTTTAAAAAAATATTAAGAAGGTTAATAAACAATTGAATCATATCCATTTAGAATATACACTTTGGCGCAGTTAAATTATATTTTGTTTATAGTATTGATGGGAATAGAGACATATTAAAAAAACAAAACACTGAGCGTCACTCTCTAGTGCATATCAAATAGATACTCATTTCTATATATACGCAGTGACATACACGGCACGTTGCAAAGGCGAAGCGTATTTCTCGCGTTAACGAGTCTTCTAGTAATTGTAAATTAATTAAATGAAAATATTATTTTAATTATTGAAGGTATAATTATATGTATTTATGACATCCACAATATAAGATAGGAAAGTACTACAATAATAATAAAATTATTGTTATTTATTTTCCTTACATATCAACTCGGAAAGTATGCCAACCAAAGAATTTACCAAGCAGGTATCTTACTCTGATCATATTGTTGACGTGGCCTAGATAATAACGTAAATATGCTGAAATATAAAGATATTCTGTATTTTTAGACTTTGATCTAAATAGAGGAGAAAATATTGACATCGAATATATTTACGATGCTTTTGCCTAACAACCAAGAATAGAGTACGTATTTTTTTATAATTTCTTTAAATACAGATGGGGACCAAATCAATAAAAATCACGTTCTTGTTCACACTGTGCCAAGTTAACTTTAAATATATAATTTATCATTGTCATTTATGTAATATATACATCACAATCAATGGCATAATATGTACATTTTAATGATAGTAGTGGCCTACTCACGGCTTCGCTTGTGAGGTCCATACAATTATATTTCAATATTTCTTTTTGCTTAAATTACTTAAAACAATGAAAGCACTGTGTCATTACTGACACTGACAGAGATACGTTCAATAGATAATGTATGAAAGAACAATTATCACGGTATTGTGGCGAAACTTCGACTGTAATGATAGTGTGAATCGGCTTAACGAACTCAAGAAGGTATTAGTGTCAGTGAGGATCTGCTAAAGAAAATATGATGACTGCGATCTATCTGTCAGCTTTATTAGAATGTAAGGAAATACAAACTACATATATATATATATATATATATATATATATATATATATATATATATATATATATATATATATATATATATATATATATTTCTCTTATAATTTAGTTAAGGTTTCAGTCGAGTCAATCGTACACTGACGAAATTATTAATGTAGATTATTTGTAATATAGATTATTTGTTAAGTGAATTTAATGTTTACTTGTCATTCTTGACTTATTAGTGGTACAAAGTTTATACAATAACTAAGTTTATTGCTCACAAACTACAACAGTACATAACACCGTACTTTATTATAAACTGCAATTTACAGGAACATGAATATTCAGATATATTTATGCTCGTAGTATGTTAAAAAAGGTTCTACTTGGTTTTTTAAATTCTAAAGTTAATAATTATGTCATTTAATCTACAAGAATATTAAGCATTCTAAATGAAAATGGTAAAATTGAAATTTTAAAATGTTTTATTTCTTGTAAGAATCAAGTAACATCGTTATTTGTGAAAATAATATGGTCAGTAGTTATTTATGTGTCGTGTATACTCGTATTGTATTTATTCTTTTACAGAGTTCGAACTATAAATGCTGAAATTTTACAATCAAAAGGTTAGAATATACTCTGATTATACCGTGGGTGACGATTAAGACAAAATTATTTCACAGACTTGTATTTACTTCTTTGAACGCGTTATCTTTTCTAAGAAACAGAGGTTAGGTGGGCGGTGTTTATTTTAATTTATCATCCGAGTAGCCTAAAAATAAGGCGAAATAAATTTACAAAATAATAAAATATCATTTTTTTTATAAAATGAACGTTGGAAAATAATTTATTATTCAGGGTTTGCTAATCATTTCGCGTGTTTATTAAATATTTTTTGTTCATAGTGATAATTTTATTAAATTAAGTAAATAGAATAGAATGAAATACGGCTTTTTTTGATGAACTTCTATGAATACTCACTTGTTTGTATATTACGTTGTACTTAATAAGTTCAGACGCGCCTAACTGCTAAATAAATAAAATATGAAGCACTTAAATTCTTAGGTAAACTTTTTTTTGTCTACATTATTTATTTATTAAGCAAAACACCGTTAACGTAGCAAAAGAAATTTTAAGCGCTTAATGTTTTAGAGAATTGTTTATTTTTTGTAAACATTTTATTGAATTGTATTAGCATAGTTAATGAAAATATTTTTTCAGGGGATTGCGAAATTCTGTAAATTGAAGTTTACATATATTGGAATAGGAGCCTGATCCGATTTTGGACAATTATTTCCTCTTAAAGGTTAACCAGAAAAACGTATCAGAGAACCAGTTTCGTGGTATAAGCGGTGGTAGCCTCTCTACGTACGAAGAAAATCAAACAGAAAAAGATGTTCAACCGTTTACTCTCAACTAAAAACTTGTTAAATTGTAGCTTACAATACTTTGAAGAAAAATATAATGCCCTGACTCGATTGAATATTTTATAAAAATGACAACAATTTCCTCTTTGCTAAAAATTGCTTGAGCAATAAATGAATGAATTGAATGTCTCCAATTGGGCAGAAAGGCGAAGGACGGAGTGTCTTGACACTAGGTACTTTCTGTCTGTATATATAATAAAACCACAGAAGGACTCATTCCTGTACTCTGTCAATCTGAAATCTGTAAAATCTGAACTGTCAATCTGAAAAATACTCGTAAGGGTCTTTGTGCAAGTCCCCCCTTGATGCCAATAGGCCTGTTCCAGACAGACAAGTCCCCCACTACAAATGGTGTACAGAAACCGAGGTTCATGCCTCACAGGAGGCGCCCTTGTGACACTGTGTTCTGAGTTGATGGTTTCCTCTCGAGGTCTCCACACCAAGGTCAGAGCTCTTCCAGCTCGGCCTCCCCCAAAATCTGGTGACGCTGTCAAGGCCGGTAGGGCCAACAGCATACAAACATTCGAAAAAAAAATTTTGTACAAGTAGTAGAAACCAAAACTATGATTTTTGAAATTTTTATCTGTCTGTCTATCTGTTGTTCACCTTCACGCAAAAACTAACAGAAGGATTTTGATGTAATTTTATTTATTCTATAGCTATTTTAATAAAACTATTTTTATTATATAGCTATTAGACCTCAGTAACATATAGGCCATAATTTATTTTAAAATTCTAAGTCCTTGATGTGGAACCCTATAATGATTTGCCGGCCAAATCATTATTTCATAGATATTTATATAGGGTCTTGGGTGAAGTTGATCTACATAAGATTAAAAAAGACGAAGGTGGAGTGTACCTGATCTAGAAACCTAGCAGCCACGCTTAATCTTAAGAGATATGAATATAATGCCCTAGGAAAAGGATTTAAGCTTGATGAGCACTTTCTGATAACGTAAGAAAACGTGAAATCAGAGCTTTTAACTGGTCCACGTTGCCACTCTCTATAACAATATAGTACAGTGTACCAACACTGTTACCTGAGCATTTAAAATGTTATTAAGATAATGAATCATTACAGTTAAGAGTATGCAGTTATAATATAAAATATATATTAATTAAGCTAAAGGGTCTAGGAAGCAGGATAAGCATAAATATTTTATATGAAATAGAGATACACTTAATTTTGTTTCTAACTTTAAATGTCCAATTAGCCTTTTAACGCGTCTTCTGGGCATAGTTGAGGCGAAAAACATCATTCTCCATGCGTCCATCAAGTGCACCGCCTCACGGAGAACTTGTTATAGAAATCCAAATGGATGTCATCAGCGTCCATATTTTTAGATATCTCCAAGGCCTTCGACAAGATCTACAAAGTCAAGGACACAATGGACTAATCGATAAACTACTTCAAGCACAGCTTCCGGACAGGCTAGTGCACATCCTACAAGACTATCTCACAAACCGCTCATTTCGTTATCAGATCGAAGGTACCCTCCCCACTAAACGTCCTATTAGAGCAGGAGTCCCTCAAAGCTCCATTCTAACTTCGTTTCTGTACACATTGTACACTTACGATATACCAAAGGTCCAAGTACCCATCTAGCCCTATTCGCGGACGATACCGCAATCTTCACTAGTGGCCACGATACGGCCACGTCACGGCATCATATAGCAAAACGTCTCCAAACCGCGACAAACCGTCTGGGCTAATAGCTTACCAAATGGCACATAGAGGTTAACCCCAAGATAAGCGTCTCCCTTTTCTTCCCTCGTCGTAGATACGAGGTCATGCTGACAGTCAAACTGTAAAGCAAATCAATTCCAACGGCTAATTCCGCTAAATATTTAGGAGTAGTTCTAGACAGTAAACTCTTTCAAGCAACACATAGATTACGTTTACCGCAAAGCGGCTTTCATCCTCAGTAGACCCATTGATCTGCGCCAAAAGAAATATGTCTCTTAGAAACAAGATCCACCTGTGTACGACGTGTATCAGGCTAATGTTCACGTATGCCAGTTTTGTGTTCGCAGACCTGGATCTCAGACATTTCCAAGTCTTTCAGAATAAATTCTTACGATTACGTGCGGGAAGCAGACAACGGATTGACTTCACACTAGGTTGTCTCTGGCTACCCTGAAATGCGAGATAAAGCGTGAATTTGATTAATATCATCTTTTTTAATTTTATAAGATAATTGTAAGTTATATAAAATTAATATTAATTTATAATTCAGTTAATTCTTTCACAATCAATTATGTATGTTACGGGTATCATTAAGCTGTACGAATTTCAAATTAGTTTAATAGTCTAATCATGTAATCTTACAATGAATATATTCAAATTTATTTAATGTACTCTATGTACTCCATGTAACATGTTTTTAAATAATTTTTTACATATTTTTATAAGAATAGTATGCGGACACCATACTATATCCTCTGAGGCTGCAACCTTTATCGCTTCCGCTCGATCGGTTACCGCTTTTAGACATTGTCACTGCCATGTAATGTTACAGTATGTATCAAGTATCAATAGCTTTATTTCACTTATCATTTCATAGTATAAAGCGAAGTCGTGTCTGTTGTTGGTGCGTTTGAAAAGAAATATAAATTTTAACAAAGTTACTGATGTAAGGGAGAACGCAAGAAAAAAATAGATATAGCCATGCAGTTCACGGCGGCGAAGCCGCGAGCTAGCCTCTAGTAGAAAATAATATTAGCAATTCAATAAAAATAACTATTTAACTAAATCTAAGTAGTAACACTCCAACCTTTGCTATCTGCCCTTGTATATTACGTGCAATATTAACGTAATTATTAATGACAAATTTAAGCAAAAAATATTATAAAGAATTAGTTATAATTAGGTTGTGATTATTACTTGTAACGTAAACAAAATAATTTGTTGTATTACAGTTTTCACAATTTGATTACAAGGTAGAAAATTGATATTATAAAATTTCCAATCTATTTAATAAGCGAAACTCGATGTATTTTGGTTTGCACTAAATTTTCACATTAATTAATAATAATATATGATACTATAGTTTCAAGTTCAAGGGTTTTATTTGTCCTACCAAGTGTCCGGAGGCGGTGGATCCCTCGCAAGAAGGAAGATATATGAGTTCTACTCTCAATTTTCCTCTCGATATATTTCATTTTACCAACCCATTAAGGATTCATTTTAAGTTTGGGTTATATGAACGGGGGAGCCAAAGTCGTTTATAATTTAATATAAATTTGTAAACCGAGGAGAGCGGTCGTGGCGCAGTGTGACAGTGTCTGACTGTAAACACCGGTTGTGGGTTCGATGCCCACTCGGGGGAGTGATTATATTTTAAATTATTTTCACTTCCTCGCCCCGGTAAAACAAAAAGTGCGGCGTTGTGTTCCACCACTCAACAGAAGTACGGAGTGTTGACATTAGGTACTTTCTGTCCGGGTGGACGGCAGCAGATAGCAGGGTTGCTATGCGGATTAAAATCGTGAAGCTAAAAAAAAAAATAATTGGCAATTGGTATAAGGTGTGTAATTATTATGTATACAAATTAATAAAATTAGAGTGTTTGGTAGTAATATTAATATAATCACTTTTCGTTAAATGCGTATGTATGTATGTTTACACTGTTTTTTATATTTGTTTTGTATATGACAAAACATATTTTACTATTTTTGTTTGCCTGACCAATGACCATAAAAAATGTAATTACATAAACTATGCGAAAGAGTATGAAAAGTTTAATATTTAAGATTAGTATGGAGGAGCTAATGTTTTTTTACAGAGGGGATCAGAAATATATTAAATAAAAAAAACAAATACTGATATGTCTTTTACAAATGCTATGTGTTTTTCTTTAACGTGGCCTCATGGATACAGAAAACTAGTCACACGTGGATTGTAAGCAGTTAGATGGATGAAGCTTAAATATTTTCAATATTTTTTTTGATTTAAATATTTTCACATTTTATCCCGTAAAGCAATGTAGAAAAAGACAACCTACTATCAACGTCACTCGGTTAGAACCCATTAACGTCGTGTTCGCAAGAGATTTAGAGGCAACAGTGTCAAGAAATGTTAATACATATTACCTTTAAATTTATATAAAACTTTTAACATAGATTAAAGTAAGAGATATGTTAAACATTCTGTTGTTATCACCTCCAGCTTTTTTGAGAAAAAGCCGAAGATGCGACTTATTTAACCCTCTGTTATAAGTATTCTTTGCTGATAGTCATAACAGAATGCAAAATAGCCGCGCTATGTCATGAATTCCGACCGATCGGCGGATCCGACCGACTTCAGAGTGAACCCTCCGAGACGCAACGGAATATCGAACGTGTATGTTACTTACAATGCCTTTGCAAACGAACAGTTATTAGTTATTTGTTTCATCCGTGTAAGGATCCCTCGATGAGCTTTTTACGCTTAGTTATTTTAATTAAATATTTGAATTAGTTTGTGAGACTAATATATTTTGCCGTCGTTGGTTTGTGAGACCATTATACATTATAGTTTGGTTCGTTAGACTAATGTAAGTCATAAATTGGTTTGAGGACTATTACATATTGTAGATAGGTTCGTTAGTCGTAGATTGGTTCTTTAGATCATTGTATTTCGTAGATTAGTTTGTGAGACCATTTTATGTCGTAGATTGGCTTGAGAGACCAATACATTTCATCTATTGGTTTGTGAGATCAATATAATTTGATAATACGTCGATTGGCCTGCCAGACCAATATTACTTGCTAGTTCGCATATCAGTTCAGACGTACAACCGCTAGGCGGTTGATTATATTATATTCACGCACAGCGTATAAGTAGCAGTCGTTTGTCATAACTACGCAAGAGACATAATAGCGTCACATAACCATTCATCCCACTCCAGGGGTGTAAAATGGCATAGAAATAGTTGAATTTGTGTCCGACACCGTACAGGTATCGCATGTACAACGCAATACGGCATCAGAGAAGATGTAAGTTGCGGTACCGAAATCAGTTATCAGTAAGCTATAAAGCTCAGCGAACCCCGACAGTCTCATGTCACAAATAATATCAACATTCAACGCCATACAAGCATCGTTTACGCAACGCGAGACAGCTACAGACTCAATACAACCAACTATTAGACGCTTTAGTATATTTATATTACAAATTTCATATATCTCTTACAATGTACATTCTAAACCTTTAATATAATTATTTTACTTTATTATTAATAATTTAAAATTCATTTTATGTTATTTTTATAGTAATAAAAGAAAAAGAACTTACCAACAAATTCTTCATATTATACAAAAGCAAATCTTACCGACCACGAATACCATAAAAGCAATAATAATCATATGCATATGTATTTCCGATATTAAATACTGTTATTACATTCACTTCCAACGTATTGTAATTATATTATTTGAAATTAAATACTAACAATCTTCTAAAGCATTTTTCATTTTCTTTCATTTTTTTAAAAAATCAATTGCATCATTCTAGACTGCCAGTAATTCATTCAGCGAAAATTATATTTAATAAAAATAAAAATATTAATTATGTTATTACTATCTAAAAGTATTATATAAAATAATATTTGACGTTATTATCAAATTATTTGTATATAATGTATTATATATGGTACGTATCGTTATAATAAAAGTTTGCGTACGGTAAATATGTATAGTTTTATATATTTAATATTAGTAATAATTTATATAAATGTATCAAATAGAATTAAAATAACTAATTGTTTCAAAAACTCGGTTAAATATAGATCTTAGTTATAAGTAGCCGACTATAATTACATTCAAATAACTATAAGGAAAAAAAGATACAGAACCAGTCTGTAGTGCAATATATTTTATATAAAAAAATGACCTAGTGTCAAGACTCCGCTGACAGTTTTCCGCTCATCATGGAAATATTGAGTGATGAGTGGCGAACTCGCATCACGGTTTCTCTTACCAGAGCAGGAAAATGGATTTTTTAATGTATTCATTCCACTGGTTGAAAATCGAACCCATAATCAATAGTGTTTACCGTCAGACACTGTTCCATTGCACTACGATGGCTTGAACAATTCTAGTATTGAATATAATTTATTTGTAAATATATATTTAGCATGTTCGTTGGTTATACTTATGAAAGTATGTTAGCTCAGCGGGACACCAATGAACTTATTCAGTACTATCAACCTTCACGTTATTAGATAGCAAATAATCCTTTTAAATATTTAGTTTTTATTTATACGAGAAATATGCTTTGGAAAAGTTGTTATTTTTTTTATAAAATAGGTGAATAAAGATATTTTAAATCTTTTTAGGAATTTTGCTTTATTTTTCTTCCTTATCGCTATGAATATTTTATATTTATACAGAGAAAATATATAAGTAGTTCCTTCTATAGTTTTCTATCGGCAATCTGTGACGGGTTTTTTGCTTAATTAGACCATGCATGTCTATCTCAATATAAAAAAATTAAGTGAGAACCAACCCAACAACCATCGCGTTTGGATATATGGAAACTAAATCACCATACCTTCTTTTTGCAAAAGTAATATTCTTATCTACTGTACGCCGCTAGCAATAGTAGCATTAAAACATAGTGTAGTATCGCAACTGTCAAGTAGTCGAGAAAATATATTTCTCCCAGCTCGCTGAAATTCTTGTAAACTTATATGTCATATTGTTCTTTAAGATGTGACATTGTTACTTGTGTGAGTGCGAGTGCGAAGCAAACTAGTGCATCTCCAACGTCTAGTTTTATTGAAAACTTGTTTATTACTTTACTGTGTCGCCTGTAGGGTTACAGAAATGTCATATTATACGTACTACGTTAAACAAATACGAATATATTTTCAATGTTGATAATTATTCAGTAAATGTTCAGTAGGTAGTGGGTTCAATTTCCACTCGAAGAAATGATTATATTTCAATTATTTTTATTTCTTCGCTCTGGCAATATAAAGCGCGACGTTGAGTTTTACCACTCACCATGGAATGTTTCGAATTCAGCGGAAAGCGTAGTACGGAAGGTCTTAAGACTACCCTGCTATACGGGACAAATAAATCGCGTGAAGCTTAAAGAAAAGAGAAAAAGATACTGCTATCCTGTTATAATTATAATCTTAAAAATAGAGTTAAGTAAATTTTATAAAACGTCTAAGTATCAAAAACAAAATATTAATACTAATGATAAAATAAATAAATATTTCCTAAATGTTAATTTTAATGATATAGGCAAATAGGGACATTGTAAAGATTATATTTTAGGAAATGTTGAATTTCTGTGCTCTTCGTATTACAAGTGACTTCAAGATGGAAGGGCAATTCTGACCTTTTTACTTTGTTCGATAATTTAAAGCATGATTCTAAAAGCCTAATCAAATAAGGAATATTGTGCTACATTTTCTTATAAAAAGTAGCTTCACGTTTTATTACGTATGGTAGGGTAGTCAGTGACAACCTAGTGTCATTTGTTTTTAAATACAGAAATAGAAAACAACAATTTAATCAAGTACTAATTATAAATTGGAGCAGCAGGATTTTCTTGCTTATCTCATCATACATTTCGCTTATTAGCAATTGCATTGTATTATATGGCAATTATATTGTACAAAATATATAAGCAAAACTTTGCTTATATATTTTGTACAATATTATGTTTTTTTTGTCTTTACGTTTATCCTGTGTTTTGCCAAGACTCTCCGTTTTTCGCTCAAAATCGAGACACTGTGCATTGAGTGCCTAAAATTGAAAAGTTATAACACACATTTATATATTCTATTCTATTTTAAAATAAATAATTGAATAATTTGATTCAAAAAACTAAGCAGCGCTTATACTTGTGATTGTCGTTTATGCAAACTTGTACTAATAGCCTAGTATAATAATATTGTTACCACGTGGAATATTGCTTATACGAGTAATAATTTTATGGGAATGACAAATGAAAAGCAAAACTAAGCCAATGTAGTGTTGATGTATAGCTATGGAAGGCACCTGCGGAACGATAAATGCAGGCCGTCACGGGATATATGACGACTACTACGTATCGTTGTATTTTTGATTGTATTTGTGTTTTAAAAGTATAGAAGATTTTTATGATTAATATAATTTTTACTGAAATCACAAACTATTTTCATTAAGAGCGTTATTATGAAAAGGTCAAAAATAGAAAGGTTTTATCCTATACGGATTATTTGAATATTTTACTTAGATAAATTATTTTTTAAAATAATCGGCTAAGTATAAATAATTATATTCTTCATCCATCTATCTAAGTTGTGATGATTCTAAGAACCTAACGTATTGACATATATATATATATATATATATATATATATATATATATATATATATATATATATATATATATATATATATATATATGAAATGTATATATGTAAATGTAGATGTTGAGTTCTAGATTATAATTTTCATCGTCTTTTGATAAAAATATACAATAGCAAAATAAGCAAATTGTATTAAAGGCATGCCTGTTTGATTTTATTTATTAACTTTATTAGCAAATAATATAATATTAAATTCATTTTCTGAGCCTTTTCGAAAATATTAATAAGAGTGGAGTATTACACAAATACATCTAATAAAAGCTAATTTATTAAACGTCTATTTGATTATTCAGACGTGAATAATATAAATACAAGCTAGACTGTTTTATTAGTATGTCTAAACGTCTTTGTGCTTCGGACAAGAGACTCTTAACAAGGGAAAAAAGAAAAGCTCACAACGGTCGTACAATTATTTAATGAATTCACAATTTGCATACCGAAGACAGCTATAATAAAAAAATGGGATTTGCTTAGAGCTGTAAATTATGTTATTCCTGTAAAATAAAATCTAAATAAATAGTTACATATCGAAGTTAATAAATATTTTATGCATATAAATGTAATTTTAGTTAAAATGGAGCCACGTGAAAACCTTTGTTTATCAGTAAACTATTTGTATAGAGATTATATACATACCCGAATTACCGAAGCTTTTGGGTACTATGCCTAAACAGGTTAGTTTGAATTGTGATTATCAATTAATATGTAAATTATCATCAATTTTGCAAACAGATTTTCATAAACTACATGTTTTTTCCTACCTAAAACTAGGCTTATAAAATGAATAAAGGAAAATCCAACTGGAATTAAAATGTTTGGGTTTTTAACAACTCATGTTAATATCAAGAGGCGACACAAAAGTCATTGTGTAATCGCGCTCTCGTCTCCCATTACTGGTGTCCTTTGTTCTACCTTAAATTAAAGACTATTGGCCTCAACTTTTTCTATTGTACACTGGCTACACTATTAGTTACTATAGAAGTTCCTTCATGTAATTGCTAGGAACGCTTCCTATTCGTTGCTCTTTTTTGTTCAGCTTTGGTTACATACAAAGTTTGTTTTGCTTTAAATTCAAGCGGGCAGTGTAATGTTTTTTGCTTTACTATAATAATATTAAAATTTAATTTACTGCTTTATGCTTTATCCCGCATAGAAAAGTAGCCAGAGACAACCAAGTGCCAAGACACTCCGACGACTGCTTTCGGTGCAAAATTGAGATGTTGAGTGTTGTGTGGCGAACTGAACGCCACGCTTTGATTTACCAAAGTGGAGAAATAAATTTTATTTATAGATATAATTATAATTATTCAATCAAAATAGAATCAAAACCACTACCAATCGCGTTTACCAATTAGTAATCCAGAAGGTAACGATTATATGACATAACTTTTATATTATTAAAATTTCAAAGTAATATAAAAGTAAGTTTATATTAAATTAGGATTATATAAATTGAATTGATACTGATCGATGCCTGTACGTGAAAGTATTAAACTATTATTGATGGCGTTTATCTATTTGCCTAGCGTTTATTTACCAGTTTGTTTGAGCGTTTGTGGAGGCTGACCATGGAAACGGCTTAACCAATTTAAATATAGTTTTCACTACTATATTTAAGTAACTTTCTCTTAACATATAGTGCTTGTTTTATATTTATTAGTAAAGTAAAGTTTAGTTTTCAATTTGTATAAATCATAAATTATCTAGTTTTTAAAGTAACTTTCTCATTCCGCTAAAGCCGCGAGGACATAACTAGTGATAAATACAATAGCTTTTGTACTTAGTATATTTCTTAATAATATTTAAAGCATGTTATTTTAAGAATAATGTTATTTTAATTTTAATTTTGTTATTTTAATTTTGGTTTAGAAAATAATTCAATCGCATTAGCTCTGTAGCACTTTTAACTAATTTTATTAAAATAAAAGAAATATCGTTAAAGTAAACGATACAATTGGATTTATTTCGAAAATCCCCCTTAAATATTTATTGTGAAAAAAAATAACAAAAAAAAAAATAAAAAATTATGGCATATCGAAATATTAACATGAAATTTTATTTTATTCTATAAATACAATATACACACCTTGTCAATAAAAATAAAAAAATAACGCGGGAATTACCTTACGAGCCCATGTCAAAGCGAAAGCAGGGAATTTATTTTGCGATTTTATTTCAGGCCGTGAAACTCCAATGGGAGAGTACCGAGTTTTTCGGCATGAAAAGTCAGTTTTGCGGTCAAAAGGAATGATTCCATTTCAGACGATGTGGCTCTCACGTAGTGGCGGTCGTATTAATTAAATGCAAGCCCCTGAGTCCATTTTACGAGCCCCGCTAGAGTGGAACTCGTTTCGTTTATCCGCTTCCACTCATAAGCAATTACTTTGTGAAACGACTTTCCGAGTCCCGAACGTGCAAAGAAATTTAGCTGTGCTGGTTTCCAAGCTAACCCTAATGAATTCAAAGTTCTGTTTATGAATGATGATTAACGTTATACACGGCACTGCATAATTACCGAAACTCTTTCAATATGGCCTTGCTGTTCCTAGCCGTACGACTGTATTAAATATATTATATAAGCTACTTGCTGCTTATGACTTCAACATCTGGTATAGCACTTTAGACAATAAAAATATAAACTAAATTAAATCTGAAGTCGTCACGGCGCATTGAAATGCCTAACTGTAAATGCGGTCTGTTTCTGGAATCAATTCCGATGCGGAAAAATGAACACAAACTTTAAATATAAATTTAATATTTATTTTATTTCTTCAATTTGTTAAGACTAGGAAAGCCATTGAATTTGCCAATTAACACATCATATTTCTACTTCAAAAGCGGTCAAGGATGTGTCCTGACATTAGGTTGTCTTACACTACCTTGCTATGCGGGATAAAGCGTAAAGCTGCTTTTTGATAATCTCTTTCAATTTATGGACTATTTAACAACAGAATGTGTAAAGTATAAATATATTCATATATTTTATAATATTAGCTTGAAATCTCAATATGAACATCGCCTACGGGCTACGGCTGCTACGAAACGTTGTAGACGTTTATTCAAGCTCCCGTTGCTTTGAACGTAGAGTCAGTTACGCTTTTGCATTTAAACTAAAATATAAAGCGATGCTTTTGTAAAAGAATTGAATATAATATTCACATATTGTATTACTATTTTTATTTCTATTGCTGCATTCAATTCATCAAAGTAAAAAAATATATTTATAGAGATATGTGACATAATATACATATATATACATATATATATTTATATATATATATATATATATATATACATATATATATATATATATATATATATATATTAGATGCATCTTGAATATAAAATTCTCACAGATATTAAAAAATATTACTCATTTAAAACTAAGCTTTGGGTAGTAAGAAAACTTTTGAAATTTTCAGCAAACTAATATGCTTGCCCATTTATAAAGAAGTTACCATCGTTTGGTAGTGAAAGGAATTTTGTCGCAAACGTTATTACAAAATTCTGTTAAAAATCAAGTAGCGGAAACTGCATATTGAAGCGCTTCCGGAGGTTATGTTTTTACCTTTACTGTCATACAGTATTCTTTCTTCTGTGGTTCAAAAATTTTATGGTTTACTCCTAGAGTTTTTAAACATTTCAAAAGATTATTTTTGCTTTTTTTTAACAAATAACAGCGTGTCCATTAAAAATATCTTTAATATTTAAAAGCAAAAAGGACAAGTGTATCTTATATTTTATTTAATTTGTATCGTATCCAGTATTGTTCTTCAATTAAAACGGTGCGGTTGAATTGATTCGTTCACGCCAACACACGATACCGATTGAGTTGCATTGATCCCATTCACGTTTCGAATTTGTTAAACGGAGAGGACTAATCTCAACACAGATGATTAGAATTGCCATACAAAACAAATCGAAATGGCACTTTCACAAAGGTTAACATGTCTTGTGCGAATAAAAATTTACTTTGAAACAATAAAACAGTAGTAAAAGGGTAACGTATACAGTAAAATATGTTTATTGTTTTTAATTTGTACTTTCGTGTGTGAATATATATATATATATATATATATATATATATATATCTATATATATATATATATATATATATATATATATCAATCTCAATACATAATTGAAATATATACCGAATTGCATGTTGAACTCAACACTGTTCTTTGTCGTCCCAGAGCACACAAATGAAAATAAATTTCAAATAATATAATTTCCTTGACTAGGAACCCACAACCAATCGTGCTTACAGTCAGGTGCTATGCCTTAATAATTAATAAAAAATATGAAAAACGTTAATAAAAATTATGATACACTACATAAGTACATACGTATATATCTATTTGGTTATAATTTTAGGAACAGTGTTTCTCGAAATCATTTACATGTAATAGTGAACTAATGAATGAATATAGTATATTTTTAATACAGTTGAAACATTGTCTTCCCGTTTTTAACCATTTATAATATTGTAATAATTATGAAAAAAAATATTGTAATGTTAGCTTGTGTATGGTAATCTGCAGTTTAATTTTTTTATTACATTACTAAGTGAGATTGGAACTTTTGCAACCTGTCTACGTAATTTAATGGATTTTTCTTTTTATTTTCCTACAGGAATTACATTGATTTTTAGGATGTAATTGTCTAGTAAGAAGCTCCAGACTCTGACCTATTCCTATAAAAAAAACCTGTAAAAGCCATTTTTACCTATAACGTTGTTAACAGTATATAAAATAATTTAACGCTTTCTGTTTTGTAATTGTTTACAAAAACTACATCAAACATCAGGATAAAAACTATGTATATTATCATGCCAAAATTCGTTTAATTCTAATCAGTAGGTTTTGCATGATTGGCACACAAAGGAACAGACAGACAGTCAGATAGACGGACGGGCGTTTTTTTAGTTTCTAATATCTATGTATAGTGTATCCAATTTAAATGTTTGATACATATTTTCACGTACAGAATTGACTTTTCTACTCTTTTATTATATAACTTATATAGAATTAATTTAAATTTATATTTTTTCTTTCTTTTTCTTCTTTTTTCTATTTCTTATAATATTTTATCAAGCAAAAATGTATGTAATGGATATCATTAGATGAAATTAGGCCAAATGAATTTCAAATTAGTTTAATAAACTACTTCCGTCCTTACTTAAATCGTTAAAAAAATTAATGAAACTAGTAAAGTTCATTTGTCATAAACAATTCAAAATAATATTTTAAATACTCAGGTAATGGTGTATCAGTACAGATTGGCCATGGAAAGCAGTCGAAAGCTCTGATTTCACATCATGTGTTTGTCAAAACCTTCAATTTTCTTACGTTATCAGAAAGTGCTCATCAAGCTTAAAAACTTTTCCTAAGGCGTTACATTCATATCTCTTAAGGTTTAGCGGGGCTGCTAGGGTTCCAGCTCAGGTACTCCACACTTACGCATTTTTAATCTCAGCAATAATTGCTCATCATGTAGACCAACTTGACCTAAGACGCTATTTAAATATCTATTAACGTTTAGACGGGTCCCTATGGTTCCACAGCAAAGAATCAAAATTTCAAAATAAATTATAGCCTATCGAGGTCTAAAAGCTATAGAACTAAAGAGATTTTCATTAAAATCCGTCCGGTAGTTTTTGCGTGAAAGGAGAACAATAGACAGACAGACAGACGGACGGACGGACACTAGTGGCAGCTCTTCTTGTGAATATGGAGTGCCCCAAACATTAATTAATTATGCTCATTTTGGATTGAAAATTCTTCCTTGACAATGTTTGAAGATGATACTATAATTTTCTTCCATGAAAAAACTTGAGATACGGTGAAAATGACTGCAGAGAAAGGATTAGCCGTCATATCACCCTGGCTTCTTAATCACCTTTTGGCACTTAATACGAACAAAAGCTTTGTTACGTGTTTTTCAACAGCACTGCTGGTGAAGCTAAAGAGAATTATATTCTTAAGATCCACTCACACCCTTGTACTGAAGTAAGAATTTAGAAATAAAAGTGAATGTAGCTGTGAAGGCTTAAATAAAGCGACCACCATTAAATACCTTGGTATAACAATAGATCATCGCTTGAATTGGACACCATATATTATTTCTATGACTCAAAAAATATGAAATACTATATACTAACTTACGATACTTTTTTAAAAATTTAAGACGTTCTTGATTTAAAACAAATATTACAAATTTACAAAGCTATTTGTCAGTGTATTTTATAGTATAACTGAGCAGAATATCCTAAATAACATATTGGAGCTAAGTGGTTGCGGTCGATCAATTGACTCCTGTGTATTGAAACGGTATACAAATCTATTCAGCGCTTAATATTCCAAAGTTTAATCATTTAGGTGGCTTAATTTGGTTATTACAAATTTATTTAAAAAAATGAACATTGCAACAGAATTGCATAATTTTTCTTAAATCTTTATATATTTTCTAATTAGGTGAAGAGAGTGGTACTGCACACTGTTTTCCACTTTTTATCGATTTGTAACAATTTAATATACTGAATCTTGAAGCCAGATGGCTTTACATAACTCGTCGTAAATACATTAAATTAACGAAAGGAATGTCGCATGTACTATGGTACTATATATGTTTGACATATAATTAGTAGAAAGTTATATACTACTCCATATTTTACGTTTCCGCAAGGCTCCTAGTATAAATAAACAGAACTCCAACTAAATTTAAAACCTGTGTATACAGACAGACAGATCCTGCTTACACGCGTTTTAATTATAAAATCTATGGTTATTTTGATGGTGCGTTAACAATAATACATAGTTTTCACACAAAACTACTACGGGTAAAAAATTTAGGACCTGGTTTTCAGACACTTGTTATTGGAGTCATCGCGGAGTAGTTTCTAAACAAATTGTGCGTGATCACCTTTTCGTACGACGAGTATGTACTGTTTGCTAACTTGTAACGCGATAACAATCTACTTTATTATGTCTGCATACATTCCAGCGTATTATATTTTTATATTCACACATTTAATTATCAATAATTCATGCTTGACGCCCATTGTGTACTTATACTATTGATACATAAGATAAACTGGTGGTAAATAAGATAAACAGGTGGCGATAGTGGGTTGAGATGGAACGAGAAAACATTTTTTGTTTTACTAATTTATATGAATATTTCTGTGCCTCTAAAGTAATTTTTTGATATCTATAAAGTTAGTTATTTGAGGCTGGTTGTGGTGCAATGGGGGACTCGGTTAGGTAACCTCCTCGTGTACTCGCATGCTGTCAGTCCCTTTCAAATGCTCGTTTCATTTACGGAGACGTGGCCGTATTGCGAGCCGGTGTTTCCTGGGCAGCGAGTAATTATTATTCAGAAAATTTTCTATAGGTAATGATTGTTCGGAGGCAAATAGTCCGACGCGGCGGCTATCCTCCTTGTTTTCCTCTGTCTAGCAGAGGACACAGGATCGAAGGCATGTGTGGCGTGTACTCACACTAGGCGTAGGGATCTTCTGGATTCTATGCCAGCGCTGATGATATCGGAACTCCACACGAGATTACGGTCATGTCTCGTAATCTCGAGTGGAACTGAGATCTTGCCTTCACCGGCTGGGCTGCGAGGAAGAAAACCTCCATAAAAATTACCCTAACTCAAGTGACGACGACAAGTGCGTGGATGATGAGAAGATGCCCTCCACATCAGAGTACCGGCCGACAGCCGTGGCGAGTTTCGTTAGGCTTATCCAAGGACGGGGAGCACTGTTTGGATGGACTTTCTTTTCCCCCATATTCATGGTCGTGGTGCAATGGGACAGCGTCTGAGTGTAAATACGATTGGTTGTGGGGTCGTTCTCCACTTACATATTTAAAATTATTTTCACTTCCTCACTCTGGTAACACAAAGCGCGGCGTTAAGTTCCACCACTCAACACACAATGTTTCGAATTCGGTGGAAAGCGAAATACGAAGTGTCTTGATCTACTGTCAAGATACTCCTCGTACTCCGTATTTCAGGGTAGACAGAAAGTACTTTCCACTACTAGGTACTTTCTGTGTACCCTGCTATGTGGGATAAAAAGCGAAGTCAAGTATAAAGTTGAAAAATATATATAAATACAAAGAAAAGTCTTCTTTTCTAGATTTTTTTCCTTGATTCGTGAAAATTCGTAAGCGTTGTAATGGTCATAAAGGTGTTATCTGTATATTTAAGTTGTAAACAAAAATTTGTAAGATCACTTATCTACTGCCAAGAAACTTTTTGCAGTTGACGATTAAATGAGCTTGAACTTAGGATAGAACTGAAGAGAATAAGACAATTTATATAAAAGTTGAGCCCTTCGGGCATCGTGAACTGTGGAATTTAAATGAGGTAAAGAATTTTAGAGCCGCCAAACATATAAATGATGCCACAACGATTACCGGTCGCAGACAGGAAAAAATAACATTGGAATAATATAAGTTTCCGCGAGCACTTTTCGCAAACGTTCTAGGGATATTTGTTTTGAAAATTGCAGGTGAAACTCAGTTACGATTTTCATGCACAAAGTTTGGTGTTGCAACTTTATGCATTTCACAAGGACTGCATACAAAGAACTGTGGACTCCGCTTGAATCGAGTTTCTCGGATAAAATTTCCTCAGAATGGAGTGTAAAGGCGTCTTACAAATTCAAGTATCATTTCTTATTTGTTCAGTTAACATTAATGTTATATAACATGATAAAATTATTTTATACTTGTGGCGCTGTTTTTAAATACTGGAGTAAGCATTATAAATAATAGTTTCAATTCAACTTGGGGAAAAATTTATGTTTATAATAGAAATTGCATTATATCTGTTAATTTTCTTCCTGTATTAAATTAGAACTTGGTAAAGTAAAAAATATGTAGTTAGTTAATTCCGTTACTCATTTTGCTACATGTTGGAAATTGGAAAATTGCAAGGAGACTAGTTTAATTAGTGTTTTAAAATTAGTATTATATTTTTAACCTTTTTTTATATTGGTAAATATACATTGTGGTACAAGCTATAAGTGTTGATATTATATGTTTTGTTGTATCGCCATCGTGGCACAGTTGAACAGTATCTGACTATAAAAGCGATGGTTGAAGTTCAATTTGTCTTCGGGAGAATGATTATATTTAAATTATTTTTATTTTGCCGTTCTTGTAAGACATAACGCAGAGTTTCCGTCACGCACACAACGTTTCGATTTGAGCAGAGAGCGGAGTATTCTGGTATTAAATTCTTTCTGTCTATCCTGGTATGTGAGTTATAGTGTGCTATTTGCGCGCTTTAAAAAAATTATTGTATTAAAATTGTCCAAATGGGACAAAAACACTTAATTACTTTAATTTGTAAATAAGTAATTTCAATAATAAACATTAATATTTTATTTTCTCTTAGCTTGATAAGATACGATTGCCACAGATATTGAATAAAATATCTATATAACAATTATAAAAAAATATTTTTTTATAAGCTCAAATTACACTTGCCATGTAGGTACATGGCAAGTGTAATTTGACCAGCAATAAATTTGATCCGACTGACAGAAAAATTCTTCTATTTTTGTTTCAATGATCAACCTTTTAATATAACACCACTATTTTAGTGCTAAAAATAAAAAGTGCAGAATTACTGATTGTATCTGAGAGTGATTTAGAAACATTTGGGTCGGGAACAAAAGCGTTTATTTCAGCGGCCACAAAGCCTCGCCTGCTCATAAATTACACTACTCCTTTATACAAGTGTACCACAGTATATGTTAGTGTTAGTACATTTCAAATCAAAAGTGCTATTGTAAACAATTAGACAATATTAATATTATCTGTAACGTTGATATTTTAATTGTTTTTTATATTTATATTTATAAATTTATTATATTTTAATAAAAAAAAATTAAATGTTATAACATATTTAGTCAGACCGAAACAAATAGCAGATTATTGACCTGAAATTTACAACTATCTAAATTCATCGTATACTTAAAATACATAGTCAAAAAAGGCCATATGTACACTGAATTGACAAATGTTATATAATTAAATGAAACTATTTAACCGGATTAATCGCGTATATTTTGGTATTCGAAAATACATTTTTGGACACCTGACGTTTCTAACACTTTACAGTAGTCCGTGGTCACAGGTAGACTGTAAAATGTAAAAAAATCGCGAAAATCAAAGATCTTATTATGTTATATAATTATTTTTTGCTTGTATATTTTTGGAGTACTTACATTTTTAATATAATATTTTTTTAAATAACACCCTATTAGTCCATGTTCGATTAATTATTGATAAGAAGTGATAATTGCAGTGTCTTATTCACATTATTATCTCATTCAATCGCATACATAATTATCTATTGTCTTATAAAATCTAATGAATTACAATACATTAGTAATCATCATTTAAGTGAAAGTGCACAATCCACTTTCGGCGCTGATGCTATCGAGCTCAAAAACGCCCTCCTGAATGTGTACGTTTTCATTTGTGTTTGCAACTTGTGTAGCGATCCTAAAAGTCACTACGGGAGTTTTCACTATTTTGCCTTGTTATAGTTATTTTAACTTTACATATATTTTAACGTAGCCACTATTTAGTGTGCCGCGGCCAGTATTTTTATTCTAACTATTGTGTAACTGGTTAGAATAGCGGCCCGATGGTGGCTTTTTTTTTGGTTTAGGTTTACATTGTGACTTTTTTGGTTTAATATTCTATTAAAGAATATTTTCTCTTATAACTATAGAGGTATTTTAATGTAAATAATTAACAAGTTTAGTATTATTTTATATACATTTTGGTATCTTATAGAGAGAATTGTTTATAAAGTTTATACTTCGTTATTAATATAGTTAATATCAGGTTAATGGTAAAGATAAATTTTATTCTAGATAATTCCAAGATAAATTCTTGTTAGAATTGATTAAAACCTATTCAGGTTAGATACTCCAAAGGTTAATAGGGCTAGCCTCAACCCGCAAATGTCGCCAAAGGAAAGGAATTTCTTGATGAATTAATTAATAATCTTGACTCTCGATTAATTAAACAGGTTTTAGACAGTCTGTGTCACTAGATAGGCCGTTGCCAAACGTAGGGTTATGTACTAAGAGTGTGTGTTATAATTGCCAATTAAATTGTTGTCGTTCTATTATTGGACGATGAAGATCTCGCATTTGTAAACTATTGTTAAAAAATATTGTTTTTTATATTCTTTACTGGACACAGTTTTTTAAAATTATGCACAAAAGGCAGGCTTAAGACTAAAAGCATTTTCTACTAGAAAAACGGGACATGTGAGATAATTGTGTAGATACAAAAAAATAATAATACTTTAAAAATCATATAAAAAAATATATGCAAATACGCATGTACATATTGAATAAAATATTCATATACTTATATATAGTCAAGGCATACCAAGGTTTTTCATAAGATTAAGTATTGTTGTAAGACAGTTATAGTTATGAGTTAGATTTAAGAAATAAATGATGTTTTATTTTTGCATATATATATAGCTATATATAGCTTAGTTTTTTGATTATTATTTATATAAAGAAATTTATTAAATTAATTATGTCTAACAATTTTTTTATATATTTTTGTAAAAGTAATATCTCTCATTGGAAAATCCCTACAACCAACGGTTCTAAGCTTTGTCTAAAAAAATTAAAACCAATATATCCAGCGTAAAACCTAGAGTAAAATATATGTAATGAAAATAGCCGAAACTATTAAAAGTCAGCCGGCGTGCGAGCTGGTGACAATACGCATGACATGTACTTTATTTTATTTCCAGCGACTCAATACTACGACTTATGAAATATGGAGATCATAAAGCTTTCAGTTGGTTTTGTCAGTTTATTTTTTTAAATATTTCCTTTAAACTAAAAAATCATATACAGGCCGTAATAAATACAAATTTTCAGTTATTTAAAGTTTAGATACAGTTGAGTGGAAACAAATAAAATTGTAGCCTGCTAAGTACATTTCTTTCGGCGTTGGTGTTCGTAGAAAATAGGGTAGTGGTTTAAATTCAGGCGGCGTGAGAGCGGGTGACAACGGCCGTGACACGTGCTTTATTGTATTCTCACTGCTGGATTCAACGCCTAGGATTTATAGGTATACAGATGAGTGCACAATGTGATTATAGTCTATGTGTCAATGTTCATAGTGATATATTATATGTGGACAGCCATTGCTTACCTATATATGTAAAGATAAGAGTACTTTGTTATTTAGAATATTTTTTTTATTTTGGGAAGTGAATAACCGTGTTTTTTTTTAAATAATAAACTATCTCTGCTAGCTCCATAAAATAACTACTAAATAACTATTTTATACTATGAATATCTAAAAATGTGTTGATGCTTTTTACATGCGTTCATCATAGGTTTATTATTTTTATTATTTTTTTTATGGAAAAAGAGGCAAACCTGATGGTGAGCAGTCACCTACGCTCATGGACATCCACAACATTAGAATTGTAGATGTGGGCCCGGCCTTGGGATGGAAGTGAAAGGAGATGAGCAAAGGATGGATGAGAATAGGGAAGATGGTTTACATGACATCGAACCGGAATACATCATCAGATATTTGGTGGATTGTTTTTGTAATGATAATGATCGCGAGCCAGTCTGAGGACTAGCCTCCTGCAACCAAAAATCTGGGATACCCTCCTGCTACGGGACGCTATTCAGCAGCTGAGGGGAAATACTTTAAAATGATTATATTGTACAAAGTTCAATATATAAAGATACAAGAAACAAACAAGGAATCTGACAATGATTCAAAATATTATATGACTCAAATGTATATATTGCATTTTTTTATTTTCAAATCGATATAAATATGAATCTACATTAAAAATTCAAATATAACCATAAAACTATTTTGTAACAGTACTATTTATGTATATGCACTTGGTATTTTACCCTTTTGGCATTAAGAAATTTAACAAGATGATTTATGATGATGTATATGTTTATTTAGTCCTAAAAGGAACATTAAGTAGGCTCAAAAATCACGAGGGCTTTAAATAATTTCATTCAAACTTAAAGAAGGCGGTTTAACAGTGAAAATTTATTTACATATTTTCATTCACGTATATATTTTTATATTACAGAGAGATAAAAAAATGTTTTCATTTTTGTATGAATTTATTGAAGTAAAGTACGTGTAGTCAGAGACAACTTAGTTTCAAGACACTGTTCACTGCTTTCGAAAGCTGCGAGCTTTCGAAATCGAGGCATTTCGTGTTGTGTGGCCGTTTTAATTAACGCCACGTTTTATTTTACCAGAGCGGAGAAATGAAAATTAATTTTAATTATAATTATTCTTCCGAGTGGAAATCAAACCCACAATCGATCGCGCTTACAGTCAGACGCCACGATGGCCTCTGATTTATCAATAATGATAATATTATCTTTATTAAACAAGTTTCTTACAAAAACCTATTAGTGATTGGAATCTTCTTTTATACATATTGTTGCTGTAAAAGCAATATTTTAATCAGTCAATTGCTTTGATTCGGATGTTCCATGAATTGTTCCGCGCAGTATTTGTTTTTCAATTATTTAAAATAACATAAAAATGAATCCTTGGAAATTTAATTTTAACGTTCCAAAATGAAACAATAGTAGAAGGCTATAACGTCCTGCATACGAAGAGTTTTATTAAATTTTCCATATGCGAAGTAGCTTCGGCTGGGAATCGGCATTTGAATATAAAGATACGGCGGGCTCGTCCTAAAATTGTGATTTTGATATTATCTTTGTAATGTTCAATGTGATTTAAGCAAATCGGCTAGCAGTTTGTTCTTTCTATGAATGGATATTACTTTATTTAAATATTTTATAGAAATGTTAGTTAAAAAGGTAACAGTTATACTTCTTAACATATAATTGGGCCTTATTATAATAAGCTATTTCATATTCATAACACCAATCTATCTTTATGAAGAATAAAGAAACTGAAATTAAACCTCTCTCATCTTACATATTTCCAAGTGTATATAAAGTCAACATTCATCAAGTAATGTACACACAAATATAAAGTACATATTTTGTAAATACGTGGTCTTTTTTGCCCAAGAGGATTTGGTATAAAAACATTCCGTTCACCATTTTTCACCTGAAACAAAAAAAAATTGTATATTGTGTTGCGGATCTCAACGCCGTTCTTTTTTTATAATGTTGTACAAAATACTTCAAAATATATATTTATAAATATATAAATTGTTGTTTTCGTTCAATTTTTCAAATTATTATAGTATTACCACAGATGGGAGGGTTAGTGAATTTCATTATTAATTGGCTAATTAAGCACGCTCAAGTCGACCTGAAGTTATATAACTCAGCAGATGACGAGGGTGAAGACTCAGTCCGCTAAGTTCGCAAGTAGTATCTGTCACACCTGCGCTCTGCAAATAACCACGTAAGGCTGACAAATTGTATGACATTCATATTGGTCACGTTAGGCGTGTTGCCACCTAAAAATGCAAAGTGACGAATAAATTTGCCTAACTGAAATTTAGTTTTGATTTTTATATTTATATTTTATATACGATTTTTGATGGACGCTGGACATTTTTATGATTTTTCAATTTTTTTCTTTGTTAAAGCTTTTTTCAATTTTTAAATAAATGTACTTCAACATTTTTATTAAATTTCAGAAATAACCACACAACATAGGCATGGTGTGGAAGTAAATAACCTCTTATATTACTTTTCTTGGGAATAAACATAGTTTAAAATCATAGTTGAATATTTATAATTATGTAAAAAAATTACACGTGAACTGAAATCGAACTTGTAACCTACAGTTATAAAATAATGGCAGTGTCATACTGACTATTTCTTTTTATTACATTTTCGCTTTTATGACAAAAATATTACTGTTAGCAAGAAAAATTTAATATCAAAGTGTAAGGAAATATGCCTTTGAAACATAATATTAATAGAGAATCCATAAAATTTGGAACATTAATACAGATTTCTTATAGCGAATGTATCGAACGCGCTGTTTCTGAGTTATCTTCGCAGATATATTTCTAAATTTTAATATAAATGTATTG
Organism: Dryadula phaetusa; assembly: GCA_032432895.1. NCBI lineage: Eukaryota > Metazoa > Arthropoda > Insecta > Lepidoptera > Nymphalidae > Dryadula > Dryadula phaetusa. The sequence goes on along the minus strand of JAOYRS010000060.1, from coordinate 4,437,018 downwards.
TAGGCCATAAATAAAACGAGATACGACAAGAATGGCTATTAAGACGAATTTCATTTGCCGTTCTCATTTTTATACAATTTTGCGTTTCAATATAACTAAATCATCTACAATGAACGTTTAGACGTCAATTTTTTGTTATTATAATAGCATAATTAATGAAGAGTTATTATTATATATATTGTAATATTCACATATCCTTATTATTTCGTGGTGGAAATTAATTTTATTACTTAACGGCCAAATAATGATTTATATGAGATATATTGGGTGGCAATATGTATAAATTTTGACCATATTAAGGCAAAAGAATTTTGTCCTTTTAGGTAGTTGTTTTAGTGGAACAGCGTCTGACTGTAAGCTCCTACTTAATTCTCATTAGAAACTTTTAATACAAATAATTATCTTACACCGCTACATGCAAAGTTTATTGAAAAAATTCCTGGTATACAAGTGTCTTCATGGTCTACATGGTCCTTCCAAACACGCTTGACCGTCAACCTCTATTTTATCTTCCGTTATGAAAACCAGTCATTCTTGACACATGTTGTATTGTCAGGAAATTAGTATTCATTCATTCATTCAGAAAGCACATACTCACAAACATCTTCGTATTATTTCTAGTGTTTGACCAAAAGTGTGCATTACGAAATAATTCCAGAAGTGAGCGAAATATGAATTTTAAAATAATAATAATAAATAATACACGAAAAATTAAAAAAATATTAATAGTGATACAGTCATTAACCCAAAAAAATGTCAACTAAAAATAACTAATAAGATCTTTGATTTTCGCGATTTTTATACATTTTAAATGAAACTATTTAACCGGATTAATCGCGTAATATTTTGGTATTCGAAAATACCGAAATAGTAAATAGTAGTGTAGTGAAATAGTCCATGGTCACAGGTCTACCTGTTACCACGGACTACTGTAAAGTGTTCGAAACGTCAGGTGTCCAAAAATGTATTTTCCAATACCAAAATATACACGATTAATCCGGTTAAATAGTTTCATTTAAAAGTAACTAAGTTTGAGTTTCATTTAAATCGTTTCAATACACATATCTTACACGTAATCTCACTGAATAAGTAAGGAGGTCTGTTTAAGTGTAGTAAGTTATTAATGGGAGCTATCACATCGCGGCTTAACACTTTAAGTACGGTCGGATCTCTATACATTATGTACCTTACGAACACCCTAGACGAATTATTGTCATTTATAATTAAACAAGCCACTGATATCTGTTAATATGTTATATCAATAAATTTATTATTATTATTAATTTGAGGCCGGTCGTGGCGCAGTGTAACAAGGCCTAACTGTAAACGCAATCGGTTGTGGGTTCGATCCCCACTTGAGGGAGTGATTCTATATAAAATTATTTTCACTTCCTTCCTGTGATAAGATAAAGTGCGGCGCTGAGTTCCACCACTCAACACGCAATGTCTCGAATTCGATGGAAAGCGAAGTTCGGATTTTATTGACACTAGGTGCTTCCTGTTTACTCTGCTATGCGAGATCAAAATAAAAAAAAATATATTATTAATATTATATTTTATAATATTAGTATTAATAGAATATTATATAATATTAATATTAATAAAATATTATTATTAATAAAAAAGACTTTTGAAAATTCTTAATCTATTTAAATTTTATCTAATCTATTTAAAAAATAAACAGCAAGTACCTTGTCACAAGACAATCCGTACTACGTACTAATAATATTTACATTTAATAAGATCTTTGATTTTTGAGATTTTTACACATTTTAAATGAAACTATTTTAAACGAATTAATCGCGTATATTTTGGTATTCGAAATTATTAGTCTGAGACGATATTAGAATGAGTCTACCTATGACCACTACTGTAAAGTGTTAGAAACGTCATGTGTCCAAAAATGTATTTCAAATAACATAATATACGCGATTAATCCGTTTAAAATAGTTTCATTTAAAATATTTATAATTATTAAAATGCATTTCTAATAAAATGCTTATATATTACACTTAAAATTGTTTCATAATAAAAACGTTAAGTAACTTTTTATAACATAGTTATAAAACAAACCCAGGGAATATAGTACCCTTCAGCTGCACAGTATTAATAAAATAGAAAATATTTGCATTGCAGATCCGTCTCAGATCTCTAGAATACTTTAGCGACAGTATAAACTTATCTCTTTTGACTTTTCAAGTATTAAGTTCGAAAGTAAAGATCATTGTTTTGTCTTACTTTGGCTTTATGGGTACTTATTGTTGAAGTGGGTATCTTTCTTCGAATTTGTAACTACGTGAAATTTGCATTTTGTAATCGGCTTTATTTTTATGTCTCTAATGTTATTATTAATTCAATTATAGTACACGTCATCATTGAAAACTAATGTATTTAAACGCGATGGCATTTTTGATATAATTTACATAAGTAGATGTTATTATATTTTAGTATAGCTTTGGGTTCGAAGGGTGAAATGAAAACAAAGTGATTTATCTCGTAGTTTCTATTAGCCTAACCAACAAAATTCAAGAAACTCATTAAAAACCTCATAAAATATTTATAAAAGAACTATAATAAAACTGCAAAGCTAATAAAAACAAAACTGGACAGGATCGGAATAAAACCAGAAACATTCATAATTTGTAAGATATCTTTTGACAGACTCTTCTAACATAATTGTAATTTTTTTCAGCGATACGCTCAAAAGCCCTTCGTACTTTACTTTCGAATACATTGTGTGTCGAGTGGTGCAATTTAACACCAAATTGTCTTATAAATTAAATAACATCATTCTAAAACATTTTTAAAAATCCTATAAAAAATGAATGCAGCGGGATTTGAATCCTCGCGTCTTGGACACTGACCAAGCACACTGACCGCTAAGCCATGTGTTCTACTACTAGCTGTGTTGGTATCTCTGTAAAGATTTTTATTTTGAATTATTACTAACAACATATTTAAGTTGAAACGAAACGTATAAAACAGCTGGTACTAGAACGCATGGCTTAGCGGTCAGAGCGCTTGGGCTATTTTCAACAGCCGCGGGTTCGAATCCCGATGCGTTAAAATTTTTATACGTTTTTTAAAAATGCTTTCTAATCCTTTAAAAAAAAAGTAAAATAATATCATTCTACTAAACGGAAATCAAACTCATAAACAACTGCGTTAACAATCAAATGCTGTCCCTCTGCGCCATGATGGCCTCTTATACAGACGTAGATTGAAAAGTAAAGCGTATCAACAGTCCGGAGGGGTTGCTTCAATTATGGACAACAGCAAATAACTTGTCCATTTCATTTATATCGAAATTGTGTGTTTATTTTATTTTACTTATAAGGAATAATGATCGTTAAATATCACCTTATTTGTTTGTTCTGAATAAACTTGTTTCACAAAGCGTTTTGTCAAAGCTTCTTCAGTCGGATAAGTGCTTAAATATATTTTATGCGTATACAAAATTGAAACATGAGGAGGAGCTTTTGAAATACTTTCACGGTAGACAATGTAGTATGGACGAGGGCTTAATTTTATTTAGATAACTTTTAAATTTTTAATTATTTAATTTTAATTATTTATATTAAATTATTATTTATCTTCACACTTTATCTCTTGCTAAACGCTACCATCCCTGTATCCTTCTGTCGCCTTGTCCTACATTTCTTTATCATACATTTGATGGGGGGTGCCCATGCTTATGTGACCTTCCTTCTGTATCAATGATTCTGGTAATTATTATGTATATTGTATTAAGGGTAATTAATAAGGAATAATAATCAGCATGAAACAAAAATGTTAGATTAAAAAAGTGTTTTATTTTCAACTTAGTCTCCTAACAAGTGAATAATATATTCAGTGTATCTCTTCTTTAGACGTCATGATTCCCTCAGAAAAAAAGTCGTTGTCTCGACACTCCTTAAACGCCTCTACTGTGGCCACCTTATATTTAGTACCCCGAATATGTTCGTTGAGCCGAGCAAAGAGGTAGAAGTCACTGGAAGCTAGATTTGGCGTTTAAGGAGGTTGTTCAAGCAGTTCAAACCTCGTTTCTTTCATGGCAGCCATCGCTGCTGTCTTGGCGAAACAGTTGTACATACATGGACTAAAAAAAAGTTGTGACAATGCGCGGCGTTTAGTTAAAAAAAGTTGTGACAATGCGCGGCGTTTAGTTTCGCCACTCATCTGGAATCCGGTGGAAAGCGGGGTATGGAGTGTTTTAACTCTAGGTACGTCCTGTAAACTCTGCTATGCAAGATAAGGGCGTGAATTAAAATGTCTTATTTCAATGAGCGGGCGCAGCATTTGTAAAATGTTACATAACTAAACGAGCTTGAACTTTATTCTTTAATTTTATAATTATTATTAATATCTTATAATTTATTGCAATAAGAGTGCACAAAAGGTACTATGATGCATTTGCATACGATATTGATGACTTTAATAATAATAAGATAGCACTCTCACTACACTCTTCTGAAAGCTTTCCGCCGGAAATCGAGACAAATTAAAAAGATAAGAAATATTTTGAATAGAAATAATACAAATACCTATAATGTTTTGGAATAGGTACAGATTTGGGTTTAAAATATCTACAATATATAATGGGAAATGTAGTTCGCACTGCCTCTTAGTGGATATTTGAAAGGAAATACAACTAGATATGTTAACGTAGCAAAAATTCAAAAAAGTACCCGTAAGGTCACTTGTCCACACTTTTTCTGTCACAATGAAAATAGATTATATAACAAAATTATTTGCCATAAATTTATTTAGGCAAAAAGTGCCATATATTAGACAGTAGTACTTGGTAGGTGGATAGGTAGTAAAAGAAAAAAATAGTAAAGATTTGATTTCGGTAGTAAAATGGTAAATGGTAAAACTGAAAACTTTATGTATCTTGTATTGTTTATATGCAGTAAAGTGTTAATAATAATAATAATAACGTTCACCCTTGGCAATTACTCAATAATTTGAATATCAATAACAAACAAATTTTACCACCTTGGTATTTATGGCCGAATATGAATTGAAGTAAAAATATATTTTGCTGCATATATTTTAATTGAAACTCAAGTATTAAACAATATGCAAATTTTTAAGTGCCGCCAATTTGAGATTATTTTTTTCTAAGTAAATTTTGTTTTATGTTAATTTAATTATTTATTAACTACATTTATTTTAATTCGTTAAATTAATAAAAAACCTAGCGATGAGTATAATACAAAAATTGTATGTAATTCCAATTATTAACTTATTTACGCCTAGTACGGATATATTCATAAAGAAACAGAGTATAAATAAATTAAAATAGGTTTTAAGTGAATAAGATTGGAAAGTCGTAAAGTGAACTTAGATATGTGTATGTTCAAGTTTTAATTAATAATTTAATTAAATGTGCGAAGCTCGTAGCAAACAAACATAAGCATCTCGTTTATTTACATAATGTTTTAAAGCATGTTTGAAATACTCATATATGTGTGTGAGACTTAGATGAAATTTCCAAAACAGCAAATAAACTTTACCGCATAATATACATAGTATGTAGAAACACATGCCAAAGTCAATGTTATTTTCTATGAAGTTTAATTTATTTTAAAATTATTAGCAAATAATATTTTTCTTGTACAATAGTTTTCTTAACTTTGATTTTTAAATATAAACTATTACGTATGCAATAAGAGAAGGATAAGTGAAACTGTAGCTGATTGACAACGCATAACTTTATTAAAATTTGTTACAATCATTTATAGAGCTAATACATACATACATATTTGTTACATATAACTTCTTTAAGTTATGTCAAAAACATAAGTATATTTTATGTGATATTCGTACTTTTAATAGAAGAAGAGAAGATAACTACAGAGATGCTAACATGAAAAATATAAATAAATTCGAGAGTTTGCGTGTTGAATGGTGGAACTCAACTCCGCTTTGTATTACCAGAGCGAAGAGAAGAAAATAATTTAAATATAATCATTTCCCTGAGTGGAGATCGAACCTAAAACCGATCGCGTTTATAGTCTGCCACTTTCACACTAAGCCATAACCGAAAAAAAATACTTCAAAGTAACTCGATTAGTCTGAATTAAAAGAGACACGACTTTAAATTCTACTAACTTCAATATAAAGACTTTTTTAAAATATATTAAATTTTATTTCTTGATCTGAAAACTTCTTTGGCCATTTCAACTTTACAATTTGCGTTAGTAATATAGTTTTATTATCCAAACTAAATATAAAATATATCGCCATAAAAGACACTGTTATCAAAAGTCAGAATAGAACGGTACAACATTAGCATTGCGCAAATAGCTATAATTCGATGTAGCACGGCCCCATGGAGAGTCGTATGTCTCAGCTCGAATACGTGCTGCTGAGTTTCTACAACTTATAGCAGATTTGGTGGAAAATGGAAAAACTTATATTTTCTTATATTTTGAAACGAATTTCGTGTAAATTACTGATTTCAATTTGATCTTAAGTACACTAGTATTTAACACGTACATGCCTGGTATTACTATCTTACGCAAGAAATGATTTTAATTTGAAATAGATTTTTTATTTCATTTTAGCTATCGTCAAGACTCCACCATCCACTGCCTTTCATCCAAAATTCAAGACATTGCGTGCTGAGTGGCGAATTGCACGCCGTGTTTTGTATTACCAGAGCGGAGAAATAAAAATGCATTTTTTTTAAATATAATAATCCCCCAAGTGGGAATTGAACCCAGAGCTAATTGTGTTAACTGTTATACGCTGCCTCTTAATTTTAGCTTCCACAAAAAATACGCAGAGATCTTGTAAATACTGTCATAAATCCCCAATCGATTGAACAAAATCTGCTCTTATGTGGAGAGCGGAGTGTCTTTAGACTAGATTCTCCCTGTTTACTCTTCTATGCGTGGAGTTATGCATTTAGATTTTGCACCATAACATTAATAAAAAAAACATTTATAATCAAAACGTAAAACTTTTTATTTGAATCTCACATTTTAATTGTCACATCATCAACGTTTTAATTTATGCGTAACTAATGAAAACTCATGAAAAATGAATAGAATTTTGGGAAACAATAAATAAGTCCGATTAAAATTCATTCTGACGCAGCTCTGGAAATAGTCCTCTCGCTTGCAGACGAATAATTAAAACCACGAAAGTTGAATATAAAACTAATTAAAATATGACAACGCAACTGGATACATTCAGAATGCGCCCCGCTCGATCATTATGTATGTTATTGTTTGTTCGATTTGTTTCGAAGTAAATTACGTTTGATATTTAATTGAAATTAATTAAAATTAATTTTTAAATTTTTAAAAATGTTCTTAAATCCTTAGTGTGAATATCATATTAAAAGTAATTTCTCTTGGTAAACTATTATTTCTTAATAATTTTTAAGTAGTAGAAATTTGCAAAAATCTCTCTACAGAGATATTAACAACATAAATAAGTGGTAACAAACATATAAAAATTTTGATGCAGCTGGTAATAGAATGCATGACTTAGCGGTCAGAGCGCTTGGACGGTTTCCAAGAGGCGCGGACTTGAATCCCGCTCCGTTCAAATTTTTATATGTTTTTTTAAAAATGTCATATAAGAAGTTTTTTACTAAATCCTTTTCCTTCTGAATCCTGTTCCTTTGTATTAAAATAACTTAAGAATCTGTTAGCAAGTAAGTCAGTCATTACAGTAAATTTTCACTTATTATACTTCAATCAAAATTGTTGCATATGCAGCATAAATTATATAATTAATTTTTTTTTAATTTAAAACATTGTTAATATTGAAAATGGATACTAAAACTAATTTCATATATGTTTAGGGACCGTAGCGGCATTGTGGGACGTTTCTTTTTGGGATATGATTATAATCGCATAATATTTAATTTTCCTTTATGTTACCACTAAACACAATTTCAAATTCGCCATTCAGCACAAACAAAAAGAACGGTGTATTCACTAGGTTATCGATGCTTAACTTGTTTTGCAGAAAAGAGCGTGAATATTGTAACTGCAAGCAATTGAGAAAAACAGTAAGGAATAAGGAATACGAATCTTAAATCTTTTATATGATTATAGCTTTTTACTAACTTCTTTTTTACCATGAGTTAAGTTAATAAATAAGGTAAATTAATTAATAATGTAACTTTAATATCCTGCAAATCAAGAGAATTAAAGTCATAATAAGTACTGTTGACTGCAGAAATCGTTTAACATATATGTATGTACTTATGGAATATCATATTGTGCCTGTATGTATGTTATTGGAATTTTCAGCGACCTGAACAATGGCTATCTGATTATTGCGGTCAATGAAAATTTTAAAATGTATTAAGCTTGATTTATTTACAATAATTATTCGGCCGATGTCTTTTGTCTCGACGTGGATGCTGTGTATTATGCAATGTTACGACTTGTTCTGGTTTGAATTACGTACTTCTGTTGTTATTTTTAATAGTGATTATTTTAAAATAGTACTCCGCGTTCTACTGATTTTGAGAAATTGCGTGTTGAGTGGCGGAACTCAACGCCGCGCTTTGTCTTACCGGAGTGAGAAAATGAAAATAATTTCAATGTGATTATTCTAGTGGAATTGGATGAATTGGACAGTCAGACGCTGTCCCACTGCACCATGACAGGCTTTGTAACGTCGTGAAGTCAATACGTTTTTTTTTAATTCCATTATATAGCTATTCTAATACTTATGAAATACATAAATATCTTAATAAAAATATAGCTATAATAATAATTAAAACTAAAGCATTACTTCTTAAATAATTTATTATTCTAAATAGGTCTAGAGAATAGATTAAAACAAATGTATCGAAATAGCAACTTTAGTTTTGCATCTTGCGTTCTACTATGAGTACTTTCTCATACTCGTAAAATGAAGAAGTTTGGACAGCCTTCGCGTCTGTTGCATATTCTCATTTCTAAAGTAAAATATAAAATATTTATGTATTTCTAAGAAGTAAAACTAACATTTAAGCTGATGCTATATATATATATATATATATATATATATATATATATATATATATCTATATATCTATATATCAGAACAGCATCTGCTTGTAAAAACGCGATGTACGACGGTTGTAAGTTCGATTTCCACTCAGACAAAAAATATATTTGAATTATTTTCATTTCCTCACTCCGGTAAGACAAGGCGCGGCGTTGAGCTGCGCCACTCAACATGCAATGTCTTGAATTCGGCGGAATTAGGAGTGCGCAGTGTCTTGACGCTAAGTCCTTTCTGTCTATCCTGCTACGTGGGATGAGTGTGAAGCTAAAAAAAATAAAAAATCAATATATACAATAGTTGCAATATAAAGTTTACATTTAAAAATCAAAACCAAATATTTTAGACAATTTCACCTAATTTCAAGAATTTTATCTTTCTGTCTACCAACTGAAAAAATTGTACATGTATTGAACTGAAGTATTGTTATAATTAATTTATATTTATATTGAACTGAAGTATTGTTATAATTAATTTATATTTAAATTCAAATAGAAATATTTTTTATTATAATTTATTCTAATTTTAAGTGTTATGATTTAAAATTGAATGTACATGTAAAATTTATGTATGATGAAAGGCAATATTTAGTTATACATTTAGAGATTATCTTGATATAATAAGATAATTAAAAAAATAAGCAGCAGAGATATGACACTTATAAATACATAAGGTAATATTAGTTCATAATTTTAATAAAAATATTAGGAAAAATAAGAGGCTTTTCGTGGCGCAGTGGGACAACGCCTGATTGTAAACGTGATTCCGCCACTCAACACACAATGTCTCGAATTTGGCGCTAAGCGAATTACGGAGTGTCTTAACTCCTAACTTGTTTTCTGCGCTTTATCGCATGTGAAATTCATCTGGGCTCCTTATTATTTTCGTAAAAGGAGATGGAAAGATTTCTTTGACAATATAAATGAACTAAAAACACGTTATAAATATGATTTAATTAAGTTGCTTTCAATGCAGTAGCTTGGCGTTGAAAGTGACAGCGCTGTGGATCACACGGTCGGACGCGTACGAGACAAGCGGCAGAGCAAGCGGTACGGAATGATTGTGTCTCGCGCCTCGATGCCTCTAGCCCTAGACTGTGCCTACGCGTTTTGAGAGATTAGACATCAATATTCGATTACCAATAAATGTTTTATATATATGTGTTTTTAAATAGAAAGAAATGAATATGGGCGGCCTAACGAAAATTTATATTTTTGTTTGTCTTAATTATGTTAGAGGCGGCTGTAGCACAGTAAAACAGCGTCTGACTGCAAACGTGATTGGGTGTGGGTTCACACGCAATGTTTCAAATTCGGTGGAAAGTTGAGTATTGAGTGTCTTGACACAAAATACTTCCTGTCTAGCATGCTATGGGGTGAAGCGTAAATCGTGAATGTAGTAGTGCTATATTTGAAATTTTACTGTTTCAACTAAAAACTAAGCTCACACAAAAATCAGACAAGTCTAAATCTAGGAAATAAATCGATGTAATGGGTAATCAACATATATTAACACATTTAACTTTCATGAAATATATTTCTTTTATATGCGTATACTTTAAATGTGTATGGTTTTATGTATAATTAACTTACAGATCTCGATAACATGATACTTTTCAGGCATAACATCATTAGCATAATTTTATATATTTTTGTGGGCGTTAAAAAGTAGTCATAGAGCTCTTTTTATTACTAATATATATAGTGATAAGTCACTGCATTACTCATTTTAGTCCCTTTAAAAAACAATGCATTGTGGGCAATACCCATCAAATACGCATCAAATTTTGTCTTACTTTGTCTGAACTTAAGTATGTACGCTCCACAACAAGGTTCATATATCTATAAAGGTTTTCTATATTTTACCATTTTTAAAGTGTAATTCTACACTTGGAATTAGAAAATTTTTTTGAAAATACGGTTAGCGGTCATAGTGCTTAGCCGATATCCACGAGCCGCAGGTTCGAATCCTGCTGCGTTCAGTTTTTTATACGTTTTTTCAAAGAACATATTCTATAATTGCTGTATTTTTGCTGTATTTTTATTCTGGCTAATCCCTGGAACGGCTGGACGCATTTTAACGGGAGTTTCACTTGCAGATAGTTCATGAAATAAAAAGTAACTTACGCTACTTTTATTTTAAAAATACGAAATAAAATTCCAAAAATGTTACATACCACGCGGATTAAGTTGCGGGAACAACTAGTAATGAATATTTTTTTAATAAAATATTTAAAAAAATCTGACTTGTTCAGGTTGTTGCCTTTTGTGGAATATATACGAAGATAAACGTAGGCGAAAGGAAAACTTATTTTCTCTAAAGAAAAAAATAATGAAGCTGGTGTTATTTCACAATTTTCTTTGCTGTGCTTTTATAAAAAGAGAATAATACAAATATTAAATTCTCAACTGGCCTAGAATAGTCCAGTCAGATACTTAAAGCAAGGCAGACACGGCTTAACTCATTTGGAATCATCGCAAATTGTGCTAGAAACAATTTTGCTTATTTATAGTAATTAAAATATAATATGCTTTAGTATTTTTTAGCTTCACGCTTTATCCCTTGCAGTGTAGTCAGAATGGACGGAGAGCCAAACGCTACGGTCCCTGCACACCTCTTTAGCCTCGTCCACGGTCATTATCCTCTTCATACATGCCCTTCGGGGGTCCTCATGCTTTTTACGTGACCTTCCTCCAGTATCTTCGATACTGTGATTTCGAAGGTCAACCGAGGTCTTTCTTACCATTCTTTCATCATTCATTCTCTCAACGTGCCCAAACCATCTGAGCACGTTCTCCTTCATTCTTACTAGGACATTCGCGCTTACAACTGTCGCTCTGCGTAATTTTTTTTTAATTTAACTATAAATTTTTGTAACTTGTATTTATTTTTTTTCTAATCACTGTGGACTTCTGTATTCTTATTTTTTCTGTCACTCAAGTTAAGTATAGAAGTAAGATAAATTTTAAAAAGAATCCTAGGCATAAAAATAGAAATAAAGCGTTGTAGGACAGCGTCTGGCTGTAAACGCAATCGGTTGATTCGATTCCCACACGGGGAATGATGTATATATGAATCATATATATGTATACAAAATCTTACAATGTAAGTGTAAAAAGTTGGTAGCGCTTAGGTCAGATAACTTGCTATAGTTCATCGGTTTTAATCAATCTGTTGTGTAGTGTGTACCCGCGGGAAATATGCAACTAACTTTCCACCTCATAGTGCACTTCAAATACTAACATGTAGATACATGTGTTTTACCATGTTGCAAGTGAAGTAAAATAGTTTTAGATTACTATGTTATAGTATTTGTTGAAAATGTTTTGATTAAAGTTGATCAATTTATAAATAGTATAGTTTTTAAATCGATATTTTTTTGCTGGTTGGTCGCTCACGGCGCAGTGGGATCGCGTCTGGCTTTAATGTGATTGGTTGTGGGTTCGATTCCCATTCGAGGGAATGTTCATATTTAAATTTTTTTCATTTCCTTGCTCTTCTAAGACAAAGCTTGGCGTTAATTTCCGCCACTCAACACACAATGTCTCGAATGCGACGGAAAGTGACACAAGTTCCTTACTGTTTGTCTACCCTGCTATATGGGACAAAAACGTGAAGTAAAAGAAAAATTACCTGTATCTTTCATTATACATCACTATATGACCGCTCGACAGAATAATGAAAATGAAACGTTACAGTAATAAATATAACAGTCCTGAAAACCGCATGTGAAGAAGAAACTCGAGTTAATTAAAATATATACTGTAAGAATTCTAATAGGCTTTACCACAATCATTACTCAATTTGTTCTAGAAAAGGTTAAATATAATTTCATCATACATCGTTCAACTTGTGGTTGTTCGGAGTAATAGGACACTCGAGGTATTTTGTTATTATACTTGAATCAGAAAATATACATAAGGTATATTTTTGTACTTGTATGATTATAATTGTCACAGAATATTTATATTTTTCATATTTTTCATATTTATTACGTAAAAAAACCAAGAAAACAAAATTGAGGAGAAGTATGAAATTAAACATAATATTTTTTATAATAAAATTTTTTATTTTTGTGATTTTTACATATTTTAAATAAATACTTTAAACGGATTGATTGCGTATATTTTGGTATTCGAAAATATACATTTGGAAACCTGACGTTTCGAACACTTTACTGTGTGTAGTGTGTGGTCACTTTATTCTTCTTTATTCTTTTTCTACCTGTGAACACAGATTATTGTTTAAAATACTTTCATCTAATATTTTTTTATAATAATATCAATACAAATACGATAATTAATATATTTTAATATTCTAAATATTATAAACACATACATAGATTTTCTTACAAATGAACATAAGTACATATTGCTAAGGTAACGAGTATTTTATACGTCAGCGGGCCTACCAGTACGTTTTAAAGCTGTCAAATTTCTGGAACGTAGCGGAAGGCGGAAATGCAACAGCTAGAAGGGTTGTCATAAGCACCACGTTCCATATTACCCTACTCAAATAAGGAGCTTGTGTTATCCAAATAGTATTGGAGTACCGTCTAACATTGTAAACGAAGCTAACCATGCTTTATATTTGGTTTGTACGTTGGTTCCAGTCAATTTAATACTTGTACCAAGTTGAGCTGGTTAGTCTAGTTAAAGCTTAAATTGTTGCGACTATATAGATTTGTTCAAGCCGATTTCTTTTTATATAAGAAGATATATTAGAAAATAATATATATTATTATTTAATATTTTATAATTGTTTACACACGAATTATTGAAACATATTCACATATTCTATGTACCAAAAAAAAAAGTCGTATTACGTATAATACTAATTATGTTGATGATGTTTTTAATTAAAACTAGCGACCCGCCCGCGGCTTCGCCTCTGCGAAGTGAGCGAAGAGTGTGTTTATTGGTTTGAACGCGCTAATCTCAGGATATACTAATTGAATTTGAAAAATTCTTTCTGTGTTGAATAGTACATTTATTGAAAAAGGCTATAGGCCATAGAACATCGCTATACCACTAATGAGAGTGAAGCAATAATAATAAATTTAGTGAAAACGGTAAAATTTGTATATTTTTAAAGCTTACCTTGCGTGGGCCGAGTAAACGGTGAAAGTTGCGCAAAAATTATATTTCACAATATTGTTTTCCTCTAAAAGTTCTAAAATATGACAGCATATGTCTAGCTCTTGCGGTCTACTTACTATAACTATTTTTATGTATATATTTCTAGTTCAAAAATGATATATTATTTGCGAAGGTGTTTTTGTAAACTAAATATTAATTCTTATCCAAATAAATAAATAATTTATTATGGGCACTTATTATTGAACAAAATTACCCTTAACAATATTTGATTTTAACCAATATGCAAGGAATTAATATCGCTTTAAAATAATAACTTCAGATACCACGCGCGCATTAATTTGCGGGGTGTGAACTGCGATAAGGCGGGAGGACGATGGCTGACAGTGTCGATAGTCTTCTTACTAATATTAAAAAATCAAATGTTTCTGAGGATGTACGTTTGATTTGGATGAAACTCTACGGTAATAGGTTGTAAATCAGAATAATATATAGACTACAATTTACATTTTTTTTGTGATTTGGTTGTAATATAATGATACATATCAATTAGGTCGGCTAAAAATTAAATATAATATAGAAAATAGTATTTATATCTAGACTAAAAAAACGATTCAAAAACTCAAAACATTTAACCGCAATCCCATCCACTATGTACGGAACCGCAGATATACACCTATATTAGAAATATCGATGCCCACAGATATTGATTACATTAATTATTTTTGTTATATCTTTTGAATGGAATTTAATAATAATAATATGGATTTTAATAATTTATAAAGTATTTTACAGGTATTGAAATGATCTTTATTTAAATAATATTTAATGGGGTAAGGATTAATACAGAGAGATGAATAATGTGATTTTATTCTTTTTAGCTTTTTAGCCTTTTTTTCGACTTTTAAAATATACAAAAGTAGTTATAGAGACATAACTACAGTAGTTGACATATAGTATCGCGGACTTTTTCGTAGATATTTATACAATCCATATAGATTTTTTTGTTCTATCATTAATAGTTTTTGCAGCGCACGCAATGATACATTTTTATATCTACTTTTTTCACACCTTTGACTTACATTATTGCATTTTTATTAGAGATATCTATATTTTTTAAAATATCGTATAGCCTATGTTTTTTGATTAAAGATTCAGCTTTCTAATAATACAAGAATTTTTGAAATCAGTCCAGTAGTTTTTGCGTGAAAACGCGACAAACATACAAATATTTCGTCTTCATGTAGATATAGATATACCCCGTAAAATGCCCCGTTAATATATACTATATTAACGGGGCATTTTAATCTGTACTACAGATTAAAATGCCCCGTTAATATAGTAAGCAAATTTGTTATGCGCCCAATTTACACAAAATACTTTAAAATGGAGCTAATTTTCAAGAGAAGTTGAAAGTACAGATTTCATTTTTTATGGCTGATTCCAATCTCTGATCTAGTCTGTGATGGATGTGGGATAAGGTGCTGAGGCAGAAACAAACAATATCACAAAATTTGGATGATAAATGTGTCTCATTAAATGATTGTAAAGTAGGCAGAAATTTAACAAACGTAATGTAAATGTATGTGTAGATATACTAGATTAAATTTTAAATATACAAGCACCAACCACCAGCAAATTGCACCAATGTCGACTGATCAAATGCAATTAACTGTTAGTATTTATTTACTCCGTCGGTATCGAATTTTAATTGAATAATTAAATGATTAATTATCACTTAATACTATAACAATTATGTGTATTTTAATAAAAAAACAAATATGTAGTGTGGAGTGGTATGGGTTTGGCAAACATTTGTTTAAAAATCTAAATATTTTCAGCCGAATAGTGTATTTATTTTATATTTGAGGAAAAATTATGTCATATTAACAACAGAAATAAAGTATGTTTTACTTCACGCAGTTATATGCATTATTACATGCACTGAAAATATTTTTTTAATAGGCAATAGTTATAGGACTTTTCCTAATAGTGATTAGTTGGTTTTCGAAAACACAGTCTCGTAAAAAGCATGAAACCCCTGGAAGGGTTCTTCCTTCCTAGATTTATGAAGAAATTAATCACTGTGGACGAGACGAAAGAAATATCGTATCGTTTGGCGCTCCGTTCCGCTCGAGTAGAAATGGCATAGCGGTCAGAGCGCTTGGACAGTATCCGCGTGTTCGAATCCCTCTGCGTTCAAATTTTTATACGTTTTTTCAAAACTGGTATACTTTTTATACATATCTAAATTCTATTTCATTATCGAAATGTACATATAGAGATGAGATATTTTACGGAAGATTATCCTCCAGCAGCAAATTGACAAGTCCTGGTCGCATTCAATACGAGGGGAAACGTTTTTATTTGCTTTTTCCTGAACGCCCCGATACCTTTGTCACAAATACGGAAAAATATACAAAAGTGTTTTTGTTGATTGAGAGTCCATATTGATGTACCCTTCACAAACACCTTTATAAACGATATATAAATCATGAAGAAAAATAAGGTGATACATTAATAAAAATAGAAACAATCTACGTTACAGACTCTGTTGGCTAATGGTCAGGAATCAAAATAATGAATATTTTATCATTCACATTTGGCTACAATGCAGCCAATCTTACTTTAACTAGACTATTGTTATATTCCACAAGCAAATAATTGATGATAGTTCACGTACATTTGCCATTTTCAAATTTGTAATAACCAAATTAACTATAACAATCACAGTAATAAACTTTATTTACAATGTATGATTTTAAATGAATATTTCTACTCTGTTATTTGGTTTAAAAATATTATATCGTTTTACATAAGAAGTATTTGCTGATTAAATAATTATTACACTTGTAATATTTAAGTAGACAATTTTAAAAATCCAGATATCACTATTGTCTTGTACGTACGAACACCACAACGGAACATTGGAAATATAAGAAGTATACTTATTTTAAATTGGTTTCACTTTGTGACCAAAGAATCTCATTCTGACATACAGACGTTTCATTTTAAAAATATTGAACATTTTTCCGTCGTTACTAGTACTTATTGTCATTTTTAGTCTTTTTCCTACGATTGAAAAAATAAACGATAATAATAAATTGTGGAATTGTGGAATATCGTAATGTATAGAAAATCTTCACATTTTGTTAGAGTGACTGGCCATATTTAAAAAGTAGTCTTCCGATATTCTGAAGCATACTTCATAATAAACAAATATTAGTTTATTGCTAGTGGTCGGTGGTGGTGCTTGTCTTTCTGATAATCTGTACTATTCTTTTTAACCTTCGCAATCTTGTATTTTTAGACTTAAATTTAAAATCCTAATATATAGATATTACTAAAACGTTAAATTTATACGTAAATGATTAATAACACTTTAAAAATAGTAAAATATTTTTTCTTTTACTTATTTTATATATATATCTATTTAAATAAAAGTATATATACCATATACCAATCAAATTACCAATCAAATAAAAAAATAACATAAGTTTTTTTATTGATAAAATAGTTTGATTTGTGTCATTTTTTCAGAACAGCTAAGAGTAAAATCTTGTTTTATTATTTTTAGTATTGTTTAAAAAAATTTATTCAATTGAATTCAAAAGGAACAAAAAGAAGGAAAACCTGTGTTAATATGTAAAAACACAGTTATTATGGTACTGGAATTAAATTTCAGGCTGGTCGTAGCGCAGTAGGTTCGATTCCCACACGGGAGTGTGATTATATTTAAATTATTCTCACTTATTTTCACTGGTAAGACAAATTGCGGCGTTTTGCGACCAACATTAGGTTTTTGTAAATAGAAATATATTTCGATCGTTTATAAAAGTTTAAACCATTAGAATAATCATTTCTGTGCTTATATTACGCTCAACGCCCACACACTTAGAAAGGTCACCTCCAAAATAATCACAATTTAGGTAACTTGCTTTACACAAATTTCGTTTATAGATAGAATAAATCTGGCGCTTATCTTCATGACAATAGGATATGGGGACAAGCACACAGGTGTGAACTTGACACGTTTTCATAATACTCAGAAAAATGGAATGGATTATCCGTCGTGAACACAACGGAGTTGAGTAGAAGGTATTATTCGAAGAGATTATGAACGGGGCAGCAATTCGTCAGCCGTTTGTCGGATTCACCTATGTACGTTTTTGTTTACTTTGTCCCCCAAAATACGAAAGCTTTGTTATAAGTGCGTAAAATGTACACGTGTTTTTGTTGATTGAAAGGTCGTTCCTTTGTGTTCTTGAATAAATGTTATTTTTTTCTGTAAATATACAGTACATTATAAACGTTTATAATTCTTTGATAATGAAAATTTTGTATTACTTATTTTAGTAAAGTCTTTATCATAAATAGTTCAAGTAAACAGAAAAAAACATGTATAACAATTGTATCAGTTATTGTTAATAGGATTACATATTTAGTTATAATTTTTACAATAAGTTATAATTAAAGCCTAATTTTAAATTATTGAACGAATATTTCAAGATTCTTTATAATTAACGTTAATAAACACAATTAGATAAAATAATCTAGTTTCAAAAACATAATGCAGTCAGCGAACACAAACGATTCGTTATTAGGGTATCGGAATATGTCACACTCACGTCACGCTCCCATTTCAAAGGGTCATAATTGCCACAGTGGCAGTTGCCGCATACAAAGGCTATTCAATGCGAACGCATTCATAAAATATGTGTGTCAAAGTTTGATGGACTATCTGGCTTTGGCTCGCTACTAAAAGTTATTACTCATATTGAAATATAGGTGGTGATGGGCATGATATGTACATACATGTGTGTTCCACATAGCTATAACGTAAATATAAAAATCTGAGTTTGATTTTAAAACTTATGATTGCAACAATATAAAGTAATGGTAGCCTTTTTTATCTTCATATATATTATTTATTATTTACCAACTAGCAAGTACTTGGATATATTTTTATATATATATTTTCTCCCTATGATCAAGGACTACTGTAGATATTTTGAAACGGCGAGTTTTCTCAAATGTATTTTCGAATATTTTATTTTATTTTATTCTTTTAAATTAAATATTTGATAGCACTTAGATAATTATAACAATATTTTAAAATATTTATGTCCTAGATGACGCCATCGTAGTCCAGCTTAGATGTACCTAACTAATCGCTGCAATTAAACATTAACATCGCATTCTTATTTACCTATATATTCATAATATTAAAAAAAACATTTTTAATTAAGGTATTTAGAGAAAGAATGACATTTTATTATAGCCTTACAGTATCTTTTTAAATGATCACCTCTTAGAGAGATACTATTTAGCACAAAAACATAAAAAAACAATCACTTCTTTGTTCTAGGTTCTATTAAAATCCTAAGCCAATAAAAGCGGAAACCATATCATGACCAAAACATCTTACCAACATACGAAAGCCGTACCTAATGACACTGAACAAGTAAATATCGTCGGAACGATATCACTTCCTCGCATCTACAACCGCCTAATAAAAGTAGACGAGCCAATAAGCCTTTGAAACAATCCACTCAGTTCAAACATTCGTTTGCGACGTACAAGTGACTGTAATGAGACAAGAGTGTGAACTTGTTAATGTCAACAGAGGGGATGCGTAATTAAAATATACCATTTGCGTAACATGCTACTGTGTAAATATTTTGTTTATTGTTTAATGACGCCTATATGTTATTTCGTGTTACATGTATTGCAGAATAGTATGGGAAAATTTTGAAAGTAAATTGAAATATATGATACTTTTTATGATGTCGTATTGCTGTTCAAGAAAGCTAATTATACTCGTTATGTTCGTAAAGATAATATAGTGACTTGGCCTAATCGATTGGAAAACGGTCATTTTAGAACGGTCTGTAACAAAAAATAAGTTGTTAGAAACTAATACTAATTTTACCATATGTCAACTACTATAGTTATGCTATTTTAACTACTTTTGTACATTTTAAAAGTCTAAAAGGCTACAAAAGGCTACAAGAATCAAATCACATTACTCATATCTCTGTATTAACCCTTACCCAATTAAATAATATTTCAATAAACATAATTTCAATACCTGTAAAATACTTTTTAAATATTAAAATCAGACATTCCATTCAAATGATTTAACGAAAGTAATTAATGTAATAGTGAAATAACGCAACGTATGTGGTCCCGCGCATTGTAGTGGGTGAGATTGCGGGGTGAGGGGAGGGCATCAATATCTGTAATATAGGTGTATAGCCGCGGCTCTTACGTAGTGGACGGGACCGCAATTGAATGTTTTGAGTTTTCGAAACGTATTTTATATTGAAGTCAAAACGCTATCTATATTCTATTTAATTTTTGTTATATATTTTATTTTTTATTCAGATTTTATTATTATAATAGATTTCGCTCGCGGCTTCACCCGCATGGAGATATTGATAAAACTATACTTGTACTTGACAGTTATCCTTATATTATTACAAAATTCGCCCCCCCCGCGCCGTGAGTTCTCATCTATTAGGCACTTTATTGCAAGTAAATCGTATCGTCATAATTTATAAAGTATTAGGCCAAATCACTTGGTTTAAAAGACATAGTTAATCTATATTAAATACTTAAAGTTTTGATAAATATTCTAAAATGTGCATTGTAAGAAAATATTCAATTGTATTAAATTTATAGTTCACTATTTTGTTCATAATCGCTTCCACATAAAGGATAGATATATGCTATTCCGGGTGTTTATTTAGAACTATTTAAAACAAACAATTCTACACACAATTGCCCAAAACGTAATGCTTTTGATGTAATTTTGACAACGTATGATCTCAATACTTTGAACGATTTAATTTCAATAAATGTCTTGCTATTGAACGACGAACTAAAGTATATATTTGATATTCTCATGAAACTAATGAATGATGGAACTGGAAGGATCTACTTCTTGGATGCTCCAGGTGGTATATAGAAAGCTTTTTTGATAACTTTAATATTAGCAACAATTCGCTCAAAAAATGAAATTGGTCTTGCTCTTGCTTCGTCAGGGATTGCAGCAACTTTAAAATTGCCATTGAATGTGGAAAACAACGAAATTGCAACATTCCAAGAATTCTGCAATGGCAAAGGTTTTGAAGTTATGTAAACTAATAGTGTGGGATGAATGCACAATGACGCATAAGAAATCTATAGAGGCTTTAGATAGAACCTTCAAAGATTTACGGAACAGCAAAAATTCAAAAAAAGTTACCAAACGTTGCTCAAAATTACCCATGATTAGTCGCGCTATATTGGCTGTAAAAACACTGATGTAAATGAGGACATACAAATCAGTTGATACGGTAACGAAGATAATGTCGTGAACTATCCATCAGAACTCACTAGACTTGCCAGGATTGCCGCCTCACAATCTTCAAGTTGGGTCCGTATTTATAATGGTACGAAATATTAATCAACCGCGACCTTTTAACGGCACACGATTAACGAATGAAAAATACTTAATAACGTTATAGAAGCAATCATATTGAAAGGAATGTACAAAGGAGTACAAAGACGTTTTGACAACCCGCTTTTCAATGGTTCCGGCTGACGTACCATTTGAGTTTAAGCGACTGCAGTTTCCCGTACGAATTACTTTTGCGATGACTGATAATCAAATCTCAGGGGCAGTTCTTAAGTGTTTGTAGTATTAAGCTAGAAAACTCTTGTTTCTCGCATGGTCAATTATGTATTGCCTATTCCCGTGTTGGAATGCCATCTATTCTGATTGTGTACGCGCCAGGTGATCAAACAAAAAATAACGTGTACCATAAAGTATAGATATAAAAATGAAACTTAATCTAGAAATCATAATAAGAAATGTGAAATTTTAATTTTCGATTATTAAGAAATCACAATGAGTTTTCATTGTGCTATTTCAGATTTCTTATTAAAATACCTACTTATATTTGTTTTTTTTGTATCTATTAAAAGATTTTAAGTGTTTTATAATTTAATTTTTTTTACATAATATAATTGTTGACTTATTAACTTTCTGTTTTTGTATTATCTTACGAGCTGACCCGGTGTCCCGAATAACAGAATAAGTATTAAAACAGAATGAATCGACTATTAGGCGGCCATATTTTGTTAGGAATACGTCATTGATACCTACCTTGAGTTCGTTAACGCCGATTCATATTATCAGTAAAGTCAACATTAAGAAACAGTAGTGTATTTATTATTCTTTCATAAATTATTTATTGAACGTATCCCTGTCAGTGTCAGTAATGACAGAGTGCTCTCAGTGATTTGACTAATTTAAGCAAATGTGGCTTGGCTGAAGGCTCTACTGATGATATTGTGTTAAACTGACCTAAACTCAATTATTTTTTATATGATATTCTTGATCTTCTCTTCAATGTACAACGTCCCGTTAATGTTAATTTTTTTCTTCTTTCTTTCTTTTCTTTACTCCTTTTATTAGAAAGTTAGTTAAGTAGATAATGATATTAAGCTACAGTATATACAATTTTTTTTTATTATTATTGCTTATTTGTTTTCATAGTGCTATTTTAAATCATTTGTTTATGTATAATAATAATATAGTTTTCCATTTGTTTTAGATTCGTTCCAGATCAGCATATCACCTGTTAATATTTTATAAATGAATATCACTGTTCCAAATTTACTTACTTCTTCGTGTTTTCCCTACTTTACGTGATACTGGCAGATTATTTTGCGCTTGTCATCGCAAAATCAAGCTAATAAATAATTTAAGCAAAATGAAACATATATATATATATTGAAAAATAATAGTTTAGTTAGAAGTCGCGGCAAGCGAGGCAAGTATTAATATATTTACGCTTTCGATTACATTTTTTTTAATTTCACGTACAATGTCAGCGGAACACGGATCATTAAAAGCATTCTCTTATAAAGTTTAATTAAAAGTCAGCCGCAGTTGTGATACCGGTGTGACGCCGAAACCACAGGTGACAACTCGCGTGACTCTTACGTGCTTGTACTACATTTGCCTGTAATGATTTCCGTATAATCTTACACTTGTTTATACATATTACAATAATATCTTTGAAGTCTTAGAAAGTGTTACCACTGTTGATTTCAGCTTCAATTTGTTTGCTTTTATGTTAATACCGTAAAGATTTTTTATAATAGACCTCTGTACCCCTTTTAATGAAAATTGTACCCCTTTTAATGAAAATTCCGCGGATGAAAGCGTGTAAAATTTGGCACAGTTATAATTTATACAGAGAGGAGTTGAGAGGCGTGGCGAGTACTAATATATATATTTTAAAATAATCAAAAAAAAGTTTTTATATGTATTTTATATATCAGTAAATATTATTAAATATACGAAAATCACTTTAAAATAAAGTCCTACAATTAAGGATATTTAGGAATGTTCACATACTCGTTTATAATAATATACCGTACACATACATTAAACATTTAATTAGCATCAGTTACAAAGCTTTGTTAGAGGTCAATACGCGCTGAAGTCGCTTTGTGTAAAAAGGGTCTCCAGAGTCGTTTCCAAGCCAACTTTAGGGTTTTTATGGAGATGTTACAGCACTGATTATGTAGTTAAAGTACTTTAGCAGACGTCGTTACGTCTAATGATCCTAAACATAATTGGTTTGTTCTTTCCATTTTTAATCATTTTAAAAATATATAATCGAGGTACTGCCCATTTCATCGTCCGAGTTAATTTTAAAACGGTTCATAGATTTTGTTTATTAAATTCTACAAAACAAAACGACTTTATCGTTATTTATACGATTAGGAAATACTTGAACAAATATATGATTGTCACGGGTTCGATTTTTTCACGAGGTCTAACGCCTACAGTCTAAAACAGACGAAAAATTGAGAACAGAGTGATTTATTTACATAAAAATGGTACAAGAAATGACAAAAGTAAAAAAACATATACCTAACTATATTTCTTGACTGACCAATTAATCATATCTTCATAATTCAAACGTTGGAACCAATCATTTTGTTTTCCATGTCAAATTTTTCCATGATTTCTTTGACGTATATTTAAAATGTAACATGTTCTGTTGCATTGTTACAAATTTTGCAGTAATCATCGCACAGCCCGCGGCTCTCAGCCAGCGGCACGCTCATAAACATCGTAATAGCCGACACCTGCCAGGCTACATACATCGTAAACAACGTTTACACACTGATTAATCTGTCGGATTTAACTTAGGTGGCTGATGAAGTTTTTGATTACATTACCTGTAACTAAAACTAATGAACTCACTAAATGCTAATTATTTGCAAAATATTTTGATACGAAAATAAAGTTGAATTTTGACCCTTAATAAACCGCTCAGATAATGTTTTTTTTACTGACTTTACAGGAGGGGAAAAATACTGACTGTTTTAAGAAAAGTGTAGATTTTAGATTTTTTCTTCTTAAGCAACAGTATGAAAAAGATTAATAATTTCTTTTAAAGAATTTATAAAGCACACTTATCGTTTTTTTTGTCTTTTGTTAAAGTTAATGAAAATGTTATGACCGGTACTGTTTACTAAGGAACTATTTCAAATATTGATTACTACTTATAATAATATCACAATCAATAGTTAAAGAGTGAAGTGTTTTTTAAATGTCATATTAATAGATCAAGTATTACACGAAGCTAGTTTTTTTTGAGGTGGCAATAGATAGCACATATTGGAGGTCAACCTTTAACGTGAAGTGTGCGTAAGCGTGCGTGACTTAATGAATCTATAAATGATGAGCGATGATCGTAGGTCAAAAGATTTCAATTTAGAGGAGATAACATTACCTAAAGAAAATATTTTTTTACTAAATGTTTTATTTCACAACGTTATATAATAAAGTACTTTAGCGACAACTAAGGAACATTTTACGTAAATGTAGCATTTTAATTACAAGCTCTTGTGTTTAGACTACACAAACAAATCCACACTAGGTTGTTATTACTCGGAAGGAGGTGTACGAGTGTGTTTTGCGAAGCTATTGTTCGAAGTCTTATTAGGTATTGGCTTTGTCGTATCGTTGAAATGCAGGAAGTCAAATCTACATCCAGTCTATGTGTGTACTGACGAACTTTATTGAAAAATATATATTACTTATTTTTATATAGCTGTATGTATACGTTCAAGTTAATTTCAATGAAGCCAAGGTGGAGTCTCTACATGATGACTACATGTCTACTATGTCTTTTTAAAGCCTAAAAAAATATTGTATGGCACTTTATTGTTTTAATCTATAAGACTTATCTTCCGACTGACCGCCTATGTATGTCTATTATAAATCAGATATTGCATGTTAAATGGTGAACTCAACACCGTGTTTTGTTTAATATATTATAAATTATCTATATTATGAATTCCAGTGATTTCTAATCCGCTACTGCCACTTTCCTATATATACTTTGATCGTTTAATTTTAGAAGACATTTTACAGAGTCTAAATTAAATCTGAAAGATATTAAACAATTCATTCAGTTACCAGTTATTTTTGAGTATAATTTTGTGTTTTATTATAAATCGTTACATATGTACAAATATCTACATTTTGTGCATGTTAATGTTACATACATTGTTAACGTTCATTTCAATGGTACATCCATAATGTTCATAATATAAAAGATAAAACATATTTAGTGTTATAGTATAATAGTCAGGTCCAAATATAATATTTAGTTCCCTGTCAAATTTTCATCTAAATCCACTGTGTGAAATGTGAAAGGTAAAAATATAAACGTAATGCAATGTTGGCTTGTTAGGTGCTCGTAGGCCGTGTGTAAATCATCTCGAATGAGCCATTAGGTTAACTTATGTGATGGCTCTCTTGTACTAATCGCTTTACTTTGACCCTCGCCGTCGAGTACGGCTAGGATATGAAAAAAGTATGAAATTATGTAGTTTCTTCTAAACTTATAATAACCTTGACAATATGAACAATGTTTTTAGGAATTCCTTTCATACAGCTTAAACCAATTGGTAGATCTTTGATTTTCTCGATTTTAAATGAAAATTCGAAACTACATATTTTAAAATTTGACCTATATGTGACCAGGTACATTTGTAAAGTGTTTGAAACGACGGGTTTTACAAAAATGTAACCAAAATATACGCGATTATTCCGTTCGAAATAATTTCATTTAAAATGTTTTAGCAATTTATTAAAACCTAGTTGTTTTATATATATATTTAAAAGTACCATCTTTTTATTTTTTATGAAAAGACGCTTGTGAGGCGCTAATAACTGCGACTTAGTTTCATACTAATACAGTTACTATCGATGTTATAATTATGTACCAAACCCTATAATGAATAAATTTGATTATTATTATTTAATATTATTCTGTATATGTGATACAAGTAGTAAATGTTAGTATTTCAGTTCCATCACGTTTTATTTTTAAAAATGTATTTTGATAGAAAATTGAATTATTTTTTTTAGCTTTACGCTTTTTACCCCGCATAGCAGGGTGCTTTGAAGACAGAAAGTACCATTATTTGAGGAGTGGGGATCGAATCCACAATCGATCGCGTTTACAGGCAGACACTGTGCCACTACCGACCTTAGATTAAATGGAAAATTGGACAAAAATGTATTTTGATGGAATATTGGTTGGAATATTGGTTCATTGAAAAATAGAATTTCATTTTAAAATGAAATCTTATTTTTCTTAAATTTTTAATAAAATTCCATTTTAAAATGAAATTTTATTTTTCTTAGTTAACCAAAGTTAGTAAAAAGAAATCAAAATCTATTTTTGAAAGTTTATATCCAGGAAAAGAATATTCGTGGAATCCAAAAAAGCATTGAAAATGGAAATTGAAGTTAATTCAATTTCATGTTTGTACATTGCAAATTTAAACGTAACTGAAGACGAATATGCGTCTCTTACGTTTATTTAAGCTTCATTGATTGTTTAATATTTTGGTGTCAAGAAAAGTTTTACTGACATACAAATTACGTACGTGAGTGACAATATCCGATTCACTAAGAAATTGGCATACAATTTAACGCAAGGTATATTTGCTGACGACCTCAACAATCGACACCAAGCGCGACAATCCAGAGCCATTTGAAACTACTTAACATGATCAATGTAGTTCGCTACATTTCACGCTTTTGTCGTAGATTCAAATTTCTATTAACAATGAAATTAAACAGCAAGATTGAGTTACGATGCCCAAGCACTATTATGTTACACTATTATTATGATTTGAAACGTAATTTCCTCGAATTTCATGACACGTGTATAATGTTATTTTTATTCCTGGAAAACATTTACGTTATAAAATTCGGCGAATTATAAAAGGGATAGTCAGTCTGTAATAATATTTGGACTACTATATAGTGTCGTAAATACGAGTATTTATACGTAGAATTTTAAAACTAAGTCTTCTTGATCAAAGTTAGGGCAAACCGCAACACTGAATAGGTCACTAAACCTTTATAATAAATTAGCTAATAATTGTAACTTAGATATATTTAATGGCTGGTTATATTGCTATAAAGCTAATTTAAAAAATAATTAATTAAATAATCAAATCCTCTAAGAATACACTCTCTCAGAATACTCTTTTTACACTTTCAATTCAATTATTTTTTTAATTTTATAAGATTTTTTTTGTCTCCAATTCATGTATATATTTTTAGTAACTGTTTTTTTGTTAAGTTGAGTTTTATTATACTGTGAGCAATTGTTTTTCAGCTTCACGCTTTTATCCCATATAGCAGGGTAGGCAGAAAGTACCTTGTGTCAAGACACTCTGTACTTCACTCCACCACATTCGACACATTCCGTGTTGAGTAGTGTAGCTCAATGCCGCACTTTGTCTTTACCAGAGCGAGGACTCCCTTGGTTGGGGATCGAACCCACAATCGGTCGCATTTACAATCGGATGCTGTCTCACTGCGCCACGACTGGCCTCAATGAACAATTATTGTTATTTGGTTAAGTTAGTCTATAATTGAGACATGCTATGTGACAATTTATTTATAAATGTGAATATAAATGTAATTATAGTATATAACGTTAGTTACCTAGTAAATAAATA
Source organism: Dryadula phaetusa (assembly GCA_032432895.1). Lineage (NCBI taxonomy): Eukaryota > Metazoa > Arthropoda > Insecta > Lepidoptera > Nymphalidae > Dryadula > Dryadula phaetusa. Next base: position 4,408,843 of record JAOYRS010000060.1, on the reverse strand, counting down.
AAAGACAAATGAATACGGACAAATAAAACTATACGGATGGAGGAGTATAAAATACTTGTGGTTTTTTCAGCGTAAAATATTAAGGCGCATTTTTGGCGCTGTCCTGAAGAATGTCAAATGACGAGCACGCTCCAACTAAGAGCGAAAACATTTTTACAACGAAGCGAATATCGTCAGAACTATAAAATTTGACCGCCTTCGCTATGTAGGACATGTTTTGAAATTGGATGATATCAGAACTCCAAAAAAACTGTCTATGGAAATGCCTAACCGCTACAAAAGCCGAGGTAGACCCAAGCTGCGATGGTTAGAGAGGAAAATCCCTAGAAATTAGATTTGAGGTAAGATGAATTTATTGGCAGCCGTAGAAACGTAATCATAATGATGATTAGAAGTGTAAAATTTAGTATGTTTAAAATTTATTTGAAAAAATTGTAGAAAGTTAATAATTCAAAATTATTATTATTAATAAAATAGTCATTACGCATACAATTATATTTCAAACATTGCTGTCATACAATTTTGTATAAGGAACAGGAATACGCCACGTGAATCGATCTGCATCCAAAATTATCGTTTTCAGTTAATCAGACATTCGAAGTCTTATAAGTGTTACGAATTCAAACTGTCAAAAAATATTATGGAGATAGCTTCACGCTTTATCCCGCATAGTAGGGTAGTCAGAGACAACCTAGTGCTAAGACACTCCGTTGACAACTTTCTTTCTGAAATCGAGACATTGCATGTTGTTATCTGTTAAAAGAGCGTCACGGATATTAATAGTTTCCTTACTTATCAATTCGTATCGACTTGTTACACTTCTGTCCATCGAGTAGACATCATCATACTTCAAAAATACAACTTAAGCTCCTCTCCTAACATGGCGGTACTACATGGCGGTTCCAGTACGTGGTTTTAGAGTAAATTGAAATTCACGCTTCCGTGAAGCCACAGACAGAAGCTAGTGTTCTAGTAAGTTTGTATTTATTTGGTATATAGACCTTCGTCTACTTTCTAATGGATTCAATATTTCTTCTTAGGAGGGGTCAGTCGCTCAGTGAAAATATCCTCTATTTATCTTAAAGGAGCGAGTACCTTACTAGAAAAATATAAATAGAGTGTATTAGAAACACGGAGTATATACAATATTTGGAACGTAAATTTCTTATCAAATTTTATATTCTCTTAGATAGACCAAATTTACAAATTTTAGGTAAGTAAGCTCTAAGCTGATGGTTCAATTTCACGAGTGAATAATACTTAATACTTAAATTATTATCCAGATTAATAATTGCAGTAGTATTACAAGTAGTAGTAGTAGTAGTAGGTAGAATTAATTGAATTTTACCAAAACCATAAAAAATAAAACAAAATTCAGATTGTTGAGTATTTTCCTTCAAATTCTCTCATCAATCGCCATATTTACTTTAGCAAAACGTCACTGCTACCTACCGCCATCTTGAGTTCGTTAAGATTGATTCACACTATCAGTAAAATCACAGTTTTGCAATTATTATTCTTTCATACATTATCAATTACTTATACCTTTTAGTGTCTACTTTAGAGATTAGTGTAATTTAAACAAAAGGAGATCTTTAACAGGTTTACTAGTACCTATATATAATTACATAAAAAAATAATAATTTTATTTACCATATTTTGCAGCATATTTACTTAAACATTATTTCTGCATTGTTTGTATAAGAAGAAGCAGACTAGGTCATAAGATTTTACATTATGGGTACTATTATTTTAATAAAGAGCGCCTTTAAAGTTATCTAGGGTATTCAATAATACTGTCACTTTAACATAATCATATTCCATATATTATTTATTACAACATTGCAAATCTACGTATTAAATTTAATTAGACTTTGTGAACAACTTTTCGAGGAGAAACTATTACAGACTCGAAAAGCAATTATGAGGAGGACTGGCAAGAATCTTAACACTTTTCCCATACAAAAACCTGGTTACAATGCTGTTTTTAGGAATATTAAAATCGTAATGATACGCCGTTTAATGTAAGAAACGCAAATTGACATTTCGCAAACTGTTATGGCAGTTTGGCTTTATAACAAAGTTCAAAATTGGCCATTTGACCCAAAAACTAAAACACTGAGGTGAAACATAAGTATTGTCTGCGTTCCACAGACGAGCCAAGTCAAAGTATTAGTGGGCAGATAAGCGAAATGAGCGAAATAATTAAGCGCTTATGGTAATCCCGCGCGGAGACGCCGCGAGCACGGAACGTTATGTAAATTCTAGCGGTGTCGACGGCTCTAGGCGTTGCTACGTTTCAACAGTTTAATGCAATTTTAATACTAGCCTGCTCCCGATTTATAAATCTCATACTAAATAGAGGCTATCGTGCTAAATGTAAAACGTTTTTGAATATTTTGTAAGTCTGGCTATAAACTCGTTTGCTTGTGAGTCCGATTCCCACTCGGGGAAGTGATTATATTTAAATTATTTTTACTTAGTTACTATGATAAGACAAAATGCGGCGTTGAGTTCCGCCACTTAACACGCAATTTCTCGAAGTCGGCGGAAAGGGAAGTACGAAGTGTCTTGACGATGCTATGAGGGACAAAAGCGTGAAGATAAAAAAACATATATTGTAACAAATTCTAAAGTAGTATTATTCGATATTATTTTGTAGATAGAAATTTTACTAAAAATAAAGTATGTATTTATTCTCAATATATATTATACAATATTTGACTGAGTTAACCTCTTTATTCTTCCAGAAGCTCTCACAGAGACAAATCGAGAGTGAACATGTTATTTTATTTATATATTGCATTACATTCATAAGGGACTCAACTAGAAACTACAAACATATTCCCATACAATATTATATATGGATATGTTATACTACGAGTCATCGCTAAAACGATGCCCACAGGATTTTATGCAAATCCAAACAAACTCTACAGTGTGTGACGACTTTCTCCAACAAACAACAGTTTACACTTTGCCAACAAAACTGACAACGTGTCGTGTCGTGTCTTCTTGCTAGCAATAAGTTGGTACGTGTGTGTTTCAGAGACGGACACAAGTTAGCTTGTTTGAAATATTATTAATAAATTATTCAATATATCAACAATTTCTTTAGTGAACTTTCTATCATAGTTGTTACAAATCCTATATAGCAAGGTAGGCAGATATAATCATATTTTTTTTAGCTTCACTATTTATCCCGCAGAGCAGAGTGGGCTGAAAGTGTCAAGACACTTCGTACTTCGCTTTTCACCGAATTCGAGACATAGCGTATGAGTGGTGGAACTCAACGCCACACTTTGTCTTACTAGTACAAAGAAATGAAAATAGTTTTAATTATAATCATTCCCGAGTGGGATCGAACCCACAACCGATCCCGTTTACAATCAGACACTGTCCCACTGCGCCACGACCGGTGGCAACGAGTATATATAAACAATAATAAACAAATATATAATTAAAAGTGTCAAAACACTTTGCTCGGCATCTTATTTCATCTTATTATAATTTAAAATGAAAAAATAAATAATCAATCTCCAAATAGAATAAGGATTGAACTCACCACTATCCTGTTTACAGTTAGATGCTGCTACTGCACCACGTGGCCTGTAATTCACATATTTATCTTTTATTTCTTTTTATCTTGCAGGGCAATAAAATAGACGAGCTTCAAACAAAACCTTACCATATTATCTACTCAATGAACATGCCGATTAACTTCACACATTACTTCATATTACCTTACTGAAAAAATGTAAATACTAATAAAAATAGACATTCCCCGAGCTGAACGCCAATCCATCATTTCGCCACTTTTTTATAACTTATATTTATTCCACAATTCCATGAAATAATAATAAAACCTCAGAGGTATCTTTTCGCTAGTAGTTTTTGCCTTCATTAAGCACCTGGTGAATGACTAATGTTCGTAGCTGTGATCGTTAGGGACGATCAACTAAGGAATTTCCTTACTCGTTTCTGAACAATAAGTCTTTAGCTTAAAGCTAGAGAAATAAAATTTAGTATTTTAATGGCTCCTACTATTTAATATTACGTACATTTTTTCGTAAGTCTCTAAATTTTATATATAAGGTTTTGTTGCCAATAATATTGCATTGTATGATAGATTCAAAAGAAGTATATCTAAAATATACAAAAAAATTACGTAAAATCTTGGTAAATTCTTTAAGATTTTTAAATTAATCAGACTTTAAAACCTTCACTTCTGATTTTATAATGCTTGATTTATTTTTAGCCAGCAACAGCAGTACTAGCTTTTTAAATATATTTTCTTTATATAAATTTCATTTAGTAATTGTTTTAGGATCAAAACCATTCTAAAATGTGATTTGCATCTTAAATCGTAAACGAGTAATTTCTTGCAAGTTATATTACTTACTTTCTTATATTATATTAAATTGAAACTGGAATAAGTTTCAATAATGTAAAAACCTAAACTATTAGGTACACAAAACTAAAAGGTATACAAAAAAATTACATAAAATACCGTGATTTTGTAAATATCATAATGTAGTATATAAATTCTTTAAGATTTTTAAATTAGTCAAACTTTAAATGCTACCTTCACTGCTGATTTTATAATGCTTGTTTTATTTTAAGCCAGCAGTAGCAGTACTGGCTTTTTAAATATATTTTCTTTATAGGAATTTCATTTAGTATTCTTTTTAGGATCAAAAACATTCTAAAATCATAAACGAGTAGTTTCTTCCAACTTATATTACTTACCTTCTTATATTATATTAAATTGAAACTGGAATAAGTTTTAATATTGTAAAAACCTAAACTATTAGGTCACAATAATTTCATTGGTGAATATGATTGTTATGTTAATTTTTATTCAAAAAATATACAATAAAATTATAAAATAAAATAATACAATCAAAAAATATGTAAACAATTCATTTTCAATACAGCTTGTAATTTTCGTCGATTTACTAGCTAACTAGTTTATAGTTAGTTGGGAATTCAATTTTTAACTGAAAAAGGGAATTTTAGTCCCAAGCAAAATTGCCAAATTAAAGGCATGCATTGATTTTAACGAGTCAGTAAAGCAGGAAGTCTCTTTCAGGAATTTTTTCATGAAAAAAAATGATGAAATCGTTTTCACTTATTTCAGCTTAGCTGATTCAATGCTGAAAGTTTACTGCGTTAATTTAAAAAGTAGTTTATAAAACTGTTTTTATGTATTTTCAATATTTCCATTCGCTACCAGCAGATTTCATTTAGATGAGATGTATTTGAATAATATTAGTTGAAAATTGACTGAAATTAAAGTTTTTTACACTTTCACAGGGATTAATTTTTATAGACTATATATATAATTTTATCTACTATATATATAATATATATAATTTTATCGCCTATCGAGAACAGCCTCTAGTCTGCTCTCTCGTTCTATTTAGACTTATAGAAGAGTTGACCGTGCAACACGCAACGTCTTAAATTTATAAAAATTGTAGAAAAGAATGTCTTGACACCTTTAAAAACCGTATAGTACCACAAAAATGTAATTTTCATTAAGGGGTAATATGTACTTAGTTCTAATAATTATTGAATAAAGCAAGTCGTAATAAAAATAGAATACCCTGCACGAATAAATTATATTTCATAGAGCAAAATGAAATTTTCATAGACATTATGGTACTAATACACTAATTTATCGCCTATAATAATATAATACAGTCGTGGCTTAATATCCATATTATTGATCACTCTGTCATAATCAGTTTCAAAAGCAAACTGACACTGCAAAATTAGAAAATTTGTTAACGTTTTCATATGATATTATGCTGACAGTACATTTTGTAACGATCGTTAATATATATGTAATATAGAACATAGATGTTTTTAAATTGTAACTAATGAATAATTGTTCCTTATAAACAGGTTTAAAATAATAGTTTTTTTTTAATATATTCTCAGTACATAGTAACACGTTTATTAAAATAAAAAAAAAAACTAAACATAATTAGTTATTATACTGTAAAGTACATTTTTAAACATTTACGTTACCAATGTTCCTAAGATAGGGTCCTCCTGTAAGTGCTTCCTGTTCTGTAGATTTGCTTGCAAATATAAATCAATATATAAAGTATAAGTATAAATCAATATATAAATATAGATTTAAAACACAAATTCTATGAAATTCCGGTCACGCAACTACTACGAACTGCAAACAAAATTTAAACGTCAACTTTATTTAGCGCTTTGTAAACTGGCGACCAGACTACCCTTTAAACGAATAAACGTCAGATGCGGTGAGCGCGGTGCGACGCGAGTGCGGGGACACTTGGAAAACAAAATTTCATCCGTTATTTGTTCTACGACCAGTGACAAGTGAGTTATAAACGACGGTCGCCTAAACTATTATTATACGCACGCACATTCTATTTATTTACTGTAATATGTACACATTACGACAATTTCAAAAGAAATGATTATATATATATATATATATATATATATATATATATATATATATATATATATATATATATATATATATTACAGATTTAGGGTGAAATAGCTGTTTCATATTATATTTTTTTATATTAAGCTCTTTATATTATGCTTTTTTGTATTTTAAGTAAAAATTAATGTGGTACTATTTAAAAATAACGTATTACTGGAACTGGAAGGCAAGAAGAGTTAATAAAAGCATAATTTTGTTTTCTCGTTTTTGTGTTCTTTTTAATAGCTTAAAGGGAGGTGTCATAATAAGAGATGAGGATGAAGGATGATGAAGAGGAATCCACTTCGAGGAATCTAGATAAACAAAATACAATATGTATAAAATATATAAAAAAACACAATAAAATTTCTACTACACTAAAAATAACTGTTACTGTACATTTTAAACATACTATTCTTTACAGTAAAATACAAGCACAGAGTTTAAGAATAGGTCAAAGCTTTGTGTTGAAAATTCAGATCTGGCCTAAATTTTTGACGGCATATACTTTGCTGACAACGTTATTTAAACACTAATACGATATTGTGGTGCAGTTAGGAAGTCGATTCCACCACTGTGATTGTAGGAGCCATTTCTATTGGAAATTTGATTGTTTAATTTTAAAAATATATTTGGTCATGCCTTGCTTTTTTTTAAGGTTTGATGTGGTTTAACGCCACCAAGCACATAATGCTTTTGAAGTAGAGGTGGAAAGCAGAATTATGAGATGTTAGTGTTTGCAAACGCTATGCAAGGTATGTTCGTGTCTGGATTTAGTCAATAAACCTACTTGTCTTAAAATGTACATATAATTAAAATTAATATATACTTATTTTTAACTGTAGAAGGTTCAATTCTGTACATTGAAAATATTTAAAAAAATAAGAAGCTGTCTGTCTGTCTGTCTGTGTTTGTTTAATCATCATACAAAAACTCTCAGTTCGATTACAATGAAATTTGGTATAATTATTCTTTAACATCCTGGACATCACACTGGGCAGCTCGATCCATAGACGTGACTACTGTACTAACCACAATTCATAAGTTTGTCGTATGTCGTCCGACATTGGAATTTACTAAAATTACGCTTTAAATGTAAGCCCAAATGTCAAATTTATTATATGAATTAATTATTTAAAACGACCGCTTTAAATAAAATAACAATATGTTTAAGTTTTTCTTATTTCAATATTTTCTCAATTTATTTTAAAAATAATTTGAATTAAAATTTAAATTTATATTTTAATAAGGATATATATCATTTTTTCAATTTAATATTATTTTCCAATAATTTATATAATTTTATTTTATTTGGTAGTAATAAATCTGTCTTAATCAAAGATGGTCTTTGCCTATTTCGTTCATTTAAAATGTGGTGCCGGTGTGAAGGTGGCACGGTTGTGTCCTATCACTGGGTTATTTTCCGCGTACTCTGCTATACGGTATGAAAAGTGTAGCTAACAAAAAGTGCACACTTACATATACGAATACATTTATAATGTTTTTAGTCTACTAACTATTTATTAAGATTAGAAAGAAATTTGCAAATAATGAACGTAATCTGAGGTTGTCGGTTTTTTTATGTTTGCTACAGAAGCTACATTGAACATTAGAAAAAAAATATGATATTTGATACTTTTCGCTTTTGAACTCTAAGGCTCTAAGCTACTCGTATTCAAATAAACACTCTTATCTGATATTAGTATGATATGTAATTTGATTTCTCGGGCTTTTTTTCTGAAACCACATTAAATACCACTTGGCACAAACGGACTCACAGACAGATAAAAATTCTACCGTGTGTATTATATATTAGTATACATATTTAAATTATTTCTTAAATATTTCATGCACTGAATTCACTTTTTATTATACGTATAAATATACAATCGAAGTAGAGATTTTGGTTGGTGGGTTATATCTTTATTATTAGTTTTATAAATCGATAAAAGTATGCATTGTGGCAAAGTCTGTGATTTAAGCGAAAACGCGGGCAGGTGAAAGAACGAAATAGCTATACTTGCGAGTTCGCGCGGGCGATGCCCCGAGCGGGCCGCTAGTATACAATATAGGTTCATGTTAAAATCTATTACATTTCTTATTCTTACATCCATACAAAGATAAATAACGTACAAAATTTAGTTGTCATTTTTTTTATTTCAACAAAATCAATAAAATAATCACAAATCTTTTATTGAAAACAACACTGTACGATTCAATTCAATGATACGTTGCCATGGTTCGAGTAAATTAGCATTTGAATGTGCAATGTAGCATTCATTTTGATAATAATGAATTTTACACGCGTAGCTTTAAACCTTGATAACTTTCATTATGTGGCTAATGTGTATAATAAACGATAGTAAAACATTGAACTACATGCCAGTACCAGATATTATTTGGTTAGGGTTGAACAAAGCTTGTAAAGCGCTTTTGACCTCGATATTGACATGATATTTCAATATACAGTATTAGATATAGTATTAGGATTAAATTGCAATCAACTGATCTGATCTAAATAAGTTGTTGCCGCTAATATCCCATATTTTGGGATGCAAACATAGAAAATATAGTGAAATACAGGAAATAAAATATTTTTATTTTTAAAAGTATTTTGCTGTTATTAATTATTGGCTTGAGTCCGGTCGTGGCGCACTGTGACAGCGTCTGACTGTAAACGCGATCAGTTGTGGGTTCTACTCGGGGGATTGATTATATTTAAATTATTTTCACTACCTCGCTCTGGTAAAGACAAAGATCGGCATTGAGTTCCACCACTCAACACGCAATGTCTCTAATTCGGTGGAAAGTGAAGTACGGAGTGTGTTGACACTAGGTACTTTCTGTCTACCCTGCTATGCGGGATAAAAGCGTGAAACTAAAAAAAAATTGTTGGTTTACCTCTACACAAATTAATTGAATGACACAAATTAATTGAAATATTAGTTATTTATGTATATGTTTCAGCTTTTTACGCTTTTACTCGCAGTAAGCACAAAATAAACTAGAGTTAACTCATCAAGGTTTTTATTTTCTTCAGAATGAGATGTTCCCCAATTCGGGCAGAAAACAGAGAAAGAATTGTATTGACAACTAGGTTTGTTTAGTCTGATATTGACTAGTGGAATTCAATGCCGAACTTTGGTTTATTAGAAAGGAAAATAAAAAATAATTCTTCATATAAGGATTTTCCATTTTCTTGTTGAGAGGCGCTGTCTTATTTTATAATGTTATTGTTTATTATAATAACTTTTTATTATTGAAGAAACAGTGGACCTCTTATAAGTATTTAGTAACGACACGGTCGTAAGACTATCTAGAAAAAAATATTGTCTTTAGCTAATAGATAATGATTTATTTTTAATTGTTTGAATGTAAAACGTACGCTGTAAAGTTTTTATTTAGTTTTGGACGAATTTCTGACACAAGTCGCGTAATACAGTAGTTACGAGTAAAATTTAATGATGCTTTTTTCCTCGTCCCTCTGTTTTGCGGTCACGTTTATTCCATTAAAGTCCAACTCAGTTTACAAAGCGCAAAATAGATTTAGTGCTAAATTCTTTTTGGAGTCAGTTTTTGTTCACTGTTCAATCAGTTAACTTTTATAAAAACTGTTGTTTTACAGTGGATCCATTAGTTACAGCTTTCGCTTTGGCTATCACGATACAATTCTATCAAAATGAAAGTCAATATAGTAAAATGGTTTCCATGAAAATATTTTGAAAATACGCTTTGGCATTCTGCAAAATAAAAAAAATATTATTAATTTTTTTCTTCTTCCTCTTAAAATAAACATATATATTAATTTCGAAAATATATAATATTTTTAGCATCGTTTCCATCGAAAGCATAACTATAGATGAATAAAAGAGCGATATCTGGATTTATGTGTATTAGCATTAAACTTCATTCAGTCAAGTATGAAAGAAATACAAAATATAAAGTCAAAGTTAAGTCATTTTATTTAAAATAGTAGTAGAAGGTACATGCTTCATTTTTGGACATAATTACAGTCACATAATTTACCAACGGTTCACTAACGATCATGCCTCAGAGCTGAGAAGAACCGGCGTAAAAGTCTCAGCGGGATTTTCTCTTTCTTTTTGCAACTCAAGAAATTACTATGAACTATTTTTATAGTTCATAGGAATATAAAGTTAATAGCTTAAGTATTGTAAATACTACTTGAAAATGGTAATAAATTTAATATGTAATTTTGTAGGATACCGTAAGACATTGTTATATAGAATTAATCTGCACACACAAGATAGTCTCGCGTAAATTGAAACATTGTGCTCGCAAACGTGTTTGCTGAGAAAACACCTACTTCGCACACAATAACCGTTTACGTCGAAAAGGCAATTTTCATAATGTAGCCTCTCAACCCTAGTCTCATACAGACTTTTCGGGGGAGCCGTTTTGCAGCAGATTCCAGATTCATAATTTTGATTGTTGTGCTCAATTCTTACGTGAACGTTGCTCTTGTTATGATAACAGTACATTTACCAATATTTATATTTATGTAAATTAGGCTTCTAGAATGGACTATTTTCTCATTACTGTTGTTGAAATATTGTTTTACTAATTTATAGATTACTCGCTCTTCGATGTGTTCATTAATTTTAGTTTAAATCTTGTAATAAACTATTATTCATTAATATGGAATTCAAACATTTCCGCACATTGTCTAATGAGTGAGTAATTAATATGTTTCCGTGATATTTGTTTATTTCCTGAATCATATCAAAATCAAATAATAAAGATGAAGGTTAATAATTGATTAAATAAATAATTTAACATAAAAGTGATTATAAAAAAATTTGCTAAGGACAACTTGGGGCCGGGCTGTCTCATAAATCGACTTATTTTGTTTTTATATATATTGTACTTGTCAGTCATGTCTAAATCAGGAATTGAATATGTTAATTAATTGTATATATTTTGAAGTCTTACTGGTGGAGTCTTGCCTAAGTTAATTTTATGTGATTTAATGCTGAACAATGGTTTTCGAAACCGTGGTATCAGTCACGGTACATATATATATATTTAGCTCCTTAATAAGACCACGGTTCCTTAATAAGGTTTGAAAAAATGACATCTGTAATATGGTTCTTCATTCATCAAAAGAATGGAGCTCGAACCGCTGTAGTGATTCCAGGTACGTGGGACTTCTGACCTCCAATTCGATATTCAAGGTGTCGTACAATTACTCTTTGAATTTTTTCAATTCTATTACTATAAATATTGTACACAGAAGACCACACCAAGCAGCAATACTCGAGTTTGCTGCAAATATAAAAGTAGTATTATTGTAACAAGATTTCCACTTTTTTAAAATCACGAAAACATCTCAGTACAAATCTAAGGGATTTATAAGCAGAACCAATCATTTTATTTACCTGATAGAAAACCCCTGTCTGACTGACTGTCAATAATTATGCCTAGGTCACGAATATGATCAACTTCCTTCTCCGCCTCTTGAATACCGTCCCAGCTGCGTCGAAATTCTTAAACGTTTTGTTACAACTTATTTATGTTGTTACCAACTCTGTAGATAGACTTTTACAAATTTCAACTACGTAAAAATTATTAAGAAATAATCGTTTAACAAGAGAGATTGCTATTTTATTTTAATATTTACTATTTTTAAAGTGTTATTCCATAGGATTAGAAAACATTTAAAAAAAAACGTATAAAATTCAAATTTTTATACATTAATAATCTTTAAGTAGTAGAAATTTGTAAAAATATATCTACAGAGATGCTAACAACATAAATAAGTTGTAACAAAACATATAAGAATTTCGACGCCGCTGGTAGTAGAACGTATGGCTTAGCGGTTCAAATTTTAATACGTTTTTCAAAAATGATAGCATATATTTTATTATTATTTAAATATTAATACTACTATTCAAAGTCGTGTCATTTTCCAAACAACATTCTACAATACTGTCAATATCGTTTTAGAGTAGCATGCTATCATTTTGTGTGTAAATTGTCCTACAGAATTTTAGATTGTCAGAAAATTCCATTTAAGACAACAGCAGAATGGCGACACTTTAACTAGCTTTTGCTTCACTCTAAAATATATTTAATAATATAGGTAAATTTGTCAAAAGTCTTAGAGAAGTCAGTATATATCGCATCCACTTGCAATTTTTGGTCTACCTTTTCACAAATATAATTTACAAAAGATTATAGATATCAAAAAATTATAGATTATAGTAAATGAAAAAGAAATTCACAAAAGATTATAGATTTGTGCACGTTGATCTCTTATTTATGAACCCGTGTTGTTTGCAAGATAAATATGTCTTAACATGTACGTAAAATATAAGTAATAGAATAGAAGATTTTTGACATAGTAGAAAAAACAGATATTGGCTATAATTTGTGATATAATCTTTTTTACCGCTTTTAAAAATTGGTACAATTCTAGCTTCCGTCCAAATTGTTGAAAATGTTCCAGAAGTAATGGGTATGTTATAAATTATAGTAAATGAAAAAGAAATTTTTATTTTTATGTCATCAGGTCCACATCTTTTTTTAACATCAAGTCTTTTTAGTTTATTTAGGACATGTTTGCGCGAAATAACAAAGTAGCCCATTTGCTGCAAATCAGGTCTCTTTGCAAAGATGGTAGTGGTGCGTTGAGTATGGCTATTTTAAACTAAAGAGAAGTGTAAAACAAAGGGATTACATATTTCTATTCTAATAAAACTTAGGGTTACTTTGGTTCAGATTTTTCAGGTGCAAGTAAAAAATATTATTTTTCTTTATCGTTATTTATCTCTCATTTACATATAATTATAGTCGACTACTTAGAACTTAGATCTGTATTTAAATTTAAGCGAGGTTTTGAGAAAATATCAATTATCTTATTTATAAGAGATACATTTAAATAAATTATTATTAATTTAAAAAATTAAAAACTAAACATATTTTATAATAATTAGAGGTTAACATTGGATACTTTGTTTCTTAATCTCTGCTTTTCTTAATTATCTAAATCTCTTATAGATTTTCTATTTCACATAATTTGATTTGAAATAAAACATTGGTTTAAGGTTTTAGTTATGAGAAAATAAACAAATATAAAGAATTAAGTTGTAACAAACTAGCAATATGTACCATGAAAATGTTCGCTACACACGAAAATATCAAATTAAAAGCGTGCACGTTACGAGCTTTGTAAAATGGAAAATTGTTTCGCTTATCTGCACTCAATTTTGATTTTCGTGTCATTTTAGTTTTTACCTAACTGTTTTAGTTGGTACCTGACATTGATATTGAATAAAACGATAATGACTTACATTAAAACATTTTTTCACACAATAGCGTAAAAAAATATAATATAAAAATATAATATAAATATATAATATAAAAATATAATATAAAAATATAAGTATTCGGCACATAACAGGCGCGGTCATATTTAAATTTAAGATTATTGACAGCATAGTTTAACGCAGAATTTTATGTAAAATAAACTTTTTATATATATAAATATATATATATCTATATATAATGTTTTTTCAAAAATGTTTTCTGATCCTGAGTGTGGAATAACACTTTAAAAAATAGTAAATATTGAAATAGACTATTAAATTAATAGTTTAATAAAACTTTTATTTTAATAAAACGAAAATATAATAAAGTATAGTTAAATTATATTATTTTTCTGTCCTTTGTTGTATTTAAGTGTGGACTTATCATATGTAGGTTAAAAGACTTCAATTTCAAAACAATTTTTGAATATACATTTTTTTTGTAAATAAGCTAAATAGGAATGGATCCTTAAGTGATTAATTACGCTAAGCCAAGGAAAACAACGAATTTAATAAAAAATATGGCAAATCATGCTTAAGGTTTCAGCATCTCCCTTTTGTTGGTGTAATTTGACACTTCTTTCAATGTGTCTTACCACGTCAAAAAGTGATTAGAAAAAAATAATCAATTTTTGATCTAGTCATTGTATATGATTTTGTGTATTTTAATGATTTAAATAATTTTGTATACAGTTTTAATCATACTATACTATATATACCTAATAAAAGAAATACTATTCTCTGTTTGTGCATGAAATGTATAAGATAAGAAAATAAAGAAAAAAAATTTAATCAGTTGGTGAACAAAAAGTTTGTTTGACAAAATTGTTTATATACAAACGTTATCTTGAATTTGCTGATAGTTTAATTTTCAAGGTAGATAAATCGTATCACCGATTTTTTTAAAACAGTGTTCTCATATCTACGAAGTGCAGACTCAGTTGGTGTTTCGATATGGATTATTTCGCGATATTTGCCATTATAGTGTGGGTTGGCAGTCCGCATATCAATATGAACTTTAATTATGCCTTCATTTAATACTTTAGCGTTTGCACAATTGTAGCAAAAAGAAATGATTTTTTTGTTTTCCAATTATTTTGTATACATAGGTACACTAAAATAGTTTTCTATAAGCAATATTTTATCATGAATCAAGCTCCATATTAATTATGTATCACGATATAACATTTGTTGTAATATATTTCTGCTCTGTCACTCCCTATGATAAATTGTTGTAATTTGCGTCTCGTTTTCGTAAGACAAGTGACCTGCGAAACTTGCCACATTAGTGTTTGCCGCATTAATCTTTTTTGCCTTAAATTACAGCTAAAGCACAATTTATTATAAGAGCCTGACAATGAAATAAGCGAATATGGTACGAAAATGTATTATTTTGTGTAAGGACAAATTAGCTGTCATAGTAATTCATAATACTGTTTCTATTACGAACGTTATTAATTAGTTTTTAATTATTAGTTTGTTATTGCTTTTTGAAATGGGATGAAATATAATTTTGTAAGGTATATAAGGAAATTAAAATATTTATATAGATACAAGGGCGGGCATGTGTGTTTGGCGGTGGATCACAACTGAGACTTTCTTCTTTCAAGAAGAAATAAATATATTATAATTACATATGAAGATTTTATGTGTTAATGTGTTTTGTTAAAATTAAACAGTGTCTTGTTAAACCTCCGTTTTATTTTATTGTCCGACTGCCAAAAAGAGAGTTATGTTTTTACTGCGCGTGTAAATATTTATGTAAGTATGTATATATATTCGTTTCTTTGTTCTCTTGTAACTGCTAAGCCCTTGAACCAATTTTGACAAATGATACGACTTTAGGTTGGTCTTAAGGACGTGAGTGTCAATAAATACAATTACTGAACAAAAGAAAATAGCAGATTTTAAAACTTTAACTTTTAACTGCAACCAAGTTTTTAATTTTTATAATTATTACTTGTTATGTACGTACATAGTATATTGAAATGTACTTACATTTCTTTTATTTGATTTTCTGTTTTTTCCTGTACATGCTAGTACAAAAATAAATCATAAGCTTTTAGTAGCCTGATAAAAATGAAATCACGAATGGAATTTAAATTCAAAATTTATTTAGCGAATGTAAAGAGGTGATCAAGTTGCAGCTTAATCGAGTAAACATCAGAGGTAATTGCGGGCGCGAAGCCGAGTGTGAACAGGAAGTACTTGTCACACACTACTTTGCCGTACATGAAAAATAGCGTCTACCTTACGAGTGTTTGGTAAATACTAAGTTTTAATTTGGTTTCTTTAACAGATGTATAGTAAAATATAGCTGATATTACAAGTTACTACATATGTCATATTTGTTATTGTATTATTTCTTTTATTTAAGATTTTTTATAAATAATTACTAATTCTTGTTTTGTTAAAATCCCGTATAGCAGGGTAGGTAGAGACAACCGAACCCACAACCAATCGCATTTACAGTCAAACGCTATCCTAATACAGCATAAAGACAAAAGTTTTGTATAAGGATTCGTTAATTTAATATTTTTTATTAGGACATAAAAAATATCTTTTGAAAAATGTTTAATTAAGAGCAAATGGGGCCAAACAAATAGTTATAATGAATGTTATAAACAGTTTGTAATGAACCAAAAGGCATAGTTTATGACGGCTACGTGTGATCCGTCGTTACTTAGTTAAGTACCTTATCTTATCAGATGTAAGAGTTTGTGAAATTGTAGAGTAGTAATCAAATATGAATATAAATATATAAATAAACTAATTTTCATTTCATTTTATTTATTTTTATAACAAATCAAAAAAGCTAAAATTCGCAAACTTCATTTAAATAAGTCAAAATTATGTTAATAATCATTAAACATAATTTTAACCACATATATAAAGTAATCTGGATTGATAAGGTACGAAAATTTTGGCAGTTAGTAGCACAGTGGTTACTAAGTTTTAAGCGTGATATATGGAGAGTCATTTGACAGCCAGTCGCGACTGTGCATTGCACACCTGCTACCCGTAGCACTAGGGTTCTGCAAAAGAAGCAAATAAAACAGAAAAAGTGTTATTTTTTCCTCCCTACCTTAAAGTTTTCACTTATAAATTGAGAAATTTTAAAACTTATCTTTGTATAGTTTTCAAAGGATATTTTTTTATTTTTTTATTATCTTTGAGCTATCGTTTCGCCAAGCTTTAGACTCATAAAATAAATATTTTTATTAGTTTGTAAGCAAGCTAGTGCCCCATTTAATAGTAAGTATAAAGTTACGTTTAACTCAATTACTCGAAATTAAATAAAGAGTAGCAACTAAAATAAGTCATTAAATTGTACATAATTAAATAATTTCTTTATTTTCATAAGTGGTAAATGTAGACATCGGGAAATTCATATTTCAACTATCTAACAAACATTTAAGTACCTTATAAAAAATTATCACCAAAAGTCTATACGCCGCTTAATGCACTCATAAGAAAGACAATAGTATACCAAAAATAATATCGAAACGAACAATAAAATTGTTAAATAGACGACAAGAACTTCAAATAACAAAACATAGAATTCGCACAATGAAAAACAAAGTTATAGGTCTACAAATGAACTAGTAGATATATACAGAACGATTATATCAACTAAAGATATCAGGTAGTACGAAAAAGACTTATAAAGAGTTGAGTCCTAGTAAAATGTGGATTAAAAGTCTAAATAGTAATAACCTAAAAAAATAAAAAATCTTTAGCAACTACCTTTTATAAGAATCGTACTGTACACAGTACGACATCAGCAACACCCTTTGTAGAGACAGAATTACATACGGAGCATCAAAAACAGGTTCTAAAACGCTGGTTTTATCGTTGACACATTTGTTCAAAAATTCTAGAAAGTGGTATAACTCCCACTCAGTGGTCACAATCGGACATCATTCTATTATATAAAAACGTCGATCCAAGTGATATCAGAAATTACAGACCAATAAGTTTGCTACCATGAATTTACAAGCTCTTCTAATCTACAATAAATCAAAGAATAAGCAAAACAATAGATGCAAGTCAGTCAGTAAAACAAACAGGCTTTAGGAAAGGATATTCAACAATCGATCACATTCATACATTAGAACTCCTCATTCAAAAGTGCCAAGAATGGATTAAATCACTCTGTATTCAGTTTAAAGACATTTATTTCTCAAAAAGAGCACAAAAGTTCACTTATAATAAGAAATTACAATCATTTTTTCTTGAGGGTACATTTAAAAGTCTGCCTTATGAATAATATACAGTAAAATAAAATGTTGCGGGTAGTAATATTACACAAACATGTTTAGGTAGGGGTTACATTAACTTATAAATTATTTTGCACATATTCCATTACACGTTTTTTGAATATAGGAAAACTCTTGCTATTAATGATTAAGTCTGATAGTTTATTATAAATTTGAACTCCTTCAAATAAAATGTTTTTCTTTCCATAGTTGGTTCTGGTTTTTGGAAGTTCTAGTTTATTACGTTTCCTAGTGTGGTATGTATGTGTTTTTTTATGAAAGTGTAATTGTGAATGTGTTTTATTTGTTATTATTTTTCTAATCAACATGCAGGTTTTTAAAGTGTATAATTGATTTATATTAAGAAATTTTGTTTTTTTGTATAATTCAGCGGATGGCGTCATATAATCATATTTATAAAGAACTTTAATAATTTTATTTTGTAAGGTTTGTAATGACTTTATGTTAGACTTCGCAGCAGTTCCCCATATTTCAATAAGATATTCGATATGAGGTTTCACTAAAGAATTATAAATAATAGGACGAATTTTATTAGGTATACATAAAGAAATCTTACGTAGTGCTCGTATCAAAGGGGATATTTTATTTTTAAGATGATCAATATGGTATTGCCAGGTTAACTTGCTATCCATTATAAGACCTAAATATTTTTCATGCTCAGTTTTATTTATTGGCTCATTAAAAATTGTTAGTTGGTCATGATTTGGTATATTTTTATTTTTAGGCGCGAAGATAATATATGATGTCTTTTTGGTATTAATAGTTAATAAATTAGAAAGAAACCATTCGCTAATAACATTTAAATCACGTTGAGCTACGTCAATTATATTTTTAATGTTATCACCAAAGTAAAATAAGCTTGTGTCATCCGCATACAGAGTTATATCTCCAGATAAATTAATGTTACTAATGCTATTTATATAAATTAAAAATAATAGCGGTCCCAAGATAGAGCCTTGTGGTACTCCATATGTTAACGTTGCGGGCTTACTTTGAAATTTTCCGATTTTAACAATTTGCTTGCGACGATGTAAATATGATTCTAAAATTTTGATTGCCGAACCTGTTATACCTTCCTTATGTAGTTTTTGTAATAATAAATTATGGCTGACCGTGTCGAAAGCCTTTTTTAAATCGATAAAGATACCTAGAACGATTTGCTTACTATCCAACGCGTTTTTAATTTTGGTGACAATATCCACAGTTGCTGAAAGTGTATTAGATTTCGGACGATTGATATTATTTTATATAGGCATATTGATTTCTAAAAGGCATTCGATACTGCATCACATAGCAGCATATGGAATTTGCTAAGAACCCAAGGAGTGGAAAAAACTATACTACTACTAATCAAAAGCATATACAACGACAGCAAAAACCGAATAAACTAGAGACTTTCGGATCATGGTTTCCCACGAGTAGAGGGGTCAGGCTGGGAGGGGTCATCAATCAACTCGAGTAGAAGAAATGCGATATAAAAATCAAATATGAATATAAAATCCACTTAACATTAGCCGACGGCTTAATATTGTTATCAGAAACAGGATCAGTACTACAAACTATGATAATAACACTCAATGAAGCAAGTAAGAAAACATGTTTAGAAATGAATTTATAAAACAACAATGTTAAAGATGAACAGCACACAAATGGATATAACAATAGGGATTATGTCGCTAAATTATACAAAAATTTATATCATGGCTAACAAATCAGCTTCTAGGAACAAACAATGACTTTTTATGGTTTTAAAGAAAAAAATAAAAGTACGATAGCTACAAATATCAAAACCAGAGTTCTAAATACCTGTCTTCTGCCATGTTTACTATATGCATGCTAAACATGGACATTTAACTACAAAACAAAGAAAAAGATAAAAAAATGTCAACGATCTATTGAACGTAGAATGCTAAATTGCATGATCTTCTTGATAGAAGATCCAAAGGATAAGACACTCAAAAATTAGGAAAATAAAGAAACCAGAGACGGAGAAAACAAGCTCTTGCCTTAAAATGGAATTAGCCCGAACATGTAGCACGTCTACAAAACCAGAGTTGAACGAAAACGGTGACGATATGGCCTGATTTTCAAGGACAGCGTTAGAAGGGCAAACCTTACGCTAGATGAGAGGATGATATTTATAATAAAAATAGTTGGTGTAAATTGGACTCAAAAAGCCCACTCGAGAGAAAACTGGGCACGTTTGGGGGAGGCCTTCACTTGCAGAGGGGTTCTTGCATAGCAATAATAATAATAATAATAAAAAAATGACTAACAATTAATTCTAAGCTTCATATGTTTTTTCCAATGTACTAAGGTTGCAAGGAATAAAAGGTTTTTTTTATTTTTTTTATTTACATCTGTTGGTTGAGAGATTGTCCTCTTAAATATAAAATGAATTTAAAAAATATCTATATTAAGATTAAAAAATTTATACAATTTTTTTAATCTATATACATAGATTATATTATTTTGACTTAAATACAAGTAAATTAAGGTGTTTCCCAATAGGGATGATATGATTTTGATAGCTCACAGCCGCCACCTTGGTTGTTTAACATTTGACATTTGTATTGTTTTATATTCAATAATGTTTGCCATTTAATAATGAACAAGTTTACGTTACCTCAATGTTTGGAAATTGTCCATTGAAATTGTATATTTGAATAAAAAATATAAATATTTTTGTAAGTTGCTTTCTCATCATAAATAAATTCGTGTAAAATTTCCCTTTCTTTTTCGTTAAAAATATTCGCTGAACATTCATATCGCGTCTTTCGAAGACGAATGCGAATCCCAAAATACATGGGAATATTCGCGAATGTGAACATTTGTTTGTGTTTGTATATATATATATATATATATATATATATATATATATATATTAATAAGTAGAAAGTTTATTCTCATACTCCACAATTATTAATTAGTATAGACGTTGGTAATGATAAAATTAATATTAAAACAAAAAAGTTATTGTGAAAATACTTCTTCACGTTTTATCCCACTGCGTCATGATGCATTATTTACATATACCAAACACAATGTTTTTTTTATATAGGTTAGTATAAACAAAAAGTCAATAAATATTTAATTGAAATTAATAATATATCATAGTACAAATGTTCTCTTCTTGAAATTATTTTGGTTCCGCACTCGTAATTATATATAAAGCTAGCATACAATCAAAGGTCGACCTGTTTATTTTCGTACTTCGTTTTGCTTTGAATGATATAGAAATAATAAACCGTGAATTCGAAATAATTTCCTTATGAAATTTACCAAATGTCTCATTTCCATACTCTCTTATTTCTTGGATCGTTATATTATTGCTAGAATACAGCCGATATATATATATATATATATATATATATATATATATATATACATACATATATATATATATATATATATATATATATATATATATATATATATATATATATATATATATATATATTTGGAAAATTGTCTTCCATCTAGGTATATCTTTAATAACCTTGTATAAGAGCGCTATATGTTTGAGTGGGTATCGAACCCATCCAACCATCGCGTTTTCAAATATAGCCCTACTACCCCAGGGCGTATTTGAAAGTATTAAATAATATTACAATTTAAAATAATCTATGTGATTTAAGATTTTGCTAAATTCAGTTTTTTACATAACTTACCAAATTTCTACATGCTTACACTACTTAAATGATCATCAAATAGCTGTCCTTAATTTATGTTTCAATTAACGTGCATCTTTTCTGACTTAACAATTTATATTTTTTTATTAAGGCCAAATTTACATGAAAACGGGCATTAACCTAAAATTATGTTATAACATTTTATTCCATATTTATCAATAGGCGTTATACTAAGCCGTCTATAATACTAATTTTCTTTGTAACGTAAGCATCAGAAATTTAATTAACTCGTACTTCAAAGCCAGCTAAGGGTCAATAGGCACTCCGAAGGATTCGCTTTGTATAAAAAGGGATAACTCGAAGTTGTTTGCGAGGCAACTTCAGGATTTTATACGACATTTCAGCACAGATTATGACGTTGAAATTCTACAGCCTCCACTCTACAGTCTACAGGCATGATATTAAATGGTATGAAATTGAATTGGACGGTGGCTTTGTTACTTTAAACTGCTGAGGATTCTATTTCGATATTGTTTTAATATTTTTAGTGACCTTATAACTGATTATTGTTTTAAAAAAAATCATAATTATACATTAATATTATATCATTTTCAAACTAGTGCATAATATTAAAAATAGTTCGCGTCTATATATGCACTTATAACTATTATGAGCAATTGATTTCATTACAACTCATAAAGTACAACAAATAAAAAAGATCTTTAAATCCCTTCCTCATATTAAAATATTAAAAATTAATATTCCTATATTAATAAACATGAACACGTTTTATATATGTATGTATGTTTGTACACTTTTACTTTTTTAAATTTCACAATATATCTTTTTTGAAAAAAAGGCCACGGAAGCTTTTCCGAACTTTTTGTTGTATTGTTATAAAGACCTAGTAATAAATCATACCATTGTCTAACTTGTTAGGCATTTAAAAAAATTGCGTGCTCAGCTGGTGGAACAACATCAATTTTTATCAAAGAAAGAAAAAAAATTACACATATATATATATATATATATATATATATATATAATAAATAATAAAAAAAATGTAAATTAGTCGCCTCAAATGAAACTCGGCTGTTTTACAAACATACATTTAAATTTGTTTAAATCCTACTGCATTATAAATATAATATTTAAAAATACGTAACAATATTAGAGACCATCGTGGCGCAGGGGTACGACGTCTAATGAAAATGATTACATTTAATAATCAAGTGATTTTTTTCCACTCTGAAAAGATAAAGCGTGGCGTTGAGTTCGCCAATTAATGTCTTATATCTCGATTTCGTACAAAAACCAGCCACTTTAGAGTCTTAACACTAGGACATCCATGAAATTTCTGCTGTGTAAAGCGAAAAGCTGTTTTTTTTTCTAATTTTAACACATAACCATCACTCTAAAAGTTTTGTTCGCGTGAAATAGTAGCAAAATTGCTCGTTGCATATATTTAAACAAAGACGAACCAGCTGATGAAATGACAAGAGTGTCATAACACGAAAATATCGCATTGTTTAGCGCAATATGGACTAAAATAATTTACAATATATTTACTATGAACAGATGTTACGACTCATGCATAATATTACTACTTAACTAGACACAAAGAAACCAAGAAATAGTTCCTTAATTACTTTAATATTAAATAATAAAAGAGTTATTAAATCTAAATAACAAAAAACTATAATTTAATATGTATACAAAAATACTTTTTTATACATTATATAAAAAATAGTAGAGCTTACTATGATTTTTAATAAAAAATTTAACAACAGCGCGACTATTCGGTAAAAATCCCTATTTATGCGATGTCCCAAATTAAAAGCGCACGTAGACTTTTACGATGCCGCAGCGCCCGAAAAGTCATTTCGCTTATCCGTAACCACATGCCACTTAATTCAGCCTCTTTACCTTCATAAATGGCTTGCATGAAAGATATGACTACTTGTGATAGAACTAAAGATAGCCTCTAATGTACTTATTATAAGATTATATTTCTAGGTCAATCTAATTCTACTTAGGGCTTATTTAATGTTTTTGTTTTATAAAGAAATTTATAAAACAGCTTCATGCTTTATCCTGAATAGGAAGGTAGTCAGAGGTATTCTAGGGTGAACACATTCCGTTGACTCAAGACATTGTGTGTTGAGTGTTGAAGTCAAAAACGCACTTAGTCTTACCAAAGTAGAGAAATGAAAATAAATTTAAAATATAATCTTTCCCCCGATTGGGATCGAACCCACAATTAAACGTGTTTATAGACAGACGCTGTTCCACTGCGCCATAGAAGGCTAATAAGTACCAAAATAATTTTCAAAGCTCGTGTAACAACGTATATTTTTTATTTATTTCTACCGTAGTTACAAAATTGTCTATTAAAATTCCCTTATGCCCGTTTTTTCCGTACTTGGCATGGTTTACATGCAAAATTACCATAAGCACTGGGCTATTTCGTTTATCTGACCACGAAACGGCTTACTTGTGAAGTCAGTAAAGCTTAGCAGGCATGTAGTAACGAGATGTAGGTTTTGTTTTGTCACTTTTTATTCATATTAAACCTTTTGTAACAAAAGATAACTAAATTATAGTGTTATGTAACAAAATACAATTAACGTTTAAAATAAGTTTAAAATATTACTAATATATACGTTGAAAAATTTGCATTATGAACTAGGTATGTAATGAATAATAGAAGAATGGAATCTTGAAAGTATGAACCTTGGCATTACTTAACCATCATATTTGTTTTTAAA
The DNA here is from genome assembly GCA_032432895.1 of Dryadula phaetusa. Taxonomy (NCBI): domain Eukaryota; kingdom Metazoa; phylum Arthropoda; class Insecta; order Lepidoptera; family Nymphalidae; genus Dryadula; species Dryadula phaetusa. Next base: position 4,384,360 of record JAOYRS010000060.1, on the reverse strand, counting down.
TCGTTATATTTTGCATGTAAAATGTTTATTTTCTAAATAAATCTCATTGCCATTTTAGCATATATGATTGGTTCCATATAAATATATTTTTAATAATACTTTATGTTCACGTTTGCTATAATCTTTTAATACTCCTTTTTACTAAATACATATTTATGTGCGTAAAGTAAAAAGCGGCATGGCTCCACGGTATATTAAAATAACAAGTTTTATGATTTTAGTCTGTTTGTTCGTTTTCGCTAATCACTGGAACAGCTGAACAGATTTTGATGGGTTTCAGTTGCAGTTTTTTAAAGTTAATTTAGACTACTTTTATTTTATAATTATGAAATAAGCATTGAGAGATTTTAAATTACAAGTGGACAAAGACGCGAGCACATAGCTGTGCTCGCATATACTAGCGTATATAAAATATATATAAATATATATATATATATATATATATATATATATATATATATATATATATATATATATATAAATACAACTTTATTTATATAATTAGATGCTATCGTCATAAACAGTGGCATCACTGATTATACAATTTCGTATCGACAATACATTTGTATTGTCGATGATTGTTTTCCTATTTTATACGACAAAATATTTGAATTGTAATCAAAAACAATTTATACAACAACCTTTGAGTATGTAAATCAAAATGAACGTCGCACACGTTTTGAAATGTGCGACTCAAAGGACTGAGTACATGCTCGTTAATTACTAAAAAACATTAATTAGTCTCAAAATGCTTTCCAGAATACCTTAAATATTGAAAAAGTTAAATTTTTCAGATTTTTTTATGAATTGTCTTATTTAAAATACAATAGAACATTTAACACAGTCAAAATCTATGATACAAATCAAGTATATTATACATTTAAGGTAGTTGAAACTAGTCTTGTAGTCAATTCGCGTTATATTGAATATTTTTAATAGTTATATGATAACATGATAATATTTCAAAATATGTTAAGGTGTTCGGGGAAAGATGCTGAAAGGTAACCAAATATTTTACTTCATGTCACGCTGTCTGTAATTAGACTGGTTACAAATTATAACTATTAAGTATAATAAGTTCTTTAATTTTCGTGATTTTTACACATTTTAAATGAAACTATTTTAAACGGATTAATCGCGTATATTTTGGTATTCGAAAATATAGTTTTGGAAACCTGTCGTTTCGAACACTTTACAGTAGTCCGTGGTCACAGGTAGACTGAGGTGGCGTTCGTCTGTCAGTTGATACAAAAAATAATTATATCAATCTACCGCCATCTGTTTCTTAATTGCCACGCGTACTGCCCTGGATTCTTGCAGAATGAGCTGACTGAATCTTTATCTCTGGTGTGGTGGAGTTGAGACTTTAATTTTTTTATAAGCGGGTCCCAGGTGGTAGAGAGTTTCTCTCTTTCTTCTTTCTTCTCTATTGAAATTAGGATGTTTTTGAATTCCAATAGCCTCGCTGATCATTCTCAACATCAGGTTTGATAAGCTACATATCCTTAGCGAGGATATGTGGCTTATCAAACCTGATGTAGTGGTTGGTTTATTCATTGTATGTTCACACACAGCTGATTGCAACACAACTATTTTTGACTCTAACTCCGATGCTCCTATAATTACAATCTAGCTTATATAAACTTAAACACTGCAAAAGGATTTTTACGTTTCACGGGTCTCAGGCACTGGCTTACTCATTAGGCTTGAATATAGTTTTGATAGAAGCTTTACATAAGATGTTGCCAATCCTGTCTATAACTCGCTATACATATGGTAGAACTGGCAGCTTGTTCTGATGAACGGCACTCTTCACCTGTCGAAGCTCGTCCCCTAGGAGTTCAGCGTCGCAAAGGTGGTAAGCTCTCTGGAACGAAGATTTGCCAAGGTAGATAACTGTGTAGGGTGGTGGAGATACCTTTTGGTATGGGTAGGTTATCTAAATACTGTGTGGCCTAAAGTGCCATTGGGATTCTTTATTACTAATATATCAAGATTTATTTATTATAGACCAGACCAGACAGTCCAACAAGGCCGGCATAACTTTGAGAGGGAGGTTGATAAGAGGATTTGGTTTGGCTGGGCAGCATTCATCAGCCTTCGTAAAGTCCTTACGTCGGCTATCCCTCAGTATTTGAAGACGAAAGTCTTCGAACGTTGCGCCCTACTCGTGATGATGTATGGTGCCGAGGCGAGGACTCTGACAGTGGGGCTTGTCCACAAATTTAAGGTCGAGCAGCGGGCATTTAATGGGCTATGTTAGGTGTTTCCCTCGCAGATAAAATCAGAAATGAGGCTATCCATGAGAGAGCTAAAGTAACAAACATAGGTCGGAGAATAAGTAAGCTGAAGTGGCAGTGGGGTTGCCATATCTGTCGTAGGACCGATGGCCGCTGAAGCATACGAGTCCTAGAGTGGTAAGTCCGCGTCTCGGTAAGCGTAGCGTAGGACGACCTCCAACACGCTGGTCCGACGATATTCATAGGATTGCCGGCAGATACTGGATGAGGACAGAGGAGAACAGAGGACTGAGCAACGTGGCACGCTCTGGGGGAGCGATGTTCATCAGTGGACAATTATAGATTTGTAATTCTATTGTAAATTTTATACTCTTAATAATAGAATTGAGAAGTAGGTAAAATTGTGATAGTATCATCTACGTACCGCTTATATATTATAGGTAGACATGGTGCAGACCTAAGAGCCATCTCCCCTCATCAGTAAACAGCGACTGGACATCAAAATTGACCAAAGTCAGTTTTGATATCCAGTCGCTGTTTACTAGTATATCCATAAAGGAGTGCATCAGAATTGTCAAGCGGAAGCTAGAGGAAATTAACATGCCTATTGAATATCTTGAACTTTAAGAACACTGCCTTACATCTGTATATCTAGTGTTCAGTCAAGTATTCTATTTGTAAGTAGATGGCATTGCTATGGGTTCGCCCGTATCCCCTTTAATAGCATATATATACATGCCTCCATCACCATCGAGGTGATGGCTCTTGGCTCTGCACCATGTTTTCACTGCATTTCAGTACGATTATAATCTAGTAAGTGATATGGTTCTACATTAAATGTACAAAGGTAATATCAATGGTAATGGCAGGTAATATCATCAAATGTATAAAATATGTAATTTACATTTCATAAATAAACAGCTATTAGAGACTACGAATAAAGTACAAGTCAAAGTCAAACTCAAACTCAAACAACTTTATTCGAAATAAGAAGTTAAATGCTTCATTTTTGTACATCAAATAAATTACCACTGATTCACCAAAGTCTCAGCTGAATATGAAAAGAATTGGTGTAAGAACTCCATTGAATAATTTTTAAATTTGCTATTACATTTTATTAAAAATTTAATATAGAAAATTCATATATTCGCCTAATTCTTCATTCGGCATTAAGAGTGAATGGACGTGTTAATTTTGAGCACAATTTTCGCGTCACACCCGAGGCTACAGCTTAACAAAATGAAAACTCATTCGCACGAAAGTCAATTATATATTAATTTCGATTTTTCCTTTGTTTTATCGACAGTATAGTTTTATTTTTTATTTTCTTTTTTCATATGAACATTTGAAATATAATAAATTCCGACTACTTGCTACCGAATTAATATTAAAAAAAAAACTACACATTAATGTTAACATTTCACCTAAAGCTAAACATTTCGGGCTGACTGGCGGGACTCAACGCCGCATTTTGTCTTACCAGCGCTGAAAATTGTATATATATATATATATATATATATATATATATATATATATGTATATATATATATGTATATATATATATATATAGATATATATATATATATATATATATATATATATATATATATATATAGATATATAAATATAAATATAATTTGAAGGTCATTATTGTACTTCATACGGAATAATAAATTCCAGTATATGAATATTCATGTATTTTTATTATTTTTTACGCCATTTATTTTTAATTATACCCAATACTAATTAAATTTACACTTTTACATTTCGTTTTACAGACTCTGATACAAAAATTCAATTAACGAAAATTCTTTTACATATATCCCGTATTTGTGTTAAAGGTGAAACCGGGTCGGATAAATAAACATTTTTGATATTGTGCTATTGAGCTCACGTACTATCACATTATATCGGCAAGTTGTTTCTTTTAATTGTACTAGTTTCATGTAAAATTAACAAAACTAATTTGTTTCTAAAATAAAAGTACAGGCTTGAGGCCGGTGGTGGTGCAGTGGGACGACGTCTAACTCTAAACGCGATCAGTTTAACGGGTTCGATTCCCACTCAAGGCAATGTTTATATTTAAATGATTTTCATTTCCTCGCTATGAAAAGACAAAGCGCGGCGTTGAGTTCCGTTACTTAACACGCAATGTCTCGAATTTGGCGAAAAGCGGAGTATGGAGTGTTTTGACACTAAGTACTTCCTGTCTACCTTTTTACGCGGGATAAAAAAGTAAACCTAGAAAAAAATAAAAAATAAATAAATCAGTTCTTCTTTGTTATAACCGATAATTATAAATATAATTCGAAATTTAATAGAAAGCAACATCCAATAAGGTCACATGAAGTATGGGTGGGTATGCTTTGAAAAATGCGTCATGAAGTTTGTTTATCCTAACAGTTCTAATATGTATATATGTCTGCTCAACAGTTTGACTAAAGTGTAATATTTTAAATTAAACTATTTTAGTATTACATACCTACCTATGGCGGACTAGTGTAAAATTAAATAAGTGATTAGTTTAAAATTGTTTCATTTAAAAAGTATAAAAATCACGAAAATCATAGATTTTATTGAACTGTTATAATTAGTCAAAAAAGGAGCCATCTATCATTTCTTCATGTTAAAAAAACCTCTTATACGAAAATCTCATTATCAACTTTTATGTACTGCCACTTTTTCCATTAAAGATACATTACCCTCTTTCCATTGTCTATATACCTTTATACAATTACTGTAAAAATAACAAAAGGGCCCAAAGCCACCGGAAGGAAGTTGTCAACTTATAAAAGAATGCCTCTATTGAATATATACGAGTATAAGAACAAAGAAACGTGACATGGGTCATCTAATGTCCGACACAAAGGGCGGAATACACATGCGAGAATTACTGAAGACGGCTAATTAGCCCTCTAATAGCACTTCCTTGCATAACACCCATAAATGTTTCATTATCCTTGCTTCCTGAAACGCCCCTAATTATACAGGTAAAGGACTTGACTTCGCCAGACGATGTTTTTATTGTAAATTTATTTTTGTCTTTTATTTTACAAAAAGCCAGTTTTCGTGGAGCAGTAGGAAAGTGACTAACTTTGATCACGATGGTGGTAAGTATTGTATCCACTCGCAAATATAATTTTATTTTAATTATTCACTGTCTAGTAAAATAAACTGGACGTGAGTATCAGTCAAGCGGCTTAACGCACACCGTCTCAAATTCTGTTTTGACGATGGATTTTCTCAGCCCGCGCCGCCATTCTGCATATATATACCTATTATAAAATTTACACATATTGTCTTAATATTATTGAATATGAATAAAAACTTACATTAGGTTTATTAACTCATTAATCTTACGCGCGTTTACAGTCAGACGTTGTCACACTGCGCCAAGACCGGCTTTTGGCGTTTTTTGTTACAACTTATTTACGTTGTTAGCTGTCTCCGTTTAAAATCCCTCGATTTTAAAAATTTCTAAAATGTAAATAAACATTTGTAAATCATTCATCAGTAGATTATTTATGGTATATTTTACAATTAACATAATAATCATAAACAACCTAAGGAACTCCGAAAGCCAACATTTCGATTTCGCTTTGAAATCCCTAAATCCTAAAAAGCTATTTGTTGATAGAACGTAGAATTGTGTTATCTTCAATGTCATTCGTGTCGGTCACCGCAACTTAGTAAAACGTCGCAAGGGATCCCCAAATAACTTTCCTGTCACGTTCGACCTATCGATCACGTGGTAATGTAATCAAAACTTGTTGTTGTAAATACGATGACAAACAACTTGAAATTTGGCTAAGAAAAGTTAACTTGGTAACGATTCTTACTTTGTGACATTCATAACTTAAAAATACCTTAAAAAAAGATTGCTTCCTTTTAGAAAAATGAATAATTTTCAAAGTTATACTCACTCAAGTCGCTTAAAAGTTTTTAATTATTTCAAATATGGGAAATAGTCAATAACAAATCATTATAGTGAGGTTCATTTTCCATGATATTGCCGATATATTGTATGACGGATTGTAGTGCCATGCTTTTTTCTCGAATAGATCAAGGAAACGCGTTTTAAATATAAATATTCCTTAACCCGTTATTTTAAAAAAGAGACACTGTTTTTAGTCGAACGCATGCCTACCATGCTGTTGTATCTATATATAAAGAAAAAACAGAAATTGTTTTATATTTTTCAAATGTATCTGACAATATAAGAAAAAAGGGCCCAAAACATAATTGTAACAATTTGTATTCAAAATATAAAATTTGAATAGCTTAATTAAATCGTTTTTGAATATATAAAATTAACCTGTCCTTTTATGTAAAATATATAACACAATATATTCCATATATTCTCGCTTTAGACATGTTTTATTTTCAATTAATAATTAATTCTACTAAAACCGGCTCTCTGTGCTAATTTTCTTTGTAATATAAGCATTAGAAATTTAATTAACTCGTAGGGACTTCAAAGCTCTGTTAAGGTCAATAGGCACTTAGGAGGATCCTTGTTACACGCGAAAGGGTAACTGGAAGTCATTTCCGTGCTAAACGTCGGGATTCATAGAAATATTTTAGTGCATGTTAATATAGTATTTAATAATTATATTCGTCGTCTTAATATTTAATATTAATTCATATTTTGTCAAATATATTTTTAGATGAGGCCGGTCGTGGCGCAGTGGGTTGGCATCTGACTGTACCGATCGATTGTGGGTTCGATCCCCACTAGGAGGAGTGATATATTTCAATTATTTCCACTTCCTCGCTCTAGTAAGATAAAGTACGGCGATGAGGTACTTCAAATGTAGAATATTTTGTTTAAGAACAATTCTCTGTACTATTCGGTTATAGAGAAACCACTCATTTCTTTACTTTTCAACCTACTTTAACATTTTGTGGAAAAAAGAACTCAGTGTTGAATTTTTAAGTAAATTGTAGTAATTTAAATTTAATCAATTCTATGAATAGGGATCAAAATATTACTTCTATAGTCAAAGGCTACATAATATTTTATGCTTCATTTTATAGATATAATTTATTGTTTATTCTATATCTCCAAATTATTTTTTTAGTGTTTAGCGATAATCATAATAACTACAGGGGTTATTCATGAATTTTGCAGGTGCGATGACGATATACACGTCATAGTATTGAATTCTACACGGATTTGCATAAGCTCGGCCAACTACGTTTTGGCGTCGGTTTAGCTTGTTCCTCATTAGCATAACTGCTCAATTATTATGTGCGGAATAGTCACTTGAATGATAAATTTCAGTTTTACGCCACAGTGCGTTCTATAGGCGCTGGAAATTTCGGAAGTGGTCATCGTAATATTGCAAAAGTGTTTTAATTTACTATGTTTGTTATTTTTTTAATTTTATAAGCTTAAATATAATGTTGGTATTCTAATAAGATATTTAAATTACATTAATGTAACTAAAATTTACATATATATACGTAGTAAATAAAAATACATATAATTGGTCTTTTTACCTTTTTTTTTGTATATAGAAAAATATTTGAGTTTTTACTTGATTACATTTATTACAGTAGGTAAAAAACATTATAAATTATATAATTTAAACTTGCTTATTATTTCTTTGTATTTATGCATCACGCTGGAAACACAGAGAAAAAAAAATTTTGCCCTCTCTTTCTTCATTTAAGTATTGAGTAGGTGAATTTAAGTGTAGAATGATAAAATGTATTTTAAATATATTAATATAACATAGAGTTCAACCACTCCACAAGTAATGTCTTGAATTTGTACGGAAAGCGGCGATTTGAATGTCTTGACACTCTGACTACCGTGTTATGCGGGTGTAAAGTGTGAAGATACTTTAAAGTGGGAATTAATTCATAATCATTACGTGTCCAATTAGTAACTTGTAGCAGTACGATATCACCGATAATGTAATTACAAATGATCTATTTGACATGATTTTTTAAAATATGGTTATTGTAACACATTGTGCTTCCTAAAATATAGATGGTAAAGTCGATGATTTCTTATTAAGTCCAGGACTGCCATCTTCGATACTTTGTTTGATTTACCAACTATTATGGTATAAACTGAAGTTAATATATTGCAAAATTCGAGTTCAACGTTAAAATTAAAAAAAAACGTGCTATATGATTAATATTAAAAGAATTAAATAATAAGAAGACAGAATAATATAAGATTAATTTACAATTATTTATATTTAGTACCTTATAATAAAAAAAATATATATTTTTTCCATACTAAAAGTAAAATTTGACACGATTATAATAAGAAATTTTGTTAACTATTGATAATTTCTGAATAGAACATGAAATGTCCGAAGAGGCGACATATGCCTGACATTCCTGCTGGTCTTCAAATCCATTCCATACAAATTCCAACCCAGCTTCGACGGTTTTAATAATTAATTATGTTCTACAAAATTGTCACACAACACTAACAAACCCATTCGATGATCTACATTCTAATTGCTTCTCCCGCACAGCATCCTTACTATGTGATGTTGGAACTGTACAAATAAACAAAAGTTGGCATTCCTTTGACATTCATCCCTCTGTTCGCTACGTATTAACAATTGATTAGTGGTTTGAAACAGATGATATATGAAATTGTAATATATTTCGAAATCTAAAAATACCATTATTTTTTATTTTATTTTTTGTGTCATTTCCCTGCTAAAATTCGAAAGTTGTTAATTGGTTAATTATTTTTTTAGAAACACGCTTTTATCTGTCATAGCAAGTTAGGAAGTAACTAGTGTCAAGACACTCCGTACTCCGAATTCGAGACATTGCATGTTGATTGGCAGAACTCAACGTCACCGCTATCTTATCTTAGCGAGGAAATGAAAATAATTTAAAAATAATCATTCCCTAGAGTGGGAAACGTAAACCACAACCGATTGCGATTACCGTCAGACGCTGTCCCACTGCGCCAAGATCGGCACCCATACTCTTAATTTAAATTCTATATTCTATCTTTTTTTTATTAAATAATTTTAAAAAAAATATTATTTATTAAAAAGAGGTTAGATAAACTTATGTATATGCTTCAAGTCATAAACAATATCTTTATTCAGAAACGTTTTCATACAACAGTAAGCTCGCGTTAAGCGGAGCACACTTGTTTTGGCACCATTCACGAATACCATAAGCGTTTAATTATTTTGTTTATCTAACCGCTGAATTGCAGTGCAAAACTGAGCCAGTTCAACAACTGCTGCCAACCATTTCATTCTTTTTTCGACGAAAAAAGGTAATATTTTAACCTAATCTGTTTTATTGTCCAACATGTTACTTGTTTGGTTGGTATTTATGGTTTTTAAGTTAATAATAACCCTATAGAAATCTTAGTAAGTTATACATTTAAAAATATGCTTTTTTAAAGTTTTGCATCCAATAAACAGTACCTTTGAAAAGGACGGAAAATGTATTTAATGCACACACATATATATGTACAAATGTAAAAGCACGCTGATGCTGCAGTTTTTATAACTAACAGTTGTCAACCCATTCTTTGTTTATGTTAAATTCAATTTTGTTTTAATAACCTCTATTTTATTTGTTAATAATAACATATGTTTTCTTTGACTAGCTTTTTAATATAGGTAATGCTTTTTTTTGTCTTTAAAGCATGCAGCATGTAGTACAATTACTTAGTTGAGATTTGCTACTTAACATGATATATAAATTCGGGCGGAAACCGAAGAACGGAGTGTTTTGATAAAATAATCTTGGAAATGCAGGAAGTCATTAAGAAAAACGTTACAATTAAAATAAGTAATGACACTTTAAAGGAAAGAAAACATTTGCTGCACTTATATTTTTGCGCTATTCTTCTTAAAGGTAAAATGAAAGGATGATGAAACATCCTCCAATCCCCATTTGTCAGGGTTATTTAGGGCAATGACTCTTGAAACATCCTATTTCTTAGCGCTAGGCACAATAATACTACATAATAATACAAGTATACTTCTATTAAGGAACGTTATAATAATATATATAAAATGTAAGAGAAAGAATTAAAATATAATATTAAAAACTAATTAAGTACATGCCCCAAAAGTTGCTATAATGTGTTTACAGTTTTCAACAACTCACGTCTTTGAAGATATATTATGGTTTCGGTTTAAGTTACCTTCGTGAAAATATTTATGATATAGGTGTTTCTGGTTACAGCAAGCGCTGTGTTTTGTTCTGTTATCCGGTATATCAGTTCTTTCAAATAAACGGAAAATGGATATTATTAGTTATATATTTTTGCATTATTTTGTATCAATGTTGAATTTGAAAATCAACAGAAAGAATTGGAAGTATAAAAACATGAATTTCAATTTCAATTTTAATTTTACAATTATGAATGTTTAATTTAAATTTAAAACTATAGGTTTATGAGTTGAACAGCACTTGATATTATTTCGCTTATTTGTAAGCGACTGCTTTATTCAGATGACTTTACCCTGTTATTCGAAACTAGTTTTACATTTTATGACAATGTTATTGTAGCTGCGTTTTACATGCATTACGATTTATGTATGGCAAAATTATTTTATGAGCAAATAACATACATATTTGAAATTAAGTTCAAGTAACAAAAATATTAATAAAGTTTTTTAGATTTATTTTCAGTTCAGTTTAACTTTAATTATTTTCGATACGAAAATAAGTTTAATATAAAATTGATATTACGCGGAAAATTCATCACATTTATGTATAAAATTAAATTTATAATTAATATGGGACTTGCTATTCTCTGACCGACTTTGTTATTGTATATCTTTTTTTTTGAATAATATAGTGTTTTACATGTAGGCTTTGTACTTTCATGAAATAAAATATAATAAAGATATCCTATGGTTTCATTTTTCCACAAGTAACTCAAAATATTATCTTTTATTAAATATTATAATTTTAATTATATAACGCCATAATTGGCGTTAGGTCGTTTCTTACTACGCAAGTATCTTTGTTGTTTGATCTAACACATCAAGTTCTTAAAGTTAGTGAAGGATAACGGACAGGGAACTTGCAAATAATAACCATTCATCACGCCTTCACATCACTCACATCTGGGGCATACATACGACTGATAATCCAGAAATTAATATTCATATCAAGTTTTCGTGTCAGTCTGACGGTTTACAAATAGTTGCTATATTGTTTTAAATGAACAGATTATGGTGATCAAAATTTATATAAGTAATATCGTCGATCAAAATTTATATAAGTAGAATTATCGTCTGCAACTCCATTCGCGTGAACGTTGTAACCTTTGCTATTTTAAATACATCTTCTGTGATGAAAATAAAAATGTCAATTTTTTCGTGGGAATTATGAAGATTTTTTCAGATATCTTTTTTTTTGTCTCAAGGAACCTATCTATCCTATTTCTATTCTATTTCGCCTGTGAGTCATTCGTCAGTCACTCGGTATGTATCATAATTATATATTGATTATGATAATATACTGAAGACAATTTAGGAAGTGTTAGAGTACATACCATCGTGTGCTTCCTTACCTGCGCCGTGTCATCGTGGCTTGCCTCTCCAGGAGGTCTGTGACCTTTGCAGATAGGACTGGCTGGGGCTCTTGGGAGATATCGTGCGGGGTTCTACAGGGTTCAGTGCTTGATCCGATTTTGTGGAACATCGGCTACGACGAGGTAGCACCTTAAGTGGAGTGTAAGTCCTCTGCTACGCCGATGATATCCAGCATCTATCGGCGTAGCAAAACTTATTGGGGTTGCAGGGGATTTATCTATCATTTTACCAGATGCACATGTCGTCGGCGGTGTGACGATTGATGTTAAGTCCTCTTAATTCTCGAGGTACTTCAAGCTCTTGCATGATGTATCTCGGACTTGTCTTGGATAGTCAGTAGAGCTTTCGGGACCATTTCGTCTTCCTGGTCACGAAGCTTTTGAAGACAGCGGCGGCTGTGACGCGTCTTTTGTCTAACATCAGTGGGCCGAGCGCGTTCAGCCGTTGGCTCTACACCGGAATGATTCGGTTGATGGCGATGTACGGTGCCCCTGTATGGGTGGACGCCCTGACTCGGCACAATAATACCTCATGTGACGCGCACAGAGGCGCCATCAGGGTGATATCATCCTTTGGTGATGGCCATCAAGGTGACTCTTGTCAGGCGGCGTTTGTACTGGCTGGAGTCCTGCCGTGGGGTCTAGATGCGATAACTCTGACAGATTCAGCACAATAAGAGGAGGCGTATATAGCGCATTTGAAAAGTGAGATTTGCCCTCAGGAGGACGATTGAGGCAGTCTGTCCGGTATTCTACCAGGAGTTAGCGAGGCTCCATGGCGTGTGTGATCGCTGGGAGGGAGCCCGATGGTCACTGTCTTCTTTGCATCGACTGTCTATTAAAAAAAACTATGCTTTGTTTGAGGGTTCCAATAAATTTATTTATAATATAAATGTGACCTTACCTGCTTATCTTAAGAACCAAAAAGTTGCCTGAAGAGTTATAAATAACATAGTTTTATAAGATTTTCTTACCATTGCTTACATATAATCTCATTAAGATATACAAGTGAGATATTTAAAACATATTGCTTACTTATATAAATATATATATTTTGTAGCCTTATGTAATAGTATTTTGATGGTCGGTGAGATATCAAATAATAGTTAGCAATATGAGAAACTACAGAAACCGACTTCAAAACGGTGTCCGAATAGCGTTATGCAAATCCTAAACCAGGCTGCCCGACCGGATTTTGTCAATTATACTTGAAATGCCTTTACATTGTGACTGCATGTTACATTTGTTTTTAAAATTTATTGAATATTTTTTGAAAGAAGTAAACTAGGCTACAGTATAAAGAACTTTTTTTATAAGTTGGTTTACATTATTATTACTTAGATATATCAAGTTTGTTTTATTAGAAGAGAAGCTCGTATAGTAGAGGCACGCGTTAATACATTTTGAGCGTCAGCGCACACTTGAGTCGCAAGTTGTAGGTACAGCTTCGAGCTTCTTCTTTTGCTTGGAGCTTGGAGAAAATTAAATTTACAAATTAAAGAGTAAAAATTAATTTTTAAATTTAATTTTACAGATTGGATGACATTAGATATTATGTATAATGCACATATTCGAAAAATAGTTACACCGTTTAGTAAACAATACCTATCATATTTATATAGAAGAAGAATTAATAGAATAATAGCTGACTGTGCGGTAGGAGGACTGACGTCAGGAACGAAGTTTTATGCATTTTATCTATAACCACGAATGTCGAAAGTCGAAATTAAAACGGTATAATTATTATTTTATTTTTTTCCAAAACAAATAATTAGGTTATTTGTAATTATTTAGCATTACGTTCGTAATTAACAATACGTTCAATGTTTAAAGAAAAAAATATCTTTTATAAAAAATTGTATATATTATGCAAAACAGTAAATTATGCATTGTATGAAAAGAGATTTCATCATTATATTATGCTGGAATTGTTCTTGGCGTTGAGCATTCATTTTCGATATTTTATTTGCACTTCTACGTCTGCGTTTTCCATACTGTTTTGGATTTCAAACAATTCATTTTACTATTGTCTCTTTTTTATTTGAAATAAATCGTAAAAAAATAATATATTTTTGAATTTTTTTAAACTAAAATTTTTGTTTATTTGTTACTAATCTGCAGGTCTTAGAATTCTGGTTTACAGTTGACTAGTCTAAGCTAAATCTACGACATCGATGCGATTACTGTTAAATAATAAATAATAGAAGAAATTTTGTTTTTGTTTGTTAGGCTCAATACACACACGTCATCGTATCGTATACATACATAGTTTCGTTACGTAATTTCTATTAAATTGTAATACCAGTAAGCAAAATCAAAAAAATTCATTTCAAAATTATTGTAATCTGTACCACAATTCATGAATAAACCTTTTCGGCCAGCGTAGAATGTATTATATTTCATTATAGACAAGATACAGTTATGTAAAATGTATTTAAAAGTATTCCAGAGAGTTTTTCAGAAATTTTAATATATTTCTTGGTAAATACATTTGAAATTGACTGCAGACCTATTTACCTCACAAACAAGATTTGATTACATTACCGTGTGATCGATAGATCGGACGTGACGAGAATGTCTATGGGCAATGGGCATTCTTTGGTATCGACTTTGTAACTATCAAGGCTTGGAGCTTCATATAGTTTAACATTACAAATTTTATATATATATATATATATATATATATATATATATATATACGCAGGGTTTTCGGGGGCGATAAATCGATTTAGCTAAAGCTTATTTTGGTATTTAATAAAAAGTATTTTATTAGTGTTTTCAGACACTTAAAATCTACAACAATAATGATCATCATTAGAATACTAACGTAAATATCGTTAACATCTTGTAATATTTATCTGATTCCTCTCGTATGCTATGCTTAAATATATTCTATTTAAATACCATTTACCGCTGTGTCTGCAATAACTCAAGATCTTTTAGAGATTCAGAGGCAACAGTGTCAAGAAATGTCAATACCTAACTATTATCTTTAAATTGATTTAAAACTTTTAGAAGCGGTTATAGAAAGGGATTATATTATGAGGAAAATCTGAAGATGCGTCTTATTTAAATCTATAAGTATCGTTTACTGGTAGTTATAACAGAAGGGAAAATAGCCTAATGACCCCTCCCCGACATATGCCGTGAATTCCAACCGATGCGCGAACCCAACCGACCTCAGAGAACTCTCCGAGACGCAAAAAAATGTCGAACGTATATGTTATTTACCATGCCTCTGCAAACGAACAATTATTAATTATTTGTACTTAATACGCTTTTAAATACATATATTGATACTTAAAATTACTTACGATATTTCTTTACGTACTTTTTACGCTTGGTTTTATTAAAAATATGTTATAATTATATATTTGAAATGGTTAGTTTGTATGCATAAAGCGGCCTAATACATTCTATAAAAGTACATCAGGTTATTGGTTTGTAAGACTATAATATCTCGTAGATTGGTTTATGACACCATTATATATCGCAGATTGGTTTATGAGAGAAGTACATTATGCCGTCGATTGGTTTGTGAGACCATTATATATGGTAGATTGGTTATTTAGACGAATGTATGTCGTGGATTTGTGAGACTATTACATATCGTATATGGGTTCATTAGTCCAAGATATGTCATAGGTTAGTTTTTGAGACCATTGGAGGTCGAAGATTGATTTGTGAGACCAATATAAGTTGATGATACGTCGATTTGCCACCAATATTTTGCGCCAATTCGCATATCAGTTTAGACGCACAACCGCTAGACGGCCGATTGTGTTATACTCATGCACAGCATATATATACTTAGCAGTCATTTGTCAAAACAAACAATTAAACTCGGTTATGCATTCTGCGCGAGGCATCAACATCAATGTAAAGCGTATCTGACATCTTCGTTTCGCAGACATCATCTTTGCAGCGACGCTGGAAGAGCTTTGCGAAGTGATGAACGACCTAACTAAGTCCTCTTGACGGGTCGGTCTTGGCATGAATTTGGATAAAACCAAGGTCATGTTCAAAGAACATGTGGTGCCGGGACCACTATTTGTCGACGGCATCCCCCTCGAGGTTGTGGAGGATTATGTCTACCTTGGCCAGACAGTCCAACTAAGCCGGTATAACTTTGAGAGAGAGGCTGATAGGAAGATTTGGTTTGGCTCGGCAGGTTTCGTAAAGTCCTTACGTCGCCGTACAGGTATCGCATGTGCAGCGAAAGGCAGCATCAAAGAAGATACATGTCGCAGCACTGACATCAGTTATGAGTTAGCTATAAAGCTCACCAAACTCCGACAGTCGCATATCACAAGTAATATTTACATACAACGCTATACAAGCATCGCTTACGCAACACGAGACAGCAACAGACTCTATACATCCAACAGTCATCGTCATAGCGGTTCACCTAAGCCAAGTATAGCAGCCTCAGTGGCGCCAAGTCACGTTGGGTCGCAACAGTGACATCTGTAAGCTGTAGCGATGTCTGTATTTTAATTTGTTATTAATAATTTAACATTCATTTAATGTTACTCTTATATTAATAATAGAAAAAGAACTTACCAATAAATTCCAACGTTATATTTGTTGAAAGTAAAATTATTAATGTTGTTATTATTACTTAAAAAATATTATATAAAATAATATTTGATATTATTATTAAATTATTTATATATAATATATTATATGTCTACATATATATATATATATATATATATATATATATATATATATATATATATATATATATATATATATATATATATATATATATATATATATATATATATATATATATATATATATTTATGTATGGTACGTATCGTTACAATCTAGAATATTATAGCAGCTCAGGATGTAAAATCTGATGATACCGAACGAGAAAATCCTAGTTGGTATTCAGATATCAAGTCACCAGTACGATTATTTATCCTCCTTTTTTCAGGTTTTTCCTTTTCTGAGAAAATGAAAAAATCTCAAACATCTAATTCGTAGCTAATAATATTTTGTAAAAAAATATAAATTCTATAGTTATAAAAAAACACTAAAACCACGTATACTGATTCAAGAATCATATCAAAATAAACATTTTTTTTCTTTCACGATATTTTGCCCAAATTAAGTAATTTTGTATTACTATACAATTTTGGTTTTGTTAGCGTGGCGTGATTATCCTTACTTTCGACTATTAGGTTCACTTCACTCAAGTGCATATTAACGATAACGTTAACGTAACCTAGCTTGCTTCGATATAAAATGCAAATAGTAAGTAGTACAATAGTAAAAAAAACTTTTGATAAACTTATATATTATAGTAATTAAAAATACATAAATTAAACTTGGCTTTCAATCAAGGAAATCGTTCTTAAATGCGGTAACTTAATGCCTTCAGCTAGAGTCGAGTCGAGTTGAGTTATAGTAATTTAAATAAAATATTCACAAAAGTTCGGCTTGCTTTTAAGCGTTGAAAAATTGGATTTGTACCAGTAATTTATTGTTTCTTTTCAACAATAGGGTACTAAGAAGTTATAAAATATTGTTAATATAATATATAATTGATCTATGTAATATGTTAAAAAATATATAGAATATAATATTACAAAGATTAGAAGTTTTACTTTAAAGCTGTTACAGCAGCTTTCAGAACAGCATTTTAAAGTACTTAAATAAAAAATCCTCTCTACCTAACCAGCTTGCCTGGAAAAAGAATGAGGCTGTTTCGTGCTAAATACTCTCTTTTGGGAATCGTATAAATAAGGATTGTCACTATTTCATAATATATTACAGCTTAAACAAATTATTAATGTAAAAACTCCAGTTTAAAAATACAGTAAAAGATAGCGTGAAACAATAAAGTATATGAAAAGTATATCTTACCAAAACGTATGATTCCGTACATAATTCAAGTTACACTATTAAAATTTTCTTTTAAACATATAGTTTGAAAATATAACCCATGGAAGAGGGTTTTCAATCTCGGAGAGTACGTATGTGAGAATAATAATGGCTCTTTCATACATCTTACTAGCGTAGGAACAAAGATACGCATCCATCAAAAGATTTCTTAGCAAAATAGCACAAACTTTACAAAACTTTAATAAGGATATTCTTGTAGAGAAGCTAATGCAAGTTAATAAGAGTAACGTTTAGGATTGTAACACAGATGAATATATGTATTTAAAAATGTCTAAATTACTTAGCAAATTATAGCGTTTATCGTTTTTTTAAATGTATATTTTTATAGATGTTTCTCAAGTCAGTATAACGAATTGCGCAATTGAGTTAACTAATAATTTCACAAAACTGTAATAGGATAAAAATAGTCCTATTTATAAATAGTCTCTAATTTATAAGTAAAACTTTTAGTAATAAAAAACTTATATTCAGAAACTTTGATTGGGTGGAAATAGAAATTGATTTGTACAAATAAATGAAATTGATTTCCTCTTCTTATTAAAACATTTCTTAATTAATATTAAAATAACCGCATTTTACCAAAAGTGTAGTATGTATACATGGTACATATAAAAAATAAATATTTTTTTTACAATTTTGATCTGTCTGTCTGTTTGTTTTAGCTAATTTCTGGAACGGTTAGACTGATTTTGAAGGGATTTTCATTGGCAGATAGCTGATGTAATAAGGAGTAACTTAGGCTGCATTCATTTTAGAATCATAAAATATTTAAGTTGTACTATAATATATAAGTTTTTTAAATTCTTTTTACTATTGTACTACTTACTAGTTGTATTTTATAGCTTAAGTGAAGTGAACCTAACAGCCGAAAGTAAGGACAATTAAAACATGCTGACAAAACAAAACATAAATACGGTAATACAAAATTATTTACTTAGGGCAAAATATCGTGAAAGAAAAATTGTTCATATCTTGATATGATTCTTAAATCAGTATATGTAATTTTAGTGTTTTTTATAATTTTAGGATTCATGTTTTTTTACAAAATTTTATTAGATATGAATTAGATATGGGAGAAAAAGGAAATATCCTTTTTCTCAGAAAAGACAAAAGCTTGATTAAAAGATGATAAATAATCGTACTGGTACTATATGATCTGAAGATCAGTGTAATGAGCAGGTATGCGATGCAAATTAATATGCACTGTGGAGAATATATTTATATATAAAAAAATAATTAAAAAGATGATACATACATATAAACCGACTAAATAAAGATGATAAATAAATCTGGATATTTAGGAATTGATTTCATAATCGGATGTTGTGCTATCAATAGTTTAAGAGAAGAGATCTTGACTTTAGATTTGTTTGCAAGTAATATTACTATCATGTCATCAGCTAACCAGCATTTTTTATTTCGAAGCGCTTGCGAGATTTAGTTTAAAATTTCGTTATATTTATTTTAGTGCCTTTTAATATTGTTTTTCACTTCCACAAACTAGACCGTAACTGTACACTGGAAAATGTAACAAGGACTGGTCTAGTAAATTTCTTTTTAACACCGAGTCTATGACATGATTCAATTAATGTAGTACTAACGTCGAACAACTTAATATGCCTGTTTAATATATTCTGTCTTTCGCATGATATCTTCATCTTTTTCTTCTTTTATGCCATAGAATAAAAGCCCTTTTCTTCTGAAGTGAGTTTCTAAGCGGTCCATACTTTGAATAATCAGCTTCACTTGTGACTTTAAAAGACCGAGTGCCTTCCACACAAAAGCCTTAAACGTATAGAAATCTGCACTCAATGCTTTTAACGGTGTGGAGGCTGCAGAACTGGGCTGAGACAGGCTCTTCTCGAATTCACCCATGCGAGAAGAGAACATCGACTACAGTTCATCCATGTGTCTGAGTGATTTATCCAAAGGTGTTTCCATTTTTGATTTTTGAGTCAATTGTGTTAGAATTGTTTAAGAAAGTTTTAGCCAATTTAAGCACAGTTAGTAGATTTTTAAAACATATGTTTACTTTTTAATTTAAAATTTTCGATATTTTCCATATCAATCTAAAACACTGGACTAAATTGAAATTTTTGGTGCCATGTTGTAATCCTTTTAAAATCTATATTGCATTTTAAAATTGAACATATGGGAAGGGGATCGTGATAGGCTTAAACTCAAAGCCTTCTAACTTTTAGTTTTATTATTTTGCAATAAAAGTTAAATACAACTCGATTTTTGCTAGTTTGTAAGTAAATAAAAAATAACGAAAGATAGGATCGCAATGCAATGTCAGGTCAAATTCTTCAAAAAGCGTTCCGCACAAGGAGGAACGTCTCTCCGCAACGCTAAGATGTCAAGCTTTTCAAATATCATTGGGTCCCCAAAGATTCCAGTGGCTCTATGTTGTATGCTATCAAATGGTTTAAGCTGATACTGAGGCTCGCCACCCCAAAGATGAGAACAGTAATCCATATGAGGCCGAACCTGGGCCTTATACAGAGCTAAACGGTTTTTAGGCGGGAAGTACTGTTTCGTTCTACCGATGAGTTACCTGGAGGCCAATTCGGCATTGCTTTCCAGATGATCACGATACTGGCAGTCACTTGAAACGTTAAGGCCTAATATGTTGATATTGGGCGCAGCTTTAAAAGGAGTGTCCTCGAATACTGGAGATACGACCAATGGGGTTTTTTAGTGATTAACGCGCAAACTTGTGTCTTCAGTGGGTTGAACTGAACCAAATTCCCTTTGCCATTCATATCAGACATCTGCAAGGGATGCGTCAACGGAAGACACAAGTATTTTAAGGTCCTAATCGACGTTTTCCCAAGAAAGACTTGTCGACCGGTGTATACGGCGTCCACCGTACTGTCGTCTGCATAGCAATGAATGCTAGAATCCTCTAACATGTCATTAATATGTAGAAGGAACCATGTAGGGGACAGCACATAGACTTGGGGTCCGCCAGCGTTCACGGGCTTGTAATTTGAGCAGAAACCGTTGACAATGACCTTGATGCTACGCCCAGTAAGAAAGCTATTGACCCACTTGCATAAGTTATCGGGAAACCCATAAGATGGAAGCTTTGCAAGGAGCGTCCCGTGACACACTCGATTAAAAGCTTTCGCCATGTCCAGATTACCTGCCAGGCCCAAGGGAGAGGCTCTTGCTATCAATAGCGCCACCGCAGCCCAACGGTGGGTTAAGTAAACTAAAAGGTCACGGTTGAGCTACTATGGCGGAAACTATATTGACAGTCACTGATCCACCCTCCAAATAAACAATAAGCTGGCTGTTGATTATGTTTTCCATCACTTTGGAAAGCAGGGAGGTAATAGTGAAACCGTCGCCTTTTTTCGGGATTGGGTGGATTAGAGCGTTCTTCCATGGGTCCGGGACTACGCCGACTGAGTAAGAGTATCAAAATAAACGCGTTAGCGCTGGTGTTAAATCAGGAGCACACACACACGGGGAACTAAAGAAGAAATGCCACCCGGACCACCTGACTTACGGTATCCAAAGAAGACAAAGCTCGCCGAACAGCTTTTTGGCTGAACTTAACATCAGACATTGAGCTCTGGCACCGCAGGATGGTCGGCGGTGGCGCTCCTCCGTCATCAAAAGTCGAGTTCGAGGTGAAGTCAGCGCCCAGGAGGTTGGCTTTTTCTTTCGACGTGTGGACCAAGGTGTCTTTCTCTGTGCGAAGCGGCGGAAGCGAAAACTGGCTAAAGCTGCTAAGTTCGAGAGTGCCCAGAACTGACGTATTCCTGACTTTGCTCTAGCAATTTGCCTCTTAAAGTACAGGCACGATTATACTTTCCCTTTAAAGCTTTCACCTTCGTATCCTCAGTGACCAGTGCCCCAGTCCAAGTTTGGTATGCTTTGCGCTTGCCAATGGCAGCTTGCTTGCAAGGCGTGCCAAACCAGGGCCGCGATTTGCCACTCATTGACATATACCCTGTACCCATTGGCTATACCCTGTAAAACCACGTTGGCGACAGCATCAGCAAAGGCATTGGGGTCTGCAGAAGAAAAGTAAACCGACCCGATAAGTGACTAAATTATACGCATCCCTTCACAATCCGCCAACTTGTAGTGCCAAACGCGGCGAGTTGCGGGTGTTCTGCAGCTACCGCGTTTGATAGGCACCACACTCCACACCAAACAGTGGTCAGAAGACTTCAAAGGGGCATCGATATCAACCTGGGACTGTTCTGGATGTGAAGTCAGCAAAAAGTCCTGTAAGAAAGCATCGGGGCTGTCCACATCTGGGAGTCGCGTGGGCGAATCAACCAATTTGGACAGCAAAGTCAAACGCCGTCCTCCGTGCGCAATCGGTGCTGCGTGATGAAAACCAATAGCATCAATCTTTTTTCAGAATCTTTTATTTATTTAATATTTTCTAGCTTTACGCTTTTACCCCGCATAGCTGGGTAAACAGGGAGTAACTAGTGTCAATACACTCCGTTCCATCCCACCGTATTCGGAAAATGGAATTTGTATATATATATATATATATATATATACATATATATATATATATATATATATATATATATATATATATATATATATATAAAGGGTTTCCCAATAAGAACGATATGTATTGAAATAAAACATGTTATATATGGTCGAATTTCGTGCTCAATGGCTTTGATAGGAAATTTTATGCTATTTATGATTTAAACAAAATATCGTTCAAATGACCGCAACGACTTTTTTTGCACTGGTGAATACGATCGGTCCAATTTTCGATGATGACTCGGTCATTTCGGCTGGTATGGCCATAGCGGCCAGCGGTCGCTCGAATGTTGCGTTCAAGGTCTTGAATCGAAGCTGGTTTATTGGCATATACTTGAGATTTAACATACCCCCACAAAAAATAGTCCAAGGGTGTTAAATCGCATGATCTTGGTGGCCTATTATATACAATTTCATTTTGATTGTAAACTGTAATTTACTGGTATTTTAAATTTACACATTAATTTTACACAAGATCATTTTAACATATATCTAAATATGATTATATTTCTAGGGTTAATATTACAAACAGCCACTCCAATTTTATTTATTTGCCTTTGTTTAGTTAGATAAAAGGCTATAGATTTCGGCATTTTTTCTTTGATGTAAACAATATATCACAAAAATAACAGTTTTCTTTTGTAAAATTGTATCCTCCATTAAATAGGTCAGTAGGGGTTGTCTATAGGGTGTATTTGAAAGAGGGCGATGATACTCTTGAACCTTCACTGCGTCGGTAACTCCCGTTTGGCCTCGAATACGAATCGTCACATAATGAGACCGTGAAAAACACTCGTTTCTCGCAACTCCTTACTTACTACCTAACTGGCTTCAAATGAAAATGCCTAACGTGGACGAGCGAACGAAAATAAATCTTATTAGAATAGAATAAATACGAAATTTCACTGTTCATTTTATAACGTAAAAGATACTTTCTCGGATCGTCCTTTGATATTTCGATAATATTGGGAAAATAATAGAGCGTGTTCTTGTTCATGCGAAGACGTATATTTGATGGAATGTGTAATCACTGTGGCACACGCCGAGACCCTTTAATTCAATATAGAACGTTTTAACGATTACGCATAAAGTACTACAGTTTTGATAATGTACTGAATTTCAATAATTACATAAGGATACTGTGAATATGCTTAGTAATTACAATAATTAAGCCTAGGTATCTCTTTTCAAATGTTTTTTTATAATATATTTTTATCTTAAATGTTTATTACTCAAATGTTAAGAACTCAAAATCATAAACATTTTGCTTAAATACAAGCTCTGAATGTACCTCGAGAGCAAAAACAGGAAATGTAGTGATAATACGCTTCGTTTAACATTAAAGTCATTGGGAAGGTGAAATCCCTTCCATCCTTACTGCTATTTCTTGTTAAAACGAAGATAGACATAAATTTAAAAAAATAGTCATTCTGTTGTGTGTCACAAGTAGAATTGAACTGAAATCATATTCATACAAACGTAACTGCTAACATATTTTCTCTCTTATGTATTTCACTGTACTCTTGTATGCCATCGTGGTACAAATAGAATCGTGAGAGAGAGGGAGAAAGAGATTTTTAAGTGTACGCGCGATAGTTGTTAATTCAAGTCACACTTTGATTCGTAATTAAATTGTGATATTTTGAATTTAAGAGCAAAACGGAAATCTTTTTATGTTAACATTAAATTTTCTTTCCAATATGAGGCTCCTTGGAGAGTAGGAAACCAACATATATTATTATAAAATAGAACTTATAAAATAGTACTTAACTTTATTGCACTCTATATTTCTAATGACCATAGTCAACGATAGCATGTTGAGTGGAGCCATATCAAAAGTTAGAAGCTAGATCTCGAAGCACGTCATAGTTACGCCACTGCAACTACATCCGATGAGAAATTAATAGCTGTTTGGACTAACTTACTCGCTCAGCTGCTCTTCCGTATGTGAGAATTTACCGCTTGGTATATTATATTAAACCATAAAATATATAAGTTTAATAGTATTTAATGTTGGTGTTGCTATGGTGAAGTTTATACATGACTTTACGTTTTTTACCACATAGTAGGGTAGATAGAGATCCTAGTAACCACTTTTATTTCTGCCTAAATACAAGGCCTTGCCTATTTGAGTCGCGCAACTCAACGCCGCGATTTGTCATATTAATTTACTGTGATCACAGTCAGATATTAAAACACTGCGTTACGGTAGACTGACTGACATTAAAAGAAATGCAAATAAATAAATAAAAAATGAAATAAATTTTAATTCGAAGGGAGAAGATAAAGCGAAAAATCTGAAAGTTGTTATTAATTATTATCGAGGAAAGTATGTGGCGTACATTGTTACGAGTTGTTGGAAATACAATTAAAGAACTATTGCGCTTCCTACGTTCTAGGGTTTCATATCTTATTTATTTGAAATAAAAGAATATTGGTCTGTACAAAAAATGCTATAAAGCTAAGCTCGTGATGTTACTTAGTATAGTAATATTGCATTTTAATATATGAGTATTTATCATAAGCGGTAGTTATATGAAGCATTAAAATTCGACCCCCTATGAACGGACGGGTTAACATACAATTCCCCTCCGCTGCTGGGTAGTTTCTAGTAAGGTGGCTATCCCAGTATTTTGGTGGTAGGAATAGGATTAATCCTTCGACTGGTTCACTACCATGACAAAAAAGATCATGTAAGCTAGCTCTTTCCCTATTTCCACTCATGTTTTCTCTCAGAGTGTCGTGGTACCGACAGTTCTGGCTGCCAAGGCCACTACATTATCTACTCTCAGTTTTATCCCACGGCCGGCACCATATTCACAACTCTCATGTTGTGAATGACTATGGGCGAAGGTGGACCTTCTGCTCGTTTGCCTCATTTTTCTATTAAACAAAAATAATAATTTAAGAAAATTGATGTATTGACACTTAATACATCTTTGATAATGTAAATATAAATAAAAAGATATTAATGATTTTACCAAAATAAGTGATACACAATATTGGCACTAAAACTAGGCATTAACTTACCGGGATTACCGCTGTAACTAGATTACATCAAATTCGTAATTTTTTCATGGGACAATGTGTACGTTTATCAATACAATCACAGAAAACGTCCAGGAATGTTCTATATCACAATTTAATAAAAAAATGTAAAAAAGCTTTTGGGTGTCAAAGGTTATTACCACTTTAACACATTTGTAAATGATAACACGCCTTATGAATGAAATGTTCTGTTCAATCTATTTCAAAATATCATTGCCACTAGTAAAGGTTGTTATAGAACAAAAAATAGAAAGTCCCGTTGAGTTTCTTGCGTCTTTACTTCTCAGGTCTGAAACATTAACTTTAGTGAGCCGAGGGGACATTATTTATTTATTGTTTTTAAAAAGCCTATAACTTCATGTTTTATATAATAAAATTATTTGACTTTGACTTTGACTTAAAATTCAGTTAGATATTGTCCATTCATGCCATCTTCATGCCATTTTAGTCTAACATAACGGTAATGGGATGGCATGAATGGACTGAAAAGACAAAAATATACCTAAATAAAAATAAACCATCCAGTGAGCGTTGTACTTACAATCAGCATACATGTATACATACATGTATACGAATGCAGTTAAACATGTTAGCTGCGCTACGATAGTAAATAAAATTCTTTATAAATTCTTATAAAATATTCGTCTCAAGCACATCAATTTAAACAACTTCTTGCATATGAACTAGCGTATTTGA
Source organism: Dryadula phaetusa (assembly GCA_032432895.1). Lineage (NCBI taxonomy): Eukaryota > Metazoa > Arthropoda > Insecta > Lepidoptera > Nymphalidae > Dryadula > Dryadula phaetusa. The sequence goes on along the minus strand of JAOYRS010000060.1, from coordinate 4,358,383 downwards.
ATAACGCTCTTTTCTAGAATGAAATATGAAACAAGTGAACGGGTGGAATATGATGGATGCATATCCGGAGCTCAAAGCGTGGATTAGAGCCATTCATCACGATATCGGCTCCTTTAACGGCTGATTGCGCGACGGCCAATGAAAATAGCAAAATTTTTAATACTTACAGCAGTTAACGATTGATATACTATATACGATATTATATATTTAGTATAATAGTTAGTTTATTATAAACTTTAGGTTATATAAAAAATGGTTAAAAACTGTCTTGCATTATTTTTATTATAATTTATTCATGTAATGACTGCTCAATCTAGCTTACCTTACCTAATAAATATAGGTACCTAAGCTACTTAATTACATTTTATATTTTGAGTACTAAGTTACTGTTTAAATTTTGGGTATATTTTTATGGTCCCTCTATATTTTTTTAACTACATATGATTATTTATAGACAGCGGCACTTTTTTTTAATATAACTTAGAATGTGTAAGACACGGATTTATATTCTTATAATCTAAAAATATTCGTAAAGAAGTTTCGAATCATTTCTCGATATGAAATATATAAAAATATATTAAAAAAGAATTAACAGAATACGTACATATTTGTTTTAATTTCAGTGTATTACATATTTATTTTATATTTATTGAAACTGCAGATAGTTTAAAAATGCATTGAAACGCCTCGATTTCACGTCGAGACTGCTCTCCCGAATAAATGGCGCCGAAGAGCCACGTTCTTCAATATAAGGCAAATAAATGACCTTACAACGTCCGATAAAATGAGAAAAGAATTTATAGGTGTCTAGAAAACTAAATGTAAAACATTCTAAGGGACTTTAAGAAATAGTGAATATATATATTTATTTATTGGACCAGGTAAGCGTATTACATTTCATAACGAAACGGTACTTCAAAATATACAATTTTTGTTTTCTACTTTAGGAGTGAACGTTGTCATAGTGATATCTTAGCACATAATCAATAATGTAAGGATATATTTTAAATTATAAATGTAATGTTAAGCTTTTTCCCGCATATAGTAGAGAACTTAGTAATGATATTACCGGACAATGCATGTTGAGTGGCAAACTCTATATAATATTTTGTCTTATCAGAATGGTAAAATGAAAATAATTTTAAGATAACTTTTTACTTGAAACTACATATATATATATATATATATATATATATATATATATATATATATATATAATAGCAGCTAGACAATGCTTGAGTGTAAACGCGATTGGTAGTGGTCACGATTCCTACTCGACTTATATTTAAATACATATTGATTTCTCCGCTCTGGTTAGACAAAGCACAGTATTGAGTCCGTCACGAATTAAATAATATCCTGATTTCGGAAGGAAAACAGTTAACGGAATGTCTTAACACTAGCTTATCTCTGACCATCGCACTTTGGAGCATAAAAAATGACTAACTTACCTAGAACATTTGGGCCTACAATCAGCCGTTACCGATCGCTTCGATGAGTTGTTATAAGCACTAAATTTAAACAATTAAAATATGTTATCACAATCATAATTGTCACTTCAAAGATATAATTAGGATAATACATTAGTTAGGAGTACAAACAGATGAACATCGAGTTTGGTCAATCTACGATCTTAGCAGGGTAGTCGGAGGAACCTAATTGTAAAAAACTATTGTCCCCACAATAATAATTTATACCAATCAAACCACTTTATATCTGATATAAAGATTGATTTAATTCTAAAAATGTAATCATTTAGGTAATCGTCGAGAGTTAAGCGTCCATATATCTGTTTAAATGGCAATGATAAGTTCAAACTTCCTTGATGGGCAATTGAATTAGCATTAACTAAGCATTACATTCGCTTCATTGTCCCTATAAAATATATATCGTTCAAGTCTGCGATGTTAAGTCTAGCAGCTAGCTTAAAAAAAAAGATATATACATACATTAGTATATGAGATTTCATTTAATATATATGTGTTGTATATCATATATGAGAAGTAGTGGATTCGATTCCCATTCGGAGGAATGATTATATTTAAATTATTTTCATTTCTCCGCTCTGGTTAGACAAAAGGCGGCGGTAGTCCCTCTGTTTATTACGGAATATCTCAAGTTCAGGTGGAAAAAGGAACGTATTGTCTTGACACTAGGTCCACTTTGACTATCTAGCTAGCGAAACAAAGCAAAAAATAAAGTAAAAAAATATGTTGAGTGGTGGAACTCAAATCCGCACCTTATCTTTGGAAATAATTTGCAATATAATCATTCATCCGAGTGGGAATCGAACCCACAACCAATCGCGCTTATAGTCAGGCGCTGCTCCACTGCTCCACAACCGACCTCATGTGAACATACATACATAATATTTTGTATATGTATGGATAATAATATTTTTAAAATAATTCTTATAAATTAAAAAAAAACATTCCCCATAACAAGCTTTAGCTCCCTACGGTATAAATTCAATTCGCTTTATCAGGCGCTTTAAAAGAAATGTTTGTGATGCAATAAGTTTTAATAGAGAACCACTCATGTATTTTTCATTTAAAAGTGTTTTCATATGTTGTTATATTAATCAAAAAAAAATTAAATATATGTAATAAATATTTAAGATATGCACCAGAATATTTATTTCTTTTATTTTTACTCAGATCCCGCTGATTTTCGATGTAGTCAGAACCAGAAAAAAATACATATTTTTTTACTACCTACAAATCAGAGTGAGCCTAGTGTTAAGATATTACGTTCTGTTCACCACCTGAACTTGAGATATTTGCGTGATTATCGGAGGAAACTAACGCCGCCTTTTGTCTTACCAGAGTAGAGAAATGAAAACAATTTAAACATAATTATTTCTCCGAACCTATTATACATTAAAACTACGTAAGTTTCAACGTTTGAGGCCGTCGTGGCTCAGTTAGTGTATACGCGGTGGTTGTGAGTTCGATATTTTTTTTGAAGTTTATTCAAATCATATATAGTTATTCCACATAATGACGAACCATAAAATATTTATTATTAAGCATTGTAAAACACATTGTGAAGTAATCCTATTTAAAATACTGAGCTTAATATAAGCGTAAAATGAAAAGTACACTTTAAATTAAAGCAGGTAATCTGCTCGGAAGAACAAGGAACTCATTAGTTAAAACGTAACACTAGCATCTTACACTGTGACTGTTTTATAACTATTTTCTAATTTAGTAATATAACTCGAGTAGTGCTAAGGGAATTATGCCAGAATTAAGTTTAAACATACAGCGCGCTTGTACAGCGGGAAGATTTTAATAATAAATTACTTGTCTAGAGAAGCTTGGGAATGTAAAGTGTATAATTTTACAAAGAATGCCTTCTATTTAATAATTCAATTCATTAGTGTCCAGGAAAATATTGTGTTTTTATTACAAAGGCGAAGTCGAGGAAAATTAGGTGAGGAAAGTCCTTTCGACGTTGATGTTGAGATGAAAATGAATGATCTATTCTATGTAATTGCGTATTAAGATATGGTATTGTTTATGTATACTGAGTTTAATTAATTTCATTGTGAAATTCAAATTAGTAGATTATATATAAAAGTGGTTCGTGACTATATATGATCATTTAATAGTTAGTTATTTTTACATTTAAAAGTTAAAATTAGCATATTTTATTTCAGTTTAATATTGACTAAACAACGTATTTAAGTAAGTCATTTCCCTAATCTTTGAGCATACTCTGTTATTCCAGGCAGATGTCTTAGTAAGTAAAATCTTGTTATGTAATAGTAGCGTAGTTCACAACACTTTAGTGGAGTTCTAGCTTTATTTTTTTTTCATATCTAATTTAAAAAAAAATATTGTATTGTATTTAACTGTTTACGATTTTTGAATGTATTTATATATCAGTATAACTGTTTTTTTTTAAATATTTACAGTAATATCATGGCCGTGTTTAGAAAAACTATTTAAATATAAAATTAGTGAGTGATATGAGGCGATTTTTTTTGTAGTTGAAATCTATTAATAGTTTATATAATATAGCATTCAGAAGGTATAATTATTTTAGTTCAGGATAATATAACTCTATTTTAATATACTTGTCCCTTCCTGTTAACAACGTCTATGGTTTTGATTTTATACAGATTCTTAATAGTTTTTATATTTTTTTCATTTCTAAGTTAAGGAGCGAAAACGGCAAATTTTTACCTTCCTACAAATAACCTGAAACTCCAATTCTGTCATAAAAGTCAAATCTTCGTGAGTAACGAGATAACTTAGGAAATAGAAGTTAAGTTGCTTTACGCTTCTTACTTTTCTAAACGATATTTTAGTATGTTTTTGTTTGAACTGTATATTATATGTACTTAACTCTAGTACTATGAACTATTTGCGTAAAATTAGCTTTTAATTATTGTCCATTTTATGCAAGACGTTATTGCATCGAGGTAACTTGTTATCCTTCACGTAGCATAAACATATAAACAGAATCACAATGGCTCGAAGTCGAGACTGGAGGAAGTCAAACATTCGATTGTCGAATGGTGGTTCCCATGTAAACATCTTGGCTCTGGTAAACATTTCGCATAATACGTGCTTCATCAGTTGCAGTCGGCTATATAAGGCAGTACGTCTCGAGACGCTACTCTTATTGAATCAGTAACTTAATTAAATTTAAAAGTTAATTTCAATTTAAAGGTTACCTTAACAAATTTAATGACAAAATTGTTTTGAAAGCAAGAATGCTTAGAGATAAACTGAAAAGCTCTTTACACATTTAACTGAAGACGGACGAGACAGCAAGGTAGTTTGAGCAACAGAGTGCGTTTCGTAAAACTGCGCCGCTGCACGCTGTAACGAAGCTTGTTAGTGTACTATTGTAGGGAGATTGTCAACTGCAGTGTAGACACCTTCTGAGAGGAGCCGTGCAAATGGAACTAATGAATTCTCTCTTAGTCTGTACCCTAGCTGTGCTCGTGCCGCGAGCGTTAGGTGAGTCTTTACATCGGTTCACCCAACCCTTAAATTTTAAACAAGTACATAATTAAAATTTTCTGACACTTTAGCATTTTGTAAAGATAATATTTCTTTAAAAGTATTTTAAGATAACGTTTATAATATATCTCTATATGATTTTGGATAAAGTCATTGTAACGCAGTGGAACAGCGTCTGACTGTAACGTCTAACGCGAATGTTTATGGGTTTGATCCTACCTAGAAGAAGGATTTTAATTTACTTCCTGTTCCTCGTTCTGGCAAGACAAAGTAGACAGGCCTCAACGGTCTTAACACTAGGTTATATCTGAACCTGTTTTATAATTTTGTTATCAAATATTTAATTTTATTAATGCTTTTTTACCAATCTATTTATAAACATATTTTTAATCTATAAGGCTATGTTAATGTATATGGCTATGTTTTCTTTCAGGAAATTTGAATGCTCCAATATTAATTGATACTGTTTATAATGATACACATACCGTCACAAATAAATTATTATTGATAAAAAATACTACAAAAGATTTGAGTGAGAGCACTTTGAAAAGCACAATAAGAGACGAATTATTATTTAGTGTAAACCCGAACTGTAACAGTTGCTATAATTGCATACAACAAGCGATGCAGTCACATATGATCTCTTCACACTACAAAACAGAAAGTTCAAATCCTTTAGATATTGATTACAACAAAAAACGATTTAAAAGAAAAACCGCTTTAAATACTGCACAAAGTAGCTCAGATAAGAAATCGAAAAAGTTGAAATTCAAACGAAACAAATCAGTATCAATTATAAAATATAATAACAGTGGTAAAGTATACGCTTTAAAAGTAAAAGAAACGCAAACTAACATGCCCAAAAATAATTCAATAACTACATGTCAAGTGTACAGTATCCAAAAACATTTTCCTTGCGAATCACCGGATGCTGATTTAATTCTAACAGCATCAAAGAGGAAAACAAATAAGAATAGTAAAAAGAAACGAAGCAAAAGACAAAAGAATGTGTCCGATACAAAAACGACAGTAATTGCACCAGCATTTAGGAAACGTCAAATCGACAGTTCCCAAGTTCCTGAACAAATAATGCCGTCGATAGAAGAATTGTATTGAATTATAATTAGTTTATTTTTTTTATTTTTATACTAAAGTGAAAGCAATATTGTAACACTGTGATAGAAATATTGTTTTTTTAATTAATGTTCATAACAATGCAGTTAGACTTTATTAAATAAAATAAAAATATATAATCTTTAATACAAAAATTATTTCTTTCGTATAATTATCAGTTTTGTATTGGAACTGAATTGAGAGTTTAGAGATAAATTTCGATGATATCGTGCTTGATGGTTACTATTAGGCGCTTAGTTACATATCTATCTATATTTAATGATAAGGCAGGCCATTTTGGTAATTACATCGTTTCTTTATTTTTGAAATTTAGCTATAAGGAGGATTCAAAAGACACAAATTTTCTATTAATATACATACTAGTTATTGAACCCTTAGTTTACTATTTTTAAAGGGATATTTAACACTTAGGTTTAATTATCCTAATTCAACCCTTCTTTTACTAATGACAATTTTTTTTAATATTATACTAAAAAAGTGCCTAAAATATAAAGAAAATTATTGAAGAAAATCATCAAATTTAAATGTAGTATTTAGTTTTTATATTTCAGTTTACATATACATCATTCTTACCTTCAACTCCAGCTGAAGCGCGAGCGATCCGATAAAAGTACAAACAACTTTGCGCGCAGTTATATATTTACTGGCAATGTTTATGACAAGTTTTCAACTTATTTCCCTATCTAATATTGTTATGGAAAGTATACTCCATATAAAAATGCAAGCTCCAGGGTATGGAGAATAATTACATTAAATGCGGCGCTTAGCTCCACCACTTAACGCAACAACAGAAAACAGCTAACGGTGTTTTTTATTTTTTTTTATTTCAACGTTTATGTGTCAAAAATTTTAATCTTTTGAAGGTTTAAATTTTATAGTACTTGTTTTAACCATATGTAATTAGATGCCGTATTTTGTCTGAATAGAATAGTAAGAAGGAAACATTTTAAATCTAAACAATGTCTGATTTTAAACCGATCACCAACCTTCAGGTTTCATAATCGTAATTATTTTCTAACCATGTAGAGAATATGGACATTCGACCGAATCTAGTGGCGGCGTAAACTGATTTTATATGAAGTTGGGTGAAAGTTTCTTTTTTTATTAAAAAGCTCTAGAGGAACTACTGCGAGGATCCTCTTGTAAAATCGAGGCAATGGGTACTCTGAATACACCTCAGAGCACTCTGAAGGTGGCGGTAACATCCACCGAGGCGTCGTAGTGATATACGCAAGCGATCTTGTGACGACTCATATAAATGGGAAAGATTTTTGTTGGGTTTTATGTGTAATCTCAGGTTCACTTATGAGTATCTATGTTATTCGTTCGTTGGGAAGAATTACCTTGCGTACGGGTAGTATATCTGCCGTAAAATGCATTTTCCAGCGTAAATAAAATAAAAAAAATAAAATAACGATTACAGCATTTTATTCACTTAGAACAAAAAATATATTCTTAATTCAGTGTCAAAAAAATCTTTACTAATACTAATTTACATTGTATGTATAATATTTATAAGAAAATAGATACTTGGTGGTTATTTAATAAAGCATGCCAGATACTTCCATGAATACTACTGTATTCATGAAAATCATAATTATTGTTGTTAAAACATTTTTTAAAATTCAAAGTTATTTCCGTTGAATACACAAACCATTGCATGTTTAAATCAAAAGAAATCACCTTTCTGGGGTTTCCTGTTGTCTTGAAAAATAAAAGGCTCAAAGTGAGTAACGCAAGCATATTGTTTAAAATTTTTATATAAAAAGGCACATTATTTATTTTTTATTTGGGTGTATGTGGTTATTAGTATGTGAGCTAACATGTAAGTTTGATGTACAATTTAATGTTTTTTTCTATGTAAATATTTTTTTATAACATATTGTGTATTACATTGGCTTGCTTAGTAAATAAATAAAAAAATAAAAATAAATAAAAGATATGGAAGGTGAATGAATGGGTAAACATCATAAATGACATACTATTCTTTACTCTTACTTCACGTGTATTGACATCTTTGTAAACTTCTTGTATGTACTTTTTTTTATTAATATAAAATTTAATGTACTACAGACTGTGTCCGTACCTTTTTTTCCTTATTATTATTTATTTTTCATTAACATATAAATATAATCAGCTACTTAGAACTAAAATCTATATTTAAATTTAAGCGAATTCGCTTGTATGTACTTACTACATATTTTTTTAACTTTTGTTAAAATCACCTTTTAGAGTATTACTTACACACTAATGAAATAGAAATATATTTTTTTTAGCTTCACGCTTTTTTATCCCGCATAGCAGGGTAGACAGAAAGTATCCTAGTGTCAAGACACTCCTTCACTTTCCACTGAATTCACGACTTTGCGTGTTGAATGTTGGAACTAAACCGAGTGAGGATCAAACCCACAACCGATCGTGTTACAGTCAGATGCCGTCCCACTGCGTCTGACTGTAAACGCTAATTAACTAATTGATAATTCATAAACACACAAACAAATTCAAATGCGATATACATTACATGTATGTGACTTAGGACGACTCTAATCCAGAATAAAAAATTGACACATCAAAATAAAAAAAATAATACACTATAAAAATAAGGCAGAATTGAACATAATCATGTATTGAGACCGGGCGTGGCGCAGTGCGACAGCATCTGATCGCACGGTTGTGGATTCAATTACCAATTGGGCCAATTGTGTTTAAATTATTTTCATTATCTCACTCTGGTAAAACGAAAACGCGGCGTTGAGTTCCACCACTCAACACGTAATGTCTTGAATATATATATTCATATATACATATTACATATATATATTCATATAAAGAACTGAAGATATATGAACCATTTTATTAATTTCGTTTTAATCATCGGATTTTATAAGAAAGTTTCTGATATAGCATTATCTGTTTATCATGTTTGTCTTTTTATAATAATACATTAAATACATATTTTCCAATATGACTTATCTAATAATAATAAAAACAATTAACATTGATATCATGATTGATATGTATGAATTAAAATTAAAATAATATTTATTGTGAGATTTATTTATCTGGAAAATCAAATCCGAAATATGAGATAATAAGCGTGTGTTATAAGGACTATCACAATGTTTCACTCTTTAAAAAAATACGGTTTGCTTAAATCTAATTCATAATTTCTTTAACAAAACTAATTAAGGTCGATATTTTAATACTTATAAGTACATTAATGAACCAGTAAACTCATTCATTGATCTAATACAGTTAGAGCTCCAAAGATCAATAGCTACATTACTTTATCTAGTGTTCGCTAGACGCTTAAAATGAAAAAGGATGAAACGCTAAGAAAGTGAGGGTACAATGTAAAAGTTGTGTCAAAAGGATCACGTAGAACGTCAAGTTTTCCGTTATCAGCGTTTTGGTTGCCCACATTCTGCCGAAAAAGTTTTCGGTAAAGAGTCTCTAACGAGTTCTGCCCTTCTCGGCGATAGTATTCGCAAGCTTCATTACGAAATCTTTAAAAGGCATCGAATTAATGGTGTAATGGCTTCGGTAATTGCATTGGAGTGCCGCTCGTTTTGTTTTGTGCAGATGAAAAGCTATGATTATATCTGGGTTAAGAGGTCAATAGTTTTTCTTATGAATGAATATGAATTGCCGTATGAATTTCAAAAGAAAATAAGTGGCGAAAATAGAGAAACGTTTAAATATTTATCGAAAACAAGCAGGAAAAGAATTAATTTTTAAATAAATACGAGCACATTTTTTTTATTCGTACGAGTTAAAACTCGAAAATTACGTTTTTATGGAGGAACATATAAATAATCTGATATTAGATATTTTTAAAGGAATAGCTATAGCTGTTACTTAGTGTTTCTTAGTGTTTTAACGATTATTTCTTAATAATCTTTAAGTAGTAGAAATTTGTAAAAATCTCTCTACAGAGATGCTAACAACATAAATAAGTTGTAACAAAACGTATAAGAATTTCGACGCAGCTGGTAGTAGAACGCATGGCTTAGCGGTCAGAGTGTTTGGACGGTATCCAAGAGGCGCAGGTTCGAATCCCGCTGCGTTCAATTTTTTATACGTTTTTTCTAAAACATTTTCTTATCCTAAGTGTGGAATAACACTTTAAAAATAGTAAATATTAAAATAAAATAGCAATCTCTCTTGTTAAACGATTATTTCTTAATAATCTTTAAGTAGTAGAAATTTGTAAAAATCTCTCTACAGAGATGCTAACAACATAAATAAATTGTAATAAAACGTATAAGAATTTCGATGCAGCTGGTAGTAGAACGCATGGCTTAGCAGTCAGAGCGCTTGGACGGTATCCAAGAGGCGCGGGTTCGAATCCCGCTGCGTTCAAATTTTTATACGTTTTTTCTAAAATGTTTACTTTTATTTTAAAGGAGGTCATTTGAATAATAACATTATTAGAATATACCTACCCTCGGCGCGTACATAAGCCCTCAATTAAAGCAGATAACTTTTTTACTTATTGATTTATGAAAAGGCGGTTGTGTTCGGTACAATCGGTTATTATAACCCTGACATTATACTTATTACTTATATATACTTGTGTATTCTAATACGTTTAGGGCCGGATATTTAAAACTAATTTCTATTAAAAATATACATATTTTCTTTCACCTAAAATAAAATAAATCCATAACAAACAGTTAAACGGATTATCCGTGTATATTTTGCAATATATATTTTACGTATATATATATATAGTAAAATAGTCAACAGTATTTAATTATCTATGAAGGTAATTTCGGAACATTAATTTGTTCACATAAACAAGGAGCAATTAGAGGTTGAAATCGTACGGTATGTGAATGACACCTGTGACACATTAGCGTATATGAAACTCGCTGTGCTCAAATTAATGATCTTGCTTTCCATGCTACTATTTGTAGGGCTGAAGGATTAATTATTATGTTTTGTGATACCGGAAATTGTTTGTGTTTGATGTTGTATTCATTCTAGTGTTAACTTGCTTGTTAATTTTGTTAAAGTGTTTCTTAAAGTAACTCAAAATTCATGATATTCACAAAATTCGCGGTATTCATGTTAGAAAAAAATACGCTTATAATTAGGTACATAATGTGTTATCTGTGGTAAATATATATAATAACTATTTTTCTGTTATATATTAGAGGTAAATACAGTATTTAATTAAATTGTTTTTCATTTTTTGAACAATTGATGTGTTGCTATATCTATCCATTTTAAAATATATATATAAAATTGTTTATTTACTTACCACAACTCTGAAAGAAGGGTGTGAAAGTGATGGTCTAAATCGAAATGCAAGATTATGGTAGATAGAAAGATATTAGAACAAGTGAATGAGGTGATATATCTGGGAAGTATGTTTAGTAGAGATGGAAGATACGAAATGGATGTGGAAAGGCGTATTGCTGCCGGTAACAGGGTTAACGGTGCTCTTGCTGTATTGATGCGACGGCAAAACGTCAGCGTACCTGTATGTCTTGCCGTTCACAATGCAGTACTGATACCGACATTGTTATACGGCAGCGAAACGTGGGTGTGTCAAAAGAAGAATGAAAGAAAGATGAATGCAGTAGAGATGAGATCTCTTCGTCGGATATGCGGAGTCAGTTTAGCTGACCGTATATGCAGCGAGGAGATACGCAGAATGGCAGGTGTAAGCGTGAATGTCACAGTACGAATGAAGAAGAACATGCTTAGGTGGTTTGGGCACGTTGAAAGAATGAGCGATGATTTATGAAGCCAAGGTGAAGGGTACGAGAGGTCGCAGGAGACCTCAGTTGACCTTCAAAAACACAGTATCGAAGATACTGGAGGAAGGTCATGTAAAAAGTATGAGGACCCCCTGAAGGGCATGCATGAAGAGGATAATGACTGTGGACGAGGCGAAAGAGGTATGCAGGGACCGTAGCGTTTGGCTCTACTACCCCTAGCTCTGACTACCCCGTCAGGGATAAAGCATGAAGCTAAAAAAAATAGTTACTTTTTTTTACGTATTTTTTATTATATTTAGTTAATTGTAAACAAGACGGTTTACATGTTGTTATAAGTAATTAATAATGTGTCGGTATATGATATTAGAAGATTCTTTTAAATATTTTGTAACATAGAGTATGAAACCTTAGTACCGCAGCGTAATAGCGTCTGGCTTTAAACACAATGGTTATAAATTCGACTTTTTATCGGGAGACAATTATTTGAATTATTTTCTTTTCCCTACCCTGTTAAAACAAATTCTAACGTTATTTGGTAAGAACTCAATTCTCTCAATTGTATTTGGTTAGCAGGAAAAGTCATGCAAGATTTTAAATATATATTTTTAATAATGAAAACCTCTTAAACGAAGATATTTTAAACATATTGCTTTTAATTTAAAAATTTTTAGAAGTAAAAAATACTTTTAATTAATATGATACTTAATTAATTAATATAATATCAGTATTATATGTATTGATAAAATGTGCACGTGAATTTTTGTTAACTTTCATTATCATATCGCTTTTTAATACTTACTACTTACTTTAATTATTTTTAATTATTATTTTTAGATATATTTGTATTTATTACCAAACTCATATATATACCTATCACATTTGCTCTGTAATAGGAAATCTTATGAAAAAAAGCGATTTTCAAAATATCATATATTTGATCTCGTTCCGAAGGATTGTTACCGACAAGGATATTTTTTTGCGTCATTATTGTTGGAGCATCTGTTACAGTACTCGTTCTCTTTATTGCTTTTTATTATGTGATCGCTGTGATATTTGATGACATTACATACCTAGATATGAACGTAATGGCGTGTTTTATCCAAACAAAGTGTAATTTAATTTGACGACTTCTATTTGTGGTGTAATATATAATTTATATGTGTAAGTGTGTATGTTTATTACTTGACTACGAAAAGGAGGGTTATGTTTTCACCGTGGATATAAGTATGTATGCATGTCCACCTCTTTGTTCTTTAGTAACATCTAAGCCCGTGAACCGATAACTTTAAGGGTGTGAGTATCACTGATTAAATAAAAAATACTGGAAAAGAAATGGTGGATTTTAAAACTTACTTTCTAGCTACAGTTGAGTTTTTAATTTTCTCTATTATTACTTGTTTAGAATATACAGATAAAAAATGAATACTGAATTGTTTTCGTATATCATGCTTTTGGTATTTTTTTAGCAACAATACATTGTAAAATATTTAAGTGTTTGTTTTTATTTTAGTAATATTTAATAGTAGTAATATCTTTATGTATATATTATTTAGTAAATGCAAGCAAATATTTAAGAAAAATAAATAAACTGGTGAGGCCTAGAGGCTCTTTAGTAGAATATTATTTTAAATTTAATTTCTCAATTGGACCTCTATAATTGAAAACCTTTTATTAAATATTTTAATCAAATTATAGATACTTGTAAATTGTAACTCAAGATGTTACAGAGCATGAACTTTATATTAAGAAACTTTTATACCTATTGTAGGGATTCCTCCTGAAATAATACAATTAATTTTACATCCTGGCTATGGTTTTAAACTTTTATTATATATTATTAACTATCCTTTTTTAAGTTTCACGCCTTTATCCTGCATAGCAGGGTAGACAGGAAATACTTAGTGTTGAGACACTAACTACTCAGCTTATCGCCAAGTTCGAGACATTGCGTGTTGAGTGGAGGAACTCAACGCCAAGCGTTGTCTTACCAGAGTAAGGAAAAGGAAATAATTTAAATATAATCACTCTTTCGAGTCGGAATCAAATCCACGACCGATCGCGCTTACAGCCAGACGCTGTTCCACTGCGCTACGACCGGCCTTTATAATCTTATGTAATCTTCGTGGCTAAATATAATCTGATTTTTTCGAAAGTATAATGATTTTGTGAAGTTATAAGACAAATTTTAATAACTTTTCAATTAAGTTATTTTAAGCCACAAAGGCTTTATCATCTGGTCTAATGCGTCTTGAAAGTATTTAACTTTTAAAAATGTAATACCCAATACAATGAAATGCTTGGAAGCTTTTTAAATAGCACATATTTTTAAACTAATATGATTTATTCATAAATTAAATTAATATATGTATGAACTATAATGGTATTGCTCAAAAATCTTTTTTTATTACATACACTACTTAGACTGTATTTTTTTTATAAATTAATAGTTAACTAATAATTATCGAATTTCATTTTATATATGTCATAAATGTGGGATTAAGTATGGTTTACTCGGAAATAGAAACTTTTAAGTGTCATTAGGACGTACATATGTAAAGAGTCACGTATATATTTTCATTTCCAATTCAATGGTATAATGTTTTGCATTAAATTTGACTAGATATATTTAGGCGCTTTTTATACAATAGGCGTCTCTAGTAAAAATTTTCTTGTACATAAATAGACAAGCGCTTTGAGAATTTAAAGAATATAAAGAAACCGAGGTCCCCGCACTAAGATGCTTGGAATTCTAAAAGTCCAAAAATCGTTTTATCGATAGCGTCTCCGTAGTGTGAGTGGGTGAACGAGTTCTTCCGAAGATTGAACGCGACCGGCCAACAGTTTAGATTAGAAAAGTTCGTAGCGGGCCCGGGACAAATTGCTTCACTAATACAACAGATTTCGGACTTCTCCTCAACTGAAATCCGACAAAAACTCCCCAACACATCCCAGTTTAGCGGGTTAAGACGACCGTCTACGTAATTTGAGGGAATAACTTTTATGCTCGCGCCGTAATAGTTTTTATATTACAGTCCTCGGTGATGTAGATCCGCTTTTAATCAAACTTAATGCTCTACTTTCAGAGGCTACTAACGACTATTCTTAAATCCCTTCAAATATATTTCATAGAGGCAATTTTAGTTTCTTTGCAATATATTACGATCTCCTACAATAATGGTTGAATATATATTGATAATATTTTAAGTATGTATGTTCATATGATTTAAATAGAAGTTTAAACATGATGCTAATGTTAATGAAGAACGTTAACGCTAGTTAATAAGATAAGAGTATTGTAGGAAAGAAATAAAAAATTAAAAAAATATGGACTTTATGACGTTGCCTTTACAATTGCCATATATACATTGTATTACATGTATATACAAGTGTATTTTTTTATCATTACGTAAAATATTTAATAATGCTAAAGTAGATAGCAGTGATAGCAATGCTAATCCGTTAGAAACGAAAAAGAATAAAACTAAATTATCAGTAGCTTGATACTGACATTAAGATATAAACGATGTTTTTAATTATTTTAATTTAGAGTGCCCCCAACGAATGCGGAATCATGAAGACTCTTTTATGCTTATTTGCCGCCGGTAGGTAATATTTTTTTTTAATATTTTTTTCAATGAAAAATGCCTTATATATAGATCACGTTTGCGTAAGGTAGACAAAACTCGTAACCTAAATATTACGTTTTAAGTGCCGGGATTTTACTCCGTGTTTTGTTATACTAGAGCAGGGACATGAACCGACAACCGGTCGTTTTTATAGTCAGCTACGCTACTAATGCTCCATGATTTTCCACCACATCAAATCAAAAGACCAATCTTATTTTAATTTAACTGTTATTTTTTTATAAATCTTAATAATATTTCTTATAAATATTTATGTTTAGATAATAAATTTCTTATTGTGTAAGACTTATTTATTCTATAATATAATCTTACGTTTGTTCACTCTCATTTCAGTGTGCGTCGTTGTAGCAGTCCCCTTGAAAAATGATAGTGAGGAATATTCTAGATTCATAGAGTATTCTGATGAAAATGGTGTTATGCACAAGATCGACTTGGAAGAGGAACTGGATATGGATGTACTGAACGAGGTCGCAAGAAACCCCGCAAATAATCAATATTTTCTATTCACGAGGTATGCATAAAGCAAATAATATAATTAAAGCGATCATGGCATGAATAAGACTAATTAACACACTCTTGTCACTAAAAGAAACTGATAACTTTGTTAGTTTTTTGACTGTTTTATGACTATTAAAATATATAGATCGGATATATTCACCGCCAAAATCACAAATAACTTATTCAAAATGAATGTAATTTTGCTTATTGTACAACATACTCGAATATTTCATTTAAACAAAAAAATACTGAAGTACAATTCTTGCAAATTTTATTTCATCAAAAATTCAAATATTCTTGTGTATGTTAAAACATTGTAAACAATAATATTAAAATAATTGTTTCAGGCGTAATGCAATCTTGTCTCATGCCCTTATAATGAATAACGCTAATAGTGTAACCTCATCTAACTTTAACGCCAGAGTCCCTACAGTAGTCATTGTTCACGGATGGCTCAGCAACCAGAATACTGATATAAATCCAATCATTAGGGATGGTAAGTTAAGTTATTATATTTGAAAATTCATACCAAGTAGCTATCAACAACAACCTTCATGCGTGCCAGTCTGTCATTCCAATTTTAATATAATACAATGAAAATCTAAAAACAAAAATAATCCTAATGACACTTAAAAAAATTATACATTTTATATTAAACAAAATTATTCTTAAATGCACATTGTACCCCACATAGCATAGTACTCAGCGAAGTACGGAGTACCTGGACAGTTGGTACTTTCTGTCTTCTCTACTATGAACGATAAAACTTAAAGATACTGCCTGAGCACTCTGTTGAATGATTTCTACCTGATATTAAATAAAAAATCATTTGATAGAATAATTGTGTCTAAAAACAAATATTTAAATAAAAAAATAAAAAATGGCTATAACATACTATAATTAAGATCGAAAAGATTTTCGTCACCTATATTACTATAAAAAAATTGTAACTAGCTTAAATTGGGTTTTCTTTTTATAATAATAGGAAAAAATTCATTTGACCTCAAAATTTTTATATGTTTCTTAATATTTTGCTTATCGAAAGCAAAACAGCAAAGTAAATAAAACTTAAAGAAATGTTAACACTAAAATTTCAGCTTACCTTCGAAGAAGTGACGTCAACGTCATTGTTATGGATTGGAGAAGACTTGCAATGACCCCTTACAATACTGCAGTACGTGGAGTTCCAGATATAGGACGTGGACTTGGACAATTCTTGGCGTTCCTTAATCAAGTTACTGGAGCTCCCTACAATACCATGCACTTGGTTGGATTTAGTTTAGGCGCTCACGTCGTTGGGAACGCTGGTAGACAACTCGGTGGTAGAGTGGCACGTATTACAGGTGAGTTTGAACTTTAAATAAAACAAAAATAGTGGACCAGCATCTGACTGTAAATGCGATTGGTTGTAGGTTCGATTTCCATTCGGAGGAATGCTTATATTTAATTTTAGTTTTCCGCTCTTGTAAAACAAAGCATTTAGGCCGCAATGTCTGGTTTTTGGGTGAAAAACAGTTAACGGAATATCTAGACTGGATATTTATATTGACTGTCAAGGCTATACACGTATCTTAATAAGGTGTATCAGTTAGTCAATCATATGTTGATCCTAGAGTTGTGTATTATCGTATAATTCAAGCTGTGTTTTTGCGATGGATTACTATATAATATCCTATTGGCCAAAATAAAAATAAAAATAAAATACAACCGTTCAGTATCACTAAATGCTTAATTATTGACGACGCCTATGAACATTTCGAAAGATTACACTATTCAGTTGATATTATAATAATAATACTTTTTCTGCCTTCAATTAATCTGTTGTGAGGAAACATAATAATAAAAAATCACATCTACTTATCCCAATATAACCATAAACAGGTTGAAGTTCTCATATTTAACGATAAATTTATTTTGACAGGTTTAGACCCAGCTGGACCTCTATGGAGTTCAAATTCAAACCGTCTTAATCGTAATGACGCTATATACGTTGAAGGTATCCACACCAATGGTGGTACCATCGGCCTTGGTATAGGTTCTGCTGTTGGTGATGCAGACTTTTTCCCGAATGGTGGTACATCCCAGCCGGGTTGCGCAACCCCCATATGTGACCATAACCGTGCTTGGGAATTTTTCGCCTCGTCGGTTACCAACAACCATTTAATTGGCAGACGATGCGAGAATATGCGCGAAGTTTCCAGAGACAATTGCAGTGGCGCGAATTTACACATGGGAAATGATAATTTGAATAAGAGAGGGTAATTAATCGTGATATTTATATTTAAAATTTATTGTTATTTCTATTTTCTATTTAATAACAAATATGCAGAGAATAGTATCTGACAGTAAATATGATTGGCTGTGGATCCAATCTCCACTTGTGGGAATGATTAAATTGAGATCATTATCTTTTCTCCGACTTACCAGGCTCCTTCGCCAGATAAGATAAGACTCTTGTCTTGTCTGACTTCATCAGACTGACTGACTGATTTTATCAGTGATATTAAGATTCACCACTTCATTGCCTTGACAGTACGTTCTCGCCATTTATGTTGTATGCAGGAATAATCTTGAAAATTATAAAAATATTTAATATTTGTAATTACTGATTGCATTACCTTTTATTTTCAGAAATGGATTGTACCGGGTGAATACGCAAAGAAGATATCCATTCTAATACCAGTAACAAAAGATCTTGAAATTGTATAAATTTAAAATAAAATGTTAACCTTCGATGGTCTTTATATTTATTGAATCGATTTTAACGTTTAAACATGTTAGTTAAGGAATTGATAATGGGTATATTTTTTTAAGTTTCTCAATTTGTTTACAACAATTCTTCGGGAATATAAAAAGAGAAAAAACAAATAATAACTTTTTTGGGAAAATGATATTCTAGAAGAATTTTCTAAATTACTATTTTTGATGATACAAAACTTGAATTCGCGAATCAATCGCATATAAACGCCGGCTTCGCTCTCATAGTCTAAAGGGCTGATTCTTCTGCACTAGCTATGAGTACTCTGGAACAGGCCTTGGAGCACCCTAAAGGTAGATAGTACATTCGCCCACCGGAGAGGGCTGACACCACTGGGTTGGTGGGTTTTTTGAGTAGTGTCGATTTTAGTTATCTTTGTACCATCGTACCTTTCGTCTCCGTAAGATCTACATACCTTGCGGATGATGGGCAGTTTGCGCAAAGGGCAATTAGTAACTCAAAAATGAAGTACTACGTGTCTATAAAAATAAGAACTTACATACAAACCTTAAATTCCTGTGTCGGTGGGATTAATTATTCTTATTTTAAATCAAACTATCAGAGTAAGTAATCAGACAGACTCTTCACTCTATTAGAGATAAAACTCCTACCAAGACTAAAAACTTGTTAATATTTTTTAATAAGTATTGTACAAAGAAATTTTCACATGTTGATCTTTAAAACTAAAGAACTTCTAAACAAATCCCGTGTTTCATTGTCTTATCTGACATAAAAATGACAATTTCCATATAAATTTTTAATGAATATTTGACCCCTTTAGGGATAGACGAAGAGAGAGGCGTCGTTTGTAGCTAAAGATACACTAAGGAGGACGTAATTGTTTTAAATATCTTTAGCTGTTGAAGCTATTAGAATTATTAAATCAGCTTGCTTTATAGTCTAATAGATTTATTAAATAGAAAAAGATAAATGACAAGAATCTGTCCTAATTATTAATTGATTTTATTTTTCAGTTTATATATTTCTAGGTTATTTTTGTTTTATAAAATAGTTTTTAGTAAAAAAAACCGACTTCGAAAGTTAACTAAAATGTAAGAAATAAATTTGCTACGCTAATACGTATTTTGATTTACTTAAACCGGATTTGTTAAATAGGTAATTTATAATTTTGAAATTAGTGTCAAGTAAATGTAAGAGCAACCTTGCTACAATGTTAATAACAATATCCACAATATATTGTTAGATATTTCAAAACAATTACAGCCCTATTTCCTAGCTCTATATTTATATTTTATGATCTTAAGTGTTGAGTAGACCTTATAAAGATGCTTCTCGAATGAGGCGACATCTAATTTAATAAACAATAAACAAATATGAAACACAAAAAGAGCGTGAAAATAAACTATGGGGTATGAGAGTTTATTTAACATAAGAGAGGTATTCTGTTATTTAAAAAAAATAGTCTTGACTTGGTTCTAGGAACGAACATTTTCATAATGGATCGTATGTATGGATCGTTGAGTTCTTACAGTTCAATTTCTTCATTCGTCATCCTAATGGCAGTCACAAAGCTAAACACAGAATGTTTGTGCAATTTGTTGAGGAGTTCTCTTCTTCCTTGATTGTTTTTTGGCACCATCATCAGATCAATTCTAGTATTTGTAGTGCAATTCATGTAATTATAGTGTTTTAAGATATTCAGAAATAAAATAAACAAAAGCATAAGTCGACACTAAGATTTTCGTTAAATAAAAGTTTCTCTCGATTTTTTAAAGATTACATCATCAGATCTTGACATGATCACCATGGGTTCACCTGCGATTGTGAATAATTGAACAACAACAACAACAATAATTAATAATACATCCTTTGCTTATATTTATTTTAAATTTAATCAGAAGTGTTTGCGACTTCGTTTGCGTGGAGTACTTTCATAATTTTAAAGGCGATTTTGGTTTATTTACTAGCATATTTATGTACATACCATCTCTCTAAATATAAAATTTATCCATTAGGTAATTACTATGTAACTGAGAGCCAATATATAACTTGAAGAATGGGAGCACTAAGAGAGGATTTCTTAAAATTTTCAAGGCAACGGGAAAAAATGAGGCGTTGCGGGCAAAAACTAGTACTATAATAAAATATAGATGAAACAACACATTTAATGTAAATTAATACTGCATATTAATATTACATTGATATTCATTTAAATGTAAATCAAGATTCCATTGAAAATATTACTCAATACATCATCATGTTTATTCCTCACGATTCTATATGAAACAAAACCCATCTATATAACTATAGTAGTTACTATAATATCTATTAGGTGTCAGTTGCTAAAAGAACTGGTTTTCATAAAATTTGTAATTTTTTTACGTGTGATCGTGTTTTTACTTTTGTGCTCAGTTCTTTAATATAATTGAAATATATATTTATTAATTTAGAACAATATCCATTCTAATAGTGTTTACTCTATAACTGAGACTGCTACGACGATGACCCCAAATTCAATCATTACCCAATAGACATTGCGGTAGAGGTATAAAAAATTGAAACAAATATTTATACATAGGTTTATTTTGATAGTGGCGTAAGTCTGTTTTTTTTTAAATTAGATATTTGGTAATTCATGATTAATTCTATGTTTTTTATGTATAATTGTTAAGTTCCTGTTAAATTTATCTGAAAAACTCCTACATTTAGGATTAATTAAAATTTGCCGATAAATAAAATTGTGAAATTGTTGATTCTAATAATGTGTAAGTGCAATTGTAAGGCCTACTTGAATAATGAAAATTAAGTTTCAATTGAGAATAAAGTAAGTGTAAGAAAGTAGTTAAGTAATAAATGTCAAATTAAAAAATAAAATAGAGGAATGTACTTGAATATAAAAAAAAATTGAAAAGAGAAATTTCGGTTATCTCAGGTTTTTGGTGATCCGCCAATTGCTATTATAATTTTTTTATATGTGTTAAAAGTTTCTATTTTGGTTACTAATTAATTTGGTTTCCTAAGGGGGATAATCTTATATTAACTTAAATAAAAATATAATGTGCTTCCATTGTGTATTGTATTTTACTTAATAAAATGTTGTATTAAGAAAACTCAGAAATTATTAAAAAAAAAACAAGGAAAAAATCTCTTCGAACTTGATTTTATTTGAATGCAGGTAGTGGTTCGTAAAAGAAGAAGCGTGTTTAGCTGAGGCTACCTTTAAAGAGTGGCCGACCACCATTTCTCTTGAAGACAAGGTAGATTATGTAGCAGTCATATATACCAGTAAAAGGGCTATAGCTCTGTACAATGACTTGAAGTTTTAAGGTCAATTCCGCAGTTGCGTAGTGGCAAAAGGTTATTTGCAAATTGCCAGATGCTCGGAATAAACTGATAAAAGATATCACAAAGTGGCTGCGCACCGAAGATTCGTATAGTGGAAATTTTGATTATTTACTAAATAATAATATTAGTATTTAATAACAATATTTCAGAATGAATATTTTTATCGTTACAAATAATTTTATTGTTCCTTATACATGAATCGTCTTCCTGATATTTAATCCAGCCCAAGTCTGCCGTCCAACTTAACCTACTCCACTTTGTACGATGCATTGGCTCTTATATCCTGTTTCACAATATCTAGCCATCACTTCCTTGGGTATCCAGCTAGTCTATCTCCAAAAACAGATATATTGAGGTCTTCCGATATAGTTATCAGGCAGGCCACATAACTATGCCAGAACCACATCATCAGGTGATTCTCTTGGAACTTATTCGTTTCGTCATGGACTCTAATACTAGCTTGAATGTGTTATAAATATGGTCAGTCTGCGTTACGCTACACATTCATCTTAACATCTTCATTTCTGTGACATGAAACTCCTGATTGTACCAAGAAAGTGCTGGCCAACATTCGATGCAATATAAGATTATGCTCGATTAGGCGGCTCGATTGGAGAACTGCATGGGGGCTGATTGTTCAACAACTATTTGAAGTAGCATCTCCATCTGTCCTTTACAGAGACATGATTATAAAGCATGCCACGGGAATCTTTGATGCAAAGACACTTTATGATGTCTTTATTCACTTTATTCCGAGCACGTGCTAATTCTCAAATAATCTTTTGCCACTACGCAACTGCGGAATTGAACTTGAAACTTTCAAGTTATTATTACAGAACTACACCCCTTTTATTGGCACGTATGGCTGCTACATTATCTACCTTGTCATCAAGAGAAATAGTGGTCGGCTACTCTTTAAAGGTAACCTCAGCTAAAGAAGTTTATAAGAATAGTTTAGTATTTTTAAAGTGTTATTCCACTCTTAGGATTAGATAACTTTTTTGAAATAATATATAAAAACTTGAACGGCAGCGGGATTTGAACTCGCGCCTGTTGTTTTTTCAAAAATGTTTCTTATAATGAAATAGTAACAATGGCCAAGTTCATATAATTTACCTATATTTTTTAAATAACTGTTATGTGAAACTTCAATTTTCTCGAAACAAAAGAACTTACACCACTTTCAAAATAAACTGTCCATATATTAAAGTGTGCAAAAATAATTATTGTTATTGAACTCTGCTTTGCTTTTTATTATTTATTTAAATATTATCCGTATTATTTGTTATGTTGTGTTAAAAGGTTTAAAATTTATAAAAACAAGTTTGGTAATATATCAAGATAATAATTGTTTATTGAATTCCTAAATTAGTATCCCATATCAAATTTATCACCAATATAGATGGACACACTTATAGTATAAATAATAACGCTGAAGTAATTAAATATCATAATTACCAGTAAATCGCAAAACATGAAGACAATCTTATGCCTGTTTGTAGCAGGTATGTTTAATTTTAAAATATATACATATGTTGTGTGTGAAAATAAAACAACTGATAATAGAATCTAAATTAAAATTTATTTATATTTTTAGTGTATACAGTCATCGCACTGCCATTGGAAAATGAAGAAAAACATTATCAACGTTTTATTGATTTTCCTGACGGTGATGGCGTTATGCATCGAGTTGACTTAGAAGAACAGCCTGATTTTAATGTTTTGGACGAGGTCAATAGAAATCCTGCTAACAACCAATATCTTCTCTTTACAAGGTGAGATATGACAGGATTGACTCATTTTGACTTTTTATTAAGTTGATAGATTACGCCTTTTACACTTGTTCATTTTTTTTACAGGAGAAATCCATCTAGATCCCAATCATTAGTAATAAACAATGTACTCAGTATAACATCGTCAAATTTTAATGCAAGAGTCCCGACAGTTGTTATAGTTCACGGATGGCTTAGCAACCAAAATACTGATATCAATCCTACCATTAGAAATGGTAAGTTTTCTGATTTTTATATATTTTCAAGAAAAATATAAATATTTATTAAATAATTGTACTTTTGAACATCAAGTATTGTATATATGTTTACTTTTTTTTGACAGCCTATCTTAGCAAAAGTGACGTGAACGTAATTGTCATGGATTGGAGGAGGCTGGCGCAATCTACTTACCCTACTGCCGTGTCTGGAGTTCCAGCGGTCGGGCGTGGTTTGGGACAGTTTCTTACTTTTCTCAATAGAGTTACAGGAGCACCCTTTAATAGCATGCATCTCGTAGGATTCAGTCTAGGTGCCCATGTTGTTGGAAATGCAGGAAGAGAACTTGGTGGTAGAGCTGCGCGTATCACTGGTACGTATATAAATACTGCTTTTTTTGTGCATATTAATCTTTAGGTCTTGTTTACCTCGACTTATCTTTACATAACATTATTATTTATAAATTGCAATTGTTTAATAATAATATTAATTAATTAAGAGATAAGATAAAATTTATAATGTAACAATAAAATAGTTTCTTTCAATAACTTTGACTTTTTCTAACAGGTTTGGATCCTGCAGGGCCCTTATGGGTTGGCAATTCAAATCGCCTTAGGCCTAGTGATGGTGTATATGTTGAAGCTATTCACACTGACGGTAGCTACATAGGCCTTGGTATAGGATATGCTATTGCAGATGCTGACTTCTTTCCCAATGGAGGCAATTCCCAGCCTGGGTGTGTCACTAACTTGTGTAATCATAATCGGGCTTGGGAGCTCTTCGCTGCAACCATAACTTATAATCACCTCGTGGCCAGACGATGCAATACTATGTTAGAAGTATCCTTAAATACTTGCAGAGGATCTAGTTTAAACATGGGAAACGATAATTTAAACAAGCGTGGGTAAGTAATATAAGCTTCACGCTTTTATCCGCATAGCAGTCGGGCAGTGTCAAGATACTCTGTACTTCACTTTCCATTAAATTCGTGATTTTGCGTGCTGAGTGGCGGAACTCAACGCCGCACTTTGTCTTACCAGAGCCAGGAAGTAA
Source organism: Dryadula phaetusa (assembly GCA_032432895.1). Lineage (NCBI taxonomy): Eukaryota > Metazoa > Arthropoda > Insecta > Lepidoptera > Nymphalidae > Dryadula > Dryadula phaetusa. The sequence continues at coordinate 4,333,297 of JAOYRS010000060.1, read as the reverse complement.
ATATAATTTTTAATAGAAATATACTCCGAGTGGGGATTAAACCCACAACCGATCGCGTATCATATATGCAGGGATTCAACTTGCCTTTAAATTTATATAGGGTTATATTTGTTAAGTTTCATTATGATTTTGCCTTAAAAGTCGATATTTTGCTCAGACATGATATAAAAAACAAAGCATTTTGTAATATACTTGTAAACATCAGGAAAAGAGGTTTTTCGTCATATCCATACTGTTAAATCTGTGTACTACATTTTATCTAAATTAAATCAGATCTTTTTGATAATGCATGTCTACAAAATATTATTTTGTTTTTTAGAAATGGAATATTCCGAGTCAATACAAATCGCAGATATCCTTACTAGATAAATGATAAGCAAGCTACGATTTCCAATTTATAAATAAAATAATTTATGCAATGTAAATTTGTTTCATTTTATTGATAGTTAAACCTCAATATGTCCTGCGTTCATTTAAATTCAGTTCAGCTGACAGAGAATAACATACATTTTCACATGGTGTTTAAAGAAAACGGAAAAATGATTAAATAGAATATGTTAAATTTACATATTATAACGACCATAATCCAAAATCAATGCAATAGTTGCGACATATGTTGCTTAAATTAATTTATAATTAAATTAAACCTAAAAGTGCTTTAACCTGCTCCAGACCGCATGGAAGCTCGCCTTTCAGTAGGAATCCTCTACCATGGCTACACAAGAATCAGCTCCCAGAGTTTTCTCTCAATGAATCCTGAACGTAATTCTTGTTCCGTCTGGTCCAAAAATTTCATTAAAAGAAAAATATTTAGAGACTTTCCTCTTCGCGATAATAGTTAGTCAAGTTACGAATTGATTCCAAATAAATGTTTTTTGTTTTAAAGCACATGAATATTTTTACATAGGTATGCCTTTATTATACTTTATCTGCACTGAGGACTGGCTGATGAAATAGATTCTGCATATTACTATCCAAAAGTTTTGAAAAAGAAAATTAATTGGTGGAAGTTTTCATCAAATTATCCAATTTAGTGCAACTGCCTCAAACGTCAATACTGCAGTACGATAAGGTCTTGTTAAAGTAGGACCACTAAGCGACCAATTGATTTATCTAATCGTACTTAACAAAAGCCGAAGTCCCGCACGCAAGAACTTAATTTGCGTATAATTAAATATAAATTAACCAAAATGATTAATTAACGAACTATTATATTATGCGGTGGACAGATAAAGTAAGAAGAAAAGTACAAAATAAACGCTAAATTTAAAGATTTTAGGTGTAAAGTGTAATAATATAAGGGTTTTCTTTTATAGAATTTTGTTATCTACATTTAACTTAATAGCATATTACAATGCTAACAAATAAAAAAAACTGTGTACAGTTAAATTTTGTATTAAAAATATTGATATTATCTTACCATCCTAAAGATTTATTTACTAAATCTTACTTACTTATTCACTAAATCTTTATCTTACTGTACATTACTTTCTTATTATATACTTATATTTATTTTTCTGTCATATAATGTGTTCATTATAAGTTGTAATTCAATATAAGCTTGAAATAAAATAATATTATTATAATTTATATTCATTGTGTTACTAATCTTATACTGTTTTCAAGAAGCTGTAAGTTTTACCTAAAATATTACCAATTAGAATTTCAGTGTCGGGTGAAATTACTACATATACATCTGTACGTATTAATATATACAAACAACATTTTTTTTAGCTTCACGCTTTTATCCCGCAAAGCAGGGTAGACAGAAAGTACCTAGTGTCAAGACACTCCGTACTTCGCTTTCCACTGAATTTGAGACATTGCGTGTTGAGTGGTGGAATTCAACGCCGCACTTTGTCTTACCAGAGCGAGGAAGTGAAAATAATTTAAATATAATCACTTCCCCGAGTGGGGATCGAACCCACAACCGATCGCGTTTACAGTCAGATGCTGTCCCACTGCGCCACGACCGGCCTCAAACAATATAATATTTATTAATTTCTTTTAGCCTCACTTTTTTACCGTGAGTCTTAAATGAATAACTTTCTGATTACCCAGCATAGCAGGGTCAACATAAAGTATCTAGTGTCAAGACACTCCGTACTTCGCTTTCCGCCAAATTTAAGATATCGCGTGAGTGGTGGAACTGAACTATTTTACTATTAACTGAATTTAAATATAATCACTTCTCCGAGTGGGGATCGAACCCACAACCGATGGCGCTTACCGTCAGACGCTGTACCACTGCGCGCGTATGTAAGTGTGTGCCTCTGCACAGTGACCTATTTCTGAATCAATCAATTAATCAATCAGACTCATCGAATAAACGTAGTATTAAAGCTTCCATAGTTATTATAAAATCGGCTACAATGTGAAAAGTGAGTCAACTGGGAAGACACATCCCAGGTTTCGTCGTTTTTCTTCTTTTGTTTCTTTCTTCAGCAGATGACTGATACATCTATGATATTTTATAACAATGTACCTGGACTGAAATAATACTACAGTTACTGTTACCGCTAGTTTAAATTTTCTATAAATATGTGTTTACGTTCTCTAAAGATTATTTTAAATTGTTATTAGATCATTAGTATTATATTGCCTTGATAATTATATTGCCTGTTAAGCTAAAATGTACTATAATTTATAAAATAAAAATAAAGGGTTTCCCAATAAAAACAATATGTTTTAAAATTAAAATAAAACATATAATATATGTTCAAATTTCGTGCTCAATGGCTTTATTTGATAGGAAATTTTATGCTATTTATGATTTGAACAAAATATTGTTCAAACACCCGCCACGACTTTTTTGCACTGGTGAATACGATCGGTCCAATTTTCGATAACTCGGTGCAGCATTTCGGCTGGTATGGCCGCTATAGTCGCTCGAATGTTGCGTTCAAAGTCTGGAATCGTAGCTGGTTTATTGGCATACACTTGATATTTAATATACCCCCACAAAAAATAGTCCAAGGGTGTTAAATCGAATGATCTTGGTGGCCAATTGTGAGGACCGTTGCGAGAAATAACCGACTCCCCAAACTTATCACGCATTAAATCCATTGTGACGGTCGCAGTGTGGCATGTTGCACCATCTTGTTAAAAATAAATGTCGTCTGCATCGATTTCATACAATTCAGGAAAGAAAAAATCGTTCAACATGTCACGATAACAGTCGCCATTGACAGTAACAGTACGGCCTTCGTCGTTTTTGGAAAAGTACGGGCCAATGATTCCACCGTACCATAATCAGCACCAAACAGTCAATTTTTCAGGATATCATGTTGTTTCATGAACCACTCTTGGATTTGACTCACTCCAGTAACGACAATTCTGTTTGTTCACATAAACATTGAGCCAAAAGTGAGCCTCATCTGAAAAGATGATTTTCCTATGAAATTCGTTGTCCGTTTCCATTATTTCAAGCGCCCAATCAGCAAATTCACAACGTAATCGATGGTCTGCTGGCTTGAGTTCTTGTGCCAACACAATCTTATATGGGTTTAGGCCAAGATCCATACATAAAATTCGCCAGGTTGTCATTCTGGATAAGCCCAATTCTTGTGCACGTCGTGGAACGGAAACATTTTGATTTTCTTTGACACTGGCTGATACGGCGGCAATATTTTCTTCACTACGGCCTGTCCGCTATCGTGTTGGTGGTCTACTATCGTGCAAAGAATATTCACTTTCCAGTTTTTGGATTATGCGACATATAGCGAGCTCAGACGGTGCACCATGACGACCATATTTAGCACGAAATGCTCTTTGAGTAGAGACAATACTTCTCGAATTTTGATAGAAAATTTGGACCATTTCCAAAAGTAAAGTGAACTTGTTTTTGATTAAATAGTAAACATTACTGAACATAAAACAACACAAATATCAAATATTAAACAACCAAAATGGCAGCAGTGAGCTATCAAAATCCTACCATCCGTATTGGGAAATTTTCTTCATAGTAGTGCTTTGTCTATGGGTGTTTCAAAAGATGAGTGAAAGAAAGACAAATACTCCAGAGAAGAGATTTCGTCGTAGGGTATCGGCCATCTTAGTTGAATAATTCCGCAATAAAAGAACCACGTAAAATGGCAGACGTAAAAGAGAATATCACAGTAAGAATTAAGAAGAAATCATTTCGACGTGCCCCAACCTAAGCACTGAACATGAGTGCTTAGATTGGGGTACGTCGAAATGATGAGTCATGAGATAATGGTAGGGAAAATATATAAATGAAAGGTGAGTGGTATGTGAAGTAGGACCTTCAAAAACACAGTATTAATGACTCTCGTGGAAATTTACATAAAAGCACGAAAACCTCCCGGAGGACCAGTATGTAGCTTGAGATAATTATCAAAATAGATCTATTATTATATCTTATCCAATATCTTAAATTTTATTTTAATTATTATTGATCTATATACATATATAAGAGATATTCACCTATATATTAATTCATCGTGTTACCTCTGGAAATTTGATAGAAATTTTGTTTTTGTCGAGTAGATATTTTACGAAGTTAATGCAAGGACGTTCATGATTTGTTAAAAATAATTACTTGACTTTTAGCTATTTCAGTTTCTTGTGTATTTTTTGTAATTTTTTTTATTCAATTTCATACATTGTATAATATAACCATTTAATAAGTACGTTTTTACTCGTTCTTATCTTAGCTCACTGATTTTATGTAGAAAAATGTAAATAAACTTGAATTATTTATTTGTGCTCAGTTATTCATCTGTGGTATCACTATTGGCCATCTAAACGTTATAAATATCCATCAATAATAGTAGTCAAGTAAATTCTATAACATTTGAATCGGAAGAACGCATTAAATATATTAATGATAAAGAATTTAGTCGCTTGACAAACATAGTAGATATACAAAATAATGCGATTTCATCTGTTGTGTTTCGGTTTTGCGATATACATGCTGACGGATTGATTAAATACTTTTGATAAAAAATATATTATTTGAAAAAAAGATTTATATAAATAATTTTATAATTTTTTTTAATAATTACGTTAATACCTCAAAAAAAGTTTCCAACGAAATAAAATTAACAACTGCTGATTAATTTAGTATTTATTTACGATTATTCAAAAAAGGCAAAGAAAACAAAAATAACTAAATACATGAAGGTAAAAAATATGTTGGTTCCTTTGGCAGGTTATTAAACAATAAATATAACTTTGTAAATTTGGACTTTTATATATACGTGTACACTTGAGGCCGGTCGTAGCTGTAACGTTTATCTCCCCCCCATATAGTATATATGAATTGTATAATTATAAACTCACGCCTTGGCACATGATACGTAACATGGTTAGGCTACATTTATTGTTATATTCGTATGTAACTCAAGATCTTTTAGAGATTCAGAGGTAACAGTGTTTAGAAATTTCAATTCCAAAATATTAAATAATAGCCATCAGAAGGTAATCTCATTTATTATATATTTGTCATTAAAAAGTATCGACTCGTATATGAATTTACCTTCAGATAGGGTTTTTCATATTTGCAATATCATTCATTAACGTTCCATTGAGATCATCAACGGCTCGTCCGAGGAAAAGCCGAAGGCGCGTCCTATCTTTCTCCCACTTATAATGAACCATTGGAGGTAATCATAGTAAGAGAAAGGTAGCCAAAGTTTAGCCCGCCGCTAGCCGTGAATTCCGACCGATCGTGATTCTTAAAACCTTGGTAAGAACCCTCCGCGACGCATCGTAATGGAACAGTTAATGTATATGATACTTACAATGCCTTTGCAAACGATCAATTATTAGTTATCTGTTCGTTAGTTTATTTTAAGATAGATTTGTGATGATGATTGGTTTTGGAGACCAATATAAGCCGTTGATTGGTTTGTGAGACCAATGTATGTTGTCGATTGGTTTATGAGACGAATATAAGTCGTGGATTGGTTTGTGAGACCAATACATGATGATACGTCGATTGGCCTGCCAGACCAATATTCCTTTCCGGTTCACATATCAGTTTAGAAGCACAACCGCTACGCGGCCGATTGTGTTATGTTTACGTACAGCACATACGTAGCAGTTGTTTGTCAAAACCAACAATCAAACTCGGTTAGGTGCCACCAACATCAGATATCAGACATAGATTCGCCACGAACACTGACAGTCGTGTGTCACATTATGCGTTCTATTACGAAACAAGGCACTAGACAAACAGTCGAACACCATTCCGCATTTCGTGAGATGATAGTAAAACACTCTTCTGAAGCTTCTGAAGCGTTCGCCTAAGCCAAGGAGACTCAGTGATGCCGAGCAATATTAGGTTGCGCCACTGACATCAGTCAGCTATAACGCTCACCGAACACCCCGTCGGTGTCGCAAGTTCTATTAACGTCTAACACCGTACAAGCATCGCACGACGCGAGACAGCATCAGCCATTATATAACCGACCAACATCTCCGTAGCAGTTCACCTAAGCTAAGTGTGATACACTTAGCTTAGTGACGCTCAGCAACATTGGTTTATGACGACGACAACGAATATCAGCAAGCCATAAGCTCGCCGAACAACGTAAGTCCATAGATTCACTATATGTATCGCCCCAAATACATATATTTATACACTTATTAGAATTTTTTTTGTATAAGATCGTGCCAATATTCGCCAAAAAGCCATATATAATATTTATTTTGTATGCGGTACTAGTCTTTCAGCTTATCATATATGTTACTACCTTAGTACATAAGGAGGTTGACTCGACTGCCGCATGCTCCCTATATATGCTACGCAACTGTTCTAATTCATGACGCTGTAAGCTGAAATCTCTTTAAATATTAAGTCTGAAACTCTATGAAAAACAACTCGGCCAGACGACGCACGGTATCGCCGACGTCGACGAGCTCGACCGCCCTATTACATGTACAACTGCAACTTCTTTTATTACACGAACGCAATGTGTTTATTACATACTATACTAAATATTCTATAATTTGATTATAGTCTATTATATATATATATATATATATATATATATATATATTGTTATATGTACATAATTACATAATGTTTTAAAGCATACACAACTACAAGAACGCAATCTGTTTATTACTTATTATATTAAATATTCTATAATTTTATTATAGTCCATTATTATATATATTGTTATGTGTACTTTTAATAGACATATTTGATTTAAATTATTATTTTTCAATATGTACATAAGTAAATACCGTTACATAGCGCAGTGTGACAGCGTCTGACTGTAAACGCGACCGGTTGTGGGTTTGATTCTCACTCGGGAGAGTGATTATATTTCAAATTTTTTTACTTCTTCGCTCTGATAAGACAAAGTGCGGCGTTGATTTCCACCATTCAACACGCAATGTCTAGAAATCGATAGAAAGCGAAGCTCTGAGTGTCTTGACACTAGATACTTTCTGTCTACCCTGCTATGCGGGATAAAAGGCGTGAAGAGTACATACACTATTGTTGTAATTTATTTGACAGAGTTTGACATAGGACTATATTAAAACGTATTTTTCTTGGTTATCGAAATTATTCAACCACTTGAATATAAATAACTGTGGCTCTGCAGCGCGATTTATCTTTGCATCAAGATCCTGGATACAGTCATCCGCCAGCAGATTGCTAAGGTATTCCAGTTTGCCGATGTTTCAGAACATTCCCACATCCAAAATATCGTGCCCCAGCATTCACGCCCACCGGACCGGATAAGACTCCCTCGTGACACCATCTTACTCCCCACCGACTTCTGAGCGGCTTGGTCGCTGTACAAGCCTGAGCTGGACCTCCTCTGAGATAATCAGGGGTCTTACTCGGCTGGGCTGGCACTACGTTTTCCCTCTCTAGCCCTCTATCCCCAATTCATCTTCCCTTTTTTCTATTCCTCAAGAGGCTAACCGTCCTCCGCTCTAGTGATGGGATAAGAGAGAAGTCATCAAAGGCACTATTCGGAAACTTCTTCGTTCTAAGTTATTTCTGTGTCGTTTTGGTATTGACTTGATGTGTTTTGTGATTTTTATTTGTGTGATTGCTTTTCAAGTAACTTCTGTATTTACTCTATCAAAGAAGGCAGGCTCCTCATCACCTCATTTTTAATTATAACATAAAAATTCAGATAGATAATTTTTCTAAATGATTTCAGCTATTTTTCTATCCCATATAAGAAGTTATATCTTTTTGTGAAAGCTTCTTTGCAAAACGTTAATGTTAAAGTTACTTTATTTACACTTTAAATATAAAATAAACTATTTCATTATAAGATTTTTCTGATCCAAGTATTTCTTTACTTTTTCTGCAATGTTCGCTATTTGGCAGCGAAGTTTTTATATTATATTCATTTGTATACTCGACCTACTTTCATTTTTTAGATTTTAAAATTCTCTGTATAAAGTAAACTCGTTCGTTTCGTTCTAGTTTATTTGGGCCCTTTGAATGTGGCAAACAAAATAACTTTACTACACTACTATATACTCCTAAATGGTGTAAATGGAATATTGTCATGCAGTAATTCCAATATACGGATTAATGTAAGAATAATTCATGTTTAATTTTATTTATTGAAAAATATTACTTAAATATAGTTCTATTTTATTATAAATGCAAAACAGACACTTAATGAAGTGAAGTATAATTAGAATTTAAAAATCGATCAAGATTTTTACGGACCATACAAATAATAAACGGCATAGGCATGATCAAATGTTATATGTAAAATATAATCGGCTCTAGTGGGATAGGTTTCATAATGTCTGGAGGAGGATTTTCTTCGTCTCATGTGACCTCTTTGTCTTTACATGCGCGGCTTTCATTGTTTTCATCAAAGGTATTTCTAGCTACGTATAAATGCTACGGACTAGTGATACTCGGTCTTTACTCTCGCTTTTACATTTCGTGCATAAATTCAAGCCCTTTTCTCGCACACTTCTACAAAGCATTTGTAGCTCATACTGTAACGGTGGCGTTTCGTAGTTAAAAAGTGGATTGACCTAAAAACTACTTTGCTTTGTGGTTGGTTAAAGTCCGTCCGCACGCTTTTGTTTAGGTATCTGTTGAGTCAGGGGTTGGGATTAAAAAAACCTTTACTTTTATTCTTTTCAAATAAACACTTGACCTAATATTTTATTTTCTAATTTTACGTTTAATACAAACAAGTGAACCTATTCATCTCATTATGCGTCTTATGTAGAGTGGCAAAAACGTTTCACAGAATTCTATACATTTAAAGGTATTTATGAAAACAAACTGAAACGATAGTAACCCCAAGTATTAAAATTAATAAGAAATGTTCAACAATACAATATTTTATATATTACTCTTATATACGCGAATCTCATCTGTCATAAAATTATTTTGCGATATTTTTATGTATATGTAATATTCAAAAATATCATGTAGAGATTTAAGAATTTGATCACGATGGCATATAATTTTTTTTTTTAATGTATGACAATACTGCTAGTCCTAAAGTAGCTAGCAAAATAATACATTTTTATTGAAAGAGCAACATTATGTCATGCTTGGGTAGCGAGTCTCCTGCTGCTGCTGCTGAGTTCTTCCCCTCCGAATCTCTTCCAAGCGACGCGATGGGCCCAAAGCATAATTCATGGAGTGCTAATATATTTTGACTCTTTGTAACATATTTCGAATTACAAATTTGTATTTAAATAATATTATTTTGTTCGAATTGTGTTGCGTCGCACATTGAGCACAACATTCCTTAGATTTAAGGTCATTGCTACCTTAAAGACTAGCCAAATAAGGTTTAATCGATTTGAAAACAGGGAGAAGTTATTGTTTTAATATTTCCATACATAAGATTATAATGAGTTAAAAATAAATCTCGGGTCAGATATATATTACAATTTTATTTATCTAACATAATTATTTTTAGAGCTAGCAGTGTTGCTCTAATTTTCTATAGGTGTAAATTATATATAATATTAAAACTTAATGATTTTATTGGAGTACGTATGAAACAGACAATTTATATATTTGATGTGAAGCTAAGAAATAAACTAAGATGGTTTTATTTTCAGTAAGTCTTGTACATAAAACAAATTCACTAAAGTGAAGAACTATTTGCGTTTAAGTCACAATAATGCTAAAACTTAGCATTCAAAAATTAGTTAACTGAATCATATCGAAATTGTTTTTCTGTTTTTTTCCAAACAAAACGTATTCCTTGGTAAGTAAACAACCAGTATTGCCTAACGCTTTAAAGTAGTCCACGGTCATAAATAGATAGGTAGGTGAGTCTACCTGTAACTACGTAGTACCTTAAAGATTTTAAGCGTCGACTTTTCAAAAATGTATTTTTGCATACCAATAAACGCAATTAATCCATTTAATACAGTTTCATTTAAAAATATTGCTGTTTATTGTATATAAAATTTATTTATTTTAAATGATATGTGTTGGAACTATTATTAATGTCGTGTGATTAAATCGGAATAAAGCAGAATTTTAATACTATATATTTTAATTTGTCTCTCGGCTTGCATTTAAGCACCACTTTTATCTGGCGGTGTGTACATTGTCTTTAAAATAGTAAAATACGACCACGATGTGCTAATTATCTAAAAATGAAAATTGAATTAATAATAAAAAAAATCTATGCAAGAATGTTACTTATGATGTCAGAATCAGTTAGTATAGTTCACCTTCATGCTTTTTCCCGTATAATAGGTTAGTTAGACCAAAATTAATGTCAAGACTTTCTATTCTCCACTTTCAGCCAGAATTCGGAATATTTCAGGTTGCGTAACGGATTTTTGAAATAAAAATAAATTATATTAATAAAATATCATTCCATCGAGTGAGAATCGAACTCACAATGAATCACGTTTAGAATCTACCACACTATATGATACTTTGTATTTATTAAGTGTATTTGTTTGTTACCTAATTATTTTGTCAAACAAACATGAAATACTCACTTTTGTAAAACTTTCGTAGGATATAACAGAAAATTTGTAAGCAGTCAATTTTTGCGGCTTGTTTGACCTAAAAACAATTTGATTAAGTATTCTAAGGGTAGAGAAAATGTAATATATATTCTAAATAAATATTTATTATGTTAACAATTGTTTACCTTAACATCAATAGTAAAATGATTTTCTTTGATTTTTTATCCATATCGTACCATTTACACGAAAACGCTGATTCTCCTATTTTTCTGCTCTGTGAACACAAAAAATTATGTTGCTTTTTAAATTATGCAAAGCGGTAGCGATAAAAGCGGCAAAGGAGAGATCTATCATTACCTCTCTAATTAAATTTTCCCCGAACACACTGATCATTAAAATCTGAACAAGTACGGAGAGCAAAAACAATACAACGCCAGGCACTTGACTCCATGGGCCCATCTGATGGAATTAAAAAGAAGTATTTAGACGGCATTTTTTAAGTTAATTTCTTTAATTACCTTTATTTTTTGATTTCAATAAATTGTAACACTTGTTGGCATATAGATAAAGTTAAACAAATGAGGATATTTTGTACACATTCCTACCTAATATTTATTTACTCGAGTGTATATATTATGTATACATAATATAGTTTCTGTACTCTTCAGCTAGTTCTAGAATAGACGCTCTATTAGATTAAGAAATACGCCATATCCATTAAATTATGCCAAATTATTAAATCATTAAATTATATTTAAAGCTAGAAGAATTAAAGATTTTATAAATAATTTTAATTGTATACATATAATTATATACATTTTAATTGTATACATATATTTTAATATATAAAAACTATTTTACCGTTAAGTTGAAACCCAGAGCGCATATTTCAAGAGATCCGACAAGAACATTAAATAAATTAGGTGCTCGAAAAATCTCTTCTAGGTTTTGCGACAACCTGCAACGGGATTACATAAGACCATCAGATAGCAGAATAGGGAGGTTTGATTTTAAAAATATTTCACGTTGGTACAAGTAACAAAAAAAATCAAAGTTTCAAAAATATTAATGATTGTTACCAAAATAGTATTTATTTTCTAATGCAAATCGATTTTTTATTTTTTAAATATTCCTTTATTCTAGCCTAACAAAGAATTATTTTATTGGTATTACACAGACTTCTAGCTCCTGTTATGACGTGATTGTTCACATTACCCTGGCCTGTAACATACTGTGTACATTTTATATATTTGATTATATAGTAATATTTATCGAATTAATAATTGTGGCCATTACTAAGTATTTGTAAAATATATTTTAATAATAAATGACAAATACTAACTTTAGTATATACTGGTGTCTTTTTACAATATCACTTAACAGATAGGATGTATCCGCGTCTAACGATCTTATTTCTTCACTCAACAAGGAGAATTGGGCACAAATATGTGAAGTCGTGATATAATACAAAGCGTCAACAGTAGTAAAGTATATAACGCATATAAAACCTGAAATTTGAAAAAAAACTTTTAAAATTTTCAGAAGCTTCTCGACATTAACTATATCTATAATCAAGAGATTTTCAGCCAGTACATGAGTGTGGCTATTTGTCGAGATAAACTTTCCAAAGTTTTAGTTACTTGAGTCTTACAAATGAAAATAATTTATATATATTTCAATTATTAAATTGAGTTTGAATGAAAATTAGGTTTGAATCTTACCACAAGTTATTGAATGAAGGTAGACGATAAACCAGGAGTACCAATTGTTTGTAGAAAATGGTATCAACATGGCGTAAGGCAATATGTAATATATCGTTCTTTTGGTATAAAAATGATATGCGATTAATATGAGTGAAGAAAAGTTGTACACGCATATTAAAATTGCGTTAAGGATAAAAAAGTATTTCACCAGATACTTTAAAAATATAAAGTCCTGCTTTATGAGTTCCTTTTTTGTAGGGTCACTCAAAGCTTTATTGTACAATTCTCTGAGATGTTGCGTTAAGTCGAAAATATGTTGTTTTTTTGTAGCAATAAATATTATTTTTAATAGCGAAAGCAAACCGATGCATGTACATGGAGCAAGTTGGGTAAGTTCTAAAAAATTTTCCACTGAAAATTTTGAAACAAAAAATCCTGTTTCTTCCACTAAAACTATTACAATATTGAAAAGTAATATAAAATATGCTTTTTTTACATCAGGCTGGTCAAAGGGCAGACCGACAAGCCAGAAATTAATTTTTATTTGTTTGAACATTTCTTCGAAATTCGGTATATTTGGCTCCATTGTTGAGAATTGTATTACGTTACAAGTAATTACTCTACCTCACCGCGATGAAAATTAAACTGTGTGAAGTTGTCACAGTCAAAGCTTTATTTATATAAGAGAGCATTTAAGGGCTGCTAATGTTATAAAAACATTTCGATTTTTGACGTGGTAAATTAATTACGTCAAATTATAATATATATCTAGTTAAAAAAAATAATACGAAATATGAAGAAAATTATGATGAGCTTAGCCAATTTTTGATGACAGTCGCTCAAGTTCATTTCATGTATAAAATTTTTTGTTACCAACTGAATATTTTACTTATTTTCTATATACCTATTTAAGATTCATCATTCTAGTACTTGATGCTTTACCGTTGTTTCATTTGATATTAACGTAATGTCTAAAAAAAAAATTAAAAAATATTATTCCAACATTCGGCATACATGTTTACCTAAAATGTATTTTTTACCTTGATTTTCTTATTAAAATTATAATAAGGTTGACTGGAATTACTTCATGATACGGAGTAAATTTTTGGACAACCCTTACTAAACGATCCATAAATTTTGTAAATCTTGAAGTGTCAGTTTGACATCTATGAAAATACAAATCAAAGGGTGCTGACACACTCATTGTTAATTCTTTTTGATACTACCTATATTTATATAAACCTTAGAATATAAATTAAAATCGAAATATAAACAAAACATGAACACTTAAAGTTATTAGGGCGAGATTTCAACTTCTTAAAGGCACATTTCAGATGTTTCTTCTATATTATAAAAGGTAGAGAGTGAAGAATCAAATAATTATCATTGTCGGCGAGTAATATATACACAAAAGCCTCTAAGTATTGCATTGTTTGCCTACATTATCAGCTCGTCAAATTATAACAAGTTGCACGGGTTTAGTATTCAATAATTTGAATTGGAAATACTGATTATGAATGAATGGACATGGTAATTTATGTATTTCACAGTTGATAATATAATCTATTTGAAGTATGTACACTTAAATATGACAATATATACGTAAATAGACATATCTACATATATTATTATTTTATAAAATTATTAATAATTTTCCTAAACTACTACAAAAAATATAAATTTATTAGGAACTATATTAAATTCTTTTGTGAAAAATTCAACAAGCGATTTGAAAATTATAGTAATAATTATTAGGATGTTACAACCGTATGGGTTTTAGAGCAAAAGAATCGCAGGAAACTTTATCTCTTTATCTTTCAGAAAGAATAGATAGCTGCGCTCGCCAAAGTTGCATTTACAGAAATTCAAAAGAATTTTCTAACCACCGTTTTGTAGAAAATTCTGCGGGAAATGGTTTGGCTAAACTTTGTCGTCGAAAACTTGAAGCAAATATACGTCTTTGTTTAAAAATAAGGCAATAATTATTTTTGTAAATTCCAAATGTTTATTTTGTGTCAACGTACCTACCTGCCATTGTTCGTGTAATGAAAATTATTCAATAAGACTATAAGAGTTTTTGTTAATATTTTGAATTTCTAGTACCTTAATTTAATTTTATTACGATAAAGATTTCGGATTTCTGAAGTTAAATAGCTTAGAGACTTTCTTCGTGTAAAATTCTAATAACATATAATAGTGGTATTAACCAATTAAAACATTACACGTTTTTCGTTTTTGTATTGATGTTACTTATGTAATTACTACTAATTGATGTTGTTAAAAATATACGATAGATATAATACTAAATATTTGTTGACGATTAAGTATATATAAAATAATAATACTTAAGGAATTTATTATTTAAAAAAATGGTCTTAACAAAAAAAATGCCTGAAATAATAAGGGTGAACTTTGTAGTGTAAAATCAAAGGCAATAAAATTAAGTTGTAATTGGTCATATCAATTGAAAGGTTTTTCATTTTCATCTATTTTTGTTTTTTTTTTTAGAATATGGCATAAGAACATGCAATCAAAGTATATAAGGAACATTCGACTTTGATTGTATGAAAAATGAAGCCTTTGTCAATATAAACGCATCAGCATATTTTATTATTAATATGTTTTAGATTCATGTTTTTATCCCAGTATAGAACGGAAGTACCAAGTGTCAAGATAGTCCGCCGAATTCTAGACAACAAGTATTAGACGTTGCGCTTTGTTTTACCACAAGAAGAAAATTAAAATAAATAAAATCACTCTTCCGAGTGGAAATCCACCCACGATAATTTTTAGTTATTATACTATATTTTAACATTTTATTGTTTACAAGAAAAAACATAACACAACAAGTTAGAATTCAATTTACAAGCCTAGGATGCAATATAAACCAATCGATTGAAGAAATTTAAACTGTTCCTGTATCCGCAGGTGGCTCGTACAAGTGCAATGTAGGAAGATTTCGCGGGGGACCCCAGCTGGCGTATATCTTCTCTTGAATAATATCGTCTATAAAGGTAAAATTTAGATATATTACATTTGCGCTGCTTATTTATTTTACTTTATAAAAGAGAAAAAATATGCTTTTTTGCTAATGATTTGTCTCAAAAGTAATATGTATAATAGATAAATAATTATTATGAAATCGCAAAAAAGCCTTACTAGTTGTGACGTATTGGAGAAATACACAACTAAAAGCTATGATTTCGATACCTGATCGGAGTAATATAATTTAGAAATATTTTCATTGATCTTTACATTCTTCCCTTATATAATAATATAACAATCTTTTCAATAACGAAAGGTAATTAAATAAAATATCATTAACAAAATAAAATAAAAGAGACCGGTCGTAGACGAGATCGGTTGTGGGCTCAATCCTCACCCGGGGAGAGTAATTATTTTTAAATTATTTCTACTCCTCGCTCGGGTAAAACAAAATGCGGCGTTGAGTTCCATGCAATTCCACGCAACATGCAATGTCTCAAATTCGGTGGAAAGCGAAGTATGGAAAAAATAAGGAAATAAAATTAACGTACCTACAACATAAAAAATGTTAAGCGACGTTTAATAATCATAAGATTAGTGACTACCTTCTAGTAAGATTTAGCCACCAATGCGCAAAATCATATTTTTTTTACTTTAATAAATCCAGATATAAGTGCATTAAGACCCTTTGAACTTCTTTATACTGCAGATGACGGCGCCCGCTTTCTCATAGTTAAGGCTTCAGACATCGTATTTCTGAATAAAGATTCTCATTCTCTTTGAATATTTTATTATGATATATCTCATATCTTATGTTATTTATGAGAAAATGTAATCATTCGTAATGGATCTGAAATTCCAATAGTAAAGGAGTTTGTGAGTTTATATTTGAATCTTTGCAAGGTATGTTAAGTTAATAGTTTTCATCTTGGTTTACTTGATGAACATGCCTCAATCTTCCATACATGTCTTAATTCTTTTTAAAAATTAGGTATATACAATGACAATTTAAGTGGATTTTATAAATTGATTAAAATTTATAACGCTTTTTTTCATATTATAAATAGAAATCTTTTAAAACGTTATTTAATAAACTTAACAGATTTTAAAGTTAATTTCAGAATTTTTTATTATTATTATAAGTTCAAAATATACTAATATATCAAAATACATATTTTGCATGAACAAAGTCCCATGCGTGTCCAATTGATCCATAAATATAAAGAAATTAATGATAACATAACAGTTATTAAAATATACAACATATAAGTTAGTATTTAGTAGCCAGTACTACTGATCATTAACGTTACAAACATCGTAAAAATATTATTATGGTAAAATTAAAAAAAATACGCTGACATTATAGCTGACATTATGATGTATTATTAAGTAAGGTTGTAGAAATTAAATTATATTTCAAAAATTATTTAATTTCTTACACTATATACGATTATATAGAAGAAATTTAAATAGGTATTATTACTTTGTATCAAATAACTGTTGAACTAAAAATAGAGATGTGCAAAGTTGCTAGATTTGAGCGAATAGACATGACGGTCCGGATTTAATCGTCTGAACGAATATACGGATGTAGGTCCTGGCACATATAAAATATGAGGCATAACTCTTCATGAGCTTTGCATGAGCGTCTTTCCGCACGTTAAGCTTGAATATTTTATCAATATTTTTATAAATTATTTAGATGGCAATCACTTACGATTGAACTATCTAATATCCCTGTTATGGATTTAAAAGTCACTCAGTTGTACATTTTCTCAGTGCTGTTATTACTCAACTAGATGAATATGTTTCATTAGTTCTTTTTTCAAAATTATGTATATACAGTAATAATATTTTATATCTTGGTTTACTTGATGAATATGTCTCATTCTTCCATACATGTCTTGAAAAATTAAATTAGATACATACAAGAATAATTTAAGAGCATTATATGTATATATGTATATATATATATATATATATATATATATATATATATATATATATATATATAATTTTAAGTGCAGTTGTTTGTTTTATTATTCAACTAGAAATATTAATTGTTTATATTTTAATAAGCCTCCTCGTAATATTCTCAGAAATTGCATTTCAAATAGATTTTTTGCAATTGTAAATAGATTTTTTTAAATCTATACATTGTTACTATTTTCATACTCTCAATTTATTTTAATTTAAATCATTGTCCGTTTATTTTGGTTGTATAATATAATCAGATTTAGTTAGGTCAAAAGCCAATAAAAACAGCACCACATATTATTCTATACAGCAGGATAGGCATAGGGAATTTAGTGTTTTAAAATAGATCTCTACAAACCGCACGAATTGGATTACCTTTGCATTGTTGTTGACTACCTTGACATTATTTAAACTGTCCCATAGACTTACGAAGGTCACCTGAAAGTAAATAAAAAATAGAATTAATGAAAGCATGTATTTTATAATTTACAAAGTTCTAAAGTTAAGAAAGTCGTCTATAAATAAATTATTGAAATATTTTTTTAACAGAAACACTTTTTTAAAATGAAAAAATCATAACTTATAATAAAAAATGGAGTATAGATAAAAACAACAGAATCCACAACCTAATGAATATTCACGTTTTCTACCTCAGCATACATTTGTACTATGCACTGTATGTAATTTTTAAGGTTCATGCATAAAATATAGCATATCGCGAGGAGCAGTTCGGTTTTACTTTGAAATATTCAACTAAATATAGATAATTTTAGTGTCATTTTACTTACGGCTCTTTCTCTTTTGATCGTTTTGGTAATTGTGATTTGTATTACCTAATTAATAAATTTTAGTCTTTCCTTGACTTTCTTTCCTTACACATTTCAGGAAATCTTTTCTTGTTGATATTTTGATCATTTGGAGTAATGGAATCATATATGAAAATCTTTATTATAGTAATATTTGAATCAGTGTCTCGTGGAAGTAACATATTTTTGTTAATGATATATAGTTTGACTAGCGAAAATATTCGGGCCTTTGTATTTAGGGAAATTTTAATAAAAGCTATCCTAGATTACACAGTTTTTGGAATTGATTTTAGATGTTTCAGCTACTTCACATCTATGGCGTGGCGTTAAGTTCACACTCGCGTCTATTTAAAGTATTAAAATATCTTTCGAGATGTCGCTCGAATGTCCTATTCTAGAGCGAATATTCGGAAATCTTATCTTGATATTCACATACACGCACCAATGTCAACTTTCAGCCTTCCATAGATGTTTAGATTGGACGTGTGTCAGTCACCCTGTGCTTAACTTTATCGTGTTATATTAAAGAAAGATGGAGTAAATGATTCAGAGTCCCTGATTATTTACACTAGTTTTAATATTCATTGTATATATAGTATATGATCGCTCCCTTCGTTTCATCTATAAATTCTAAATTTTCTAAATTATAAATTCTAAAATTCTAAATTTTAAAATTCATTGTATAAATATACTTTTTTATTTTAAATGAAACTAATTTAAACTGATTCTGTATATTTGGGTATTAGGAAATATATACTTGAAAAGTCGACTTTTCGAACACTTTACAGTAGACCGTGGTCCCAGGTAGACACCTGTCTACAAAATGTATTTTTGAATACGAAAATATACGCGATTAATCCATTTAAATAGCGTATTATGTGTCATTTAATACGTGTACGGTACGAAAATCAAAGATCTTATTAGGTTTTCTTATAGTTTTTATATATGTAGAGATAATGTTAAAAAATCATATTTTGCAGTTTCAAAACAAACAATTGCTGATGTATATAATGCTTTCATGAACAGAAACAATTTAAGAATGAATGAATGACTGAAAAATAACGCCAAAGTGAATGACTAAAGATAATGTTAAATAGGTAGATACATTCTTTGTGGAAATAGCAATTGCCTGAAGAGTTGGCAAGTTTCTAGGAATTGTGCGGTTGGCGCTGGCGGAGCTGTTAGAGCTTACCTGTGATTTATTACTACTGTAGATTTTATACAAAAATACTAATATATTTTTGAAAATTACTTTATAAAAATCATTAAATAGTAAGTCCTTTAGTAAATTAATGTATAAAATATGTCGTGGAAGAAATTTTTGAAAAATTTGTTAGAGTTTGAACGTAAAGCATTTAAACTGCATGGTTTCCATGAGGTGCCGGTTTGAATAGCTTAAGGGTTCAAACGTTATACGTTTTTTGAAAATGTGTTCTTAATCTAAAAAGGACTTACGATTTGAATTATGATATTGAATTGATTATTTTTTAAAAGTGACTTTTGTAGATTACTTACTTGTAATATAACAATTTAAAATTTATATTGGTACTGAGCTAAGCAATATTGGAGCCAATATGTCTATTTCACATAGATACAATGATTGGATCTCCAATAGATATAATAATTTCATATATAAACATTATGATTTAAGGTAACAAGAATACATGTATATTATATATATTTTATTATATATTTAAGATAAATATATTTATTAATTTAAATTACTTTTATATTACCTATGTTCTTCAAAATATCTAGAACATAAAATGCAAATTAGCTATTGCCGTTTCTAATATTAGCAACGCCAATAGTTCTACAGTAAAGAAAGTTATGGTTTCAGCGAATTCAAATAAAGCTCGCGAATAATTATCTTCAGTAATGATCAGCCATTTAATAGTTAGAGCAGAATTGTTGAACTAGGCGAATAACTAATTAAACTTTGCTCCTAGCTCCGAACCGTGTATCAGTTTTGTGGCTACATATTCTTGGTTTGATCCATTAATGAAATAGCTAATTTGGAATAACATTTATGGACTTAAAACAAAAGTAGCGATAAAAGGTTTCAATTTTATGATGTTTGACAATTACTCGTATATCTTTCATATTTGTTGTGTATGGGCCCGCTCGTGGCGCAATGGGGCAGCATCTTGTAACCGCATATAAAATAAATATGATATATGGCTTTATGGCGAGTATTGGCACAATCTTATACAAATGAACTTCTAATAAGAATATAAAGATAAGTATTTGGGGTGACACATATAGTGGATCTATGGACTTACGATGTTCGGCGAGCTTATGGCTTGCTAATATTCGTTGTCGTCGGCATAAACCAATGTTGCTGGGCGTCACTAAGGCTGATACACTTAGCTTAGGTGAAGTGCTACGGAGATGTTGGTCAGTTATATCAAGACTGATGCTCTCTCGTGTCGCATGCGCGATGTTTGTACGGTGTTCAACATTGATATAACTTGTGACACGCGACCGTCGGTGTTCGGTGAGCGTTATAGCTTACTGATAACTGATGTCGGTGGCGCTAATAATATCTTTTCTGACATTGTCTTACGTTGTGATGCTGTGATTACGTTGTGATGTTTTACACCCCTGGTGTGGAATTATTGGTTATGTGACGCTTTTATGTCTCATGCGTTTTGAAGTATCTTTTAGTGGCGTCCTTGTGAGGAGTGCTATACTATTATCCTATGAAATGCTGTAGTACGTAATGGTGTTCGTCTGTTTGTCTAGCGCCTTGTTTCGTAATAGAACGCATAATGTGACATACAACTGTCAGTGTTCCGCGAATCTATGACTGATAGCTGGTATTGGTGGCACCTAACCAAGTTCAATAGTTAGTTTTGACAAATGACTGCTACGTATGTGCTGTGCGTGAATATAACACAATCGGCCACCTAGCGGTTGTGCGTCTGAACTGATATGCGAACCGGAAAGTAATATTAGTCTTACAAACCAATCCACGACTTATATTGGTCTCGCAAACCAATCGACGACATACACTGGTCTCACAAACCAAACTACGACTTTTTTTTTACAGGCAAGGCAAACGAGCGTGCGGGTCACGTAATGGTAAGTGAATACCGCTGGTTTAAGCTTAAGTTTAAGCTGATACTCGGGTGCACCAGCCCAGAGATGAGAACAGTACTCCATGTACCAGATGAGTACCATATGAGCTCGAACCTGGGCCTTATAAAGGGCCAAACGGTGTGTGGGCGTGAAGTACTGTCTCGTTCTGCCGATGACACCAAGTTTTTTCGAAGTTAACTTGGCCTTGCTTTCCATGTGATCGCGATACTGGCAGTCACTCGAAACGCTCAGGCCCAATATACTGATATCAAGCGCGGCTTTAAGGGGGGTGTTCTCGAAATCCGGTGATACGACAAATGGGGTTTTTTTAGTGGTTAACGCGAAAACTTATGTCTTCAGGGGGTTGAACTGAACCAGGTTCCTTTTACCCCAGGAAGAGGCATTGTCAAGGCATGCCTCGATGAAAGACACAATTTTTTTTCGGCACTTGTCGACGTTTTCCGAAGAAAGACCTGCACGGCCGGAGTAGACGGCGTCCACCGTGCTGTCGTCTGCATAACAATGGATGCTAGGCTCCTCTAAGAAATCATTGATATACAGTAGGAACAGTGTTGGGGACAGCACACAATCCTGGGGGACGCCAGCTTTCACGGTCATTAATTGAGAGCAAAAACCGTCGATAGCGACCTTTATGCTACGCAAAGTGAGGACCACTTGCATAATTTCTCGGGAAGCCCATACGATTCAAGTTTGGTAAAAAGCACCCTGTGCCACACTAGATCGAAGGCCTTCGCCATGTCCAGACTAACTGCCAGGCCCTCGCCCCTGCTTTCAGTAGCAGCAGCCCAGCGGTGAGTTAGGTACACTAAAAGATCACCGGATGACCGATCATGGTGGAAGCCATATTGACGGTCGCTGAGCAACCGTTGATCTTCCAGATACACCAGGATTTGGCTGTTTATTATGCTCTCCATTACTTTGGAGAGCAGGGAGGTGATAGCGATAGGCCTGTAGTTAGTCGGATCGGAACCATCGGCTTTTTTCGGGATTGGATGGATTAAGGTGGTCTTCCATGATTCAGGGACCACGCCGAGTGAATAAAAGTGCCGAAACAAACACGTTAGGACCGGTGACAACTCAAGTCAAATGAAAATGAAATGCCATCCAGCCCACTCGAGATATGGATACCCAGAGAAAATAGAGCTCGCCGAACAGCTTTTTTACTGCTTAACTTATTGTCAGGTATCTGCTCTGGTATCTGGCAGTTCTAGCACCGCGGAATGGAATTCCTCTGTCATGCAAAGTCGAGTTTGAGGCGAAGAGAGTCCCCGAGACATCGACTTTCTCTTTCGCTGTGGTAATCAGGGTGTCATTCTCGGTGCGCAACGGCGAAAGCGAAGACTGGCTGAGATTGCCAAGTGCAGCCTTCGAGAGGGCCCAGAACTGACGTGTTCCGGATGGGTATATCTCAAGCTTCTCGACGATTTTAGCGACATGCTCGGACTTTGCATTAGCAATTTGCCTCTTAAAGTACCTTGAGGCATGGTTATACTTTCTCTTTAACTCTTTGACCTTTGGGTCCTTAGTGACTAGTGCTTGTTTGCAAGACGTACCAAACCAGGACCGTGACTTGCCACCGATTGGCACCACAGAGCTAGGGCCGCAAAGTTCCATACCCTGTAGAATCACGTCGGGAACAGCAGCGGCATAGTCACTCGGATCATCAGAAGAAAAGCAAACCGGCCCCCAGGGATAAGATGAATAAAAGGTACGCATCCCATCCAAATCCGCTGACTTATAAAGCCAAACGCGACGGGTTGCGGGTGTTCTGCAACTACCACGTTTAATAGACACCATACTCCGTATCAGGCAGTGGTCAGAAGATAACAAAGAGGCACCGACCTTAACCTGATATTGTTCTGGATGTGAAATCTGCAGAAGGTCCAGTAAGGAGGCATTGTGGCTGTCCACATCTGGGACTCGCGTAGGCGAATTAACCAATTGGGATAGTTCATTTGCCATAGCAAAGGCAACACAGCCCACCCTGCGTAGTCGGTAGTGCGTGATGTAAGCCAATCGACATGGTGCGCATTAAAAGCGCCATGTATCACGACCTCGGCAGAGGGTAGCTGGGACAATATATCGTCCATAGCCGATTGTATGTGCTCCAAATGTCGATCCGTTTCTGCATTACCACTATGGGACCTGTACAAGCATGCGCAGATTCAGACGCGATCATCTGAATCAATACCTGAAGCCAGATAGTAGACAGGCCCCGACTTTAAAAATTAGCAAGGCGACGAGAGCTCAGGTCCTCCCTCACGAACACAGCGACCCCGGCGTGACGCACACAATTATGGTCTATTTTGTAGCCGGGGTATTGTAGATAGACTATGTCGCTTGGTCGGGCAATTTGAGTCTCCGACAGAAATAATAAAGCCTGCCGTACCGTGCCAAAATGGTGGTGGATGGCATTCAGGTTGGAATGTGGTCTACATTATAAACCTAATAATACATACATACATTATAACCTAATAAGGCCTAATGTTACAAAAATCCACGTTAAGTGTGGAAGGGGCTGCCGTGAAGCTGCTGCCGCGGCGGTATGTTTGAGACCGGTCGTGGCGCAGTGTGACCGTATCTGACTGTAAACGCGACCGGTTGTGGGTTCGATCCCCACTCGGGGTAGTGATTATATCTAAATTATTTTCACTTCTTCGCTCTGGGAAAGACAAAGTGCGGCGTTGAGTTCCACCGCTCAACACGCAATGTCTTGACTTCAGTGTTTTGACACTAGGTATTTTCTGTCTACCCTACTATGCGGGTTAAAAGCGTGAAGCTAAAAAAAAGAAAAATACCTTAACTGTTCCATTGCGTTGCGTTTAACGTTTTAAGAATCACGGTCAGTCGAAATTCATGGCTAGTGGCGGGGCGGGGCCGCTATGGCTATATTTTCTCCTACTATGATCCTCCATTATAAGTGAGAGAAAGATAGGATGCGCCTCCGGCTTTTCCTTGGACGAGCCGTTGGTGATCTCAATTTACAGTTAATGAATGATATTACAAATATGAAAAACCCTATCTGACGGTGAATAAATTCATACATGAGTCGATTCCTTTTGAAGGCAAATATATAACATAAGAGATTACTTTCTGATGGCTAATTATATAAATTTAATATATTCCAATTGACATTTCTTAACATTGTTACCTCTAAATCTCTAAAAGATCTTGAGTGACGTGTCATGACCAATGACAAGACATGATTTTATAAATAAAGTATTTATATATACTTTATGTTGGGTGAAACGTTACAGTCTAATTATAAAAATGATCTTTGTGAATTTCATTCCCACTCGAGAGAATGATTATATTTAAATAATTTTTCTATCCTCGATCTGGTAAGACAAAGCGGCGTTAAACTCTGCCACTGAACATACAATATTTAGAATTTGGCAGATAGCGGAGTACGTAGCGTTTTGGCACTAGGTAATTTCTGTCTACCCTACAATCGACATCCTGATCGATCAATTCAATTAAAGCGTGAAGTCAAAAAAATCATATCTACATCAAACAATCTATTTCATATGAAAAATAAAGTTGTACAAAGCAATCGAAAGTAATGCTAATTTAGTAGTACTGATTTATTTTTTCTGAAGTATTCTATTGATGATATTTTTTTATTGTATATATTTTTAAAATACCCAGATAAAATATATTAAAAAAGTAATAAGAACGTCAAAGTCAGAAAAAAGATTGCACGGAACATAAGCAGCCTTTTCAAAAGTTTACGAGTAAAAATGTGTTCTATAGCTTCACTTGGCAACTTATGTAAATACATGGAATAAAACAAGACAATTATACAAAAGAGGAGGGTTGATATTTCCTAATAATGGAAATAATCTACTTATTATACTAGATATGAATTTATTTTTTCCATATCGGCTAAAAAATATGGACTCCCAGTATAAAGTTAGGTGTTTCCTTTACTTTATAAGCGTAAAGCTATAAAAACATAACATTAATAAAATAAATTTCATAAAGAACTAATGTATATTTTTTTACTTTTTATCCCGTATAGCAAGGTAGATAGAAAGTATGAAGACACTCCGTACTTCACTTTCCAACGAATTCAAGACATTGCGTGTTGAGAGGTGGAACTCAATGCCGCACTTTATATTACCAGAGCGAGGAAGCGAAAATAACATATTTTATATAAAATTAAAACTATTTTCAATATTTTTTCTATATATTCATCAATATATTGAGGCCCTTGCGGCTGTTTCCAATATATGTAATTATAATAAAATTATGTTAAAATATATCGGATTTAAATTCGTCATAATCCTTGCCGGTATATCTCCTATCCGTACTGGAATTAGAGTTTCATTGAGCGTCGCAAATACGCCTTTAATACCGTGATAACCCTCTGGTGAAATCAAAAGCATGCATGCTGCAAATACTGTGTTGGTTGCTATTTCTAAAATAGACACCTATACATTCCATGAGAGATATAAATTTTAGTGGAAATTCATGTAATAGTAAACAAATAATTATGTTTATACATATAATAAAAATGTAACTGATAGCTGTTGTGAAAGTTATGTAAAAAGGAAAGAAATGAAGATATTTATTTATGTAATTGAACTCATAACAATTATTTAAATTTAAATTTTATCTGTTCGTCTGTGCGTTTGTGAAAGTTCATGTCCGAAACAGCTTAATCTGTTTAAGTACAGTTTTCGCTATTAGATTTTGATAAGCTTCCCTTAAAGTTTAGTGCTTACTTTATTTTAATCGGGTCATAAATAAGAAAATTATATTTGTTTAAAGTATTTTTTTTAACCAAATAACCAAAATTAACTCTTCCTCGCAGAAAAGTTGCCTACATTCACTAGAAGTATAATATAATATAATATTATAGTATATAAATCAAATAGATTAATTCGCAAAGACAATGTCAAAAATTTTGTCCGCATACCAGGGTAGACATAAAAAGACTATCCGTTCTCAACTTGCAAACTAAATTCGAGCAATTGTGTATTTAGTAGCGAAACTCAACGCAGTGTTGTATTCCCTGAAGAAGAAAATTAGAATAATTTGAACATAATAAATTTTCAAGTTGAAATCGAACTCACAACTGTACCTTTGACAGGAACATGCTGTCGCAAATGCGCCTCATTACCTAATATATATATCACACTTGTTAAAAAAAAGCATCTGATGTCAACTTTTAATTACAGAAGTTGATTCTATTTTGTTACTTTATTCTCAACTGTGATTATTTTTTTTAAATGAAACTATTTTAAATGGATTAATCGCGTATATTTTGATATTCAAAATACATTTTAGGAAACCTGACGTTTCGAATACTACAGTAGTCCGTTGTCACAGGTAGGCTGAGGTGGCATTTGTCTGTTGGTTGATACAAAAATTAATTATATCAATATACCGCGATCTGTTTCTGAATTGCCATTGGATTCATACTGAGTTTAATGTAAAATGTGTAAAATTCGCGAAAATCAAAGATTTTATTATGGGACTAAATTATAAAAATAAATAATATAAGTAATACGTACAATTGAACACAACAATATTAAAAGTGGAAGAATTTTTGTAACTCGTAGTAGTAAATAGAAGCACGAATTTACAATTCAAAAATCACAATATTGTTGATTGAAAATATTTAATTAAAAACATTGATGAAATAACTTATATCACGGTCATAATGATTTTTATCCTACATGCGACTGAAATAAAGTTAAACTTACTTTGTTGGTTTGCACATACTCTGGTAATTATGATGTTGTTTTACAAATACCTGTAAAATATACATACGAACGCTTAATGTCTATTTGATTTGAAGCTTACCGAGTTTTTTCCATCATTTATAAACACCTCTAGTGAAGTGAATAAGTCACTAAATTTGTTTTACATATATTAGTTTTCTACATTTTTAAAAAATGTATAAATATTTGAACCCAGCGGGACTCGAACCCGCGTCTCTCAGGAAACCGTCCAAGCGCTCTGACCACTAAGCCTTTTGTTCTACTTTCAGCTGCGTCGAAATTCTTATACGTTTTATTACAACTTATTTACGTTGTTAGCAGTTGTAGAGGCGCGGGTTCAAGTCCTGCTGCGTTCAAATTTTTATACGTGTTAATATGTTTTCTAGTCCTAAGTGCAGAGAAACACTTTAAAAATAGTCAAATAGTTTTCTACAGCTTAGAAGTTAATGTCTTTTATTTAAAAATATATAAATAGAAATATTTTCAAGACTTTAATATTTTAATATTTTATTTAAGACTTTAATATTTTTAAGACTTTATTTAAAAGACTAATTAAAACTGCTTACGACGTATTTCTCCTTTGATAATTATATTTCCATCGTTTTTTTAATAATGTCATGATGTGTAGACGATTGACGAAGAAGAATTGAAGAGAAATTTCATAAGGTTGCCTTTCGATCCCGCATGTGGAACGGGTGCAGAATATACGTAAATATAATCCATACTACCAAGGAGGATAATAAGATAGCGTAGAATTTTATAGAATGACGCAAAGATACTGAAGATAATCTTGCAGCAATATCAAAAGCATTTACCAACAATGCTTTTATTATGCAAATTGGATAGATGAGTCAATTTGTTTATTTTGTATGATGAATATAAATTAAATAAAATATAATACTATGTTAGAATATTTATAAACTCATATTTGTTGGTATGTAACTAGGGAAGTCCGGGGTAATAAAAAATAAATATTAATATATTAAATAAAACGCCATTTTAGTTCAGTTCTGTCGTAAGAGAAAGTGTGGTATTGAGTTCCATTTTTTAACACGCAATGCCTCGAGTTTAGTCGTGAAATGGCATATAATGTGTTTTGACGCTTGAGTTTCTCTGTGCATCTCAATTTTTTCGCGAGGAAATCCGTAACGGATACCCTCTCGATAAGACTCGGAATGGGTGGATATCCATTCTGGCAGATGTATACCCACTAAATCCTCACACTGCCGGGTATTCCCCAATCTGCCGTGAACCCGGCGGTGGGAGCCTGACATGTCGAAGAGTTTTTCTGTCCACTTTACCATGCACAAAACATGTGAAGATGGAAAGAAAATTAGAAATATTAGCTAAAATTTGTGTTAAGTAGTTTATTCATTTACCGTACAATATACTTCGCGTGTTCATTGTTCAAAGTCACATTAACAAAGCTTTTTGTGTCCAACTTATACGCTCGAAATGGTGTAAACTAATAATTGAACTGAACATTTTAATATAACATGAGAGACAAAACTAAGGAGTTTTAAAACATTGAATTCTCACTCACCAAATTAATATATACGTTACTATTTTAAATTGAAATAGGCATTTACATGGTTGTAAAAAAAATGAACCAATAGTTCTATTGTACGCTGTAACTATTCATTAATATCGCTTATGTCAGTAGCATTTAGATGAGGTCTCATTCCGTTCTACCAATATGGATGCCCCAGTATATCTTTTGTTCTATTATTTGCTAAAGCTTAGACGTATTAATAAGCATATAAATATAACGTATTTTAGGTTATATTCAGATTTTATTTTAAATTAATTAATTTACGTGTTCAATCTGATTTTTAATTGAGACCATTGTGGCGCATTAGGATGACGTCTAAATTTGCGTTCGACTTCCAATAAGACTAAATGCGGCATTGTTTTCCGCCACTCAACGTGCAATGTCTCGAACTGCTATAGAGCTTAAAGGGTTTATCTGTTTAAAATATTTAATTTTTCATTGGATATAGTATATCAAGCCCGCATAATGTAAAGATATAACTATGTAATAAACTTATAAAATACTATATGGGAGAAATCAAAAAGTTTGTTCTTTTTACTCTCCACATCGAGTTGGAGTTGTACAGTCACGAGCACTGGCAGCTTAAAAAGTTTGTCAGCTTTGAGCAGAATAGCAAAAAGGAAAGTTTTGCCGTTAAGAGTACCAATAAATGTTGTGTCCACTAGATTTTATTTTTGCTTTAAAAATATGCCATCACTGTTATACACAATATTTAGGTAAAATAAAAAGCATTTTAAAAATCGTAAAAACTAAACTGCACAAGGTACGCCACGCTTCGCTTACTAGAGCGGAGAAATGAAAATAAAATTAATTCCCGCGACCGAAAATCGAACTCATAACCAATGATCATGAATCATCTTCACTGAGTAGCATAGGCTATATTACATTTTTAAATAAATAGGTATCCCTAATAAAAATGCAATAATGTAAATTAAGATGTAAAAAAATAAAAAGTGAAAAATTATTGATGGTAGAACAAAAAAATGTTGTACAGTATCATAGATCGTATCACAAATAAATCCGCAATGTTAAATGTCCAACTACTGCAGTTATGCCACTATTACTACTTTTGTACATTTTAGATGTCGAAAAAAAGGTTACAAGGATTAATCCTTACCCTATTTAAAAAATAAGTAAAATACTTTTTAAATTATTAAAATCGGACATTCCATTCAAAAGATATAACGAATTTAAAAATGTCAATCTAAACAAAATAATTAATGTAATAGTAAAACAATGCGGCGTATGTAGTCCCGCGCACGTAGTGGGTGACTACAGGGTGAGGGGGAGGAGGCCCTTAGTTAGTGGACGAAACCGCGATTAAATGTTTTGAGTTTTCAAAATGCATTTTTCATTACAGTTAAAAAGTGATCTTCTATATTCTATTTACAATCTCTTATATATTTTTATTATTCCATTAAGATTTTATTATTATATTCATACTTTCTAATATATTTTATTATTCATAAGTATTTACATCCGTCGTCGGTCGTGGCGCAGTGGGACAGCATCTGACTGTAAACGCGATCGGTTGTGGGTTCGATCCCCACTCGGGGAAGTGATTATATTTAAATTATTTTCATTTCATCGCTCTGGCAAAAAGACAAAGTGCGGTGTTGAATTCACCACTCAACACGCAATGTCTCGAATTCGGTGGAAAGTGACACTAGGTACTTTCTGTCTACCCTGCTATGGATAAAAGCTTTAATCTATAAAAAATAACAAAAATTACATTTTAACAGTTATCTATCAAAAGTTATTTTTAGAATTACCTTTCCTAGCCTATGTCATTACTTATTATTTTCTGTGACTTAAATAAAAGTTTCATCTACACCCAGTAGTTCCTAAACGATACCATTCATACCTCTGTATTAATTCTTATCCTATTAAATATTAAATTATATTTACTTACTAGCCGCGACTTCGTCCGCGTGGGATTTAACATCTCTGGATCTTTATTTTGAATTCTAACATATATTCTATTTAAATGTACAGATAGAGATAAAAAATATTTTAAAAGAGTAGAAAAGTGTATGAACATGAAATATTTATCAAAAATTTCAATTGAAATATTAATATATGGGTAGTAGAAGCTAAAAAATTACTTAATAGAATTTTTGTCTGTGTCTTTCTTTAAAAAGACTTGCACATACTTGTCTTTTTGTTTGTTAGTTTTGCTACAATCTCGCAAAAACTACTGCAAGGAATTAAATTTATATTAACATGGTAATAGCTTTTTGTCTAGAGGTATATATATATATATATATCTTCTCTGCGACACCGGGTAGGGCACTACAAATCAAACGTATTCTTAAACATAAGCCCAGAGGCATCTATTAAGAATTATAACATTAAAAAGGGAGTCTTAGCAAGTACTACGCTGTTACCGCTTCCATCGCATGGAGGTACTCCTGGCGTATGTCATAATTATGTTTACCATTTTTTTGTCAGTAAGTTGGAAATAGGTGTAAACACCTTAATAAACTAAAACGTATCAACGTAGTCTCGCGCAATTACCTGTTAAAAAATTAATGATGCTAGTAAAGTATATTTATCATAAATTTCAAAGATTATATTTTAAATACTCAGGTAAATAATAACGTAGAACCAGTCAAAAGTTCTTTTCTAAGGTATTATATTCATATCTCTTAAGTTGAATAAGCGGGGCTGCTAGGGTTCCACATCACGTACTCCAGACCTTTGCTCATCATGCAGACCAACTTTGCCTAAGGCGCTATATATATATATATATATATATATATATATATATATATATATATATATATATATATATATATATCTATTCCATGGCTATAGTTCCACAGCATAGACTAAGAACTTCAAAATAAATTATAGCCTATATGTTACCAAGGTCTAATAGCTAAATAACAAAAGAAGTTACATCGAAATTCGTCCAGTAGTTTTTGTGTGAAAGACGAACAACAGTCTGACAAAAATTTCAAAAATCATGTTTTTGGTTTCTGCTACTTATACAAAAACCTCTATGAGTATTTTTTACATTACATTTTATGTACAGTAATGAGTCCTAGAGTTTTATTATATACAGATTACTATTTTTTTTATTATATTCTATGTACAGTAATGAGTCATCCTACAGTTTTATTGTATACAGATTACTATTTAAATTATAAAAATTGGACATCCTATTTAAAAGATATGTCGAATTTAAAAATATCGATCTAAATAACACAATGAGGTGTGGGGAGAAAGGGGCATCGATATCTGTGAATTAGGTACCTATGCAGTAGGTGCAACTTAAATTGAATGTTTAGAGTTTGAAGATTTCACAGCACGTTATCCGTTCCATTTAAAAAGCTATATATTATTTTATTGATATATTCGCTTACTTCATCGCATACAAGGTTCAAATTTGCCATTTTCCTTGCTCTAAAAGAGATTTAAATATGCGAAAATCTGAGCAAGAAATAAAAAAATTAGAAATCTAAACTAAATTTAAGTAACAAATAGAAAATTGCGTCCTGTCATCTGTCATTAAAATCTCTTACCTGTCATGCAAAAATGACAGACATTCACAAAATATAAAAGGAAAGTTACAAGCCCTATGACGTCCTTTTAGAGAAGAAAATTTTAAATGATGCCGAACTATTGACTGTGGAGTGCGGTGTGTGAATAATTTGAAAATTTATTACTTACCTGACCATCGATATTTCTCAGCGTTAGGAATGAAATAGAATACCATAAATTGTCATTAAATCCGGATAGCGTAATAGTTTACGGGTTGCCTAGCTACAGTGTAAGAGAATTTCTATATAAACTGTAACAAGTTACTACCACATGAATATGAAAATTTGTTGTTTTGTGTTGCTTTTGAAATAGGGGGTTAATTTATGAAAATAATTAGGAAAAAATTATAGTCACAATTTTAGTAATGTATTTATAACCAAGGAGAGAACCTGATGCGGAACCTGATTTCTCGAAAAGTAGGTTTCATACACAATAAAGTTGCTGACAATAAATATAAATCATAGTTTGTATAGAGTACTTCAATTCATAAAACACAAAAAGAATATAATTTAGTATATAAAATATTGAATGTTTCATGCATCAGAAAATTGTTTTTCTATTCACAATGTCAGTCGGGGTTCATGTTGGTATTAAAAACTTTTTAATTTTGTATATTTCAATTTATCGTAGACAAGAAGCGCCACTGAAATGGTAGCGAATTTGGATGTTTTTTATAATACTAAAAAGATAATATATTGACATAAGCATTTATGTCTGTATGTACATATGTATAAATAGAGGTCATGGAATCTAACAATATCTGACTGTCAACGCAATGGTTGTGTTTCGATTCCCACTAGAACAAAAAGATTTTATTTAAATAATTTTAATTTTCCTATATTGGTATGGTGAAACACGATGTTGAGTTTCGATGGTCACTATTCTATGTCCTATAATTCAGGCGGGAAACTTAACACTAGGTTTTCTCCTCCTACACTTCTACGTGTGAAGTTGTTTATTTTTTTTCAATATCAGCTTCATGCTTTATCCCGAATATGCTTTGCAATAGGCAGAAACAATCTTGTGTCAAGATAATCCGTTGACTACTTTCTCAATGAAACTCAGATATGACGTGTTAAGGCGCGGAACTTAACGCGGTACTTTGTCTTACTAGAGACGAGAAATAAAAAATGAAAATTTTCCAATATAAACGTAACGTAACGTAACGTTATATAAAAATACGTTTTTATATAAGTGTAAAACCAATAATCCTTGTTAGATATGCCGTCGTCAACCTTGACCGTCCTGCGACATAAAACGCCCTAAGCCTCGAGAATTCGTTTATCTCATAAAGTTCTGACTATATCAACTGTACTTTTTCCCTTAGATAAAAAGCGGTAAAAGGTTGTAAAATACACTTACGTCGGTTTATGTTACATACCATTCATAATTTCATGATTCTTGATGATAATGTATATAAAGTGATTTTGTAATTTATATAAAATACTGATTGTACGCTTTATCCCGCATGGCCGGGTAGACAGAAAGTACCTAGTATCAAGACATGGTCTGTAATTCGCTTTCCACCGAATTCGAGACATTGCATTTTGAGTGATGGAACTCAACGTCGCACTTTGTCTTACTAGAGCGAGAAAGTGGAAATATTTTTAAATATAATCAATTCGATGAGTGGGAATCGCACCTACAACCGATCGCGTTTACAGTCAGACGCTGTCACATTGCGCCACGACGGGCCTCGTACAAATGCATACAGGTATAGTTTACAAAAGGCCCTAATGAATGTTATTTAAATTAATACGAATAACAAAATATAAAATTATATTCCATTTGTCTTAAAATTTTACTAAGACAGTTTTATAAGCTCATGACGTGCAAAAGCCAGTATTTGATTTTTAAAATATAAATTTTGAGACGACCTCCGATCGTAAACACTATGGGTTAGGGGTTCGATTTTAAAAAATATTTTCTTTTCTCCC
This sequence comes from Dryadula phaetusa, assembly GCA_032432895.1. NCBI lineage: Eukaryota > Metazoa > Arthropoda > Insecta > Lepidoptera > Nymphalidae > Dryadula > Dryadula phaetusa. The sequence goes on along the minus strand of JAOYRS010000060.1, from coordinate 4,299,046 downwards.
GTCTAGTAAGGCAATACTCAATGTCCTAATTTTGGACGAAAAACACTGCTACGGCTACTGTATCGGGAAATGGTAAAAATATTTATGTGCTTTTGAACATTATTATTAACGTAATTCATAATGAAGCTAAAAGGCTTCATTTAAGTCAAGTTTATTAGGACAATCGAATTAAATTCATAAATAGATGAAAAATAATTATAATAATTATTTTGAACTGGTATGTCTTTGTTTTAAGGAAGCATTAAAGTATATGTTAGAATTCTTTGAAGACAAAATTATTAGACGCTTATAAATAGATAAAATCAAAATGTTCAATTAGTAAAATAATATAAGCTGTTGAAAACGCTAACTACCGAAATAGGCAAAAGTGACCTGGTGTCAAATACTCCTTTACATTTTTAAATTTGAAAAAATTAGATGACATAAAGCCTTGATTTACAGACGTTATTTGTATGAAAACTATTTATTCACGAAATATATTCAACGTTATTAAAGTTTTGCGAACAGCATAATTTTCTCCTTGCTCCCGTAACAGCCTTGCCAAGTTTTGTCACTTCGTAACATGTCAGAATTTGATGTCTCATTGTAGAGTTTAAATTGTCTTTGGTATTTATAATTGTTTTAGTAAAAGATTATATGCAACATGGCATAAATATTTTTTTAAATTAAAAAAATAGAAAATAAATAAAGATATTATATTTAGTCCACTGTGATAAGATAAAGCACGGTGTTGACTTCCATTATTTCCCCGAGCGGGAATCGAACCCACAGCCAATTGCGTTTACAATCAGACGCTGTCCCACTGCACAACGACCGACACTACTTCTTTGGCACAGGAAAAAAGAAGTCAAAACAAAAAAACGCATCAACATAATTTATTACATTATCAAGCATGGGCAAAAATAGTATACGCTACAGTTGGTATGTTTGTATTGAGGCGGACCGAAATGAATTGTACGAATGTCAATGGATATGAATGTCTACTCTGTAGCTCTATTGTCTCGAAACAACTGGCTTTGTAATTTGTTTCATTCACGGTTCATTTTTCGTAGGATATCGTATTATTTACTCTTTTTGTAAGTTAATAATATGAAAAGTTCATCTGAATTTATGATGTAAAGAAAAATTATTGAATTTTTTCCCCTTTTTGTTTTTCTTTCTGTTTTTAGCTTACTTGTTTGTGCTATAATGTTATTTAAAATAATAATATCATTTTTATATCTCTATATTGTAAGCCTTAGCCTTATTTATAAACGTAGATCTATCTGTTAAGCTTCTAGAAAAGCTAAGCAGCTATACACTATTATTTAATTAATTTAATTATACCAAATTTCATCGTAATCAAACTGGTAATTTTAACGTGATGCTTAACAAACAGACAGACCGGCAATTTTTTTTATTATACCTTTGGATTCCATATCAGTCTGGTAACATCCTCTGCTATTTATTTTTATAAAATTTTCAATATATACTCCTAAAATACACATATATTTCATTAGTTTCACTCTATTATCTCGCATAGCCAGGTAGACAGGAAGTACGTAGTGTCAGGACACTGTACTCTTCTTTCCGCAGAATTAGCGATTTTGTCTGAGCCTTACCATTAGAGCGTTACCAAAGCGATTAATTTTTTGTCGCCCTGGTAAGTAGAGCGCCATAAAGTACGCCAATGAACACGAAATATCTATATTTTCATTCAACGGAGTGTTTTGATACTTGGTTGTCTTTGATTATCTTGCTATGCGGGATAAAGCGTGTAGCTGCTTTTATTGTTATATAATATCCAATTTTCAATATAGTAAAAGTTAAGAGGAAAAAGAAATTGCAAAGATATATTTGTGGTAGTTATTTATACCAATTACAACTTAGGCTCTCTCACCGCGTTGAACTTTACAATCTGATAGGAGAAACTTATTACCAGTTGTTCTGAATATGCGAATGCAAGAATACTTTCCGCCATATTGAAACTCGAATCCTGAGAGCAAACACAGAGTACAAAAAACTTGAACGCTCTTGGAATACGAAGACCCATTGAATATATATTTTTGATTAATCAAATAATATTTTTTTATTCGACTATATTTTTGATTATGTTAGAGCATTATTAATTTTTATAGTAACGATAAAAGGTCATTATCAATTATCATTGTTAAAAGAAAACGTATTTTGTGATGAGAAATTATTAAGCATTTTTTTAGTTTATATTTTTTTTTTAATTATAGATATTTGTACATATAAATAAAATATCTTTTTTCTTACTGTTAATTTAAGATTTTATTTCAGATGTGAATCTATACTTTTTTACTATATATAAATTAGGAATTTATTATTCTAAATATTTACTTATAATAGATGTTTCATAGCTTTCTCTGTTCCAAACAACAGATTATTTCCCCGCCTAAAGGAAAAAAGAGTGCGAAAACTTTAATTAAACAAGTTCGCAGGGAATCGAGCTCGAGACTTCTGTAAACGGATAATCGAAGCTATGGAGCTTACCTGAGTAAATTCTCCAAACAGTTGTCACCTATACAACGGTAAGGGGTGACGACGGCCTGATACTGACATCTCTAAGCAGTTTCTTTAACTTGCTTAAACTCTTTAACGCCCAATAGAATTTTTATGAAGTTTAGTGGAAGCTGAGCACGAGGAAGTTCATAAAAATATCGACTTTAAAAGTTCGAAACGCCTGATTCGCATAAGTAATCGCAAGCTTTGTACGGGGATCGACGAATTCTACATGCGCTGAACTTTCCTAAACGTATAATATGAATGACAATTTTATTTCCAATTTCTAAGTTGCTCAATACTTTTATTATAATATAAATCTGTCTAGAGGTTTATTAGAGATGTGAACGCAAATTCCAGTGGGTGAGGATTAGACGCCCTGACTAAGCAGAGCCGACGACAACGACTAGTAATTTAATACTAACGTACACAGCTCCGATAAACCTTTGAGCAAATACCTTTGTATACTACGTCAGGATTAACAAGATGCTGTATCACCTGACACCCAAATGAAACGTAAACGTTATCTGAATCTATCCTGTTTAAGGGATGAAATTTATTATTTAATTTATTACTTTCCTCTTAGGGTTTACAATTGAAGATGCTGATTATAGTTTTAAGGGTTATTTGAACAATAAATAAATATGTAAAATATATAAATATATATTTATATATATTAACTACATCCAATGTAATCCCGGTCGTGATGCAGTGGGACAGCATCTGCCTGTAAACGGTTATGAGTTCGATTCCACTCGGAGAAATATGATTATATTAAAATTATTGTCATTTTCTCGCTCTGGTAAGACCACTCAACACGCCATGTCCGATTCGGCTAATAGCTGAGTAACGAGGGTACTTATATTAGCTACTTCCTATCTACCCTGCTATGCGGGAAGGGTTACGCAGTTTATAACAGATTCATTCACAAAAATATTCAAAATACTGTAGGTGTTTGCTTAAAATGGCTTCACAATAAAATTGGGGTAGAAATTAACAAAAATGTATAAATAAATTCTTTCTTAAACAACTTATTTACCCACGTGGTATTAAGCTATTCTGATAACCGAATGCGAAAATCGGGACCGCCGAATTGATATTCATATTTGCAAATTGTATGCGTGTGGCTGTTTGTTCAACCATTCTCCAATCACGATACCTCATACAAACAAACGATCGATACAGATACGCAATCAATGTACGCGTTTGTGTGCGTTCGTTAATGTCATTTGAAACATTGATACCGAATATCGTAGTGAATTTATGCATTTAAACATGACTCTGATTATTGATGCTAATTTACCTTCTGGTTACAATTTCTGTAAAATATTATTATATTTGTTTTTAAATTTTATTAAAATGAGAAAATTATAACATATGTTTTTTAAATTAAATAATCACTATATAAATATAATTAACAGGAAAATTATGTTTCCTTATAAAGTTATCTAGAATTTACGCCATGCCTATATTTTTTTTTAATTTTAATTAATATGATACCTTTAACAAAATTAATGGTTTATTAAAGCTTCTAAAATTATGATATAATACAGAGGAACGGAGAAGACGGTTGGAGACAGAGATGATGAGTTCTTTAAATATTAAATGCGATTAAAAACTTTTTGAAAATACTGTTATATAAATGTTAAAATTCGTAGAATTATTTTCAATTTTAACATTGGTATTGTATTGACATTAAAAGAGTAAATTCATATGTATTAACAATAAAATATGAGTAGCCTAAATAAAAGAGATATAAATTAATTATAGTGTACTTTAGGATTTTGTAAGGCCGATAGTGACGCATTAAGACAATATCTGACTGCAAACGCAATCAGATGTAGATTCGATCCCCACTTGGAGGAGTGATTTAATTTAAAAAAAAATCACATTCTCGCACTGTTAAGACAAAGTGCAGTGTTGAGTTCCACCATATCTCGAATTCGGTGGAAAGCGAAGTACGGAGTCTTGACACTAGGTACTTTCTGTCTACTCTGCTATGCAAGATTATTAGACAAAACAGTATACTGGCAAAATGGAGAAAATTAAAATTGACGAACAATGTCAAATCGAGTACCGTAGAATAGAAAGTTAAAAAATGATTTTTGAGCTCTTTTTAATATTCTCAATCACAAGTAAGAACTTAGGATACATAACGATTTAAAGTTATCTAAATAAATATTCTCCCTAATTCTCATAGACGTTGAGATCAAATCCAACGACTTACTTATTTATTTATTGCTTTATTTAAAGAAACGCAGGCATTTTGTTACAAATAAATATTCCAAAAAATATTTAAAATCACCATATAAAAATATATTAATCAAAAGATCTCCTGTGGACGCATTAAAAATACCTAATAGGCCCACCTATGAAGCTTAAAATAAGCGTTTACTATCAAATTAAGGATTTAATAAATGATAACACGCCTTGAGAATGTAATGCTTGCCCCAGTCTATTTCAAAGGTATTATTGTCACTGATTAAATTGTTATTCTCCAAATTCCTATTGTCCTGTTGAATTTCTTTCGCCGATTTTTTTCGGATCTGAGGCATTAATTTTAATGTAGTGGTGGTAAAGTTTTCCTTCATGTATTAATGGAATATTAATTATATACAAAATTTCATACTTTATTTTACTTAACAGGGTAGTCGTAGACAACCTAGTGTTAAGACGCTGCGTTGACTGCTTTCCGCCTAAAATCGAGGCAACGCGTGTTGACTAGTGAACCCACCGCCGAGCTTTGTCTTACCAGAGTGGAGAAATAAAGATATTTTTTGTAATATAATCATTTCCCTAAGTGGAAATCAAATTACAACTAATCTTGTTTAAAGACTGATGCTGTCTCACTGCGCCACGATGACCTCGTAGCCATATAATATTTATATATTTGTAGAGCTTCATTAATTCATGAATAGGAATTCATTACCCAAACAGATACCTACAGAATAAATTAGACAATAGATTTCGTCTACTCATAAACAAACAAAGCGTAAGCTAGGTCTTCCTTTGTTTAATAAATGTCTGTAGTTCATTTTATTTGCCTTATGATGGGTCTTGTGAGAAGTATATTATATTTTTCTTTGTATAATAAAGAATTAGGTAAAAATAAATTCATAAAAATAAATATTTTTAATATTATTATTAAATTATTAAAATATTAACATATTAATAATAATAATAATACCTCGCAATTAAATATAATTAAGTTAAAAACATCCAATTCAATCAGTTAAAACGGACAAAAGATTTTACTAATTAACTTGCTCTCTTTATTAATAGTACACATTATAATCAGAATATAAATATATTCTAATTTATTATAAAAATAACTATACAGAACAGCAATATGGCAATATGGAGAAAATAAAAAACGATAAACCACGTTAAACCCTGTACCGTAGAATAGATAGTTAAAAAATAATTTTTGAGCTCTTTACAATATTCTTAATCATAAGTAAGAGCTTAGGATATATAACGATTTAAAGTTATCTAAATAAACATTGTCACTAATTTTCGTAGTTGAGCTAAATACAGCAAGTATACTTTGGTATTTCAACTGTGAAAGCTGGCGTTAAGTTCAAATCCAATGACTTGCTTATTTATTCATTTCTTTATTTAAAGAAACGCAGTCAGTTCTTCATTAAGAAATTTTAAATAATCTGTTCGGCCAAAGGGCTATAAAATAAATAGTTTTTTATATTTGCTCTAAGTTTTGTTTTCAATTTAGACAAATCATTATTTTATGAGGAAGTGGGTTATATTTCCACTCGGGGGAGTGTTTATATTTTAATTATTTAAACTTCCTCGCTGTAAGACAAAGAGCGGTGTTGAATTCTGTCATCCAACATTCATTGTCTCGAATTCGGTGGAAAGCGAAGTATGGCGTGTCTTAACACTTGGCACTTTCTTTCTACCCTGCTAAGCGGGATAAAAACCTAAAGTAAAAAAAATACGAATTTTAAATCAACTTCTTCATGGCAGACACAGTCAATTTTCAATATTAACAGGTATTAAATGAAAGTATTATATATAATAAGGATTAAATTCACGCTAACAAAAACCACTGACATTCACTGGTCTTCAATAAAGTCCAAAAACGAGCGACGACTATTGTCGCCTGAAAAAAGGTTCTATTATCATATGAACGCTAAAGTTGAAGATTTCTTCGATAATACGGATATTGTGAAAAGGCTGTAAAGGATCCCATTCTAGAATGGTGAGCTTTTGAGATTTTTCAGTGGCAGAAGTGCAAGTACTGTGATTTCTAGTGATATGTAACTTGTGTAAAGCAGAAGTCTTGCTTTGTAATTCATTGTTCCTTATAAATATTTAATTTATTTATAGATATTTAGTATTTAATTTACCGCGTTAGTCGATATTGTAATTTTCACAATACACTAAGAGTCGAAGTAACTTGAGTGTCCATTTTAATTTTTTTGTGAAAGGAAATACATAAAATATGAGGACGATATTATCGTCTATGATACTTCATGCAACTAATATGGTCGTGGCACAGTGGCACACCGTCTGACTGTAAATGCGTTCGGTTGTGGGCTCGATCCCAACTCGGGGGAGTGATTATATTTAAATTATTTTCACTTTCTCGCTCTGGTAAAAGGCATAGTGTGGCGTTGAGTTCCACCACTCAACACGCAAGGTCTCGAATTCGGTAGAAAGCGCAGTATGGAGTTGCTTTACACTAGGTATTTTCTGTGCTATGCGGAATAAAATCGTGAAGCTAAAAAATATATTAAACAATTTAATGGTTCATTATTTTTTTTCGAAAACTACATCAAACATCACAAAAAAAATATCCTATATGCTTCTTCGAACATCATCATCATCATCATCATCAACAACAAAAATCATTAATATCTATTCAATACAAACAAACAAATAGATAGACAAAAATTCTACTGAGTATATTATTGACTATATATATTACCATATACAATTATTCTTTTTTTAAATATTTTGTACATATTTATTTTCTACTCTTTTATTAAATTAAAAAAACAATTAAAAAATATTTGTGATTCTTAAAGTTTTTTATCTTAATAAAACACCATAAAAAGATATAGTTATAATATAATCATTTTGAGTGTACACATAACACAACTAATCGCGTTTAGATTTAGGTGGTCAGTTCTACTGCACCACGGTGGCATGTTAACTTGGCATGTGGGTAGGTTAACTTATATGTGGACTCTTGACATCACATAAAGCAGATCTTGACATTAAGTCACATATAAACCATGATCTTATATGTGGACCATGATGTTATATGTGAATAAGGAAATCAGATATGGACTATGGTATTATATTTGGACGAGAAAAATCACATGTGGACTTATTATTGTCATGTGTGGATGGGTAATATCACATAAAGACAGATGTGGCTACGTCAATTCACATGTGGACCGTGGTGGCATATGTGGATCAGTGAAATCACATGTGGACCATGATGTCATATGTGGATAAGTCAAATCACATGTGGACCATATGTGGATGAGTATAATCACATGTGGATCATGATGTCATATGTGGATGAGTAAATACATAGGTGGACTATGTTATCATATGTGGATGAGTCAAATCACATGTGGACCATGATGTCATATGTGGATAAGTCAAATGAAATATGGACCGTGGTGGCATATGTGGATGAGTAAAATCATATATGGACCATATTGTCATATATGGATGAGTGAAATCACATGTGGACCATGATGTCATATGTGGATAAGTCAAATCACATGTGGACCATGATGTCATATGTGGATAAGTCAAATGAAATATGGACCGTGGTGGCATATGTGGATGAGTAAAATCATATATGGACCATATTGTCATATGTGGATGAGTGAAATCACATGTGGACCATGATGTCATATGTGGATAAGTCAAATCACATGTGGACCATGATGTCATATGTGGATAAGTCAAATCACATGTGGACCGTGGTAGCGTATGTTGTAGAGTAAAATTATATGTGGACCATAATATCATATGTGGATGAGTATAATCACATGTCGGTCATGATATCATATGTGGATAAGTCAAATCACATGTGGACCGTGGTGGCATATGTAGATGAGTAAAATCACATGTAGAGCATAATGTAATATGTGGATGAGTATAATCACATGTGGATCATGATGTCATATGTGGACAATTAAAATCACATTGTGGACTATGATCTCATATGTGGATGAGAACAATCACTTGTGGACCATGATTTCATATGTGGACAAGTAAAATCACATGTTAACCATGGTGTCATGTATATGAGTACGACTAAAATCACATATGGACCATTATGCCATATGTAGACGACTACAATCATATGTGGACAATGGTGGCATATGTGATTGAGTAAGACCCTACATGGACTACAATGTCATGTGTGGATAATAAATTGTGGACCGTGGTGCCGTGTGGGGGTGAGGTGATACAGATGTAGATCATGATGTCATAAGTAAAACATGTATGGAAACACATTTCCATACAACCTGTTGGACAACCTGAAATTTGGTGTCAGAAAGAGATGTATGAGATAATACGAAGATTTATAAATTTTGGATGTCTATTTTGAGCAAGAACGCGGGCAGGTAAAAAAAAGAAACAGCTATACAGTACAGCTGTGTACAGTTAGTCCAAGTGGGTAAAGCAGCGAGCGGACCGCTAGTTATATAAAAATAAAAAAACAGCTTCACACTTTATCCCGCATAGGCCGGGCCGTCAAAAGCAGCCTAGAGTCAAGACAAGACACTTCGTTATAAATAAACGACAAGACACTTTATTATAAATAAACAATTGTTATATTTTAATATTTACCGGACTCTGTAAATTAAATAATTCACATAAATCGAATAATTATAATTTATTACTCAAAACACATAACATATACAATAATTCCAATTTATTACTCAAAACACTCTTTCTTTCCCAAAAACTTCCGTCTTCTTATTGACAACCCTCCTCTTTTTTTCTCTTTTCTTATATTACCCTCAATTATTTTTCTTACAGTATTGCCATGCTTTAATTTGCTACTATTTAAATTATAAAATAATCAATATTTTTAATTCCATATTAACAATTTCCTTTAAAAATCAAAAATAACATTAATAAAAATGCTTAACATGCTAACAGTTATTTATCTAAAATGGCAACCATTATAAAATGGCGGATTATATATTTTTCTATAATCCACCCAATATCTTTTACGGCTTAACTTATATAATACACACACTACAAAAACATTTAAGCTTTGTCATAATTAATTTAGACTATTATCTATTTATCACTGTGATAATGCTGTTCCGCAGTGCTTTACTTTTCATTACATTTGTTTTAAATATATTAAAACATTTCACGTTGCAAGTGCGCTATAATGGAGCGGAGGCGTTGATAATATTGTCAGCGAGTGTAAAATATATCTGTGATTACTCACATAGCTCTGAGAAAAAGTTAGGAACAAAATAATAAATTAAGTTGGATTTTTTATACTAACTACATAGAGTGAATTCTATTTAAAAAACTGCTTTGCTTTTTATCTGTATAAAAAACAAATTCACGCTTTATCCCGCATAACAGCGTAGTTGGAGGCAAATTAGTGTCAAAACAATCCTTTGATTGCTTACCTCTCGATATCGAAAGGAATAAAATAATAAATGTAATTATTCCTCGACGGAGTTTTTTCTTTATTGTTTGATATAATTTAAAATTAACTCAACCTGCTATATTTAAAAAAAACAGCGGACACTGCTCCTAATGAGTTTTAACAATTAAGTTAAATTATTATACATATTTATTAGAGCTTATGTTGGACGGATAATGTCTAAATATGTTTTGTTTATCACAAGACATGTGAGATCGTAAAACGGCTGACACCTTGCCTAAAAATAAAGTTAGTGTTCTAGTTAATATATAGCTAAGCATCGCTTAATATAGTGAAAATATAATTGAATTAGTTATATAAGTTAATAAAAAAATTGTATAAATTTAGTGCATAAAGCTGTGCAAGCATATTGTCCTCAAAATTTCGCCCGAATTTAAGACATTGCTTTTGTAGAGGCGGAGCTCAACGCCGCGATTTATACATACACGATATAATGAAGAGACATTTAATACAATATTCTATGCGTTTTGTTAGTATTAAACCAAGTGAAAACCTCGTAAACTTGAAAATTAAACAGTTAATACATTTGTAAATATAGTAAGTGGGTGAGGTAAGAGGATACCCTTACCGTTCGTTAACCCGGCGGGGCGATTTCATGCAGCTTCTGAAAATGACAGATGACAGTGTCGAGATATCGCACGAAATGTGAATGGTGCTATGTTTCTTTTTAGTTGGTAACTCTAGACGTTTTATCTGTAGTAATATATTTGTATTTAATTAATTATTTTATTAATAGTACAATTTATTTTTTACTGTTATTTTAAGATATTTTTATTATTTTAAATATTTGATAGTAAAAACATAGTAAAAATATACTTTATTCTTTTTTTGAACATTGTTTGTTGAGTAGCGAGTCTATACGTCGCACTTTGTTTTACCAGGGCATATAAACCAAATTAGTTTATATGTTACACACGGTTATATATGTCTTTGACTAAGACAACCCAACTCACAACTAATTGCGTTTAGAACGCTGTGATAGCCCTTAATTTTTATTATATATATATATATATATATATATATATATATATATATATATATATATATATATTTATATATATACATATATATATAATTATATAATAAGGTTTGCGTAGTAGAATATTTTATTTATCTACGAGTAGACTAAAGTAAACAAAATTAAAAAACACCTGATGTGGGATCTGTATTTAGAAGTTATATTTATATGAAATGTAAATTCTTGTAGATCGTTGACGCGTAAAATTTTAAGCAAGTTTATTGCACGTTGTTTTATTAACAGTACAATTTATTTTTTATCTAGTGTCAAGACACTCCGTACTTCGCTTTCCACCGAATTCGAGACATTGCGTGTTGAGTGGTGAAATTCAACGCCACACTTTGTTTTACTAGAGGAAGTGAAAATAATTTTAATATAATCACTCCCCCGAGTGGGGATCGAACCCATAGCCGATCGCGTTTACAGTCAGATGCTGTCCCACTGCGCTACGACCTGGCCTCTAATATATTTCTATTGCATTAATATTTAAACTATTAATTTTTAACATTTAGCCATATAAACATTAAGCATGCATAATTTATCATTTATGTATTCTTTTCGATAACTTTTTTTTATTATGATAATTTTGAAAATAAGTTCTAATAAAGAAATAATAAGACTGTTGCATTAATAACTCTAATAACGACTCAAGTTTACAGAGAACGATTATGCTTACAAATTATAATAGCAAATAATCACTCATCCAAATGATTGCTACCGAGTTAATTTATGCGATTAGCCAATACTAATTATTACGAACCTAAATTTGCTAAAACGTCTCTATAGGTTAATATCAATCAAATTTTGCATGTTGCAGCTTTACTATATACTTAGAGTGACATGAGGAGGCCTTCATGGCTAGCAGTACAATGTCTGACTGTAAACGCCAATGGCTTTGGATTCGATTCCCATTCGGGGCATTGTATTTTTTAATTTATTTTCATTTCTATGCTTTGGTGAGACGTTGTGTTTCGCTAACTGACATGCACTATCTGGAATTCGGGCAGAAAGCGGCGAACACAGTGTCTAGGTTCTTTTTGACTATATTTCTATGCGGGTATTTAAATGTGATTTTCACCTAAATTAAGTGTTCGTAGCAGTGTAATGTTAATTAAAGTTATTTAAATAGATTCTGCGCTTGATTTTGATAGATTATATAGATCATAGAGATATTTTGTTTTAAATTGTGCTAGTAATATTAGAAAATAAAATGTTTTGTCACTATATTCTCACTACGTATTTTGCTTAGCCATAAAACCGTGGCGCTGTTTTTTGAATAATTTCTTCAAACATCTTAATATAATTCCAAACTTTGATTTTAAGCTATTATGGTAAAATATGGTAAATCAAGTACAAAACATACAAAAAATTATATAATAGCGTAAAAAAATATATATTCACTAAATAATTTCAACTCAAATCAAATCCAAAACCACGAAATAAAAGTGAGGTAGTTTAGTGTCGTTACTTTAGTAACGATCACTTCGGACCGGACCGATTCTAACAGTTTTCTACAAGTACATAACTATTTGCCTCTAGGGAGGAGAACGAGCACTTATTTCTAACAATCGTGTCCAGTACGGGCACAAACAATATAGTGTTGTCTTTCATTCATGCACACATTGACACCTTATACTTTATCTGTGTGTGTAGATGAAATCGCATGCGCCCAGCATCTGTGCTTCCCCTATCTTTGAACTATAGAACCAGCAAGCATTATGTCAATATAAAAATACACCCTTATATCATAGCAATAAAGATTAAAATTGTTTGAAATTCATCTATAGCGCTATGGCATGAAGCGGCGTAGCAATAAGCTTACAGGATTCAGATTTTTTAGATGTCGTCAGTTCGTGTGGAGGCTGGGACGTGCTCGCTGGCTCTCGCCTCTTTGTAAATTGTTACGTGACGAAACAAAAACTGCTCGTTAGTTTTACAGTTGACGTAAATTTAATTGCCGCGTGTGTTTGTGCATTGGTGATCTTTTGTGTAAAGTTTGAGAACCACTGTGGGATTTCTCGTGTGTTTAAAAGTAAGTTTGAAGTTTTTTAATGATATGATGTACTTGTTTTGTTGGTAAGATTTTTGTAACTTTTTTTATATTTCAATTGAGCTGTTGTTTTTTTTAATGAAGTCTAAATTGTATATTCATGGTTTGCATGTGTATGCATTTATATGAATTGGCTTATCATTAAATTCGTAAACATTTTAATTGATTACAAATTAAAGAATTAAACATTTTATGTTTAATTGATAGATTATTTTGTTAATTTTATAATAATGACAAACATTTATTCTTCTTTTAAACATCTTCTCAATTTATACAGGTAGTACAACAATTCTTAACAGTTAAACATTTTTCTTTGATATCTTTTAAATAAATTATTGATTTATACTACTATAAATTATTTTAGGCACAATAACTAAATTAATAATTTTAAATTTCAAAGTAATGCTAAGCTGAGCTCATAGAAATTACTTCATAACCATACACTAACTAGAATTTATATTTAATTTGTATGGATTGAACATAAATCATTTAATTATATTCTTTTAGTTATAATGAAAAAAGTATTCATTGAATTGGCATAATTATAAAAATTTCACGCAACTTAAGTGTAACAGCTTCACGCTTTTTATTGCATAGAAGGGTGCCAAGAGAGAACGTGCAGTCACCATCTAAGACGTCTTAACACTTTTATTGATATCTGGTTTGGTTAGAATGTTGCACATGAGTCCGGATTCGGTGACAATAAACTATTTTTATCATTACTATGACATTCTCCTGAGACGATTAGGGACTAGAAAATCTTTTGAAACTAATTTATATTTTCAATACTGATCACCACGTTGTCATGGACTTTAAAATATTTCATTTTTTCACAATCAGGTTTTTAAAATAGTTTTTTATCATCTATTAGGTCATTTGTTACATGAATAGTATGCTGCAATAGGATTTGAACAATGTTGACTAGCGTCTTCGTGTTTCCCCTATGACTAATAGGCGACATTTGTCATTAATTAGTCTTCGACGGTAAATTAAATTTTTATCCTCATGTACAACATGAGGCCGGTCGTGGCGCAGTGGGACAGCGTCTGACTGTAACGCGATCGGTTGTGGGTTCGATCCCGACTCGGGGGAGTGATTATATTTAAATTATTTTCACTTCTTCGCTCTGGTAAGACAAAGTGCGGCGTTGAGTTCCACCACTCAACACGCAATGTCTCGAATTCGGTGAAAGCGAAGTACGGAGTGTCTTGACACTAGGTACTTTCTGCCTATCCTGCTACGCGGGATAAAAGCGTGAAGCTAAAAAAAAAGTACAACTTTACTTTGGTGCCATAATTGTTTATTAAGGTATTGCATAATATTAATATTAAAGACATTATTTTTATTATTTTTTATTTTTTTTTATTTACAATCAAAAAATATTGGTTTTACTAAATATCAAAAGTCTACGTCCAAACACACCAGTACATTCAATTTCTTATAATTAAGAATCAAAATATTACATGAATCCTAATAAGTATAAGGCAATGAGGAAGAGATGCCTTTTATCTTTGTATAAATAAAAAAATATGAATCGAGGCCGGTCGTTGCGCAGTGAGATAGCGTTTTATTGTAATTTGTAAACGCGCTCGGTTGTGAGTTAGATCCCCACTCGGGGGAGTGATTATATTTAATTTATTTTCACTTGCTTGCTCTGGTAAAACACATAGTGCGGCGTTGAGTTCCACCACTCAACACGAAACGAAAGTGAAGTACGGAGTTTCTTGACACTAAGTACATTCTACCCTGCTATGCGGGATAAAAGCGTGAAGCTAAAAAAATGAAAAATTTACAAAGGTAATCGTGGCCTCTGCTGTAATCACAACTGGCGGTTGGGTTTTATTTCAACTCGAAGAGATGATTATATTTAAAATTTATTTTTACTTCTCCGCTCCGGTAAGACAAACTGCGGTGATGAGTTTGCCTCGGTTTCAGGCGAAAATCAAACAATGGGGTGCCTTGTCATTAAGTTTTTTGACTATTTTGTAATATGATAAAGAGTGAAGCTGTAAAAAAAATATTACAGAACTACTATAATATTAAGTTTTTAAGTAGTAAGCTGAAACCTATGAACAAGCAGTTTTCTGTTTGTGTTCGCATTTGGCTCGAATCCTAGTCTGCATACGTTTTCTTACGATATGCCAACATTTACTTGTTTTGCGTTTGTAGTAGTAGTAATTATTTTCTTGCTGAGTTTTAGCTCTTTTTAAATATTAAGAACAAGTTATTCATAGATTTTTAATTTAACTATGTTACAACTAAATAGTATGTGATTAAATAGCTAGCTGTGCCAACAACTTTGTCCGCGTGGAATTAACATCACTGGATCATTATTTACTATTTTTTTTAAAGTATTATTCCACACTTAGGATAAGAAAACATTTTTGAAAACACGCATAAAAATTTGAACGCAGCAGGATTCGAACCCGCGCCTCATGGACGGTATCCAAGAGGCGCAGGTTCGAATCCCGCTGCGTTCAAATTTTTATACGTGTTTTCAAAAATGGATCATTATTGTATTTTATTAAAAGTCCAGTCAAATTCAGACCAGTCATTCCATAGATTAGCTGGTATGAGCAAAACTAAAATTATACAAAAAAATATTTCAATATACTGTACATACTCTTCATACGTTTGCATTTAGTAAAAAGCGGTTATTTTAATGTTACAAACAGACACTCTGAATATTTTGTACTAGTTTTTTTAGCCTCACGCTTTCATCCCGCCTAGCAGGATAGACAGGAAGTAGCTAGTGACAAGACTCCGGACTCCGCTTTCCGCCAAATTCGAGACATTGCTCAACTTTTATAACCATTTTAACTATAGGTTTGGATTCTATACGCACTAATTAATGAGGATAAATACAAAAATAAAAACAATTTATGCATTCAAATGCATCTCAGGGATATTTTATTTAAAATTTAGACAGATATTTGTTCTACTGAACTATGTCTTAAAGAAGAAACTAGTTACTAGTGAAACATAAAATAGATTATGGTAATAAAACAATTTGAATAAATAGAGAGCGTTGAGTGAATTGATAAAAAAAACGTTACTTTATGTCTAAACTTTAAAAGCAATTTCAGTTTTATTATTAAACTAGCTAACTATCAGGATGTAATTATCCAATAAGATGCTCCAGACTCTAACTTATAACCACGCAGATTGATTTCTACCTATTACGTAGTTATTAGTATATAAAAAAAAATATTTTCAGTTTTCCAATTTTTTACAAAAACTACATTTTGTCTTTCACCTTAAAGGCCAGCAACGCTTTTGTAGCTCCCCTGGTGTTACACAAGGCCGTGCGCGGCGGTGATCACGGTGAGTACCACGCTCATTTGCTTTGACTGCCCTAAATACATCGAATATCAGGATAAAAGTTATATATATATATATATATATATATTTATATATGTTTAACCATGCCAAAATTCATTTAAATCTATCTAGTAGTTTTTGCGTGATTGGCGCACAGACAGACACACTAATGAACAGGTGACAGACGGATGGACGGACAAATAAAAATTCATGTACTATATCCTATTTAAATTTTTGATACATATTTTCACGTACAGAATTGACTTTCCTACTCTTTTATGATATAATACTTTAACAAACAATAATGTATATAAATTCAAATTAGTTTAATAGGCTATGTATACCATATTATCTTACAATGTGCATAGAGTAACAGACTTATATATATATTTTTTATATATTGTATAAGAATAGTACGCGGCTACCGTATTATATCTTTTGAGGCTGCAATCTTAATAGCTGGGTTTGTGCCTTTAGACATTCTGGCAAATATGTGAGCATATACGATCGGAGCAAACAGATGAATAATATAAGCACCTTAATTAAGTCAAGCGTTCAAACGTACTCTCGCGCAATAACGACTAATGATGCTAGTAAAGTACATTTGTCATAAACATTTCAATGTTAATATTTTAAATACTCTGGTAACAGTGTATAAATATCTAGAGTGAAAGAACACGTACTCCAGTCGAAAGCTCTGGTTTCACACCAAGTGTTTGTGGAACCCTTCAATTTTTTTATTTTATTAAAAGTGCTCATCAAGCTTAAAATCTTTTCCTAAGGCTTTATATTCATATCCCCTAAGGTCAAGCGGGGCTGCTAGGTTTCCAGCTCCAGTACTCTACATCTTCACCTTTTTTATCTTAACAATAATTGTTCATCATGTAGACTAACTTTGCCTAAGGCGCTAAAAAAACATCTATTGATGATTAGGACCCTGTGGTTCCATACCAAGGACTCAGAATTTCAAAATAATTTATAGCCTATATACTGGGGTCTAATAGCCATTTAACAAAAGAAATTAGCCTCAAAAAATCCTCCCAGTAGTTTTTGCATAATAAATGAACAATAGACAGACAAAATTTCAAAAATCAAATATTTGGCTTTTGCTACTTATACAAAGATATCAACAAGTATTTTATTTATCATATTCAATGTAGAATGTATAATGTGTGGCATGAGTCCTCCCACAGTTTTATTATATATACAGATACAGACAATCACAAAAGCACATCCTCGTAAATAGGCCCATTGCATACGCGTTGTCCTAGTTACTCAAATGGCAATTTGTATAAAAATGTATTCTAAACTAATTATAATTTGTTTAGGATACACTTATAAAAATACTGACCTTCTGCACGTCTTTTACACAAATTTTATTCTCCTCAGTTTTATTATAGGTTTAGTTGGATCCCATACGAAATAAACAGTGACTTGTCGTATTTAATATTTTTATATTAAACATTCCTAAATAATAATAAATATACCCTAGTATTTTCCAACAAAAGGCTTAAAAAATCCTACCAAATAAAAAGTCAATCGCGCTCGAATTTCATTTCCACGCATGACTTATTAACTCGGCACTACTCAAAAACTGTCGAGATATACGTTTCTGTAATCGATCAATATCAAACTGTACGATCAACAGCCATTTATCAATGTTTGTAAAATGTTCTGTAGGTGTTAAAAACTGAAAAAGGGATGAAGCTAAGCATGTGACAAATGAACCGATCTATACACCGAGCGGTACTATTAGTCAGCTTGCAATTTCCTTTTGCTTTACAAATGCTGGTATATAACGAGTAACGTGTAAGAGCTTTTAGTCATTTTTTTTCTACATGTTATTTTTACACTAAACGTAAGGGAAAAAGTCAAACATAGAATATATAAATATATTTTTCAATTGTTTTATATCTAATTTAATAAAAGAGTAGAAAAATAAATCTTTACGAAATATTTAAAAAAATATAATTGTATATGTTAATATATATAGTCAATAATATACTCAGTAGAATTTTTGTCTATCAATTTGTTTGTTTGTACTGAAAAGATATTAATGAATATTGTCCTAGTAATAGCTTACAGTTTGGAGATTCATATAGGATAATTTTTTGTGATGTTTGACATAGTTTTCGAAAAAAATGTCTAACCATTAAATTATGTAATTTACTGATTACAGAATATAGTGTTTTTTATTGATAATAAATAACTTTGATACTTATAGCTATAGACTATAATGTCGTCCTTATATTCAATGTAGTTCCTTTTCCTTCCTGAAATGATGTCGATTAATCACAAACTTCGATTAATCAAATAGCAGAATAGACAGGAAGTATTTAGTGGCAAGACACTCTGTACTTAATTTCTACCGAATTTGAGACATTGCTTGTTTTACCACTTTACGCCTAGTATAGCTTAATCAAAATATATTATATATAACTTAATCAAAATATATATAACTTAATCAAAATATATATAACTTAATCAAAATATATTGTTTAAATGCATTTACAACTTTGTATCTAAATTTTATTTGACTAATTGCAACCTAAGAAAATAAACCACAACTATAGTTACTATAGTTGTAGTATAGTAACTATAGTTGATTATTTTCTACAATTTCAATGAACTATAGAGCTCTATCTAAATTCAAATTGTTTACTCTGTCTATGGTAGAACAGGTGTATAACATTTTATAAAATATATTATAGGTACAATATTTCATTTTTATAAAATCATTGATGCATGAGATCATCTCGTTTCAAAAAGACTTCGAAATTATAAAATACAAGTGCCACCTCAGATTCGCTACAAGAGCGTCCTCACTCTTTAAGTATAGCCCATTTACTTGCCTCGCTTTTAGATGTTACAGCATTATAAGCCTTATAAATAGCATAATGATTATTATACATTATGGAATATGATTTATATTTGATTGTTCGAAGTGAAATGCTATTTATATTTGAGTAAAATTTAAGCCTGGGTGAAGCCAACTCAAAGGATATTTACATACTATAGGTACATATTGACAATATTTACACTGATAATATTTACCATTCTGGTAACATAATGTGAAACGCACGGTTTTGCCACCCTAAATGCATCTTTTTCTTTACTAGAGTGGGGTTTAATTGGATATATTTCATACAACGCAATATATTGCAATATTATTGTTATAGTTTACTTTCGAAATTCGCGGGTCGTGTGTTCGATTCCCAGTCCGAATAATTAATATATTTTTATTTTTTTGGTCCTTGTAGGAAAAAATGATTATTTAAGTTACGTCACTACGCTATATCTTAATTTCTGGGGAAATAGTAAAATAGATAAATAGTAATCAAAATAGAACACATAGTTGATTTTTTCAGATTGACTGTTTTTTCAGATTTTCTATTCAATTTAAAAACGTGTGAAGCTATCTAAATAATATTTAATTACCATATAAGTCTTGAAACATATAAAAAAACGATTCTAAATCGAAGCTAAAGAAAAACTACAAGAAATACATAGAAAGAAGATATAAGTGTTATTTCTTATCAAAAAGTTATTTTTTAGTGCGCTTTGTGAATTCAATGTAGCATTTAAATTATGTCCATTCTTCGCTCTGGTAAGACAAAGCGCGGCGTTAAACTTCGCCATTCAACACGGAATGTCTCGAATTCTTCGGAAAGCGGAGTCCAAAGTGTCTTGACACTAGATACTAAAGCTAAAAAACAATGCAACAAATTTATTGGGAATAAAATATTAAATAATAAAATGTTATGCAAACTTATAGTAATTTATTTTCTTAATTATTTTTAACAAAGATAGAATTTACAACAGAAAATATAATTATATTCATGATATAATTATTTCTCTATATCACGTAATCTAATAAACGTGTTGTAATCGTAAATAAGCTGTTATTAGTGTTACTAAATTTAACTAACAAAGCCAAGCCTGTGATGCTGCAACGTACAATGTGATCTGATATATGCTAATATGTTGTTTACCTTGTTTATGTACTACGGAGGTTCAAATGGATCACAACTTACAGGATATGAGGTAATGTAATCCTTTTGATAACGAAAATCTAATCAAATTAATTATAAGGCGCAAATCCAATAGCTAAAAGCCGGCGTAATAGACTTAAGTGTAGCAAATATTTACCTTTCATTCAAAACGATAATAATTATTTAAACTAAATGCGGTGGTGTCAAGACAGTCCATTCTTCACTTTCTGCACGAATTCATGACACTGTGTGTTGAGTGATTTATATTTCCTTATGAAAAACGATTAAGATTTACTTTGAAAACGAATAATTTGTATAAAAAATGTTATACCGTTTCGTAAACAACAATGCTAACGTAACATCTTCAAAACAACCTGGATTTTTACTTAAATTATATTTGTAGCAATATTCATTAATGAATCTCTTGAGACAAATTGAGTGGCAATTCAAGACGTCTAAGAGAGTATTGTTAAAGTCGTCCAGTGAAGAGGGAATAATAATAAAATAATTGTCTTTAATACAATTTGATCTTATTGCTAATATTTCATTTACTGCCCACTTGTTATTATCTAATATTAAAACATCCTCATTAGTATGATATTATGAAATATACTTATGATATAAAGTGATTGAGGGTAGATAAAGATTATAAATGATATAATGTTTATATATTAAATGTAATGGTACTTCCGGTTTATTAAGAGTTCAAAAATAAAATATCAGACATAAGATATTAGATATACCATATGTGTATCTTGTTTATACAATAAGGATAATTTAATCATTATTATACTTACTTAATAGTTACGAAATAATGTGCATTGTTAATACAAGTTTGTTTGTCCGAAATATATTTTTGTAATACCAAAATATAAGCGAAATATCCGATTTAAATAGTTTCATTTAAACAAATACTTCTACTTTCTACTTTATAAAGTATAGTTTAACAACAGTTAACATTACGATATATATAAGCACAAGCGCTATTTATTACAGCACCTTTTCTATCCACTCTATAAGTTGCACGAAATGTTTCAGTGAGTAAAATGACTAACTAATTTGTTTCGCCCACGGTGACATTTCTTATAGAGTGTGCAAGTGACCTGATAGGAGATATATGCGAGCTCTATTATTTCTTTGAATGTTGTAATCTAATGTATGGCATCAAAAATAATAAAATATATTTTAAAAGTCCAATAAATATTTTCTTCTAAAAAATTCTTTTCTTACTGCTTCAAATTTTCGTATATTTAGACTGTTCTGGTAGTCGAAACTATTATTTATTATTTAATTCATAAAAATATTGTATAATCCATATTTTTTTAGCTTCATGCTTTTTATCTCGTATAGCATTGTAGACAGAAAGTACCTAGTGTCAAGTCACTACAGTACTTTGTATTTCGAGTGCTGGAACCCAACGCCACACTTTGTCTTACCAGAGCGACGAAGTGAAAATAATTTAAATATAATCACTACCTCAAGTGGGGATCGAACCCACAACCGATCGCGTTTACAGTTAAACGCTGTCCCACTGCGCCACCACCGTCCTAATGTCCATTTCTTGGTACTTTTAATTTACTTTATATTAAGGTTCTTTGTATGGTGAAATTTGAAATTGTAAACTCTGTCTGTCAAATGCATGTCATCATGGTTAATCAGATGCCATTGTACTGAACTGAGCCAAAGTAATATTGCAAAACGTTTTTTTTATGCATCTAATCATTTATATTTTTAGAATACGAGATGCACTGTATGAGTATAGATAATAAAGCTTATTTCAAATAATTTATCACCGATATCCTAGCGTCTTTTGATCTTTATAATAGTAGGGGTTGTCTGGAAGAGACCGCCTATCGTGATAAGGCTGCTCTTTCATCAAAATTTTACTCAGCTTTTGTATTTATTTTCAAACGTTATTCATGTTTTTGTAATAAGGTATGGCAAAATTGTAAAAATAACAAAAAAAATCTTTATTTCAATATACATAAATTAAGGTTCATCAGTATAAATATATATATATATATATATATATATATATATATATATTTATATATATATATATATATATATATATATATATATATATATATATATATATGCTTGATGCTTATTAACAAACATATGAGCACAATAGAAAACCTTCTTGTTACACCTTTGAGGAGTACAAAGGGAAACCTTACCTTACAAAATATGGGACGTGATTTTAAGATCAAGGAGTAAGCACCCATAAATACGTCAGTTTTGGCACTAACCGTAATAACATATAAGACCCTATGAGAAAATAACTCGACTCACAGGATATTGTAGAAATAGTATCAAATGAAAATGTTTTAAGTTATAAAAATGAGTAATACTTGCGATGAATGGAATGAAATATATATATATATATATATATATATATATATATATATATATATATATAAAAGGATTGTGTTTGTGATATTCTAAACATAATGCTATGTTTTAAATATATGTAACGATTGTGGGTTCTACTAAACTAGAGCAAATGTTTTTTTTATTTAGTAATTTGAAAAGGATGGCAAAAGGAAGCATCGGTAGTTAGATAGTTGGAAGCGTCCGACTAATCAAGAGGAAACTTCTGTAAGGAAATGGCATAAAATCCTTTTGCCTGTTATGCAATGTAAAATTATCCATACTAGTATTATTCATTGGAAAGTAACTTGTCTGTCTGTCATCACGGTCGAAGCCCCTGTACCGATAAGGATGAAATTTCATAGAGACACTTGAAGATTGTGTTAGATATAGGCTTGTTTTATCTATTATCTTTTTCCATGAATTTTTTTGTTTTATGAATATATTTTTTTTTCCATTTGGCGAAAATAGGCTACCTAATGTGTATATGGCAAGAGCTAGTCAATTATTATTATTTTGCGAATATTAATAATTTTCTTCATAATTTAATTGAATCATCAACATTTGGAATCTATGCAGTCGAAGTCGCGGATAAAATCTAGTAATTATTTAAAAATGAAACCCACAGCTTTATAGTGACCAAACTAATATTTGAGATAAATAAATATTTTATGTCTTGTTTACAACAAATTTGAAATGTTACTTGTATGGAATTCATAATTTATAAATGAACATATTTTTCCTAAATTACTCATATCAACAGTAACATTGTAATTGTAGGCATATTTTTTAATACAGCAATAGATGAAAGTCAAATATTTTCATTTATTTTATTTTTAATATCTTTATCAAACATCCCTTCTATGTCTATCCGTGTTCTATGGTATAATAGTGGGGTGGAGAGTTAACCCTTATCAGAAGTTTTTCAATTAAGGAGCGTGATAGCAGACACCTATTTCGAAATCTAATATATTTATCGCAGAACTCAGGGTAAACTGTATATTATTGAGTAGTAAGGAAAACTGATTTTCGAATTTAATTAAATAAAAGGCGTCATCTGGTGAAAAGCTATTCTGACTATAAACGTTACGGTTGCAGGTTCGATGCCCACTCTAAGGAATGGTCATATTTATATTATTGTGTAGAGGAAAAAGAACAGATAGTGTTTATATTATATAGTTATAATTTATTTTAATTAAAACGTGTAGTGATATGCGTTTCTACTTTGTTATATGAATAGTCAATAAATGTTAATAAAGTATTTAGTTAAATTTCAAATTAAATCGTACTTAGTAATATAAATGTTTCATATATATGTTTAGCTTTCACTTTCATTTATAAATGCCTAATACATTACTTATCAATCACACACATAGAGTCGAACGACCATCTCGAATACTATACAATATATCCTAAGCAAGTAGATGTAATTTATTATACTCATTTTAGCATAAAATATCTCGCGCCTTTTTTGTGAGTTTACTTCAACCAGGCTTGAACCCATGACCGTACAGTTCACGAGTCTATCGTATATAGTACGGTCGGCAAAAAGATCCTATAGTTAATACATTATTATCTACCTTTTGCATCTTATAGAAGTATTACATGTCGTTGTTGACGTCGATTGACTCTGCGCTGCCCTTGATGTGATTGTCAGTAGACCTGGTAGGCCTGCCTACTGGGTGTTGTTTTTTTTAATGTAATCATTAAATTGAAAGCCAGTACGCTTTGTCATATTAGATTAGTGAAATACAAATAGTTCAAATATAATCGTAATGTACAGTAGTATTGATTGGGATTTAAACTTAAACCAGCCCGTATTAAGTTAGATACTTCACTACTGCGCTACGATGAAATCCCAATATACATAACATCTTTCTAGCAAATATAAAATTATTTTTAATATTGTTTTCGTATATTTTAAATGCACGTTTTATTTCACGCACATTACAATATTATAATTGGGTCAGATAAGCTTATATTCATGAATAACATCAATGATTCTTTTGTTTGTCTTTAGAAATAAATCTTAACCTAAAATGAGTAATAGTTTACTCTTTATAGTAATTGAAATGTACAAAAGAAGTAAAGTATATATTTTTGTAAACAAAGCTTTTTGCGTTGACGCGACATTAAAACATAAATAGCTTCAGTTTTAAAAATAAATATGAGTGTATAATGAGATCATAGCATTTATTCAAAAGTTAGAAGACTATTTTTCACTTTTCTGGTCCACTAGACCATTGCTTCAACCAGGCTCCCGTTAAAAACTGCTTCGTATAACAGTTTTATAGTTTCACCTAGACTAGTTAAGCGTCGGGCATCCTATTTGAGCATCGGGAATTTCTTTATTCCTATACTATAAAATTTGTTTATGAATACATTACATCACGAAAACCAACAAACATGTCAATTTTTTGCATTACCTGTGATTATATATGTATATATATATATATATATATATATATATATATATATATATATATATATATATATATATATATATATAATCATTGGTGTAAAGTTTCATTTAAACACGCACCTCGCTCAAATCAAACAATAATTCAACTAATTAGATTTACTTATCATGACATTAACTTTAAACTGAACAGTAAACTGGGCCTTATTGTGATTATCAATCGGAGTATTGACACAACAGCAAAATGGGTAGCTGTACTAATTAGTGATCTCGTTTACCCGGAATTGACTCCAAAATTTGCTTTCCTGTAATTATAAATTTACAAATAGCGAGAACATTTCATTAACAACGACATTGTTCTGTTGATTGGATCTTTTAATCAACTTTTCTATATAAGTATATTAACGAGGATGGTAATTAAAAGTTTAATTTTATTGATATTTTTATTAAATTATTTGTCAGACGCGACATTAACATTCTATAACGAAGGTAAAAGATATAAATTTAGAAAAAAACCAGTATTTTTTGCAGTTTAATTGAGATATGAGTTACATTTGACGCAGGCAATAGTTTCTCAAAAGAAAAAGTAAGAGGTTGTTTTTCCTTTAATTAGCAACATCAAGTATCAACAGCTAGAGTAAATTAAAAATAGACCAATAGTGGTTATTGACTTTAATTAATTATATAGAAGTTAAAATATACATTTGAATGGCTTAGATATATATTATAATAAGTTCATTAAAATATATATTTTTATATCACACTTAAATATTAATTATTAATAATTTGAGTTAATAAAATAAAATATATATTTTTTTTATTATGACCTATTCACAGATCAAGTAGCGTGTAGAGGCTAGTATCCAGTGTATTTATTATTTCATCAGAAAATATAAAATAGGAAGCCTACAAACGACAGCCAATAATATTCAGGCAATTAATGATATAATGGTATTTTAATATAACTTTTTATGGAAATATATCCCGTGGGAAATTCAGTAATGCTCACCAATTTTAATCGCCTATCATTATTGACACTCTCTCTTGAGATTCGTATCGAAATTATTTTGCAAGCATTGATATATACCTACTGTCAATCTTATTGAAAAGAATATTTCAAATCGGTGATAAAATATGGTGAGTGCAATATATTCAGACAGTATATGCTGATCATATACTGATGTTCTATAACTACCCTGCTAAGCGAGATAGCGTAAAGCTAAAAAAAATATATATAATTTCATTTTTTCGTCTTCTTACGATTGTTTATTTAATATATTGATGTGGTTGGATTAAAAATACTATGTTTAGGTTTTTTTGTCAATCTTAGTTCTAGACCTACCTAGATGATCCTACTAGCCTAGATGATCTTATAATTATGGATAGCTCTAATATTTTCTATTAAGATAAAATCCTTTTATATGCTCATTACCTCGTTATATATTAAATAACTAACTCATGATGTGCCTAAAATGTACAAGTTTCGCTTTATAGGTAATATTAGTAATAGTTTCATACAATGCGGTTATAATAGATGAAGGCAATATCGAACATAGGTTTCGCTAATAAATCGATATACCTCATTAGGATAGCCTAAATGGAGTTGGAAATGACAACCCGTCTTCAATATGGATACTCATATTAAATCTGTATTAGTAATAAAGATTTATTTTCTTGATTGTACGTTAATTAATATTCTGTTCTATATATCGACCCCCTGTTATGATATTTCTAAGGAGAAAGGAGTATGAAATTGCTTACATAATTGTAATTTATATGAAGATGTAGCGCAGAAAGCTAAGCCAATTATTTATATCTATATATTAATACGTGAAGCAAAATATTTGTACACCTTTTTACCAAAACATAGCGAATGAGGAGTATGAGTTTTGGCACAGTTATAGTTTATATAGAGAAGGAGTGTAGAATGATGATATGATATTTAAAAATATATTAAAATGATAAAATAAATGTAACATTACCGTGTGTTCGCTTATATAGTGACATACACGTTGCCATGGGATATTTAGTGATAATAAATATCTAAAACACGTGTGATTGCTAGATAATTTGTTTAGTAAATTATTATTATTAGATTATTTATAAAAATATTAGCTTTTTAAACATTCCTCTTCCTTCTGTCAGCGTATTTTTTTGAAAAAGATGTAAGTTTCTCCTACATACATAAAAATAATATTTAGAATGAGTTGAAATTTCCTTTTTATTGTAATCTTCTAGTGAATTGTACTAAGGCTCAGTACATTTATACGTTGAACTTTAATAACCATAATATTGCTTTAAATATGTTCTTAGTAATTAATAATTTCAAAACAACCTATATATGTATTTCCGCGTCTATTTTTGCCTCATTAGTTTTAACATCAAAGTGAATTCATTGGTTTTTGTTTGGTTTTCATGCGGTCACGGCTATAAAGACTTCGGTCTCTCGAGTTGAAGTGTTTTATTGAATGAAACTGCTTGGGAGGGAAGGACTCAATTTGTTAAAGTAGTTCGTGAAAAACAGCTTTTTTGATATTTATAATCAAAAGTAAGAAAAGTAAATATGCTAAATAAAAAGAAAATAATATTTTTATATTGAGGCTGATCTTGGCTCAGTGGAACAGCGTCTGACAGTCAACGCGATCGCGTTTGTCGGTTCAATTCTCACACGGAGGAATATTTAAAATTACTTTCTTTCCCGCATAGCAAGGTAGACAGAAAGTACCTAGTGTCAACACACTCCGTACTTCACTTTCCACTGAATTCGAGACATTGCGTGTTGAGTCAACTCAACTCAACTCAACGCCGCTCTTTGTCTTTACCAGAGTGAGGAAGTGAAAATAATTTAAATATAATCACTCCCCCGAGTGGGGATCGAACCCACAACCGATCGCGTTTTCAGTCAGAGGCTATCACACTGCGCCACGACCGGCCTCTTTCCCTCGCTCTGGTAAGGACAAATCGTAACGTTGAGTTTCGCCACTGAACACGCAGTGTCTGCCCCACCTTCAATACGACACCTGGCACCTTCCATCTGTCCATGGATGACGAGTTCTATACTGTTGTCAGTTTGTCGAGAAATGTGGCCGAAGAAAGCAAGTATTGGAGCTTGTACGATGGATATCGGATACTGCTTAATCACGGAATATGGATTCCTTTGTTCTAAATTCAGTCTATGATACCCCAAGCATTTTGCTCCAGCACCTAGCATTTCGAGAGCGTCTAACCGAGTTTTTGTGGCTTTGGTGATGTTCCTGTTTCTCCTTATTTTCGTCAGCTTATCCATGAACAATCTGGATAAGGACTAACAACTAGTTAGATTTGGTTAGACTTTTTAATAACTCTCTTGATTGAGATATGACATAACAAAATAACATTAATAATTGTTACGATAGGCGTTGTATAAAGATTAGAAACCTTGTGATGTAATATTCGTTGGCTATTCTTTTTAGAAAAAATATACTATAATTTATATTTTTAATATTTAATAATATATTACTACATATATAAAGTATATATATATATATATATATATACCGTCCAAATCCAAGATCAGCGGACAAGACCTATTCGGCTCCATCGTGGGGTGCGACAGGGGGACGTGATATCCCCGAAACTGTTCACCAACGCGATGGAGGACGTCTTTAAAACCCTGAATTGGATTGGACGAGGCGTCAACGTCAATGGAGAGTATATCTCTCATCTGCGTTTTGCCGACGATATAGTCATCTTTGCAGAGACACTGGAAGAGCTAAATCAAATGCTGAACGACCTAAATGGGTCCTCCCGACGTGTTGGTCTTGGTATGAACTTGGACAAAACAAAAGTTATGTTCAACAGAAACGTCATGCCGAGACCAGTGCGGGTCGAAGGCGTTCTTCTTGAAGTTGTACAGGACTACACCTACCTAGGCCAGACAATACAACTTGGCCGACACAACTTCGAGAAGGAAGCGGATAGGAGGATTCAGTTGGGCATTTGGCAAGCTCCGTCGAGTCCTTACGTCAACAATTCCGCAAAGCCTAAAGACGAAGGTTTTTGAGCAATGTGTCCTACCTGTAATGACATACGCTGCCGAGACGTGGACACTGACAGTAGGGCTGGTCCACAGATTTAAAGTCGCTCAGCGAGCTATGGAGCGAGCTATGCTCGGGGTCTCTCTCAAGGATAAAATCAGAAATGAGGTTATCCGTGAGAGAACTAAAGTAACCGACGTAGCTCGCAAAATCAGTAAGCTGAAGTGGCAATGGGCCGGTCACGTCTGCCGCAGGACCGATGGCCTTTGGAGCAGACGAGTCCTGGAGTGGAGACCGCGTCTTGGCAAACGTAGTGTAGGACGCCCTCTGGCCCGCTGGACTGACGACATACACAAGGTTGCCGGAGCGGGCTGGATGAGGGTTGCCGGAGCGGGCTGGATGAGGACCGGGATGTTTGGCGCAAACTTGGGGAGGCCTATGTCCAGCAGTGGACTGCAATTGGCTGACGATACGATACGATATATATATATATATATATATATATATATATATATTATATATATATATGTATATATATATATATATATATACTTTATACATATATATGGCATCGGGAATAATTAACAAAAGTTCTAAGTACTTAAACGACAATACGAATTTAATTTTATAATAATGAATTTTATTAGAATCTTCTCTTAAGCATTACTTTTAGCTTAATTTTGATTAACAATAGAAGTTTTGTTCGCAAAATGTAACCCTACTGTATTAGTTATTCATACGCGGGGAAGTATAATGCCGGACGAAATGAATTTATGTACTAATGTTGTACTCGTATACTGTACAAAAGACAAAGTGAATTGTAAATTAGGCTCGGTCCCTCGACGATAAATATGTTAGGTCATCTTGTAGGTTTATAGTGCATGGTAGAGCAAAATATTATTCGTGTTATTCATGCCAACTTTTCAACGGTGTACCGTTTGTTAACAAAATAAATATAAAGGCCGATTTTATAAGCGTTTTTTTGTAGTTGTTTTAGTAAATTAGAACCAATGATTCAATTTTTTTTAAATTCACTCACTCAATTTTTTTATTAGAAATTATATTTATTTTTCAAATATCAGTGTTTTGCTACTGGGATCAGACAGATGGAATGAATTCGTTATCTAACTCACACTACATTTAAAAATAATTGTTATTAAGCTATATATTGTTTGAATATATTAAATAAATCAAAGAAAGCAGATTCTATGTCTCAGGGTAGTCAGAGAAAACATAGTGTCAAGATACTCCGCCGCTTAAGACATTTGGGTATTCCTCGAAATAAGATAAAAATATATAACTTGTTTGTATGTGTTAGGCTACGGAACTCAACGCCGCATGTAGCCTATGCACATATAATACCTACTCCCAATCATACTGAAACCTACAATTATCCCAAAATTACTTTACCTATATCATTTAAAATATTTGAGAATAAATACAAAACCAAAATATGTTTCGCTACAGAAATATCGAAATATTACTGCAATGAATATAATAAAACAATATTAATTAAAGAAACAAGAACATAAAAGCTTTATAAATATACACATGTACCTACGTCAAACATTTAACAAAATACAAATTACCCTTACGTATATTTCAAACAAAATTAATAATAATTTATTCTACATCGATTCAAATTTCACGGCACATAAATAATTTCGTAGGTAACCATCTAATTAGGGAACTGTGTTCTTTAAACGTCTTATAAATTTAGCTTCAGTGTAAACAGATGTCCTCGGGCATCAAAGAGTTAATTATCTAAGAATAAAACACGGGAATGGCTCCCTAGGGAAAGTTTGCTTTCATTTCTTTTGTATCGTTACAATAGACTTTTGAATTTTTACATCCACTTTACGATAATTCGCCATTTTGAATTTGATGTGCGAAAATTATTTAAAATATTAAAATTATATATTCTTTAAACGTTTTGCTAAAAAAATAAGTCAGAACAAAAATAGTTTTTAAAAACTGGAATTAAATAGAATACTTGAAATATTTATAAATACCGTATTGATATCATTATGGTACAGCGCATTTTATATGCGATAGTTCTGGATTCGATATTTGGTAAAATAATACTCTTTTAAAATATACAGCGTAGAGGCGGGCGTGGCGCAATGGGACACGTCTGGCTGTGTGTTTGATTCCCACTCGGGAGAATGATTACATTTAAATTTATTTAATTTTTTCTTTATTGCTATCTGCCTTGCTATGCGGGATAAAAGCGTGTACCTAAACTAATATAAATCACACACGTGTACGAACTCGGGGACGTACTTTTACAAATTTTTTTAAGACGTAAACTTGATATCCTTTCTAGATGAAATGATGGATGATGAATCCATAAAAAGTATACTTAATCTGTTTCTTTAGATTTTTTTACTTCCTACATTTTATAGCAAAAATAATAATGTTTAAATTTAAAAATAACATTTAAAAAGTAAATATTTTATGTATATATTTATATATATATTTATATATATAAAATAATTAAAATAAAGTATTTATATACATAAATTATTAATATATTTCTTTAAAAATGTATATGAGAAAGAACACCTACTTACAATGTCTGTTATACATTACTAGTTATTAAAATTACATTAATATGTAAAATATTGCAATTTAAAATTTGGACTACAACAAGTTATATCAAACAGAATTTCCTATATAGGAGTGGCCGCTTGATTACCTATGTATGGAAAACGTGGAAATCTAAAGTTTTATACACATGTAAATTGCACCTTTCATGGAGTATGAATTTGGGTGAGCTATATTTTTTTAATATAGCTCTCGTTATAAGTATTACATAATATTCATATGTATATTTTTTATTTTAAATATTCATATGTATTTTTTTGATTTTTATTAGCAGATTTAATTAGAATATAGGTCATTTGGATTTTGATAATATAATATTTATTATTGCTTAAGGCAATAAAATAAACTTATCTAAGTTTTAAAGTTAACGATTATATATAAGTTATAAGCGCAAGTTAGGATAAATAAAAAAAATAAGATTCAAAATAGTGTCATTCGGTTTTAAATTAAATTAAAATTATATTTCACTTCAATTCACTTCAATTTCTAATCCGAAAAGTGAACAAAATTCATAGAAATCTAATGCTATACTAGTTACAAAAGATATTTTTTGCCTATAAATGACCTATGAATGAATTACCTCTTATGTATATAAGTTTTTAATTGACAAATTAAAAATTTAATTAATATTCAAAACAATTGATCAATTATAAAATTAATAAATTCTAGTAGATAAGATAAAACAAAGCGTGGTGCTGATTTTGCCACTCAACACGTACGTGAGTGTCTTGACATTAGGCTAGATGTAGCTGACAAAAAAAACTATACTAGTCCGGTTATAACTTTGTTTGACTTTATGATCCTTGCCAGGTAATAGATATCATCATCTTGGACAAACCAAGAACTTTAATTGCTTATAGCTTTTTTCATGAAGCAAAAATCCGACCTATAGTGCTACAGATTAAGTCATTAAAATACACAAGCGTCTAAAATATAAGATTATAGGTCACCGTTAAAAAAATTATTCGAAACTAATACAAACAGTAATACTAATACTACTACGTCACGAGAAACTAAATAATGTTTGTATAACAAAAATAAACAGATTCATATTTAAAAATAACAGCATACATGTTTGCGTTGTATTGGATAACACTTATTTATGTATGTCGAAATAAACAAAATAGTAATACTTTATTAAATTTAGTTTGTTCAATATATAATCTGTGAATCTATTTCAATAATGCACGAGTTCATTCAAATATACTGCAACAATAGGATGAAAACTTCATAATATATATATAAGCGTTAACCCACTCTAGTTAATATATATGAAATAGTTCTACTTAAAACTAAGAGATTCTATCAACTAAAATAATTGTATCGTAATATAATAAGAAGGCATATATGTCAAACTAAACACTTTATAGCGCACACTCTTCACACCCAACTTACTTAATTGTATAAAACACGGGTGCGTAGTGACTTAAAAAAATGGAGATTTTTGTTTTTCTTTTATTAAATTAATAATATCACAACCTAACATGGAACTCAAACCTACATCTCTCAAAACCGCATTAAGCCAAGCCACTCTGACCACTAAGTTCGGTTTTATGCTAAAATTATTTGAAAAAATTATTACCTGTATGTTATTTTATAATTTTTAACTTGCAATTCTCTTTGTATCGTTGAAAACAGGTAGGAAGTTATACAAACATACATATAAATGTACGTATAGATACATTATACATTCGTAAACTGAACGTTCACATTTTCTTACACAAAGGGGCTATAGATTAAGGCGCAGGTACCGTAATACATTTTACCGGCGAGATTACAGTACTAAATAAAACCTGTTAGACGTTATTTTGCAACTAACCGGCGGTATTTTGTAAATGTTTAGGCATTTTTATGTGATAAGGAGCAGTGTAGGTCGTTCGGTGAAAAAAAATTCTTTCCTTGAAATGGATTATAAGAAAATAATAGCAATACATTTCTGATAACGCACCTTTTCCTTGACAGTTATTTTTTTATATATTTATTGTGTTACTTAGCTTCCTTATTTACGTATAGACTATTTAGATATATATGTATCAGATAGGACGTAATACTGTATAATATTTAGTCTATTATTTCGATATAATTGTTATATATTTTTTATGGTCGCCGGTTGCAATAAGTTCAGGAATCAATAAAATGCTCTTTATAACAGTCTCCCTTTTATTTATCATCGTTTTTATTTATTTTAATAAAATGAATAATATATACAACTTTCTAAAGTTATCTATTATATATTTCTTCTAGTAAAATTCAAATTTAAGAACGACACTATTTCATCAAAAATATTCACAAAATAAATCACTAAGCCGATGCAAAGTGCGTGTTTCCATTTAAATTACGATATTTTGAAACGAAATAGCCACTCACAAAAGTATCAAGTAGCATCATTGTCGTAATGGAATCCCCCTGAATGACGTCAACAAGCTTCCTGTAACGACTGCGAGAGTAAAAAGAAATGTTTTCACAGTTACAATGGCCCTTTAAAATCTTTATACAAAATCCTTTTATCCTGTAGACATTGATGGTGGCGAGGTGTGACGGTATTCTTGATTTTATTTTCAGCGTATATAGCTACTTATAGTCGTATTACGAGTATAGTATAGTAATCTTTGAACGATATTTAATATAAATATATATTTATATATTAGTATACATATTTTGTGTATATTTATAAATTTTGTTTTAGTTATAAGTAACATAAGTTAATAAATAATATAATTAATTTTTGAAGCCGGTCGTGCCGCAGTGGGACAGCGTCTTACTGTAAACATGATCCGTTGTGGATTCGATCTCCACTCGGGTAGTGATTATATTTAAATTATTTCCACTTCCTCGCTCTGGTAAGACAAAGTACAGCGTTGAGTTCCACCTCTCAACACATAATGTCTTGAACTCGGTGAAAAGCGAAGTACGGAGTGTCTTGACACTTAGTACTCTGTCTACCCTGCTACGTGGGATAAAAGCGTGAAGAATAAAAAAAAATAATTTACTTTTTTTTAAAACGTTATTCACGCGATTAGAACAAGAAAAATATTTAGAAACGTGCAAAATTACTGATATAGCAATGAAGTGTATATATATGTAAAGCTTAACAACAACGTACAGTTTAATAAGTAGGAGCAGTTGGACTGACTACGAAATGTGTAGATTCAAATCTAGGTTCAATATTTTTTTATGTTACTGAATATTTATTATCGTTTTAAATTAATCAAAGAGAACAAAATAACAGATAATAAATATGTAGGTAATAAGTTCTCGAATAAATTTTAAAGGAGAAGATAATAAAATAAAATAAATGTGGTAATAGCTCCTTATTAGGCTAGACTAGGCGATAAAAATTAATTATTTCAAGTTGACTTCTAGATATAATTCACAATATAATAAAAGAAACAATGAAAAATATATAGCTTATAATTAGTATAAATTAATTAAACAATCTGAATTTAAAAAGTTTTCCCTCAAATTATTTGACACATTGGTATAGATTTTGCGTTTCTATAGCAAAATGAATTTTAATTAATGAATTTTCTATATTTATTTTTGCCTGCTAAAACATGAAACCATAATATATGCATGAATACAATAAACTATTTGACTACTATCTATATAAATGAATCTTTGTTCACTAATAAAAAATAGAGACACAATCAGCGTCATAAAACGTCCTTTCTAAATGAGACACTCAAATGAACATTTGGGTGGCGTTTTAGTTTAGTGGACAATTCGTTACAGGGATCGTAAATAAGACACTGTTCTTAAACGAAAATAGTCAATTTTAACGTTAGATTAGTTATTTTGTATTATCTATATATAATTAATAGTTAAATAATTATTTTATTTTGTATTATCTATATATAATTAATAGTTAAATAATTATTACTAAACAATTGATGCACAGGGGAGAACAGAATACAGGTTTATGCAACTTTGAAATCCATAGATTCAAGAAAATAATATATTTTCTTTTATTTTTAGTTTCACGCTTTCATCCCGCATAGCAGGTTAGACAGGAAATAGCTTGTGTCCAAACACTCCGTACTTCGCCGATTTCGAGTCATTGTGTTATGAGCGACAGAAGTGAACGCCGCGCTTTATTTGCAAGGAAATAAAAATAATATTAATATACGCCCGAGTGGAAAACGAACTCACAACCGATCGTGTTTACTCTCCCATTGCGTCACGATCGATCTCTAAATGTTCTTAAGTTAGTATAATGACATAATATATATGAGATATAGATATAAAAAAATATTCTCATATTTTATGTAAACTAAAGTATATACTTACTGAATCTGTTAGCCATACCACTCAAGCCTGTTACTATATGCCTGATTTGATTTTGATTTTGTTACAATTATAGTGAAACGGTTGCTGTTAAATTTCTTATATATTTCGTATTTTTTCGATTACGTTGCGTGCTTTCATACGTAGATATAACAAGGTATCAGAGTACGCAGAGAGCTCTAGCGTTAAAATCCGTTTGTTTTGCGGTTTTTACCTAGCCTTTAAGATATTACATATTGAATGGCGGAACTCAACCGCGTTTTTTTGTATTCCAAAAATTTAAATAATTAAAATTATTCTCGAGGGTAAAATCAAACTCATACATAATGTGTACGTGATACATCGTAAGTTCAGTTGTTTACAATACTTCATTTAATATATTCTACTGATTTTAAATATTTTTTAATGTTTATATTTGCACTCCTGTGTAAAGTCTATGCAAAATAATTGTAAATGACATGCAAAACCATTTCATTATCTTGAAAAAGAACGAAAAATGGCTTGACAAAGACAAACCTAGAAAGTTTGCTTTGTACAATGCTCAAAAACAAACTGAGGCCGTCGTGGTGTAGTGGGACAGCATCTGAATGTAAACGTGATTGATTATGATTATTCCCATTTGGAAGAATGATTATATTTAAAACTCATTTTCTAGTCGAGGTCACTTCTCACCACGCAATGTCTAAACACTAGATTATCTCTATACCTTGTTATGCGATATATAGTGTGAAGCTGCTTTTAAAAATGTTAAACTCTTATGAATTCTCTTTTGACCTCTTAAATACGTACTGTATACTTTAAATACATTTATTTAAAGATAATCATTTGTTTCAGATTTTGTACTCTGATAACCGCCACCACACTTCATCTTCTTGCTATACATCAATAAATGAACTGTTCCTTAAATCTGAATAAGTTTTAGACAAAACTGCTCTTTTTATGTATGTTTGATAAATAATAGTAATGACAGTGGACAAAGTTGTTAAATCTCAAAGAAATATAAAGATAAAAACGGAGTGAAATTCGAAATTTTCTAAGCGGGAACAATGTAATGTTGTCGCCAAGTGTCAAGGGCATTGCCAAGAGATTGCGAAGAGATGAGGTGGGTCCGTAAAGTCAAATTGTGCCGCGACTACAAGATGCTTCTGACGGTCTACAGTGCTTTGCTTCTCTGGAGACTCGACGGCGTCGTCGAGAGTACTAAAGGTAAGTTTAAATAATGTAAATAAGTTTAAATAATGTAAATAAATTTTCAAATTATTCTCAGGAAATGGTCATTCATTTTTAGAAAAATTTTGATCGATATAAGAAGTGTTTTGATACTAGGTGTTTTCTGTCTTTCTGTTTGTATGTGGGATAAAAGAGTGAAAATAAAATAATAAACGCATCCTAAAAACCCTCCAAGGGCTCTGGTCGCTTGAACGTATGGTTTAGTGGTCAAAACGTTTGGAAAGACTACAAGAGGCGCGGGTTATATGGTTTTCTTATCATAAGTGTGGAATGGTACTTTATAAATATCATTGTTTAATTGTAATTTCGAATTTTATAATAGCAGAGGAAACCTTTCTTGCAAGTATTATATTACATAATTCCAAAAATAATAAAAGATACTAGTATATTGTAATAGAATAAATACAATGATAATAAATACATATAAACAACTTGGATAACGTAATACAAGATTATATTTCATATTTATTTCTTTAAAAGTATAACATACACCTTGCGTCGTGGAAGGTTATAAAAGTATTCTGTATATATGCTTCGAAGAACTGAGATTCTCATTTTTGTTGTTTTAATCTTAGACAAAAAGTACTTACCGCTTTTCGCCGAACTCGACGTCGCATGTTAATTGGCGGAACTTAACGCCGCTTACCAGAACAAGGAAATGAAAATAATTTAAATATATTCTTTATCTTGAATGGGAATCGAACCCACAATCTGTTGCGTACACAGTCAGACGCTGTCCCACTGCGCCACAACCGACCTTTAATATTTACTACTATAATAATACTTGTTTTCACATATATTTTTTAATATTTAATACTATTATTAGTCAATATTATATTAATCGTAGTATATACTCATTATGTTATATATTCATCACAGTCAAATAAAAGGTACAATAAAATAAAGAAGTAAATCAGAAAACAAACATTTTGGCAAATACGATTCATCCATCAACAATTATATGGCTCGCAAAAGAGACTATGAGATTTTACGTCTTATATTTCACGTTAAATGGATCAAAATACTGCCGATGTCGAATGTAACTTATTCTTACATGTTAGTCTAACGTTTTATTACTAATTCTTGAATGTTTTTTTCTTATTTTTATATGTTTTTACTATGTTAGTTATACTGTTAATGAAAAAGAAAACGCTGCAGTTTACTAATTACACCTGGAAATCCAATAACGTTTGCGCAACGAGCATATGCCGGCTAAAGCCCTGCAGCCACCTCCCCTTGCATCTTAATATTCTGTTACGACTAATTACGTAACCTGGGATAATGTAGCTGCTGACATAATTTCATTAGCCTGAGTATGATATATTTTGTAAACGTTAATTTAATTTTTTACATCAACTTTTACTATATTATTTATAAATATCGTTAATAAACAACAGGTTACTAAAACAAAATAGTTACAATTACAAGTTTATATCCGTTTAAAACAGGTAAAAATAAGATAAGAGAAGAATCAACAGCATACCAACTGCTATAAAACCTGTCGAGTAGTGGTTACAAATCAGAACAGTGACGCAAACGTAAAACATTCATGTTCCAAAGGCCCACCGAGTTGTTCCCAAGGGAGCAACAAAATGTAACGAACCACACTCCTCTTTTTATGTCGTAGATACATTTTTTCCAACGCCAGGAAAAGGACTTCGAATAGATTATTTACGTTCTCTTACCGCGCAAAGGTATGCTGATTGCTAGTGGAGACCCCTGTCAAGCGGAAAAATTGCAATTACAATGAACGAAATATGGGTGATACAGAATGGGATATTACTCGTGTCCCTTATCTAAGAAAATAAAATTTTGTCAACGTCGTAACGTAAGGGCCTTTTTGTACGTAATATTTTGTGCTCAAATTTGGGGGAGAAAGTGAAAAGAGATGATTATGGTAGACGACTCCTTTGTCTGCTTCATTTATCAAGGTTGATATGTCGCTATATTGCTGTTTACTTACGCTATACGGTAATATTTTCATTGTAAAATGTTTACATGGATATAGTACTTTTCTTAAATTAAATAATTCTTAGCATTATTTAAAATTACGCATTTTTTACTTATTTACTATGGGTCAATTCGGATAAAACATTGGAATTCCATTATATTGCACTCAATCAATATAACCAACCAACGAATTCCAATTTAGTTTCACACATTATACAAGCAAGGACATGAGCTATAAAACCTTCTAAATTATTACCCGATCGCAGTTTATCCAAGCCAAGTTAAAATAACAATTCGAACACTCGCTGTCGGCTTTTAATGGACTCACGTAATAGATTTGAATAAAGCTAAGTACAAAAGTATCCAAAAAGTAATTTAACTTGCAGATCATTTTCTAATGCTAAAATCTTGTGAGAAGAAAATATTATCTGAGACCGATATCGATCTGCTATGAAAAGATTGGTAACAAAGTCCATTAAAGCAATCACGTTTTCAATAAAACTGGTATTCGAATGAATTTAAAAGAAACCTTTGCTTACCTTAGAAAAAAGTGAATGCGGCAAAGCTTTCACTAATTCCGAATTTAAATGCATGAGATCGAATGGGTTCCCGCTGAGGATCCGCGCTGTTTTCCGATTGCTATTGCTTATGTATTTAAAAGAAAAATGGAGCTCAAGATAGTATGTCAAACTCAACAATGGAACTAGCGGACGCAACGTTACATGAATTGCTTGGATTTGTACAATTATATGGTGTTAGATATGACTGAAATACCATTATTTCAAAATTAAGTTAGTAATATAGTTTATGGCGGAGAAATGTAATGTACAATTGCGTTGTTATAAGTGAACGATGTATTTGCAGTATACTAGTTTAAGTTATAACAATTTTTCTCTTTCTGTCGCGATTTTCAAGTCATTCACACTTTATCCCGCATAGCAGCGTAGTCAAATTAGTGCCGAGCATTTCGTATTGAGTGGGGAACTAAACGCTGCGTTTTGTCAGGACAAATGAATTTTTAATACAATAATTTCCACCAGTTTGTATCACACCTATTTTATTTCGTAAGAAACTCCGTGTGTATTTTCTTTTTTTATTCATAATAAAAAATAATATAACACCATTCAATTCTTACGTTAAATATAATTTGGAAGGAACAATTAAATATCTGAATAAAACATTAAGGTCTTCTTTAAAATACATACGTTATTTGCATACTTTTGTCGCAACTACATGAATATTAAAGTATGAAATATTAACAGTGTGAAATGCACAGATGGTTAAAGCACGCGACTAATGGTATCGCATATTTGAAAACCATATTTAAAATGGGAGCTGTCGTCACCATAAAGTGCCATTGTAGGTACCACAAAAAGAGCTCATTCTAATTGTTTGCACATTTTACGTCTCACATACACCCTTGTATTTCCCTCGAGCTTTGATGGTTGGGGTCATATTGATAAAAGTGTTGTTTTATCGTATCGTATCGATAGTAAACGACGTTGTTGTGTTAGCTTTTTATGGAGCTATGACATTAAATATATATTTTATGTGAACGTAATATTTTATTAAGCTTAAGGGTACTTGTTTGTCGAATTAATAATAGCAATGTATGCAAAGCTGTGTCTATATTTACACTAGAACATTCATTAATAATACGGTTAAACATAAGTTCGATACTTTCAATGTTTGGTCATCACTACATACACTACTATGCACAGTGTACACGTGCTTGTCATCCCATCGTCACCCACTATTGTGTTTGTAAATCGTATTGTTGTCCAGAGAGGGTGTTTCATTTTTTACAAACCCTTATGCCTCACTCTCTAGAGATTAAGTTGGCAGCAAGGAAATTGCTTTTTAAGAGGCTCACCCTTGCGTCGTTTCTTAAATTATAAATGGCTATCCGTTTCCCCTGGCATGGTTCGTCTACAATTTCGTTATTTTGCTCTGATTTATTCTTCTTCCATTTACCACGGATGCACTGTTTGCGCGTTCCAGTTTTCCTTCCTCGCTCATAACTTTCCGGTGGATAATTTCGAAGCGACTGAAATTACGAGAACTTATTAAGTAACTTCGTATTTCAAAGAAATATATATTAAAAAAATATCAATAATTAAATGAAAGTAAATAAAGCCGTCAATTTATGCTTAGACTTGTTATACAGTTTTCTTTATTACAATTTTTAATTAATTGATTGCTTTGAGAGACAGAATGATGAAAGACATGGTACCGTTATAATAAATCATTATTACAAATGGATCTTAGGGTTCAGAAGATTTGTTGGAGATGACTGTTCAAAAAAAATTGTAGAGGGGAAAGCGAAATGTTTTATTATTTATATTTCATATAAATAAAATACATGAATGTATCGATGCCCTGTGATGTGATGGCGCAGTGGAACACCGTCTTACCATACACACTAAGGTTTTTGGATTCCTCACTTGTAGGGGGAAACATTTATTTTAATTTTTCATGTCAATGTCTAGTTTTCAAAGTTACAACATATAGCACTGCGTTGGTTACCACTACTCAATACCCGTCGAAAATGTCGCTAAAACGGGAGGAGTGTGTTAGCACTAGGTTCAGTCTACCTAGTATAGTCAAGTCATATGAGGGTGATGATTTATTACGTATGAATGATTTATTACGTATCTTTTACTAATTACTGGTATAGCTATACTTTTTGTTTGATCGTAACGAAGTAATTAAGTGTAACACAATTTTTGGTATATTTTAAACGGTATTTCAAAAGCTTTCTTGTATATAAAATATTTTCAATATTTATATAAAACATTTTATTAATAAACAATAAACGTTTTCTGAAAATACTAATTAAAATGTATATATTTTTAAATATTAAATTCATAATAATACATACTTTTTTTTCTTATGTTCATAATTATATCTCTCAGTTGAATGTAATTTAACATCAATACATTCGGCTACTTATAATTAAGTACTTATATTATGACATATAAGAGGCAAACAGACAAACTGAACGATTTATATATAGGAGTGGCTTTAAGGGGAGTAAAACTAACGAAACATCGATATAGCGAATCTGCACCAATCCGTTTAAGGTGCAATAAATCACCACGTCCCTGCATGTATCGGCGCTATTATCGAGGGCATTCGTGCGTACTCTCCTCAAACTATAAGAGTTATAGAAGTGATATAAAGTGTATAGATAAGTGTATATATATTATATATATATATATATATATATATATATATATATATATATATATATATATGTATATATATGTATATATATATATAAATATTTTTTTGACTGGATAGGATTTTATAGGATTAGGGGAGTGATTATACATATTTCAATTATTAATTACTCTGTAAGACAAAGTGCTCGTTCCACCACTCAACACGCGTCTCGAGTTCGGTGTATGGAGAAATAAGGAGTGTCTTGATACTACTTTCTGTCAACCCTATATGGGATAAGAGCATGACGCTCAAACAAAAGTACAAGTACAAGTAAGTAAAGTAGGAATAATTGCCGAAATTACCATAATATGTAGACGTTGATTTGTTTAGTACATTTGATACAATTAAATTATTAAATTAAGTAAATAAATATTAATTAAAAAATATGGAATATTAAACACAATATGTAATTACTTTGTTCATAAAATGTATAACTAAACTATATATCTATTATTTTTTCTGTTTTGTTCTATAACAAGCATACATTTAACGCACCCTAAAGTAGCGCAGATGCGCGGGACAATTTGATTATATCAGTTCTCCACTACCCCAGAGACTGCCATTGTTATCAGCCTTGTTCATACTTTAATGGTCGCAGTCATAACACTACTTAAAGATTCTTTTATCTAAGCTGCGAACAAATTTTAAGCTGTCGTATGCAAACATAATTTTATTATAAGTATAAATTATTGCGTATTATCCATTTGATAATCAGATTTTGTATTATTTATTTTGTAGTGGGAACAGGACAAATAAATTTTTTATGTTTCAATATATGTTTATTTGGGTTCTTGTTTTGTATAACGAAGGAGCTTCACGCTTTAGCCAAATTCAACCTAGTGTCAAGACACTCCATTGACTGCTTTCCGCTCGATATATAACATAATATAATCGATAATAGACAGACTGTGTGCTATATGGCGAATTCAA
This sequence comes from Dryadula phaetusa, assembly GCA_032432895.1. Taxonomy (NCBI): domain Eukaryota; kingdom Metazoa; phylum Arthropoda; class Insecta; order Lepidoptera; family Nymphalidae; genus Dryadula; species Dryadula phaetusa. The sequence continues at coordinate 4,255,442 of JAOYRS010000060.1, read as the reverse complement.
CGCTGCGATTCGTCTTATCCGGTCGGAGAAATGAAAATAAATTGTAATTATAATCATTTACCCAAGTAGTATTCGAACACACAACCAGTCACATTTACAGTCCGTGAAACGTTGTCCCACTGTACCACGAAATCTATTGTAGTGATAAAATGGCCAATAATAGTTGAAAACTTTTAAACAGAAACATCATCCATATTATATATTAATTTGGATAACACCGCTCGTTGTGACCGCGCCAGTCCTGGTGCTTAGTTTATTAATATTTATTGTAAGGACACTTAAAGAACAAAGACACGAAAATTACAATTTAATACAACTAGAGCGCTTGTTGACATACAATATATGTGACCTTACTAACTTGTGCATTATATTTTACAAACTACTTTAATGTCAACACACAAAGTAGCGTGTGTAGTATTTATTTTATTAATTTAACATATTTTCAACACAGTGTTATAAAAATATTAAACTTCTATATTACTTCTCTTCATGCATTTCTCTATGCTAATTGTAATTATCTTCTACTGCGAATTTTGCGATTCTTTGGAATGAACTTTCTACGGAAGTTCGACACTTAAATTCACTATATACTTTCAAAACTTATCTAAAATAGCAGCTATTTCACTTAGAACGTTTTTCTGTTTATAGATATATTTATTATATATTACGTTTGTGTTTATGTGTAAATGTGTGCATGTGTGCATGTGTGCATGTATATTTTGTGCCAAATTTGATATTCCATCATCCGCCTAATTTTTATAAAAAAAATTATCTTTACATATAAAAATACAAATTAATAAATAACATTAGTGATTAGTTATGATTATTCATACAATATTACAGTCATATGTCTTTTCTTAAGTGTGTAATAAGGCAAAAACGTTATTCTAAAGAAAATAAAATACGAAAGGAAGCTGAAAGTACCATTTTAGTAAATTATGTTGTCTAGCTATCTATTAGTTTTTACGATACAAGAGTGCCCCTAAAAGCCTACTAAAGTAAATCATAGTCATCTATCACTGGAAGTGGATGTAAAGGTCATGAAGGGAAATCATAATAAATTTCAGTACGCGCACTTAGTATAATGTAATACGTATTAACATAACTATAAATATATTTATACGTCACACGTATAGTATGCCAATAAATCGCTATAAATTAATTACAACAATGTGACAAGCCTTAAGGAGGTGTGATAGATATTTTTTGATTTTGAAAATTTAAATTAAGAAGTTAGCGAAAGTAACTTAATAGTTTTACACCTAAATTTGAGACATCGCTGGTTAAATGGTGGAACTCAACGCCGCACTTTGTATCTTCAGAAATGACAATCATTTGATTAAACTGATTTTCCTGGTGGAATCGCACTGTGCGACGATGACTTCTAATAATTTCTTCTTTGTACCTATTTTTATATGATATGCACATATGAAGAAATTGACGATATAAATATTTATTTTACAAAGCTTCGAGTACTACATACAGACTGTTAATATATATAGAATTAAAAGCGAAACGTTACATTATAGGACATCTCCATATGTACATGCTTATTGCTATAATATTAACGCCTGTCTAAATATCAAATATGAACAACATTTTACTATATCATTTACCGATATCAGGTCGTTAGTTAACAAAATTATCAACCATTATAATACTCAATGAACTCGGCTCAAATATTGAACTGATTTTATCAAACGAAACATAGCTCTAAAATATCTGCGTAAAAGCAACTTTCCAGTTTTTTTTCAACACAATAACGTAAGCTAAGACACTCCGTTTTTTTATTAGCAAAATTCATGGCTTTACCTATGAAATGGCTGAGTTCAATGTCACGTTATATCTTAAATGAAATTTAAATATAATAATAATATTTCATCTAACGTAACTATTATACTCATGGGGTCATTATCTGTGGCTCGTTTTGTAGCGTACAGTACTTGAACTGAAATATAGCTCTCATTGTCGCCACTAACAACAGTTCGTTCTGGCTAACAGCGCGCTATACTGACCCCGTACTTCCGGTCTGATATCTTACTGCTCTAACGGCGAGAGAAACAATAATATCTTGAAAGCCTACTATGTACTAAACACTACTTTTTATGTGTTATGTTAATGTGTCTACAATTATTGATAATTATAATTTTTCATATTTCTTTTTCGCATTCTTTTTTTATTTTAATTTCATTTTAGCTTCACGCTTATATCCAGCATAGCAGAGTAGACTTTCTGTCTACTACCTAGTGTTAAGATACTCCGTATATCGCTTTCCGCTGAATTCGAGACATTCGTATTGAGTAGCGAAACACACCGCCGCGATTATATTTATATTATTTTCACTTTTTCATTCCGGTAAGACTTTGTCTATATAATCACTCTCCTGAAGTTTGATTCGAACCCACAACCGTTCGCGTTTACAGTCTGACGTTGTTCCACTGCGCCACGCGTGACCGCCCTTAATTTTTTTTTATATTCATATTTTTTAACAATGAAAAATCGTTTATGTCAAAAAAAATTGAAAGTAGAATTTTTTATTCAACTTTTAAAACTATACTACTTTTAAAGTATTATTCTTCATTTAGGATCATAAAACATTTATAAAAAATGTATAAAAACTTTAAACGTGAACGTAAACGATTCTTAAAGTCAGATTTTTGTTGTAAGCAAGTCTTGTATTTAGTGTTGAAATTATTCCAGCTAAATAATTTGTAGAAAAAAATGTTTTTATTTCACAATATATAGTGAATTTATTAAAGTATATATATATATATATATATATATATATATATATATATATATATATATATATATATATATACATACAATTGAAAAAGTAGTTACAATAGTAAGTACTTCACAATTACTATAAAACTTTTAAATGAACTAGCGAGCAAAAATGTTTGGTTATCCATTTAAAACTGCACAATCGTCAGTATCAATAACACTCCGTAGGTTCTGCATATATTCCAACAAACAACTTAAAACTTTTGTCGTGTAACTAAAAAAATAAATGTACGTCAAAAATGCCCCTCTCAAGCAAACTTCAGACTGGAATTGGAATCAACCAGTTTATTTTCAGATCGAGAACAGAATTATCTTAAGCTTGTACAACGTTTCTCGAAAGCAACGGTGACATTCCCGGTATATTTTAGTTAATAGTAAGTGTGTGGAAGAACAAAAGAAATTCAATCTGATCAGCGGGCGTGATCACTCTTTTTAACGTCTCAAAGATGTCGACTGTAGTTTACTTGAAAGTTCGTGGAATTGATACTGAATAAGGGCTTAGAATGTAAGAATTTAATGTTATTACATTAATTAATATTATTATTATTATTAATCGTTATTAAGAATTTAATATTATAAACACATTTATATGTTTACGTACTATAGATTATTGTTATTTATTTTATTTAGAAAGAACATATTGACATGTGTCCCCATTTATTTTATCCCGCATACCAGTGTAGACAGAAAGTACCTAGTGTCAAGACTACTATTTCTTCTTTCATTTCCGCCGAATTCAAGACATTGTGTGTTGAGTATCGGAATTCAACGAAGCATTTTGTCTTACCAGAGCAAGGAGTAAAAGTAATTTTCAATATAATCACTTTCCCGAGTGGGAATCGAACCCACAAACCATGCTGTCCCACTGCGCCACGATTGGTCTAAATTTTTTATCATTGCCAACTGCTTAATAAAATTATTTACAAATTAATTTATAATACACTCGTGTAAAGTTAGTCCCAGACTGTGCTTAATATCTGTATTATCTGTTAAAAATATATTGTTATTATATATCATATCACAATTATTTTATTTACTGATGTATTAATTAATCGTTATAGGATATTTATAATTCTATCTATTAATTAAGGTACATACTCGTTTATTACTTTACATATTATTATAATATGAAAAAATAAATTCAACTAATTGCATAAAATGAATATATTTTTTGAAAAAGGTAATTAAAAGTTTTACCTGAGTTTTAATGTTGTCGTCTAAAGTTCAAACTGGGTTACAGTGATAATTTTTTACATTCCCTTCGTCGCCAGTTTTCGAACACTAGAAATGTTATTACATTAGTTCTGTGCCAAATGTAACAAGGTTTAACCAAATCTGTTTACAACTGGTCAGGCCAAAAATGCTTCGTACGTTTTTATTCCTTAATATGAAAACATTTTTTCTTTTGCTTCAATTTCGTTGGGATTATAATCGTATATTCGATATATTTATGTTGTTGACTTAATTTTTGTACATTTTCAGATAAATTAAAAGTGTGAACTATTAAAGCATCTCATTTCTTTATCTTAAAGCTTTCTCGTCATACTCGTATTTTTCACATCTACCTATAGGAATTGATTCACCTACCATAACTAGGCTATCTATATTAGGTATATGTCAAATTTTATATATAAAAATTAAATATTTATTTATTTCATGTACATAGAGTAAATTGTATCTATTCTTAAATAATATAAACATATTTTTACATTTAGATAAAAACCGGGAAACTTTTGTCACAGTATTCAAACGAATATTTATTATTATAGTCACGTTAATATCGCCTTAATTATTCTGTTTCAATTATTCGCACTGTATTAACATTTAGATATTCGTAGGCTTATAATAATCCTAATTTGGACATACGCCATTTAATTGATGAACAGGATTAACTCGATCCCGAATATCACAGACAATCTAATCTATTTTAATAATAAATGGGTGCCGCATAAATATATACTATATCCTATTGACATCGAAAATGTTGAAATATATTGTTTAATTCCATTCTATAGTTACAAAAAAATGATGTTTTTTTTTATTTAGAAATAAATATTTTAAATAGGCTATATAACATTTTGTGTTTTGCTTCTTATAAGCTACGTAAAAATATATACACACACACATAAGTACAATTCACAAGTTCTTAATATGCTCATCTAGAAATTCTATATCTATCTATATAAATCTTTCATAAAAACCTTAATTTTAATATATTTAAAAAAACAATCACTTGAACCAACTTCTATGACCTTCATACACTATCGATAATGTAACATTACGAAACCAAACAATAAATTGATGTATTAGTGTAGCAAATGGTCACTAAAATAAATGTTTTAGTGACATTAGACTTACATACAGACATACAGAAGTTTTATGATATATATTATTACTTTATATTATATTTATTAAAATGCGGCGTTGAGTTCCACCACTCAACACGCAATATCTCGAATTCGGTGGAAAGCAAAGTACGGTGTGTCTTGACTTAGGTAGGTACTTTCTGTCTACCCTGCTATGCGGGATAAAAGCGTGAAGCTACAAAAAATCATAATATGTTACTTGGAAGACTTTTTCATACAAATGTAATGCTGTCATAACCATGACCTATTAATCATTTTGATACTATTGATATGGTAAACATAACTTACGTATCAAATGTCTCGAGCAAGAGTTGGCGGTTTGTTGAATCGATTATTTGGTTTCAAATAGAAATTAGTCCTATTCATGAATCTAAGCAATTCGTAATAGCCTAAACAGATATGATAGCGCTAAGTGTACTTAGCAATTGGTTATTTTATACAAAAAAAGGAAATTGTATATAATTGATATTTGTTTCATTTGATATAGGTTAGTACATAAACAAATTATTTCATAGAAAAAATAAAAGGAATACGCTTCTTATTACAAGCTTTTTTTAACTTGCCGTGTTAGTGTGTGTGTGTGTGTCTCGCAAGTTTAGTTTGATCATCTTCCCGATTGAGCTGAAATTTGGATATAGTTCATGCCATAGAAATATTGTATTATTGTCGGAACTGGAATAATTTTCAAACAAATCAGCTTTTACATTCAAATGCCGTTGCAATTTTTCTTGCATTATTAGATAAGAAGAAACACTAAAATTGTATTACTTAATGAGCGTACCTTATTACGCTAAGTACTTCCATTTATTTCTATAAAAAGCCTACCATTTTGTTAAAAAATCTACTGTAATATACGAGGGAAACTAGAACAATACACTACAATGACCTAATAATATATATGCGTGTATAACTTCTATTGTAATACAATAAAGCTAGCCTATTCTATATCCAACTAGACTTTTCATTCATACAAGACATGTTCTCAATGCGGGCGTTTTTGTGTATAGGTATCACATATTTTTGTGACGCCATCGTGATATATTAACGTTGTATCTTATTGTGCTAGTTTTAGATTTGATATTCACTCTGAAGAACGTTTATACTTAAAAAAAAACAGTTTCTGATGTAGTAAGATAAATTGCGCCGTTGAGTTACGCAATGTCTCAAAAATGAATGAGGAGATAGTGTCTTAATACAAAGTTATCTATGCCTACTTCGTAAATGAAAGTGGTAGATGTAGTGAATATATGAAAAGAAAATAGTGCGTTACGTTGGGCCAGTATGAGGGTGGCCACACGTTAATTACGGAACGCTGAAAGCTCACGTGATAGATCGTCTGTTCATCAAGAATAATGGCCCATTCAACCAACTTTGGAAATTATTCGCTCGTTCATTAGTACTAGGTCTTAGATACTTTGTTTTGCTTAACTTACCATGTATTGTAATTATTTGTTTTAATGTTATTCAGACTATTTTAAGCAATTTCGTGTTTATTGAGAATGTATTATAGAGGCCGAGGCGCAGTTGGTCGGCGTCTGACTGTAAATGCGAGCTCTTTTTCGGTTCGACACATACTCGGGAGAATGATTATGTTTAAATTTTCATTTGCTTGCTCTGGCAAGACAAAGCACGGCGTTGAGTTCCACCACTTAACAAGCAAACTCGATTTTTGCCGAAAGAGGAGTATGGAGGAGGAGGAATATGGTCTTGACACTAGGAATGAAAAAAAATGAAAAAAAAATTATAGAGTTTTTTGTATAATTAGTGTATAGTGCAACCACATCTTCTAATGAATACGTCCAATAAACAGATTACAATAATAATATACTTGTAATGTAAAATGACTTCTTAAATCGAGTGTGCACTTTAGGTGCAAGGATGGCTAATGTTGTCAATATGTATAATGTGAACGTCATTGTTGCAGGTTTTGATAGCACATTGTATACGATTAGACTTCGGGGTATATTTATTTAAATTATTTAATTAATTCATTGGTATAAAACTAAAAATTATATGGAGATACTACTTTTTAATTTAAGGTAAATGACTACTAGGAAATTATTGCCTACTATGTTGACATGACATTTGTTTCTCTTCATTCCCTATTCTACAATTTTATATATATTGTTTTGAATAAATAATATATTTCTATTTTCTTTTATATGCTATTTATATAAATTTGAATTACTACCAAAGTAAGCAATGTTTCGATTTTGGGCGGAAAGTAGTCAACGAAGTGTCCTTGCTAAGCGGAATAAAACGTGAAGCTGTTTTCTTTTATCTAAAGTGGAAAAAATCTAATTTGCAATATTACAGCATAACAGAGAAAATCAAACACAATTAATATCTTAAGACAATAGGAACAAAAACAAAAGTATGACCCCAAAATACATTTACATAATTATCCGACCTATTTAATTCTGAGAACACCTAAAATTATACCAATTAATAATTTTACAAATTATATTAGTTAAACAGAAACAAGTATAATGGGACTGTGGTTCGTAATAAAAATGACACTTTTCATCTAAGCAAATGATTAATATGCTTTCATTAACGCCAGTATTGAATGGAAGTGTTAAAAGTGCTATACTGATTGATTACCTCAGCTGAACGTAGGAGATATCGACATGACACGCGTTATGTGTTTTGAAATTGCAATAATTTTGCGTAAATAATGCGTGCATGCAATGCACTTTTAAAATCTTGTAATTTTAAATGCATAAATATGCAATTTTAAATGCATAAATATGCAATTTTAAAATCTTTAAGACTATAATTTTGTATGCTGTATTTTAATAAATATTTATTGTACTACTTTTATTCTTATAATAAATTGTTAACATTATAAGTGGATTGGAATCAAAGGTGAATAAAAATGGCTTTTTAATTTTAACGTTTGCTGTCATTATGAATTAAATAAATGAATATAACTAAGTTTGTTTTTCGTACATTTTGTAACAAGGAAAATTTCATGCAATAAATCGTCCTCTTCTCTACCCTCCGACCATATACAAGTTTTTTTTATATCAATGATATATATGTAGTTATTTTACCGTTCTACAGTACGTATTTAAACTTATCATACTGGAAGAGCCAGTTATGATTTTAATAATCAAATGTACAATATTAGTATTTTCGTTATAAATAACAATAGCAAGGTTTTTTAAATTCATAAGTTTAATGCAATACGATACCTAATTACGAAGGTAAACACTAAACAGCCTTATTTAGGTTTGGCACAGTTCCTAGATACTTATACTGGGCAATGCGCCAGATCCCTGTTATCAATATATACCTTGGTACTCGTATCTTAGTGTCATAGATTGACCGGATAATAGCAAATGCAACAATGCATGCTCCGTTGTAACTATAATTGAATACCTGTTTTTGTAAAAGATATTTAGTCTAGAATCTATACAATACGTTACGTTAATTGACGATTTGACTTTAAAAACATAAATACATATTTACAATTATTTTTATTCTGTTGTAGAAGAGCTCATTTCTGTACATTGAATAATTTATATAAATAGCAGTAACCAAACCTATAAATTTTGTTTTTTTTTGTCTGTGTCGCCTTTCACTTAAACACTAATAGATGGATTTTGAAGATTTTTATTGCTTTATAGCTATAAGTCCTCGATAACATACAGCCCACAATTTATTTTGAAAGTCCTTGATTTGATACCCTAGAGGCGCATGCACAGCTTGCTATAAATATTTTTTAAAAAGACACTCAAACAAAAAAGACGCTTAAAAGTAATATTTCATTATCCCATATTTGGATATAGGATAATAAGAAGATCAAGTCAAGCAGCAATAATTTAATAATAACATTACTATTATTTCTTACTTTAATAAATACATACAGATCAAAGTAATAAAAGCGCAAAGAAAAGTATCGATAAACAGATTACTCGTAGAAGATTCGAGGCTGTGTGGTATTCAAATTCGTTTAATAATGTCGTCTAACACGTTGCAACGGTTGTTAAAATATTTTAAACCAGGAAGCTTCTTTAACTATCTATATTTTATTGTAAAACTGGGTTACATTGATACGAATGACTTTCTTCTTTAATTAATTAATTAATTTAATTAATACCGTAGAAAACACAAATATAAAAATGTCGAAATGAGAGTAAATAATGAAGTGTATTAGTGAAAAGAAATTAAAACTTTTGGAAAAAAACAAACTTTTGGAATATTCAATACAATTGTACAGCTTAACGTTTTATCCTGCATAGTAGGTTAGTCAGAGACAACCTAGTGTCAAGACACTCAGTTTACTGCTTTCCGCCCGACATCGAGACGATGCCTGTTGACTTGCAAACTTAACATCGCGCATTGTCTTACCAGAGCGGTGAAATGGAAATACAAATAATAAATACAAACGAGGGGAGAAAAGTAAATATAAATTTAAAACTAAACGAACGAACGAGGAAACGAACCCAGTACCGATCTTGTTTACAGTGAGATGCCTTTCCACATTGGTCTCAATTAATTAATTTTTCTATTAGTTAAAGCTTTTGATGTGAACTGAAAATTATAATGCATATTAATGATGGCATGCAACTTCAAACGAAGAATTTTGTAACGACGTGCTGAAGTCAATTTTAATGATTATGAAGGATTTTTTTTAAAAAGAAAAACAATACCGTATTAGTATCAAAATATTTTTTCTAAAATTTCATAATCATAGGTATTATTTATTGATTCAATTTAGAGGTTAGCAAAAACTAATGGCGTTCTTGACATATAAAATACATCAATTGTTTTTGTTAATTTTATTTACTCCTTATTCATTGTTATAAAAATTATTGACTTTCTACACATTACTTTTAAGAAATGTATAAAAATTTGAACGTAGCGGTATTCTAACCTGCACCTCTTGAAAAACGTCTAAGCGCTCTGACTACTAAGCCATACGTTCTATTACCTTTGAAATTCTTATACGTTTTATTACAACTTATTTACGTTGTAAACAAGTTGTAACAAAACGTATAAAAATTTAAAAATGTTTTCTAATCCTAAATGTGGAATAAAATTAGAAAAAAATATTGAAATATAACTTATTTAGTAAAATATATTATTATTTTTCTATTCTATTCGAGAATAATGTATGTGATTGAATAAGATCATACAAAAAGTAGCTTTTATGTAACTAAAACACTTATTAATTATTTTTTAAGAATAATTTCGCAAATAATAAATATGCATATTTTTTTAAGTAAGATTATTACAATTTAAATAATGTAAATATTTATACATATTTTACTTTAAGGTATTAAATAAATAGAATGCAATAGTTACTCTTTTAAACATTATACAGTGTTTCCCAATAGGAATAATAGGATTTTGATAGCTCACAGTTGCCATCTTGGTTGTTTAACATTTGACATTTGTGTTGTTTTGTGTTTAGTAATGTTTTCCATTTAATCATGAACAAGTTCACGTTACCTCAACGTTTGGAAATTGTCCAAATTTTCTAGTCAAAATTCGAGAAGTATTGTCTCTACTCAAAGAGCATTTCGTGCTAAATATGCTCGTCATGGTGCACCGTCTGAGCTCGCTATACGTCGCATAATCCAAAAACTAGAAAGTGAATATTCTTTGCACCATAGTAGACCATCAACACGACAGCGGACAGGCCGTAGTGAAGAAAGTATTGCCGCCGTATCAACCAGTGTCGAAGAAAATCAAAATGTTCAGTGTCTGACTGATGCAATTCATTGTGAATTTGGTTCTCACTCGAAGAATTATATTTAAAATTTTATAAGGAAGGGAAGGCCTTTCTTGATACTAAATAGTTTTCGACTACACACTATAAAGCTTTAGGACTGAGCTAGAAGAGTTCTGATCTTGGCGTGGAGATATCATGAGGAAATCATCAACTTAGAACACAGTGTCACAAGGGCGCCTCCTGTGAGGCACGAACCTCGGCTTCTGTACACCGTTTGTAGTGAGGAATTTGCCTATCCTGATCAAGCGTATTGTTATCGGGAAGTCACAAAATTGGGGCCTCATCTCCACCGGCCGGGACTGTGTGAGTAGCGTGTGCGCTTTCGAATGTGTATGACTTTACCAACGAGTTTTGAGTCGTTAGCGAGCGTAATAGGGTAAGCTTTTTCTGAGAGATCCTATCAGAGCCTGCGGGGTCCCAATAGATGTCGGGCTGTATGGTAATCGCAAGCGCTTACCACCAGCGGGTTCGGATGGGAAGCTGCTCTTCCGAAGTAATTACAAGAAAGTTTGCAACAGTGATCTTTGATAAATTGTAACTTAATAACTACGGGGATCTACATTACGCATGTACCACGGCACGCCCATGGCCATTCATACTGAAGGACGTGAAAGCATCTGAGATCCGTGTGTACTAAAACAACACTGGCATATGTGAAGACTGGCCTTATAAACGTCGTACACAGGCGGATCTTATTTCTAAGAGATATTTTACTTTTGGCACAGATAGAGTCTACTAAGGATGAAACCCGCTTTGTGGTAGACGTTATCGATGTGGGCTTTGATGGACAGCTTAGTGTCTAGTTCAGTTCAGCATAGTACTTCTAGGTGTTTGGCGGATTTAGTCGTAGGAATTAATTTGCCTCGTGATGACCTCGTGTCTACGACGAGGGAAGAGAACTGCGACGCTTTTCTCGGGATTTACCTCTATGCACCATTTAATGAGCCATTGGCCGAGATGGTTTGTCGCAGTTTGGAGACGTTTTACTTTATCTTTATCGAAAGTCTTGGAAATATCTAAGAATATGGCCGCAATGACATTATTTTGGATTTAAAGAACAAGTTTTTCGTGAGTCTGTGCACTTAAAAGACGCTTGAGTGCTGGGCTTGAAAGCCAAGTTGTTCGAGGGGAATGATGTTTTTGGCTTCGACGGTGGCCTGAAGACACATAAATATGATACTTAAACGTGCTTAAAAGGATATATATATATATATATATATATATATATATATATTCGCCACAGTGTATATATATATATATATATATATATATATATATATATATATATACACTGCCACACTAGGACATTCATCGCCTGCTCCGTAATCTAAAATGGAACGGAGAAATATTTGCAAAGATTATTTTAAGTCGTACAATAATGGACTCACGATTTTGACTTCCCTTTGTCGTTATTACCTCTATTTTCTAAAGAAATAAAATTTAAAAAGTTGATAATCAACGTTTATCGTTTTTTAATAATATTCTAAATCTTTTGTTTTTGAAAATGAAATAAAAACGAAGAAGCTGTCCAGCTAATAAAAAAAATTATAATTATACGGGTAATACAGCTAATAGATAAATATAATATAGACGAATGCTTAATTTATTATGATTACATACTCATGTATACATATGTCTCAAACACATTTGTATATATACATATAGTTAAATCCTGGAGTCGTTATGTTTGTAGTACGTAAGTAATTGCTGCATATTGTTTACTAAATATGATGCAACTGCAAGTCTGCGTTAAAATGAACCTTATTTCTATGTAATTAGAATACATTTTAATAAGTGCTAGTATGTTGCAGCTTTAAGCTATGCCTATAACATAATATAAGGTGAATGTATGTGAATAGTATTATGTGACATATGCATATATTGGCTTAATAACTATCATTTAGAGGCCTCTGTGACGCAGTGGTACAGCGTGTGACTATAAACGCTACCGGTTGTGGGTTCGATTCCCACTTAGAGTTATGGTTATATTTACATTATTCTTATTTCCTCGCTCTGGTAAGACAACGTGTGGCGTTGAGTTCCGGCGCTCAACTGGTTAGTCGCAAATTCGGCGGAAAGTGGAGTACATGGTGTCTTGACGCTAGGTATTTTAATATCTATCCTGCTATGAGGGATAAAAACCTGAAACTAAAAATACATATACACATATCGTTTAGAGGTCTCACAAACATCTTTTTTTACAGTTATGCGCAGTGAGACAGCTTCTGACTGTAAACACGATGTTTGTGGATTCGAGTCCCACTCGGAGATTATATTTAAATTATTTTCATTTTGAGCAGAAAGGGTTAAACGTAACTTCCTGACACTAGGTTCTCTCTGCCTACTCTTCAGTGCGGGCTAAAACGTAAAGCTAAAAAATAATTATTTACCTTTGAAAATATGAAGTATCTCTCTATATATAGGTAAAGAACATTTTATTGTATTGTTATAACATTTTCGCTAAAGTAACCGTATAATTATCCAAGGAATACTCAAGTTTTAGAAGCCGCATAATGAAATGGCTGGGGATTTTATTCGTCCACAATTTAACACACTGGCTCGTAGAGAGCAGTAATGGCCTCGTAAAAATTGTGAGAAACGTTTCGCAATCAAAGGTAATATTAGAGCTGGACGAAACACCGCCCTATTGCCGCCCTACGCCCAAACCCTTCTAACCGATAAAAAGGGTCAACAACTTATAAAAAAATACCAGTCTCGAATCAACTTAAATACTTTTTCCTTCCATTAAATTTGTTATGACATCGTCACCGAAGGATTTAGGCCCTGCAAAAAGACAGATAAAAGTGACGCCAGTTTGAATAGCTTTACGAGCAGTCCCAAATTTGTGCGTTGAGATTCCGAGATAACACGTGAATAAAGTTATAGCTGCAACGACAATTCAACGTTGAAGTTAATTTCTTTAAAATTTATTAAAGAATTGTTTTGTCGGTACTGTTTGTACGTCGTACTATGGATGATGAATAGTAATGACGTTATAAACTTAAATTGATTTTTAATAGAACAAAATACAAGTTTCCTATTAATTATATTTTTTAGACTTAGACACTTTATAGTTAGGGTTTTGTTGGATAATAAATTTTGTTTTTAGCTTTTATCCCACATAGCAGGGTAAACAGAACGTATATAGTGGGAGTAGATCAGCTTCATACATTAATATAATTTATAAAAATAAATAAAATTATTGAAAAATTTTACTATTTGAATGAATACTGTATGACTGACAATACTGAACTTTTTATATTTTTAAAGTAATTCACGATTTAAAATTGATTGTAATAACAATGCTACTTTTAAATAAGGAAGATCAAGATTGATTTTTTAAAATAATATTTTACCTTTAACAATATATTTATTTGTTTCAGTGGTCAAAAGCGGTATGAGGTATCAAACAACATCTCCACTCAGTAGGGTGGGTCCGACAGTGTCACTTCGTGATAGTGAACCTAACTTTGTAGGTCCCATTGAAAATGTGACAGTCGCTTTAGGCAGAGAAGCCGTGCTCACGTGCTCCGTATCAGACATTGGGGATTATAAGGTAAGTTGTGCTTCACATTTTAGTAATTCTTCACAATCTAGTATTATTTGATTCTAAAATTTAATAAGTATTAGTAATTTATAACTAACAATTTAAAAATAAAATTTCATGTAAAGTTCCTAGAGCGTAGAATAATCGTGATCTAATCAAGATATAAGTTCTCATCGCGCTACATCTGCACCATTGTAGTAAAGATTTTAATATGAATATTATACAATGTCATCAGAATCACGCTCCAGAATATATATCACGCCTTCTTTTTTATCTTAATTCGAAAATTTCGCGAGCAAACTCCAATATTTTCTTCCATTATTATAATTGATTTGAACTGGCTCACTGCAACAATCGTTAGTCTAATCGGGTCTATCTAAGGAACCGCCTTAATCTGTCATACCTTACCAATCTACATAATTTTCCTCAACTTACATTATCTTGTTCAAGGAAAATTGAATCCGACAGCGCCATTCTGAATCTAACTTGAAGCAAAGTGGATTAAAAAAAATCTGTTCTAAATTTATATATGTTCCATTATTTGGACGTAAACTTTGCTTAAAGATTTCCTATTTCAAATATTTCTTCATAAAGTACTTGAGAATTAAATTATTTTGGTCTATAAATTAAGAGCTTAAAGATATAATTAGCCTATCTAAATATATCTATGAAAATTCGAAGTTTATGTAAGCATTATCTGTTACGTAAAATAAACATGTAAATATTTTACATAAAGCTCTTTAGTTTCTGCCTATTAAAAAATCACGTAAACATCAACTGCTATAATTTTCCCCTGTTTCCCCTTCTTTGCCTGACACTGTTCATAAGGGAGATACAGAAGAAAACCAAATGACTCTGCCCCTCTCTAGGGACCAATTCACTTTCTATATTGGAGGGATGGATTCCCTTCGTCCCCAACTTATTAGAGCCCATATGACCGTGCGTCCAAAAATTCACATCCTCGTCCACTCACACTCTTTAAAAAAACCCCTGGTAGTATTTTACGTACTTTTCTACGCAATTTTTCCTATACCCAAAAGGGTTATGCAGGTTAGAAGCTCAGCTACTACAGTGAACCGTACAGTAGTAGTAAACCATACATATACTCAAGGGAAATTATTTCTTAAACTTTGCTTCTATTGTTTTGTTTCATTTAATAGTAAATAGTAGTATATAGTATCTTTCATATATAAGTCGTAATATAGTTATAACTCATCTGGTGAAATTATTAATAGATCAAACTTTACACTAAGAAATAATTTTATTTAACATGACTTAGGACTATATCGGCATTGCTAGTTGATGAACATCGCTAGACACGAGCTGGAATGTGGTTTGGAAATATCAAGTTACATTTAATGTTATGTTACAAGTATCTTACCATAATAATTTATAAATAACAGTTTGTCAACAGTGTTAAAAACGTCATAAAATTTATTTGTGATAATTTATAACCTATTTAAACCTTCACACCAAGTTTCAATTTTCTACCATTAGTAGTTTTAGTCGTATGTGTTGTCTCTCAGTCTTTAAGTAAATAATGATAGAATTATATACATAATGATGATAATAATTATCTTAGAAACTATTACAACATATTACAATTCAGAGTAAATTTTGAAATTGATTATTCAACATTATTTTAAACACATGCTTTTATCCTGCATAACAGGGTAGACGGAAAATACATAGTGTCAAGACACTTGGTACTTCGCTTTCCAACGAATTCGAGACATTGCGTGTTGAGCGGCGGAACGCTACAATGTCTATGAAAATAATTTACATATAGTGTTTCCGAGTGGGAATCGAACTCAAAATCGATCGCATTTACAGTCAGACGCTGTCCCACTGCGCCACGACCTGTCACTTATACTTACTTATCTTTTTTATTCTTATATCATATACTTACTTATCTTTTTTATTCTTATAGCTGAAGTACATTAACAAAAAATGCTTTTAGTGAGATATTGTTTAGGAGTTCCTGTCTAACGTACATCGATGTAGAACGTGCTTAGGTCGAGTGCGTATAACCACATTACTCGTATTAAGCCGATTAGCTCACAACGTATCTTCACACATGTTTCATCGTTAGTAACATAGTACGCTTAAGTGCGGGTTTACCTATACAGAAACAATAGTGACGACGTTTTCTAATCATTTATCTAAAAACAACATAGATACAAATAACCTGGAGATGAAACTTTTTTGGAAATATAAATCGTTCCTGACTTGATGAGTGTAATTTCCTTTTCGTTTTACATTTTCTTGTTATCTTTAAACAAATGTACGGAATGTGGACTCATTAACATAAATTAGGAAGCCAGTTCGCATATATACAACGTTTCTAAGCGCTTAACTTGTATCTAAGCTAGCTTGAATCTAGAACACATATGTACTAATATTGCATATGTATAGCTAAAAAATAGTAGAAATAATTGATTCATAAACATATTATTTACATTTAGTAGAATCAAATTCGTTTATATACCACAAAATTTAATACATTCTCTTCTCAAACCACAAGTAAAACCGATAAAAGCGGAAGTCACAAGCTATTTATTATTCGCTTTATACAAAACAGCTGCAGTGAACTCCGCAAATGGCTAAAGAAAACATAATTAATGATGTTCTTCACTTTTATCTGCTAGATTTACTCTTTCACGTGTTTTTTCTGAGAGTGGTTCGTAAATAACCTCGTTTATATAGGTCCCATTTAGTGGTTCAATGACAAACGAGCTGCCGTCGAACGGCTATCGATCACTCTAATGACATTTAAACAGTGTTTTAGAGATGATCCCGATGACTTGCTTTTCACCCCATAATCGAAGTTTCCGTGGGAAATATAACGTCATCGTTTATTAGGGATTCATTTTTATTATAATATTGCAAAGTATGAAAACATTGGATTTATTAATTTTTTAAAAAAAATGAAATTAGTTTTACACACACTTCTTATAAGACACTGCTAGAATCTGTCTGTCTCTAAGAATTATTTTTTTCTACTAATCCTTAAAATGTATCATATCTTATTTATTAATAATATTAGAATTTAAGCTATATCAACTATCTATACTGATATAACCACTAAATACAAATTATTTCAACTTTTGATCAACCGTACCTATTGTGCGTAAATATTAAAGAAAATATTTATTATAACTACTAAATATATTAATTATTCAAATTATTAAAAGAAATTAAACAGTAGGAATTACTGTTATTATAAATAAATACAAGTTTATGTAATAAAGAAAAAATGTTGTCGATAAGTAAATAAGTATTTCATATTTTACTTGGCACTAGTTCTAGCTTATGTTATCAGTATCTGCTATGGACTGAACTGGTCCACTATACATAAACATGCACGTAAAAAATGAACTAAATAAATATAATATATTTTTTGTTATAAAATAAATATATATTTTTATTACTTAGATATTTTAAACAAACGTTTCATACTTAATGTTAATAAAACCAAAGAATGTTACGGCGCACACAATTTGTAGAGATTAAACTAAAAGAACTGTGGGGTTCACTTGCCGGCTTTTATCAGCAGAGATGCTTTCAAGGCGGTAGCAATTTCCTGTAGGACTATACTAAATTTTATATACTTACTTTAATAAATTATATTCATAAATTTCGCTAAAAATTCTTAATAAAGTTAGTCTTTCAAGTAAAATACATAAGATCTTTGATTTTTAAGACTTTTACATGTTTTAAATGACACTATTAAGCGGATTAATCGCGCACAAGGTATACGAAAATCCATACACAGTTAGGCTACCTGTGACTACGGACAACTATAAAGTATTCGAAACGTCACGTTTCCAAAAGTATATTTCCGAATACCAAAATATACGCGATTTATCCGTTTAAAATAGTATCATTTAAAAAGTATAATATATATTTTTAATGTTAGTCATAGAATATGATTTCAAATTAGAAGTTCTGTTAGATATGAAAAATGTATGATTTGGGTTATAATATTATAATAATTACTATTAATATTCATGGAATAAATTTCTTTATTTATTAACTGATCCTTATATTCTGAGTATACACTGAAACCCTATTGGAAGATAAATTAGTTTTGGCTTAGTCTAACTAGTTCCTTCAATTATAATTTGACCGCTATATTACAGAATTAAGGTCAAACTATTAATTAGTTAAACAGAACTCAAATAATCTTATTAATAAAAATATAATTCATATATATATCTTCTTGATAATACATACGTTTTTAGGTATATATTATATGTAAAGAAATTGTGTGCTTAAGCATCTTTTCCTTCTTTTATCTATTCTATGTTCATTTTAGAGGGTTTTAGGAATGTGTATGATAACATGAAAAAAATTCTATTTTACATTTTCCAGTTCGTAAGAGCTAATGTTGTAAATTATGGGTAAATAAATGGTTTATACGGTCGGTCGGTGAACGCGATCGGTTGTGGGTTCGATTTCGTCTCGGAGACGTGATTACATTACAAATATTTTCATTTTCTTGCTGTGATAAGACAAAATGTGGCGTTGACGTCCACCACTCGACATGCAATGTCTCAAATTCAGTGGAAAGCAAAGTACAGAGTGTTTTTACATAAGGTACTTGCTCCTGTTCTGAAGTCAAAAAGAAGAATATTGTATTATCTGTGGATACGGACATTTATGCTAATTTGGAGCACCTCTAATGATATTAAAAAATCAAATACCATTGTAAGTTGCTATTCCTCACAAGTAAAGCTGAAGTAGAAGCTGAAACATTAAATCATATATATGCACCTTAATAATAAAAAATCGCTTAAATATTAAATGTATTTTATATAAGAAGATTCTTTTTCATAAAATATTCCTTTTTTACAATCACAATTAAATACTTTTATATAAGAAATCCAATATACTCGTATACGTACATATATTATTTATTCACATCGAACAAAAGTTATAAAATAAAAGGAGATTGCCATTCACAAATATTGGGAAAAATTTAAATGAACCAATAGTATCATTTCTACTGTGATGATAAAAATATATATTTTTTGGCTTTTGTATGAAATTATTACTTTTGAGTTACTAGTAAAATATGATAAAACTTACAAGAAACAATAAAACTTAAAAAGAAAGTAAAAAAAATCAAGACTTAAATTCTTTTAAATAGATTAATTAACATTTGACATAGGTTTTTATGAATGTGACTTTTTTTTAAATATAATAAATTGTATTCTATAAAGAATCTCACACGAGTTATTTAATATTGACAGCAATCATTTAAAAATATTTATTTTGTCTCTGTCTTCTATGTTCAGTGCAGGCGAGGATGTTGAAAAAGCAATAATGAAAAAAATTTTATATAACATAACAAACAAATAAGAAAAGATTTAATTACCTAAGTGTAAAATAATAAGGTTTTACTGATGTACGCATAATTCTCATTAACGCTAAATAAAAGCTATTCAGAACGTTTGTTTTTACTACAGAAAATTAGCAAGCTCGCAATCTTTTAGCGCAAATGTTTGCGAAGAATTAAATGCATTCTGCACTGTTCAGTTAATAGAAACGCGCCGTGTGTTTAAATGTATTTAAATGGGAAAGTCTAGTTTATTCTTTCATTTTTCTAGTCCTGTACGTTAAATGTTACTATAAAATTGCTAAATGTAAAATTGGTAATTATAAAATGATACTATCCTAAACCTGGTGACTCGTCATTCCGTTCTCCACTTTTTAAATATTTTACACAGATAAAGTGAGTGAAAAAATACATATAGAATAGGTTTAAATTAGCATTTTAATCGTTTAAAGTTACTACTTTTACATGAACACGCATATACACATACACACATGTACATACAAATGTACGTACGCACGCAGGAATGCAGTGTCTGCCAATAAACCACTTAGTAATATATTTTTTGTATGAGGAGAAACAAAAATAAATAAATGAAATATAAACCAGTATTAAGCGAAAGCAAACACTAATTGTATTTAAAGCTCTAAAAAAATCCTAAGAAGTGTTTATCACAAGAAAGTAGGCATTATCATTTATCTTTTTCCGTAAAGTATATATATCGTAAATAGAAATAAAAGCCAGAATAACTAAACCCTGTGTAGATTCAGAATGGAATAACATTAAAGGAAACCTATTTATTTCTTATTGGCAAAAAGTTGGGTCAATGACTCGAGGCGCTATAATTGAAGAACTTAACTAAACTGGAAGAAATGACTAACACATTCTGTGTAATGTGTTTTTATGACTAACATTTATCTGAATAATATTTTCTCAACAATTTGCGGTGGATAAGTTTTATTTTCATCGAAAACCGAATGAAACTGAGCAGATTTTTGTTGTCTATGGAAAAATATTTTTCCATAGACAACTATATTAGCTGTAAATGTATTGCCTGCCATGAAGTGGAAGGTTTGTTCAATTGTGAGCTTACGTGCTTTCAAATCGTCACGCTCAGGAAAATCAGGACGATTATTCAACAAGATCGTGACCTTGAGTCACCCTCTTTAGATAGTATAGATTATCTGTAGTCCTAGGGTGAGGGTTGAAATGGTAAAAAGAAGATCGATTGGAGAAATTATTTTCGTTAACTATGTTTCTATGATTCAAATCATTGGTTCATTAAATATATTCTAATTTACATTGTATTTAGAGGTAGATGAATATTACATAGTATACATATTTTATACATCATTTTCTATAAATTTATAATATTTATTGAAAACAAACTTTTTAAAATAAACTATTTATTGATTCAACTGATACTCTTAACATTATGATAATTACTAAGTAGTTATTGTTTCAACTAATACGCTTAACTTTATGAAAAATATCAAAAGTGAAGTAAAATTTATGCACAAATTCTATGATCTTATTTGTCAACTTAGTAAGCATCCATTGAGATATTAATTTATAAGTGAAATATTAATTGAGATATTAATTTATAAGTGAAGTACCGACGACATAGAATATCTGACCGACATTATATAAATTTACATAATACAAATTAACTCCAGTCGTATATTTTTAAAATTATTAAACATTGATTTTTATTTATTTTGTAGGCCCACTTTTTTGTAGTTTTTATCCCGCATGTAGCAAAGTAGACAGGAAATATCTAGTGTCAAGACTCTACTGTACTCCGCTTTCAGCCGAATTCAAAACATTGCGTGTTGAGTGGCGGAATTCAAAGCCCACAACTTACCGACCCGACCGGCCCTTATAATCTAGAATGAGACATTCCGTTCCCAACGGTTTTAAAGAATTAATTACTGACCAAGTCGCATGTGAAAAGTGCTTTGTAAATCAAAATGACGCTATATTTCTGAGACGTGCAAACTTAGCCGTCAGCTTCAATTTACTTTCAATCCTGCCGCTGTGACCAGCCGAGCGGCAAATTGATTTGCATTTCAAGGCGTTACCTGATTATACTCCGTTTTCTTTTGCTATCGGTTGCTTCAAAACATTATTAAATAACACAACTGTTATATACTACGAAAAAAAGGTTACTATTGCAAAGTGGAATATTAACTTTTTAGGAAATATATATTTTTAATTTTCTCAATTTTTAGATGATTAATGGGTCAGCGTCAGCGTAATGATTATATTAAAAAAATATATATTTATTATTTCTTCACTCAGCTAAGACAAAGCGAGCCGTTGAGTTCGCCACTTGCACGCAATGTCTCGAATTCGGCGGAAAGCGAAGTACGGAGTGTCATGACACTAGTTGTTGATGTGTGTTAGCGTGTGTGTGTGTATGCGTGCGTGTGTGTGTGTGTATGCGCGTGTCTGTGTGTGTGCATGTGTGTGTGTGCGTGCATGCGTGCGCGCGTGTTTATGTGTGTGCGGGTGTTTTTATGAGATAGTGTGAAACAGTGAATAATGTGGGAGAAATAAAAGTCTTATATAATCAAAGTATAATAGTTATTAGATTTTCAGTTTCTTCATAACTTAATTTTAATAGACAATCATTTTATTTTAATTTACACTTTGGTAAAATTGAAACAGTACTTAACACAATTACATATTAAAATAAAGGTTATGTAAAAAAGGTCCAAATATTTAATAATACTCCACAATACATGTTGTTATGTTCAAATATAAATATTTATAAATATTCAAATTAAAAGTATTCATAAATTTTGGACGTGAAAACTTAGTCGTTGGTGTAATTCAGTTTCAGTCCGCTCTCTGTGACCATCTGAGCGGAAAATTCATTTGTATTTCGAGGCGTTACCTTATTATGCTTTGCTTTCTTTCCTTTAATGTGATTCTATGTACATAGAATTAAGATAATGAAATTTATAGAGCAGTAAATTAAATTCAGAACTATATTGAATCTTTAGGTGTGTTTTTTTTTTTCTTGCGATAATATCGTTTTAGAAATTAGACAAACAAATGTTGGTGACAGTATTATCTACTTACTTTAATTAATTTAACAGTTTTATTATATAATATGACTTAATTTGTTATTAAAATTAACCCAATTCAGTTATACCGCTTATTTATGATTGCTTTTATATTGTATATGTATATTAATGTTGGATTTAACAAATATGAAAGTTACACATAGGGATCTAGAAAAAATATTTAATCTAAAATAAGCATATTTTAGATTAAATATTTTTTCTAGATCCCTATGTGTAACTTTCATACTTTCTATGTAAAGTAGGCAAAGAGTATATTATATCGGTTTATCCGCTCATTCATTTTGCGATATCACAGCGTTGGATAGCGAAACTAATGCTAAAAATTGTGAAGCCAAACCTAATAGACAAAATTTCACCTTAAAACCTTAAATCACCACAAGCAGGCTAATTTAAACAAACTGTATCGCAATGGTGTTATAAAAAGCATAATTATCATACAAAATATTTTTTAAGCCTACCAAAACCAAATGACGCGCCGTTAAGTCACGGCCATGTTTAATTTGAACAGAGACTAGCAAAATTTGAACAAAGAGCAAAACCATTTTTAATATTAAACTCAACATTTCCATATTAAAAAGAGATTACAATATCATTTTCCATATTGAAATATACGATTTCTGTTAATACACGAACACAAAGCTACGGATCATGTACCCAATTCGTTTCGTAGTTATATTTCTAAAGCTCTTTGCAATTTTCTACTTGCATGCTGTCAGCGCACTTGACATGGTTTTACCGTTGCATATTAAAAGGGACTATTATGCAAAGTACTATAGGATAGCGACAATTTGAATTAAGTTACATATTCTTTTTAGATGATAAAAATTGCGTTAAAATTATTCTACGTTTTAACTTGTTCAAGACTCATTACCTACTTTGAAATAACATAATTTTTTTTATGTGAATGACGAATGTGAAAATATATAAATGTTTTTATAAAATATTCTTTTGGTTCTACACATCTTAATATACAGGGACAGCGCAGTGGGACAGTATCCGACTGTCAACGCCGTTGGATATTGGATATCAAGTAAATTGTAATATGTATTTTTATAGTTCCCCCACTCCACACACAATATCTCAACACAACACACTGCGTGACACTATGTGTTCTATAACTATCCTGCAGAATAGAGTGTGTAAACTATTGCACTCTCAGTACTTTATTTATTTGAGTATAAAGCTTTAATTTACATAGTACATATTTAATTTTTACATCAGTGCTTAAATAAACAAAACAAACTAATGTTTGTTTAGTACAGAAGTTAACTGTATCCTTTTTATTTTCGCTTAGTGAAATATTACTTAAACTTACTCTTGAATTGGTTGAAGGCTCAATGCTTAGTAGTTTTTTTTTTTTGGAATTTCAATCAGTATCATTATCATCATCAGCCAGAAGACGTCCACTGCTGTACATAGACCTACTCCGTATCAAGTTTATTTATTTTATATGAATTCCCATAAATTTACACAATTTTCATAAAGCCATTAAAACTATAGTTAGCCAAACAGTATGAACATATTGGTTGCTACTGTAGGTACCATAGACGTAGGCTTTCTCCATTCGGGTAAGTTATTGAATATGTATATCATTTTTCCATGCTCTGGTAAAACAAAACAAGGTGTTGAAATTCAAAACATATTGCTTTTAAGCTTTACCCCCACAGCAGGTTAGGCAGGAAGTATCTAGCGTTTAGACACTCCGTAACACTTTGACGCTGCGCTTTGTCTTGCCAGAGCGAGGAAATGGAAATAATTTAAATATAATCATTTAAAAGTCAAGTTTTATTCTATTGCGCCACAGCCGGTCTCAAACTATATTTGCTATGTCTCTAAATTCGGACGAAAACAGAGTGGTTATTACTCTATACTCTCTAACTCTCTATGTAACTTGTTATGCGGAAAATAGCGCAAATGTGCTCAAATAATGAAAGAATGAAATTTAATTAATCAAAATATGTACACTGAAACAATATTACAAAGCTAAAGTACAAGCTGTCAGTATGTATATATTACCTAAACGCCTTAAAGCAGATCTATTGTTTTAAGTAGGGCCAAGCTCCGCAATCTTTTGTTCAAGGATAGAATATTAATGAAGTTCATTTAACTGTACCTATGTAAGTATGTATATATTACTAGCTGAGCTTGCTTGCTTATAATTCTAAAATAAAAGTATTTCTAATGTTAGTTAATTGTACAGATATAGATAAAATCTTCTAAACATATATACACAATTATATAAACAAATATACATTCATATCGGTCTTATATAGAATGTATAATAAAAAAAATTGGGATTTCTGTTTGTAATACTAAAATAAACACGTTTTTACTAAATACATCCGTATGTATACCTGATATGTATTTTGTATACAAAATATTTTTTTACTGTTTTATTTGTTTGTTTTGGCAAACCTCTGGATTGGCTGGTCTGATTTTACAGAATTTCACTTTCATTGATCGAGAGCTGGTATAATAAAAAGTATTTTAAAATTATAAAATTAGGAGATGTTAAATTCCACAAAATTCATTCAAGTCTGGTCAGTTAAACGCATCTCATGTTCTTCTGCAGTTTTTTTATATTTAACTTGCCTTATTCTTTTATTGTCGTTTAAATACTCAGAAAAAATTTTTTTTTCGTCTAGACATTATGATTCTTGTAATAATAATGCTTTCGTCAAGAACTGTTACGGAGTACAGTAAATGGTCGGCTACTCCCTTGCGTTACCGGATGGGCTATTGACAAATACCTAAACATAGGCCCGAAGGCGTCTTTTATGAATTATGAATTAAAGAGGGAGTTGGGGACTACTGTTTAGTAGTAACGATAACAGTATTGTTATTACGATCCGATGGTCTTAATAACAGTTTATTAGTTGCTACGTACAATTTTTCTCGCGCAAGTGCAAAATTTGTTAAAAAAACTGTAAAGCATATACGTCATAAACATATCAAAGTTAATAGTTTGAATACTTTGGCAGCAGTGTATTTGTATATTGCACCCGCATAATCCAGTATTCCTTCAAATTAATTTCAATTTTTAGCCTATTTCAAATTAAAGCCTATTTCAAATTAAAACCTATTATTGCCGACTAATAGCTATATAACAAAACAAATGGAACATAGCTTAAATCAGTCAGCTAGTTATATATATGGACATTTCGCATAGCAGGGTAGACAAGAAGTATCAAGTGTAAGTGTAAGTGTCAAGGCGCTCCGCATTTCGCTCTCCGCCGAATTCAAGTCATTGCGTGTCGAGGTGGCGGTATTCAAAGTCGCACTTTTTCTTACCAGAGCGAGGAAATTAAATTATTTTTTTAATTCCTGCGAGTGTAATCGAATCCACAAGCGATCGTGTTTACAATTAGACGCTATACTTACATGTACGCTACGCTATGGCTACAAGTACTTCTATAATAGTACAATAATTATAAGTAATACTTATTAATAATTGCACATTAACTACATTTGTAGGTACCTACTATTACTATAGCATAACAGAACAACATTATAAAAATCCACTTTCTGAATATGGCAGGTTGATATGGCATAATATGGCAGGATCTTGGCTAATATTAAGTATACTACGGATTGAATTAATATTTATGATTAGAATTACTTAATGATTTTTTTTAGGGAGATCATGGTGCATTGGGACAGCTTCTGTAAACACGATCAGTTGTGGGTACTATCGCCATTCGGAAAAGTACTTATATTTAAATTATATTCACTTCGTCGTTCTGGTAAGACATTGTGTGGCGTTGAGTTTCACCACTATACACGGAATGTCTCGAATTCGATGGAAAGCGAAGTCCAGAGTGTCGTGAAAGTACCTAGACTTTCTGTCTACCCCGTTATGGCGGAGAAATCGTGTAACTAAAAAAATATATTTATCTGCGGCAGTGTTTCCAGGTCGATACGACTTAGGTACCTTTAAAAAGCGCACTTACTTTCATCTCTAAGGCCGGCACCGCACCTGTAGCTGCCCTGGTGTTACACGGGGCCGTGGGCGGCGGTGACCACTTACCATCAGGTGACCCGCACGCTCGTTTGCCCTGCTTTTTCCGTAAAAAAATATATTTTTTATTCTATATTTTTATGGAGAAGGCAGGGCTATAAAAGGTTATTTGATGTGTCCTAAAAAAAGAAAGCCTAAAATAGAAATTTTATACATAGATCTTCAGCTCGGAGTTATATGTTAGTTGACAACTGCTTTTGACACGTTTACACGAATTCACGAATCGAATTTTCACGAATTTTCACGAATCGTGTACTCGTGCGTAAAAAAAGCTTTACATTACGTTAAATCGTTTTGAGTGAAACACAAAAGGATCCCAATATCATAAGTATTATTCCTTTCCAAAGAATTCTCTACGTGAAATTTAAAATAATACGATTCCACTTGATTTCTGACCTCGGGTACGAAGCAATCGGTTTATGTCTTTTACAAAATTTTCATCTTATAACCGTAATATTATATTTCACAAATATTATGAACGGATTTATTTACTGAAACGTTCAAAATACGGATTTTATGTAAACAATATAGTATATTTTTTATTTTGACCTATCTTCTGAAACTAAATGGAAAGTCACTCTTCTTACAAAAACTCGATGTACGTTCTACATAAGTAATTATATTAATAATTTATTATACATAAGTATTCTATTATTTATTTACGAACTTTTATTTATCTATATCAAATGCTTAAAGCTAAATTGACAACACCTCCCGGTATCTGATTAAGCTGCAATCTGAAATACATTTTTAGTTTTAATGATATTTTTATAATATACAATCCGTATTGCTGTTTGTTCATAATGGCTGCCGCAACAATGATGAATTTCACACATTTTTAGAATCCATCCGATGTGGTAATGTACTAACAGTGCCACATAAATGTATTAACAGAGGAAATAACTTTTTCGTGTGTGCCACAAACATCGTTTGATATAAGTTGAAGTAACGTATGACAAAAATGTAGCCCTTAAAAAGATCTACAAAAATGTCCACAAGGGTATATCTGTATCTATCTTTTAAGTATAACTAACACTAACCATTTTTATCTTTAAAATTTTGATTAAAAACAACTGGGTTTTTGTGAAGCTGTTCTTATTAATATGATGTCAGTCTGTATCTAAATAAATACATTAATCACCAAGCAGATTTATTTTAGATCATATTTGCTCTTTAGAGAATATAAAAATGAAAATTCCGAGCAACGAAAAATAATTACCTAGCTATGCGCCTTGAAGTTTCATTAATAAAAATAAATTTCGTTTGTAAAGATGTGATACAGAAACCCCTCTTTCCAACATTCCAAACAGGAATAAAATCTGTTCACAAATTTCTGAGATTAGTGCACACACAAACAGACAAAATAGGGGAACTATACTTTGTTATTTTATTATATTATGTATTAGATTTCGTTCGCGGCTTCGCTCGCATGGTATGTTGATAAAAAGCATATCTATACTTGACAGTTATCGTTATATTATTATGATCCGCCTACCTCCCCCCCCCCCAACGCGCATCTCATTAGGCGCTTTATGCCGCTCAAATTAATCATATAGTTACATTACTATATTAATATTTTTTTAAGCTATCCCGTCAAATTATTTAGTGTAAAGGACATTGTTAATTTATATTAAATACTTAAAGTCACAAATGTATTAATTGTGAGTAGGCATAGATAAATGTTCTAAAGTTTGCATTTTAAAACATATCCAATTTAATTAAATTTATAGTTCACTATTTTGTTCATAGCTCTTAGAGGATAGATTTTTAGCCGATGTAATTGATATGTATAGTTATATTAAATTACAAAAATTATTTATAAATTTTAGCCTATATGTTATTCTCATTTACAACCTATAATACTGTAAAGTTTCAATCAAATCAAACGTACATCCTCAGAAACTTTTGCCTTTATAATATTAGTAAGCAGACTGGACACTGTCAGCCAGCGTCCTCCCGCCTCTCCGCTTTACACATACGCGTGGTATTTGATGTTATTATTTTAAAACTATAATTAATCCTTGCATATTGGTTAAAATTAAATATTAACAGTATTAACTAACTTATATATTTGGATGAGGATTAATATTTAGTTAATAAAAACACCTTCGCAAATAATGTATTACTTTAGCACTAAAAATATTTGCATAAAAATTGTTATAGCGAGTCAACCGTAAAAACCAGACGTATACTGTCGCGGACTTTTTTCAGGATTTTTAGAGGGGAATCATTTTGTCATACATGATTTTTGGGTTACTTTCACCGTTTATTCGGCGCACGCAAGGAAAGCTTTAAAATATACAAATTTTCTCGTTTTCACAATATTGTTTATAACTTATTCACTCTCACTAGTCGCAGATGGGAAGTCAATAAATGGACTGTTCAACACAGAAATAATTTTTCAATTTCAATCAGTAGATCCTGAGATTAGCGCGTTCAAACAAACAGACACACTCTTCAGCTTTATATTATTTATAGTATATTAGTATAGATAGTGACCATTGACATGTATTTATGTAATATTCCAAAGAGAAAAGGAAAAATAATTATATTCATAACTTTAACTTTATCTATTCTATATTATAATAAATCTGTGGAAGTATCAATTCTATATGTTAAAAATACCAAAAGTCCCAATACGGAACCCTAAAATGCGAATGAAAAAAATGTTGTCTGTTCAAGTATCGCGTGAAAACTGCCAGTTCGATTACAATGAAGCTTGGTAAAGTTATATTTCAATAATCTGGGCATTACGTTGGGTACTTTTCATCTCGGAAAAGTAAATTAAAAAACAAACATAATTTTACGACAACTTCTATCTGTCGTATGTAACAACACTCGTAGTGGAATTCACTAACGTTACGCTGCAAATGTAGGCGTATGTCGGATGTTTTATATGTACATACGTACATGAGCTACAAATAAAATCAAATTTATAAAAGACCTCTACTATAAAACGTTTATTTAACTTGAAGAATAGTTATTATTATACTTTTGGAGTCATTTCTTTGATATCAGATGGTGCGACGGATCGATGATATATAAAAATTTAAAATCGATTATATAAATATATAAATAATATTAAATCGAAAATGATTCTAATGAAATAATAACAGGTCATCGAGACGTAGTGTATCAGTATCTGTATATAATTGATTGTATACGCGATGGTTGTGTGTTCGATTCCCAATCTGGTTATATTTAAATTATATTTAGATTCCCACTCTGATAAGACAAAACATAGCGTTGAGTTGACCGCCACCCAATATGTAATGCTTTCAATTCGGGTGAAAACGAGGTCTTAACACTGAGTTCTGTCTGCCTTTTCTGATATGCAGAATAAAGCTAAAGAATGTACATATACATAATTATATTATGTTTTATAGATTTTTTCTAATAACTACAATAATTATTAAGAATAGAAAGAAATTTGCGAGTAATAGACGTAATTTGACGGTGTTGGTTTTTACTTTTTTATTATAGGAACTACATTGAAGATTTGGCAAAATTTATCGTAAATCAATATAAATGAGAAAGGTCACTGATTCACGTATCACCAAATCTCAGAAACTATAGGTACTATAAATTTTAAATTATATATGGAAGTTGTCTTTATAACGTAGGTGCTCGCTAAGATATGATTTTGCGAAATTCCACCCCTAACGAATTATTTTTGGGGTTGAAATTTTATATGAAATTCTAGGAGTGTAAATTTCCGCATGATGGTTCTTTTAAGCAGACGATCACTAAGACGGGACAATACAAAATTTGATCTTTAAAGGGTTATATTGTTTAAAGGGTTGTTGTGTGAGGTTAACAGTTTATATGAAACTTTTACTTACTGCAATTGCTAGAAGTATAAAATTTTGGGTAGTAGTTCGTAATACGACATAAGTGATCACCAAGATAGGACATTGAAAAGTTTAACACCTATAAGGTTGTCTTTGGAGATTGAAACTTTGTATTAGACTGAAGATTTTGCAAAGTAGTTCTTTCAACCACGTAGGTGATCACTAAAACAGGACATTGTAAAATTCGACCCCTGAAGTATTGTTTTTGAGGATTGAACGTTAGAATGAAACTTTTTTATTACAAGTACGATTGCAAATCTTTCGTGATAGTTTTTTTAAATGCGAGTTGGTCACTAAGACGGAAAATTGCAATAAAAAAGCTGATATTTTGGATGTTAATTGACCAATTGATTTTTGGACCGTAAGAGTAGTAGTGATGCTATTGTAGAGTAGTAGGATCATTTTTTAGTTTATTAAAAAAAATAGACAAATATTAATAGTAATTTAAGCTAAAACCAGAAAAAAGAAATGTATAAAAAATCAATCATTTCCCCAAATGGCGTGTCGATGGGGGAAACTCCGATGTGAACTCTTGAAATCACATGTGAACCCATGACGTCACATGTGAATCACAATATTGTTTTATATCTATTTCTTTTTTCTGGTTTTATCTTAATTACTATTAATATTGATCTTTTCTTAATAAATTTAGAAAATGAGTGAGCCATGATGTCATATGCGGATAAGGAAAATCACATGTAATTTATGATGTCATATGTGGATGGGTGAAATCATATGTGGATCATGATATCATATATGAATGAGTCAAATTACATGTGGACCATGATGTCATATGTGGATAAGACAAATCACACGTGGACCATGATGTCATATGTGATTGGGTGAAATCACATGTGCACCATGATGGCATATGTGGATGGGTGAAATCATATGTGGACCATGATTTCATACGTGGATGAGTGAAATCACATGTGAACATGACTTCATGTGTTGATGGGTGATATCATATATGAACCATGATATCATGTGTGGATGAGTAAAAACACAGGTTGACCATGATATCATAGTGAAATCACATGTGGACCATTATATCATGTGTGGATGAGTGAAATCGAATGTGGATCATGATGTCATGTTTGGATGGGTGAAATCACATGTGGACCATGATATCAAGTGTGGATGAGGGAAATCACATAAGGACGAACGAACGAATAACCAGACAAATAGACAAATAGACAAAAATTCTTCTAAGTTGTTATGGACTGAATATAATAACATACCCATATACTTTTTTCTTAAATATCATCGATTTCTTGTACATAATTGACTTTTCTACTCATTTATTCTAATATAATTTGTAGGTTTCTTTATATTTTAACTTTAAAATAGGTTGAGTGATGCGTTATAATTTTTACATAACTAATAATAAGTCTTAGAAATCTAAGACTTACTATTAGTTATGTAAAAATTATAAAATTTGCGTAGTCTGTGAATTTAGCAAGATAAAGAATGAGTTAGCTATATGTGTATAGCTGCGAACAGGCTGCTAGTAAGTAAATAAAAAAAAAAAAAACTAAAACCTAATTGTAACTATTCGTCAAATATAGAAATATTAAATTATTTCAGTGTTGAGTTCGCTACTCAACACGCAATGACTCGGTTTCGGGAATCATTTAGTGTCAAGACACTCTGTTAACTTAATGTGTAAGATGCTGTGCAAGATGGAGCGTGAAGTTGTTAAAATATATATTAAATATTTAGTGGTCTCAGTGTTCAACTTGATAAAATCTGTAAACACAATATACATACAATATTTATTCATATACACTTATAATACTTTACATGTTATGAATTAAACTCAACTCGATTTTATTTCTTTGTTCTCATTTGGGTTCCAATTTAACAAAGAATATACGCATGAATGGTTGGGACAGATATATTTTAATTCTTACAATGTAAAGAAACTCTTCATTATAAAATTAAATTTTGTATTAAAATGGAGGTAAAATTGTATAGAAAATTAATTTACGTAGGCTATATTTTCTATTCTCCCCTTTCTGGGACATTTTTTGTTAAATGTTGAATTATGGACAATGATAGAACCATATATTTTATAACTTGTTTGTTGTATGTTATTTTGATTTTATTTAAAAAAAATATCTAGTATAGTTTTCCAAATTAATCGTGAGCATTGCGAAATTCCGTAACTTAATATATATAACTTAATATATATTTTTCTAATCAGGTGAGAATACCTATAAGCAGGAATGTCACATTGAAAAAATACTACCAAATATTTTTAAGAAACTAATAAAAATTTAAACATAGCGAAATTCCAAAATGTTACTCTTTTAAACCGATCAAAGGCACTAACCACCAATCCATAAGTGCTTCATACAGCTTATGTGAAAATTGTTCTTAAAAATTTATTTCAAATTACTTGTAAATATAATAAAAATTATTAATTAAGTTTAACTTATGCCTTGTCCGCAGGTCGCGTGGATCAGGGCTGATGATCAAACTATTTTAACACTACACACTCGCTTGGTGACACACAGCTCTCGTTATGCAGTCACTAACGATTCCCCTGGATCATGGCAACTACACATCCGACCTCTAAAAGTTGAAGATAGAGGATGTTATATGTGCCAAATTAATACTAGCACTATGAAGAAACAGATCGGGTGTGTTGATGTGTTGGGTAAGGAATATTTGTACTATAATATCTATTTATTAATAAGTAAAGGAGAAACTTTGGACACTTACGAACATAAAATACATGGAAAGTGAATTAGGCATAAGTTTTCACGCCTTAAGTTTATTTTGTATTGATACATAATATTTTTTTCTTAAACTCAACAAGATTAATATTATATATACTAATATATTATGTTTGAGGCCATCCTAACGCAGTGGCACAAGATCTGAATTGGTTCGATTCCCACTCTAATAAAGTAAGATAAGACATGGCTTTAATTTAAGAATAAGAAAATTACTTAATACTAGGTTTTTCCACCTACTTTGAGACAAAATTATGAAAATCTAAGTTTTTATATCAATATACATATTCGATATATGACAATTAGTATACTAACGCCATTTATACAATCCTCTCAATCATAGGTGGCATGGTATTGATTGTTGCTATTAATAGAACACGCAATAATCTGTCTCCACCGTGATAAAGCATAGCTGATCCGGGTTCCTTATTGAATATAGATTGAAAAAGTATTCATTGGAAATTAAATGCTTCATTTTATCTTGCTGACCAACATAGAACATTAATATTGTGCAAAGCAGGACAGTCAGATAACCTAGCATCAAGACACTCCATTAACTGTTTTCCGTCTGAAATTCAGATATTGCGTGTTAAGTAGTTAACTTAATGTTGCGCTTTCTCTTACCAGAGTAGGTAAATGAAAATAAGTTTTAAATATAATTATTCATGCGAATGGAAAACCGAACGCACAACCAATAAGGCTCTTATGTACAGTAAGACATGCCACACTGCGTCACGATATTCTAAGTGTTATACACATTGCCAAGACGATGCGAATTTTAGGCGTTAACAGTTTTTTAATTTAAATGAAACTATTTTAACCGGATTAATCGCATATATTTTGGTATTCGAAAATACATTTTAAATCAAACATTTTATTACGTTTTTTATTTAATTTAAAAAACCTACCGCATTTTTATAGCGTTTAAATATATCCTAACCACAGCACGATGTCGTCAATCACTTTTTAAGACTCAAATAGTCTTATTTGTCCTAGTTGTAATTAATTTTATTAAGGAAACCAATTAGCATTATCATAGGAAACACAATATACAAGTGGATTAAATAATGTAGGCGCTCGATCGTCATTAATTAGAAATCGCAGGAAATAGTACCTAATATTTGCCGTACATAAATAATATCATTATGGAGTTCATTCAAAATTAGTTATAGGGAGAAATTAATTGGATATTTGGATATGTTTTCTTTTGAAAGAGCAATTAAATTGAAGCTTATATGTATTAATTATATCATAAAATTAATAATGAAATATGTTATTTTTTAGTATTTTAAATAAGATTCAAAAAGGAACTGGCTAACAAGGTATCCCTGTTAGGGGACGAGATAGAATACAATTGTTGCTGGGTAACGTCCCGTAAGAGGCGGTTATCTAAGTTACTCGGTGGTAGGAGGTTAATCCTCCGACTGACTCACGACCACTATCATGACAAAAACGATCCGCCAAATATCCGATTGAAACGGAACTGCGGTACATATCTCTGATAAAATTAATATAAGCTTCAAGAACCTCTTTGGATCGTAATGCCCATCAGACCAGAGTCAAAGGCCTTCTGCAGATCCAAAAATGCTATATGCATAGCTCTCTTTTATAGAGAAAAAAAACGAGAGCTCTGCATATGCCTCCGTCAAAATTCGTAGGCCAAAAAAAGGATTCATGGTTCCAGCTGAAAACTATATTGACATTCAGGGACAGCACACTGTCGGCGAAGCCTGAGGTCGATCATGCGCCCGAAGAGCTTCATGGTGTGACTCATGCTCTTGATTCCACTATAACTACCATAGTCTTGAACACTGGCCTTTCCTTTGAAATTGGGATTATGTAGCTGTTACGCCACTGATGTGGTATAATTTTAGAGTTCAAGATGCGATTAAATAGATCAGTGAGCATGAGCACACCAAGAGAGCCTTATGATTTCCACGTTTCGATCGGATTGTTGTCAGGTCCCACCTTTTTCCAGTTCTTCATGTGGCGAAGACAATTCCGAGTTTTGTCAAGTTATTGGGGCAATAAGACTAAGGTTAGGGAGAGCTGGAAGGCTGTATGGGTGCTGAGTAATCAGCAACTTGAAGAAAAATCTTGAAGTAGGATCTCCATCTCTCCTTCACAAGGGTGTGATTACACAGCAACGAACCTTGGGAATCCCTGACACAAAGACAATTTGTGATATCCTGCGTCGCTTTATCCCGATCACGTGCTTGTTTATTTACGAGCTTCTGCGCTTCTGTAGTTTCGAGTTTATCGTATAGTGGTTACAAACTTTAACTAATGGCTCTGGTTACTGCTTTTTTACCAGCACGCTTTGCCACTATGTAATCCACCTTGTCTTCAGGAGAGTTAGAGAGCTTTCACTCCTAAAAAGCAGCTTTCTTTATACGAACCGCCTCCTGTACATTGTCATTCCACCACCGTATCTCCCTGTCGATGACACGTCCTCCCTTAAAAATGCGAAGAATACGCCGACACAATAATTGCTGACTGGGCTTAATCCCAAACTTCCTGAGCAGTTTCGGTATTAGTCGATAGGTATTAATTCTTGACATCTATCGGAAAATCAGTGTGCATCGGTCCGTTCAGCAACCACCACTTGTTACCAGGTCTGCGTTTCTCAGCTATATACTTTTTTGGAGTAACGACAAAGGCCAAGAAGCCGATTTTGGGTCGTCAGGCTTTCACCTGGAATGACTTTACAGTTGGCTCATATGACACCGTCTGGTTAGCAAATAATCAATTTGAGTTGAGTGGGATCCCCTCGTATACGTGATAAGGTGTTTACGACCGCCAACTCTGACGCAACACAGGTTCTGAGAATATTTTCTCTCTCTGTATTATGACGACCATAATGAAAACCACCGTGAATACGCTCATACGCCTTACCTACACGACCGTTAAAATCCCCCCAACTATGATTACTTCGGTAGTCGGTATAGCACGTAGAACCTCTTCAAATTGCTCTAAGAATGATTCCTTTTCGGCCCCGCTGCAGCCCCCCTGTAGAGCATAGACACTGATTAAATGCCTATACACCGACGGGCACCTCAATCAACATCCTCACCCGCACCAGGCAATCACAGAGGTGGTCGACCGTGAGGAGACGATTCCTAAGCTCTTCAGAAAGCACTACCGCTACACCGGTTTTACCTGAAGGCGACCCAGTGTATTTAAGCTGGTAACCCCGTCCGATGTTGCGGGACTTATTGCCTTTCCAGTGAGTTTTCTGTAGGAGTGCACACTGAACGCGACGTCTCATCCGTACATCTGCGAGTTCTTTGCGTCTTCCGGTTAGCGAGCCAAAGTTCCATGTAGTAAACGGTCTTTTGTCTGGGTGCTAACGTTTTTAGCCGTGCCCGCACTTGGCACGATAGCCCTTGCTTACACTTACCGCAGGTGTAGGGCTATGTACCTGAGTGTTGTGTAACTGTGACGCCGTAACCATACAAAGTTCTGTCATTTTCAAACCAATTTAAGTGGCAAAAAGTGGCTTTACTGGAGCGGTTGCCATCTGACCTCCAAAACCTTATTTATGGGTAAAACCAGGGAAAGAGAAAGGCGAAAGTGAGAGAAAAGAGTGGAAGAAACTAGGAGAGGAAGGTCAGGACACCACATTCATAGACGGGAAAGACGTATGATTGTAGTGACCAAGTATCGCTCAGGACATCCTCTCATTAAAAAAATATTGTATACATTTTCATTTAAATAACAACTGTATCTATATTTAAAATCGTGTCCTATAATTAAATAAATTAGAGTACCTTTTCATAAAGACAATAATAATAATAAACCTTTATTTTCTTCTCACAAATGCTTAGTCGTACCAGATAGTACAGGGATTATTAACCAATGGAATACAAAACATTATAAGCAATTGTGAGACACTGGGTGTCTATACTAGGTAAAGACTCCTCTTACAGATCACCATGCACTCACTCTTGCATCAGAACATGGCGATAATAATTTTGCATGTGCATGTGTGTCTGTTACTACTAAAGTAAAATAATACGTGTGTCTCATACGTAGCAAGTAAAAGTGTGAAGCTGTGAGAAATATATAAAATCATTAATGTTCTCAAGGTAACTGTTAGGTGGGAGACAATCAGCAAGTACTGAGTATTCTTTTTAACTGTAACTACTGGTAGCTTTGGTTAATTGTCACAAATGGTATAAAATAAACGAAACAGCCGCCAGTAGTAACGCAAACAGCGTCTGATTGTACCCGGTCGGTTAGGAGTTCGATTCTCACTCGGAGCAATGAATATATTTAAGATATTATCATTTCCACTCTGGTAAGACAAAGTGCGCGGCAGATGTAACTTATCGAATTCAGTAGAATAAATAATACACAGTGAAATAGTACTGAGTGCAAAACAGAGTGTCTTGGCACTGAGTACTTCCTGCCTACTCTGCTTTGCGCGATAAATAGCGCGACGCTAAAAATCCCGCACCTTATTACTTTAGTTTTGATACTTTAAACAAAGAGTCACTTTAGAATATGGTTAATGCACTACAAAATAGTTATTGCAGTATATTGTCCTATTTAAATTATTCATAATGTAAACGTGAATCATTTTACAGGATGATATTGATATAGAGTCGATAAAACGAACTTCGACGTTCGTGTCGACGACCCGTAATCGCAAACACAAAATGATATTCCATTCCTGCGTAAGCAATGATTAGTTATGTACAAACGACAAATATTTATCTCGTCTGGTAATAGTAATATGCATAATTAGCTTATAAAGGTTTTAATAGAATTATTGTCTTAGAATGTTTATGAGTTTTACTTTTTTTTAGAATTTACAAAGTGTTATTAGTGGATTTGAATTATAATTTTGTATGTAATGCATTTTTGTCATCTCATTTTAACTTCTTCGGGATAACCAGGAAGTTCTTAGTAATTAAGCAATACAGTCTCAACTTTATACTCATTCATAAACATGGCGTGTTAGATGGCATTCTAAAGTTTTCCTTATACATTTTGTTTGATCATTTCTTATTTTATACCAGATAACGCGCCGTCTGTAATTTATACGTTTATACTGAATAATAATATAAATTTGATGTATATACAGGTATAATTTATATCACTAATGCAGAAACAAATAAAATAATAAGTAAAAATATATAATTTATAGGTATGATATACATGTTGCTAAGGCAACTCGTATTTTACGCGTCGACAAGGCTTCTGGTCTGATTAAGCCCGGCGTTGTGTCATTGCCTCCCGAGAACCGAGACATATGTAGGCAAAAAAAAATAACTACCAGAATTAAAAACGTTAGAGAGAGATTTAATAATTCATTTTTAATTTAGACTTGGACTTTGTACGTACTTGAGCAATTTCAAAACTTTGTTTTTTTAATTATATTGTGCAATATTCGGAAAACTTCTTGAAGTCACTTTTTGGTACAATGCTTATTTTAAATTATCATTTTTGTATTACTACAGTATAGCATACTGTATACTGGTAGTACTGTAATGTAAGAATGATTAGAATTTTTTAAATCTCGTCACGCATTAGATTAGAGTTTCAAGCCTTTTGCTTACAATTCGAGTCACGTTGCCTGAAGCAAGCGTTTCATGCCGCATCCGAGTCCTAAATCATAAACGTTAATATTGTGTAGATATCGGCAAAACTGGTAAATATCTTGCATATCGTGAGCACGTAAGCAATACAAATCCATGCTCCTATATTAAGTTTTATATATAGAAATAAAAATAAATTATCAATAACATAGTATGCTCATACCACTTTATATCAATGTTCATATATATGTATGTACACTCTGCTATTATGTGTGCATTTTGTGGAAGTTTTAAACTCTGATAAGAACTTATGATACTTTCATTTTCAACTATTAAATAACGTTCAAAGGATAAGTGTTGAAAGAATGGTAAAAAAGACGATATAAACCAAAGGTGAGAGGTACGAGAGGTCAAGGTAGACCTCGGTTGACTTATAAAAACAAACTATCGATGAAGGCTTCCCAGAGAGCACGTATGAAGAGAATAACGATTGTGGACGAGGCGAAAGAAGTATGCAGGATGGTACACCATTCTCTCTAAATACCCCGCTGAGTATAAAATGTGAAGCTTAAAAACATGGTCTACGTATTTTGCATTGCATTGCATTTTCAAGACATAACATGATACATTATACCTTTTTTTAGCGTGAGAAAATCGCGTTACAGATACCTTCCCAATTGGGGACTCACAACAGGTTATGTGGAACTCCGATTTGGTAGATATAGGCCGCCCTGTTCACCCACTAAAACCTCACGGTGCCCCTCCAACCACCACTAACCGGGAATGGTACACCCCGATCTTTTAATAAGTCCCAGCGGATGACATATTGTATCTACAAAAAATATTAATTTTAAATTTCAAAAACAATTATAACGAACTTGTCCGCAATATTTAAATTGTAATTAATAAAAGGCAAATATTTGGTGGTTACATATTGATACTATTAATTTTCAACTCACTGACAAAGTATTCATTGTATAATTATAATTTCACTATAATTAGTTGATCGAACATATCATACAAAATAATATTTTATAAACTTCAAGTATTATTTCAGTATCAATTGAATACAATTTATTCCATTGTACCAACGAACAAAGGATCGTGTCCATGTTGTAGAGCCGTTAAGAAGTGATTTCTTTCAAGTGTATTATAATGATCTAAAATTTTTGATTCAACTTTGCGAATAAATTTGCACAATGTAAATAATTAAATAATGATTAAAGGACAATTTATTCCTCAGACCACTATGAAAAAAAATACGGTAGGTATCCTCAAAATGCATGTTTATAACCGTTAAAGGTCGACAACTCACTAGTAGCTATGATATTGTTACACGTAGTATTACCTCAATTTGAACCAAAAAAAATATTTGAATTTACATTTAGAAGGCTTCTAGAATGTTAGAAGAATCAGTGACTTATAAATATACAGTCAAAAGTTGACATATTTACGCTTAGGGAGAAATTTCTTGTATCTTACTATATATAATCTACGGACAGTTTATTAAAATAATAATGCCTTTACAAATTAATTAGGAGTTATGTTGTATTTTAAAATTAAAATAATATCCAAAGAAATTAAAAAATAAGATGACATCGTAGCGGAGTGGGACCGCTTCAAGCTATAAACGTCATTGATTGTGGATGATTCCTACTCCTAAAAATAACTATATATTTAATTTTCTTCTCCGCTCTGGTAAGACAAAACGCGGTGTTGAGTACGTCACTCTGCACGCGATACCACGATTTCGAGCTGAAAGTAATCAATGGAGTGTTCAGACACTAGATTACTGACTACCCTGTTGCTCCTATGCGATATAAAGCGCGAAGCTGCTAAACAAGTACCCTACAAGTACGCAAGTACTATGAAAACTACCTGTTTTTGTTGTTCATTCATGACGATGTTCCTTTTATAAAAGCAAGCACAAAAACTGATAATTGAGGTTTGACTTGTGTATTCAGAATTTTTGACATATTATACAATTACGTATACAATGAAACTTTAAATATTTCAGGAAAGATATTTCCCTGAGTCTTATTTGGTCTTCCAACCATTGTTTGTTATCACTGTGCTGACAATCCCTCAAATGCTCGCGGTAGCTTTAAATTTTTTTATTTGTTTCATTTTGATTGCTGATTTTCAGTTAGAAAACAAAAAAATAAATAGTTATAGCTTTTTATATTTTTTAATTAGCTGCAAGTAGTCAGTAAAATTTTCACAACATATATATGTGCATCAAGATTGCGATTTAAATTGTTATAACATATAATAATTGCAATCATAGCTGAAGGTATAGGTGGATTACATGTAGGTGGTTATTTTTTTAGCTTCACGCTTTTTATGCCGCATAGCAGAGTAGATAAAATATCAAGTGTCAAGACACTTCGTACTTCGTATTCCACCAAATTGGAGACATTGTGTGTTGAGTGGTGGAACTCAACGCCACACTTTGTCTTACCAGAGCGAGGAAGCGAAAATAGTTTAAATATAATCACTCTCCCGAGTGGAAATCGAACCCACAACCGATTGCGTTTACTGGCCTGGCCTCATCGTGTGGTCATCTCTAATTTTGAATATTCTTTATAATATTTAACTAAAAATATTCTAGAGAGAAACATTCACTCTTCATATTGAAGTTCGACAATATAATATCTGGCATATGATAGTCCATTATCATTCAATGGAATGACAGCCCTAGTGGTTTGTATATAACGTATTTTTAGTGCAATGAACGGGTATACATTTGCCAAAACTGAAAGAGTCATCCTAAGCGACACGTTCTATAAAATAGAGCTCAGAGTGTTTCTGACGGCACATAAATTGAAGAAAATTGTTAGCTATTTTAAAGAATAGCATCGTGAAGAATAGCGATGAAATTGTAAATTCTTTTTGTTTATTGACAAAGATCGCTTCTAATAGTAGTTTAAACATTATTCGCTTAATGGTTTGAATTTATTGCGTCTGTTTTGGACTGAAGATGTGTTCTCTGTGCAAATTTTCTAATTAAGCCCTACTCATTTACAAGAAAATGTAATAATAGATTAAAATTAATATTTGAGGTATATTTTGATGATTCTTATTTCAGTATGGGTTGTTAATATTATCGCCTAAAGTAATTTAGGAATTCAGAAATTATATTTTAGTAATGAATAAAACGTAAAATACACTTGATAATATGTCATAAAATATAATTCAAAATGCTCATTATTAATCATATATATTATCAAAGAAAAAAAATTACAATATTTAATATCGTCACTAAAATTATACACAATAAAAAAGGACACCTTAAATTGCTTTAACTCACAAAATATACGTAATATTTCTTATTTACCATAAACATTCCAGACCTCAGTTCATGATAAAATATTACATAGAGATGTCAAATAAAAAAGCAAAAGTCATGACGAAAACGGTCTTTTCATTTCCACTGTCATTATTTAATTTTAAGAAGAGAATAAATATTTATGCAAAGATCCTTATCCTTAAATTTATGCGTTCATTTTGACCGAAAAATCGTATAAAAAGTAAATTATCCTACCAGAATTTATTTCCGCCGACGAGAATAACGGTTCTATGATGCCTAAATTACCGCGTTTCCCTTTAGTGCCTATTGTTTTAATACAAGCCAATCCAAATGAAAAGAATCCAAATATTCGCGTATCACATAAATATTACAAAACGTATTGGGTTTTTATATTTCTAACGTTATTGTGTCTGTTATTTTATTTGATTGGCTCCGTTTTATTTGTTTCACACCGATTTTAAGGGTGTGATAATGTTTTTTTTTTTCAAATTAATGTTTGGGGTAAAATTACATTTTAATATGTATGTATATTTTCAATTTTGTACGTTTTCAATGATTACCGTGTATTGCTTTGAAGAATGTTTTTAATTACGAATATAAAAAATATTTTTAACAATAATGTCATTTCGTTAATAAAAACTTTTATTTGACCAGTTCCACCCAACATTGTTGACG
Organism: Dryadula phaetusa; assembly: GCA_032432895.1. Lineage (NCBI taxonomy): Eukaryota > Metazoa > Arthropoda > Insecta > Lepidoptera > Nymphalidae > Dryadula > Dryadula phaetusa. Next base: position 4,212,431 of record JAOYRS010000060.1, on the reverse strand, counting down.
AGGGCACAAGTGGTGATATCGTCTCTCGAGAGGGCACTGACGTCAGTATAACATGCAAGGCGGACGGCAGACCTCATCCCCGAATATTATGGAGAAGAGAAGATGGTACCAATATTATGTTGCGTAATGAAGCTGGCGAGCTTTATAAAGGTTTGCTTCAATTTATTTTATGTAACAAATTTTACAATTTAAATGTTATATTTTAGTCAATTATTTTTTTTGTTTTAATTATTGTACTTTTATTATTTTTTTAATTATATTTAACTAGGTCAGGTACGCCTACATATTAATGATTACTAACTGTGGTACAAAATTCATCTGCAAATATGCATTATATATAAGTTCTTTATTTATGAACTTCAATTACGTTTACTCCTACAGTAATTGCATATTATACATGAGAGATCTTAAATATATTTTGTCAATTGTCTGTTACATAGGCACTTCTATTCATACATATATCTTTCTAAAATATACAAAAAAAAATTAATTCTGTTAAGAATAATTCTTACCACAAACACAAAGTACTGTATTATATAAATTGTGTTTGGCAAAAAAAAAACAGAAAGACGTTAGGTTGTCACTGATACAAATTAAAAATATCCTCTTAGCAAACATAAATATAGTTTAAAAATACCATCGCTATTAAAAAAGTTTACTATCCTATGTAAAAGTCATGTCATAATGTTTTCTCTTATAAATTCTATGATAGCCCCATTTCAAAAATAATTTTTAGTATAAAATTTCCTTTTGTGAACTCCATTGCCGCTTTAATTTTTCTGTCAAGTCCGCCCCCTCATTTCCTCCTTGGCAAGTAGCGTCTATTGTCGAGAGAAAACGTTTCCTTGTTTTTGTTTGTCTAGTATTAATGTGCTGAACTAAATAAATACTGGTTCTAAAAGAAAATATTTTTAGAATAGGTACACTTGATATACCAAACATTGCAAGGATAAACTAAATATAAGTATATTTTTTGAGTTTAAGCAAATATATAAAAAGATATTTAGAATTTTTAATGTAAAATACATCACAGTGTACTGCTATATATAATAAATAATATCACGCCTATGTCGTAAAGTTATAGTATGAGTTTTATATCGATTTTTCTTATAGATTGTTAAAAAAAATTAAATATGAAGCTCAAATAAATGTAAGGTACCAAAATGTATATATTCTACTTCATATTTTTTTCCGGATATATGAGATAGGTTAGGCCATATATAAGGTAGCCTACCCTAGCTAATCGAATGTTAAAACCCTCTATTCTATTTTTCGTCCAATCAGTCGCGGAACTCAACGCCGCTCTTTGTTTTATCAAAGTGTGAAATTTAAAATGATTTAATTATGAGCATTTCTTAGAGTGGGTAAGAAACCTACTACAAATTATATTTACAGTCAGATTCAGTCCAACTACGTCACTGCGGCATGTCATATAAAGATACATATTTTTTTCTGAGAAAATTAATGCGAAATAGTTTCTAATATATTTATTTTAATTTAACTTAATTTTTACTGTATAATATAGAATTGAGCGACTTTCCTTCGGCAAAATATGTTAAATATATCTTTGATAAGGAATTTAATTCATGGAAGCAGAATTTTTATTTTTTTCTATCGGAACAGAAAATTCCCTTATAAGAGATTAGCAGTGGATATTATATTGAGGCCCAAGTATAAGAAATGTAAGGAAACAAGATTCTCAGAAATCTGACACTAATTACATTATTTTCTTTATAGCGAGTGTATTTGATGATATAATATTATACGTAACTAATAAAAGAAAATCGTAGTGCTTGACAATTTGTTCGATTTAGATTTCTATAGAATTAAGGTATGAAAGTTGTATAGTTAATTTTCTCAATATCATAATATGTAAGAAGTATTTTAGTGTCTTGCCTGGGTATATCCTATCTATCCTGCTATGAGGTATGAAAGCGAAAACCTAAATATAAAAATATTTAGATATTATAATTATTAAGTATCATTTTAAACATAATACGTATGTATAAAAATTTTTTTTTTTATTAAAAAATATACTTTCCCATACTGTGTTCCTATGAGGGGAAAGCGTGAGCTTTGGGATCTTCTTATTTGAGAAATTTGTAAAGGTTAAACAATTAATAAATAATATTTAAAAAAAACGTATGAAAATTTGAACGCAGCGGGATTTGAACCCGCGCCTCTTGGAAACCGGCCAAGCGCTCTGACCATTAACCATGCGTTCTACTACCGGCTGCATCAAAATTCTTATACGTTTTGTTACAGCTTATTTACGTTATTAGCATATCTTTAGAGAGATTTTTACCAATTTCTGCTAACCAAAGATTATTCAGGAATAATCATTTGGCAAGAGTGATTATTTTGATATTTTAATTTGATATTCCATATTTACGATTAGAAAGAAGAGAAAGAATTTTTATAAATGATAAAAAGTAGTAAAAATAAATAATTTATAATATAATATTATAATAAATGAAACTATAATAATATAAAAATGAACTATAACATGTAATTTAGTTTCTTCAACAGCGGACATGTTCACGGGCCCTTCATTAAATCTAACGAAGGTCGAGCGTCGTCAAATGGGTGCATATTTGTGCATTGCCTCTAATGACGTACCACCATCCGTTAGTAAGCGGATTATGCTCAGTGTCAATTGTAAGTATAAAGAATAGTTTAATAATATTTTAAAAATTTATTATAATTACATGTATGTAATCTATGTTTATAAAAAGTATAATGATTAATTATTAATACATACACACACACACAAACAAACACACACACATACACATGCACGCAAATACACAACACACAACACACGTACACACGCACACACACAAACACACAATATACGTGATAATTTCATTTCACTTTCTTTTACATGTTTCTATAGTTTAGTATAATATAGTTACTTCTTTTATTAATAAAACACGTCAAAATCGGATATTTGGCGTCACTTATGTTAACAAATAGGAAGCGCCTAGTAAATTGTAATTTTATATGAACAAAACAATAATTGACAACCCAAAGTTTTGATAGCAAATTCAATATTCAAAAAAGTTTATTTACTTATAAATAAATTACTATTGTGGATCCATCCTCTACAGTAGTAGTGAGTATTTTAACGAAACACCTTGGCGTGAAAAACAAAATTGAAAATGTTTAATAACAAACTTAACAAAAGAGAATAAATAGCGATGTTTATAGAGGTTTACAAAGTTGTTATTTTTATTGTATTCTGAATTGATAAATTACAGCTTATTTCTGAAATTCGATTATTTTTTTCCCAACATTTTTTACTTAATAATGTATATTTAAATACGTTGAGTAAGGTTATAACTAATAATTATGTTGATGATTCTGGAAGGTCACGTAAGCACCGGGGTTTCCCTGGGGATATGTATGAAGAGATTAATGCAGTGGAGGAGGCGGAAGAAATAGGAACCGTAGCGTTTGACGCTCCGTTCTCTATGACTACCCCGTAGAGATTATTATTACCCCGTAAATCTAAAAGAAATGAATAATCGACAATCTGTTATATAAACATTCATAAAACTATATTTATTTATGTATGAAAAATGTATCATATTTATAAAAGATCAATTTATTGGATTAAAACCTTAATTAACAATCAATGAACCTGAAAGCTTTTTACATGCAAACGGGGCCGTAGGGATAAACTATTTTTAACGAATTTATATCGCGTACAAGCTGATATGAGATAATTAATGTGTGAATTTTTATCCCAAAAATTGTAATTTCGTCGAAATATATGTTGAAAATCATTTAATTTTACTGATAATAAATTACTGTATACACTTGTATATTTACATATATCTACGAGTATAAGTTCATACTTGCGATAAAAATTACATTTATCGTGCAAGAATGTTAACGGGGTTTCGGTTAATTACATCACTTAATTGGCTATAGTACTTTTATACAGTACTTGTATTGTATAAAAGTACTGTAGCCAATTAAATTATGACTTCAAAATTAACGTATAACTTCGAATCCAGTTACGCCGATTTTTTTATGAGAATATTAGTTTTCTTATAATTCTTAAATATCATATTTTTAGTTTTTGTTTATTTCTCTAAAATAACAAAATATTCTTTCTGAATTCCCAAAGTAAGAGAGGATGCACGTATATTATATCTTGCCTTGCAGCCTATATTTTTCGACCCAAAAGATTTCCTTCGAACTCTTTCTTGATAAAATTTATGCTTGATATGACTTGAATTGAACTTTACGATAAGTTTTATGTCGGTTATGTCAGGTAACGGTCCGTAAAAAGATTTTTGCTAGTAAATCCTTTACAAGTATTTTTATGCCTTTTCCTTTTTACCTTTTCATAAATTTGACATAACTAGAGCCTACATTTGACATAACTATGTTGAGGAGAATAACGCAAATTTAGTATATATTTCATTGGGTTATGAATAGAATTCCTATAATAGAAATTTAAAGACTGTGTGTACATATATATAAAGAATTTATTTTGTAATAGCATTTTCAAACAACTAACAAAACTAATCTAACTTTATCTCAAAAATGTACAGACAGGCTTAACTTTAGGAGTTTTCAAAGAGAATCTCATTCCAATATGAGAATTTTATATGTTTGAGCTCGTATTGAAAACAGTGCAATAAAAGCTCTACACTTATTCTTTTTAAAGTACTGAAGTGGAATTGTGCAATTTATTTCATATACATATATGTGTAGTACTAGAAATATATCGTGGAATTGATATTTGTGGTTCTTTTGCCATTGTCTAGATACAGAAAGCTTTATCTCCGTATTGTAACTTAATTATATATTATATTAGCGGCCCGCTCGCAGCTTCGCCACCGTGAACTACATTACTATATTTTTTTTGTTTTTGCAACCCGCCCCGCATTCTTCTTTAGATCAGCAGCTTTGTAAAAATTTATTTTTCTTTTCTGAATTTAATATTACTCATTTGTCACCCTGTGTTATAATTGAAAAAGTGTAGATTAAAAGATCGGAGCGCACAAACAAAACAGTTCATAATTGATACACATTATTTTAAACTAATTTAAAATTCGTAAAGCTTAGTGTCGTCTAATGATACTCATAACATACATTAATGATTGTGAAAATATTAACTAACTTATAAATTAAAATTATATTAAATAAGTTATAATTAGCTTATAAAATTTAAAACAGCAGATATTATTTTAGCTTCACACTCTGAATTTATCTCACATTGTAGGATAGTCAAAGTCAACCTAGTGTCAAGACAATCCGTTTATTACTTTCCGCCCGAATTCGAGTATTTTAATTTGCATGCTGATAATTATTATCTTAGTAAGATGATTATTTTTATTATTAATAAATAAATTATACTATTAATAAATAATATTAGGCTGCGTCACCTGATAAACACGTTGTACAGAAATAATTTTAAAAAATATAAAATATTGTATTATTTTCATATTTATTGATGTTGCTTACTCTATGCATCGATGAAGTATTAAAATTATTTGTATAAGTAAGTGTAAGTATAAAACTAATTATTTGATTGTATGAAATAAGTGAACATGTATCTTATTTTTTATGTTTTTTTTAATAACTACATTTCTAAGTAAGATTGGAAATTTTGCAAGTTATGTACGTAATTTACCGGATCGGTTTTTTATTTATCCTACAGGAATTGTATTGAATATCAGGATGTAATTATCCAATAAGACGCTCCAGACTCTGAACTATTAAGATGCAAAAAACCTTTTCTACCTATCACGTAGCTATAAGTATACAAATTAATTTAACGTTTTCAGTTTTCTATTTTTTTATAAAAACTATATCGAATATCAGGATGCATGCCAAAATTCATTTAAATATATCTAGTAGTTTTTGCGTGATTGGCGCACAAGCGAACAGACACAGACAGACGAATGAGCAGATAAAAATTATATCAAGTGTTTTTTTAGTTTCCCTTAATTTATGTTAGTGTATCCAATTTAATTTTTTTATATATATTGTCACGTACAGAATTGACTTTTCTACTCTTTTATTATATAAGAGTTTAAAAAATAATAATATTGTTCTACTGGCATGCTCGAAACGCCATAAGTTAAGAACCAACCAACCAATAATATTGTAACACACAATATTGTATATAATTTCAAATTACTTTAATAAACTATGTTTGTTGCAATGTGCATACAGTAACTGATTTTTATACATTTTTTACATATTTTATAAGAATAGTACGCGGATACCGTGTTATATCCTTTGAGGCTGCAACCTTAATAGCTTGGTTTCTGCCTTTAGACATTCTGGCATATGCATGTGAGCATATACGATCGGAGCAAACAGATGGATGGACGCGTACCTCTAATTGTATTAAATAATACGCACCACGTAATAAGCACCTTAATTAAGTCAAGCGTTCAAACTTACTCTCGCGCAATAACGACTAATGATGCTAGTAAAGTACATTTGCCATAAACATTTCAAAGTTAATATTTTAAATACTCAGGTCTCGGTGTATAAGTAGAGACTAGCCACGTAAACTAATCGAAAGCTCTGGTTTCACACCATGTGTATGTCAAAACTTTCAATTTTTTTACGTTGTCACAAAGTGCTCATCAAGCTTAAAATCTTTTCCTAAGGCGTTATATTCATATCTCTTAAGGTCAAGCAGAGCTGCTAGAGTTTATGATCAAGTACCCCACACCTTCGTGTTTTTTATCTTAACAATAACTACTCATCATGTAGACCAACTTTGCCTAAGACTCTTTATAAATATCTATTAATGATTAGACAGACCCCTATGGTTCCACAGCAAAGGCTAAGAATTTCAAAATAAATTATAGCTTATGTGTTACCAATCGATCTAATAGCTATATCACAAAAGAAGTTACACCAAAATCCGTCCCGCTTTTTACGTGAAAGACAAACAACAAACAGACACAAAAATTAAAAAAATCAATTTTTGGTTTCTACTACTTTTATAAAAACCTAAAAGTATTTTTTAAGATTATGTTCTATTCTATATAAAGCAATGAGTCTTCCTACAGTTTTATCATATATACAGATGTAGCATTATTTAGTTGGTACGGTACCTCCAATTCGAACTTTTAAATGAATAACGAATATATATTACTATAGTACATATATGTAGATATAGAGTTATTTTTTAACGCTTTTCGGCCAGTAAATTTCTAGGAATTTAAAGGTTGTTTAAATAGTACAGTAGGAGCAGAAGAGTTATTTTGAAAATATATAATTTTTTAAATATGTCAAGTCGTATTGGTATCCATATACGTACTACCTGTATTATTTCACAGACAATTATCGACGGCCACGTCGTTAACATATTATTATAATAATTAAATGCTAATTAAACTATTGATTTTCAGTCGGACCCTCTATAATGATATCGACGAAAGTCATTGGTGTTCCCACTGGGTCACAAACGGAACTCGAATGTGTCGTAGAAGCATATCCTCTAGCAATCAATTATTGGTTAAAAAGTGGGGAAGAAATGATTCTCTCTGGGTATGTAAGTGGCAAATGATCTGTTACGTAAATACACTATAAAGTAATTAAATAATATTTTTTTTGTTATCTTTAGTTTCTTCATTTATTTCTATTTCTATTCATTTTATTAAAATAGCTTTTATGTAAAATATTGCATTAAAAATACATTATATTAATAAAGTTAACGTTATAATATCATATATTTGAGATACACTTTTGTATAACATGACGTTGCTAGCAACGTCTATTTTACGCGTCGACGGGTCTTTAAATAGGTTTGTATATAAATTTGTAAGTTTTTGTATATAAGTTTAATACCGGGAAAATGAACGAATGCATTAATCTTCTCAATATTGTTTCGTTCTCGTTCAACAGAAATGTAACATTAAGAAATGGGTCGCATATTTGAACGTAAAGTAGAACGTAGTTAAATAGAGTAGGCCCTCAATAGACTCATACATAAATATTAAAAAAATTGTAACGAGTTCAAAGACCTTACTGAACCAAAAAGAGGTTTAAAATATAATGTGAATATGTTTTTTTAAATATTTCATCATTTTCAAACTTTAAATAAACATATTTTTGGATAAAAAATAATGGATTTGACTATGATTCTGTTTTCAGGTTCCAGATTTGCATTCGTAAAAAAGTAAAACTTAATTTAAGCCGCCATTTTTATTTTTTTAAATAAAAACCAATATAATATTAAAAAAGTAAATTAAATCCCTTTTCCTAAAAGTTATAACTAAATAATTATTTATATTACGATTTAATTTCAGTGGAAAATATGAGATCAACGAAATTCGAATCTCATCTTACCAAACACGAACTATTTTAACCATAACTGAATTTGATTCAGAAGACACAGGGACATACACTTGTATTTCTACGAACACAATAGGCAAAGCTGAAGGGACTTTAAGGCTATACGGTCAGTATATATTATTTCTTTAGCTTCACGCTCTTTTCCCGCATAGTAGGGTAAACAGAGAGTACTTAGTGCCAAGACACTAAGTACTCTCTGTTTACCCTACTTTACTTCGCTTTCCATCGAATTCGAGACACTGCGTTTTAAGTAGTGGAACTCAACGGTGCACTTTGTCTTACCAGAGTGAGGAAGTGAAAATAATTTTTAAATATAATCACTCCCCCGAGTGGGAATTGAACCCACAACTCAGTATAATTTTATTACACAATTAATAATATTTTTATGTTATATTTTTATCTTAACACTCAAATAAAAATACAAATTAAATTAAAGTTTCATAAATTAAATTAATAACTTATCGTTGAAATTATAACAGAGGGAGTGTAGTTATCAGCTATAGTTTATAGATATACTCTTCTCTCCACACATTAGACAAAGGGAACCTAATGTCTAAACATTTCGTTCTTCATGTTTTATCCAAAACTAAAATACATCAATGAATGGTGAAACTCAACACTGTGCTTTGTATCTGGATGAAAATTGTACATTAACTATAGCGTTTACAGTCGAATGCTCTCCAGCTGCGCCACGATGGTCTCAATACTATTTTTAAAGATGGAATATTTTTTTACAAAAAATGTGGCAAGTATTAAAATTATTTATTTTTGCAGAAATAAAAATAACCACAACAACAACTACGACAACCACAACCACCACCACTACAACGACGACGACGACCACGCCAGCGCCCACCACCACTGAGCCGACTACACCACCGCGTAAGCTTTTATGTCTATTATTTTAATATACCTACTGATAAAAGGTCGGTCGGTTCGCGTGAAAGCTTCAGACTGATAAAGCGATCGGTTATGGGTTCAATTCCCACTCAGTAGACTGATTATATATCAATATTTTCATTTCCTCGCTCTGGTATGACAAAGCGCGGCGTTAAGTTCCGATATTCAATGTCCAATGTTTCGAATTCAGTAAAAAAGGAAATAATATCTTGATATTGAGTACTTCCTGTCCGCCCCTGCTATACGGATAAAAGCGCGAAGCTACAATAAGTGGACCAATTGTCGCGTAAAATATTCGTTATCTTAACAACGTGTATGTATTGAGTAACTTTGTACAGAAGTGAATGTCAAACAGTGTTATGTTCAATATTTATTAAATGTTTTCTCAAGAACACTAAGTGTGAAGCTTCATACCAAAAGTATAAAAAATATATTTAATGATTGCTACCATGGCGCGAGTTTACATGTTTTAAATCTTTATGAGAGATAAAAAGATATACAAATCATTTTATTATTATTACTAAGTGAACTATCTTGAAATATTTCGTATACAATCTCAGCCTATTTTACTAAAATATATTATATAAATTTATATATTTCTGATATATTTCTGATATATACAACTCAAATATGAGAAATATATAGAATTATGGAATATTAGGACAAACATAGGCTAAGTAAATTATAAACACAACGACGCCCAGGGGCGAGCTGTCGTTAATAATGATTATTTGTTCAGCTGCAAACAATTAACAAATGCATATTTCACTGCGTTCCTGTAAACATTACACTGGTCTCGTGTTAACAATATAGCAAATATGGTACATCTCATCTAATTGTGGTATTTATGGCTTAGCTTGATTCTTAACTAAAGAGCAATTAGCAAATTCAAAGAATAAACAATTTTTTTAAGTATTTTTTACTTTTTAATATAAGATTTGGTTCATTCGTTTTTATTTTATTAATTTATTTAATACCTTATACACCATATAAATACATAAAGAGGAATATAAAAAAAATAAAATTCATTTAATCGTGAGGCCGGTCGTGGCGCACTAGGACAGCACCTGACAGTAAACGCAATCGGTTGTGGATTCGATTCCACTAGAGAGAATGATTTAGTTTGTATTATTTTCATTTTATCATTCTGATAAGACAAAGCGCGACGTCAAGTTCCGCTACACAAAACGAAAAGTGTCGAATTCGACAGAAAGTGGAGTATGGAGCGTTTTGACACAAGGCACTTTCTGTCTACCCTGCTTTACACTATAACAGCGTACAGCTACAAAGAAGTTTGAAACATATTTTATAAATATGTTATAAAAATGTTATAAATATAATATATTATTATAACAGTAAATATTTAAAATTTATATTAAAATTACGTAATATTTACTTCAATATACTTTTCAAATTAATTTTCCTAGCATTCATCGTCAATTTTTGTGTTTATAATCCCGAAATTGCTGATCGCTTTCCCGAAAAAACTTTTCCATTGAATATGGAGCTGTTACGGAACTTTGTTTTAATTGGTTCGTACTTTATTATATATGTAGATTGAAAAGAAAATCAAATACATGAAAAAAATACGTTATTTTTAACAAATTCGTTTTCAAATATATGTGTATTGTAAGGTCTATAGTAGGTACCTTCAATACACTTTATATTAAAGAAGAGAGCAGTTATTTCTCTTATAAATCATTTTTTAAGTAGTAAAAAAAGGAATTTAGTCCTCTACTTACCGTTCACTTATAAACATTTATTGAATGGAAAATTTAGCATCAAAAGGTTTTTTAAACAATACAAAATAAAGCTTCATGCTTTATCCCGAGTATAGCACAGTCACAGATCATGGCACTCCGTTTACTGCTTTCCTATTATAGATAATATTTTGTTTAATACATTTTAAATTAGGGGTTTGCACACACTAGTTACTAAAATATTTTATTAATAAAAAGAAATTGGAAATTAAAATAATTCATTGTATACAGATTACGTGGTAGCGCTACAGCCAGCGGAGCAAAAATTTTTTACTCCTGACGTCACTACCTATGGTGAGTATAAAAACGTGTATTGCATTCATATAAGTATATAATAATAACACTTCTCCCTTTGTAGTAACGTATACGAAATAATTGTTAAAATATGTTTTAATTTGACTTGCTCTTTTGCATAAAATGGTTGACGGAAGAATATTATCTATACTAAAAAATATATATCAAGTAATATATATTAACTATAGTCATTATTCAAATAATTCGACTAGCAGTCAGTTAAAAGTTGTAATCGGACAGATTTTCCAGCTAAAGTAAGAAAGTACACTATTTGTTTTTAAAATAGAAATGTCAAAAACATTTTAGTTATAAATAAAATAAAAAAAATGAATATATATTTTTTTACGTCGTTGTAATAACTTGAACAATAGTATTAAATGTTTCTTTTATCCAAATATAGATACAATGCAGAACGTCATAGAACAATCTGTCCTCGACAATAACTGGCAGCCTACTGTGGATTCGTCTGCATTCACCCATCAAGCCTCTATTATGCTAACTTTTATATCAATACTAGCAATTTTTAATTACTTTAGCTTTAGTTTAAGCTTATTTTTTAATTTTACTAGTCATAATCAAATAATTCGAGCTGCAAGATGATAAGTTAAGTGTTTATTATATTAATATCAATTTACTGTAATATAATATGCCAGTGACATATGTACTCGTATATGTCGAATAAATAAAGAAACAGGTAATAATTTAGATACTTTTATGTTATATAAGTTTTTTATTGAAGTCATAATTAAGTTTTAAGTACAACTTCATATAAATACTCGGAACGTTAATATTTAATTATTTGTTTGTAGACCAATACAAATAATAAAAATTGCAGTAGTTTAGACAAACGCTAAACTGTAAAATGGCAATGATCGTATCTGCTAGTAATGTAAACTGAAGTGAGATGAAGAAAGTTTCAGACATCTGTGTAACAGGGTCAAGAGTTAAGAAAAGTATTAAACTTATCTTGCAAAGTTTGACTTCACAAAGTTTACTTTGAAAGCAATACTGAATACAATATCTATATTAGTTCTATAATGATTACTTACTATTATGAATGAGTTGTAAGTAGCAAATTCAATTATCGATCTGAGCAAATATTTATAATAACCGTACCCAGAGAGATATTCAAGTAACTTTAAAATATCTAAAACGGTTATGTCATCGAAACGCGAAATATTTATTTAGGCTTTTCCCAGATTTTTGAAATATATCAGATATAAATAAACACACGTAACTGTATGAAGTGCAATTGTCAATGCTTTCGTAGTTTAATATTTATGTATGTCAAAAATAGGCCATTCTATGTCACACGGGTCAAGGTAGGTTTCTTTGTAAGTCACGGTCACATTGTGTTCACGAGAAAAAACTACTAACTTTGAAGCAATAGCTTCCGGAATCAATCTCTATGTTGTTACTAAAAAATTGTTTTTTTTTTTAATTCTAATTTTTAAAATTAAGTGCTTAGATTTATATTTGTTTTAATTTTTGATCATACAACAATAATTATATTTAAAATTTTTACTTATAATGTGTACAAATACTTAATCTTAACAAAGCATATCAATGTAAAATATATAATAATGTAAATAATCAATATACATAATTTATAAATAAATTGTAATAAGTATTAGAAATATAAGAAATTTTAATTTAATACCATCGTATTACCGTCGTGGCCCAGTACGGAGGCGTGGCGGTTGTGGGTTCAAATCCAGTTGAGAAATATTTCTCTGTTAAAGTAACATTTTCTCTGTCTATTTAGACAAAGTGCAGTGTTAAATTACGCTACCTATCGATATGTCAACCTTACAATCGTATTAATAGGCGGATAGTAAAGAATGCGCATACAAGAATATTGCGTGTAACCATTAACAATAATTAAAATACTAACACATATAATTTCTTACAATAAATAGTTATAATATTTAGATACACTGGCTTTATTTTGAAAATTTCTGGCAAATTTCTTTATAATAAGCGTTATTTAGTTCTAGGGGATGTTATGTATATAGTAGAAACAAAATAAGCAATCATACTACTCTGTTCTTTGTAGATTATTTATAAGTACGCCCTGCCTATAGGACTGTAATGTAAATATTAATAAAATTGTTTATTAATATGTGTATGTTATTTCAATTCTACACCATGCATAAACTCTTATTAAATTTGATTAATGGACCAATCGACTTATCAAAGAAATCAATGAACGTAATATCTAGGTTCTCTTTGACTATCTTTATAAAAAGTATACGCGGTAAGCTGCTGTATAAAAAAATATATTTTAGTTTTTACTTCAGAAGCATATCAAAAATTTACCAAAATTAGTTATGCAAAATATAATACAATTAAACATTTTTCCTGAAGGTATAGAAAAAGTTGTTTATAAGATTTTTTTTATATTTTTGGTTAAAAGGCCCTTCCGTTACGGTAATTTCGATATTGATGGCAAATCATAAAGATTTTCATGAAGCAAGAGAAAATCTTAAACATAACAGTGCCTTAAACCAAAAAGATTTATTCCTGCTTCCCTTAAATTGGACATAAAATATAATTTGATGAAAATTCAAACTCCCCATCCAATACTTTTAAACATGCTGTGTTGAGCAGTGTAATAAAATACAACTTCAATATAAGCAAAGAGAACGTTGTGCCTAGACTCGATAAGCCATTTTCTGCAAATACGTGACGTGAAGTTGGATATTGATTAGCGGAGTTCAACGCCGCTCCGCCTTACGTGATCGAAGGCACCATCAAAGAATCCACAATCGATATGTATACCGCTAAATGCTGTCCCACTGCGCTGTGATGGCCCCAAAATATTATGATATTGTCAGCTTACCACGTTCTCATTTTTTATTCAGCTTTAATTAAGTTATTACGTCCACGTGGTTATGTATATTATTTAACAATAATTATCATGTAATTTGTGGTTAAAATATTATACAAATATATTTAGTATAAAATTAGCTATTAGTAAATCAAAGGAATACCATTTTATCATTTAGGAGCGCAAAATTTAATTAAATTATTAACATAGTTGTTTTTACAACATATATGTATACCCAAAACACTATTTTTATTAAGTGATCATACGCGCGTCTGAATCTACTGCTCTTAGGAAAGTGAAATTTGGCATTTAGATTCCCTGGGGAGCATAGCATAGCACTAAAAAGTATTTCTCAATATTCCTACGGGAACAGAAAAAACAGCCTTATATTATAAAGTCGAAACCACAGAATATACGTAAGTTATTTATATTTTATTAGTTTTAATTAAAATTGCAATGTTTTTACCATTGCAAGTAGACATATATTTATTGCTTTAAAAAATATGATGTATTATTGTTATCGAATCCTTCCTTTCCGTTAAACTGACGTGTACCAACTGTGTCACTAAGGTGTAATTAATTTATTTCATCACTAATTAATTAAAATTCAAGCATTAATTTTTGTTAAAAGATACAAAATGATAGGTAATATCATTACGACGGCATTCGTTCGCGCGTATTGAAATTAACAAGAATATCAATATAAAATGGAATATGCCTGAATGAGAATGAAATCAAGGCAAAATGGACTTTTTTTAACTATGTATTCACTAGGGATATTTTTTTCTTTACGTTGTCTATCTTATTAGAGTCTGATAAGGAGAAAAAATTAAATGAAAGCATTTCCACGAGTGGGACTTGAACCTGCTAATAGCGTTATTATTTATTCAATTTTTTAATTATTTTTTAAATGTTATTTTTCATTTAGTAGTAGAAAACATTTTTAAAAAAGCAGCGGAATTCATACGTAAGGCTTTTCGTAACCGTCCAAGCAGTATGACCGCTAAGCCTGGCGTTATAACTATTGAAAATCAAACTGATGAACAACACATAGCTAACGGAAGCAGTCAGGGCTCTTCGACGACTTCCAAGAAATGCAGGTTCTCACTGTGTTCATTTTTTTTATAAATTTCTTAAAATGTTAACGGTTAATATATTTCCATACAAACTCTGTGTCGATGCACCACTTAGATGTCCGATGTTTTATATTAAAAAAATATTATATCGTCTCTCATATCACGATAAACCATCACACCGTTCATTAATTTATATGGATACATTGATATAATGAAAACCTAATCTTTACGTTTGATTATAATAAATATATAAAATACTAAATATCTATTACAAAAGGAAACCAGAAGATAGCACTTACTGCTTATTAATCGTCCATCCTACGGTAATACTCATGCTTTGTTATGTAAATTAGAGGACAGAAACGATTTAAATGTTAATTTATTTATCATGGCATAAAATTGTAGAGGCCGGTCGTGGTGCAGTAGGAAAGCGTCTGACTGTAAACGCGATTGGTTGTGGTTTCGATTCCCACTCGTGGAAGTGATTATATGTATTTAAATTATTTTCACTTCCTCGCTCTGGTTAGACAAAGTGCGGCGTTGAGTTCCACCACTTAACACGCAACGTCTCGAACTCAGTGGAAAGCGAAGTACGGAGTGTCTCCGGTAATGCGTTGTCTTGTTGTCTTGTTTTTTTATTTGTCTGACTGTACAAAACTATAAATGTTAATAGTATAAACGTAAAAAATAATATATTGTCAATAATTGTTTTGTATGATATTTATTTGTATAAATAACCATTGGTGCAGAAAGGTTCTCGAAAGGCGACCATGTACCGGATGACTCTCGGTTAGCAGGCCTCCCACCAGGGGGACCGACGATCACATCAAGAATGCGGGCTGTAACTGGACGAGAAAAGCATGATCGACCATCGTGGAAATCCTGGGGGCATGGGGGGAGGTGTTCTGTCCAGCAGTGGATTCAAATAACGGTTGAAACATCATATACCAAAATGTCATTTGTAATATTTTTTGTCATTTTGTCTGTCTGTTTGTTCTTTTTGTTTCCGAATTGGCTGAACTTATTCTGAAGGAACTTTCATTGGCGGATAACTGATGTGATAATAAGTAACTTAGGCTATATTTATTTTAGAATTATAATTTCATATAATTCTAGAGATGTTTGGAGAGATTTTGTTTTTATTATAAAAAAGCACATGAATAAAGAGATGCGTTCCATTATTTTACTTATAGTTTTAACATGTTGCGTTTCCAATATCGAAATATAATTTTTCTTTGTGCCTTTCGTATTATTTTACATCACATTAAGGTAAATATAAAGAAATGAAAGAAATATAAAGCCGCTGCAAAAATAAACACGGCTTCTCGTGAAAAAAATATATTTCTGCTATAGTATGTGTTTTAACGTTTGCATAAAACATAATGAAAAGGCTTCGGTAATACTTAAATTTGGCTGTTTTGTGGCGGAAATAAACGCCGCGGTTAGTCTTACTAGACCGGGGGAAAGATAAAAAATCTACATATAAGTCTTACAAGTCGATATTGAACTCACAACTCTCCTGAATACAATGAGAAGATGTCACGCTGTGCTAAGATGGCCTCACTAAGTGTTATTATTAAATACATATATACATATAGTTAAACTTATTACATTCGCTAATTATATTGAAATTAACATATAATTTTTAACCTTCACATTACATATTTTTATTATATTTTATATATTTTAAACCATTTCATGCAACAGAAACTGGATTCAAAAAGCTCTTTTCGAATAAACTACATAATATTACAGTTGTATGTTAAATAAAAAACCGCAATAAATTCGGTCCATTCCAATCCAAACACGAGCAAACATTTCGTTAAACCCCTTTCGTGTGTTAATAAAATGGTAAGCACTACGTAAAATGCAATTTAAATAAAACAAGGGAAAGAGCTCGAGTCGTGGCGTAATTATGTTTTGAGTACAAAATGTTTACCGACAGCTTAGCCAATGTTAATTAATTTTAACATATAAATGTACAGTATCTACTGATACAAAAATCTGTCTATGTCTTTTTAGCATATTTTGCATTATATAGGAAGAGACGAAACGAACTAACCTAACTGGTACTTTCACTATATAATGATTTATAATTGATAATTCGTCATACAAAATCGAATATTAATTTCTTGGGTTTTTAATACTTTTAAGCGTATCAAAATAAATATATATAATTATTCAATTACTTTCATTCCTAGAAACATATTAAAACAAAAGAAAGCAATCGCAGCTTCTACAAGCACAAATAATGTCATAGACAGTTTAGTTAAATAAAGCTTCGTGAATATTATGCATAAAATAATAACTGACATTTTTTTTGCTGCTGTAAAATTTTATTTTAAGTGGAGTAAACTACTGTAGATAAAATAAGATTTTTTCAGGAAAATTCCTTTTCAATAAAAAAGTACGATTAGCAACTTTCTATAAATTTAATCAGAAAACGTCTTTTCTCGTTTAAAATTAGGATATATTAACTTCATTATTAACAGAGGACATTTAGAGAGTTTTTTAATAATTTATAATTTGAGGCCCGCAGTGACGCAGTCGTACATCGTCTAACTGTAAACACGATCGGTTGTGGGTTCGATCCCCACTCGGAGGAGTGATTATATTTAAATTATTTTGACTTCCACGCTCTGGTAAGACAAAGTGCGTCGTTAAGTTTCACCACTCAACACGCATTGTCTCGAATTCGGTGGAAAGCGAAGTACGAAGTGTCATGACACTAGATACTTTCTATTTAAACTTCCATGTGAGATAAAAAGTGTGCAGCTTAAAAAAAAATAAAAGTTGCGTTAATTAATTCATAAGTGGATATATTTTTTCTGAAGCGTCCAAGTATGTGTATTTATATTTAAACAGTTTATATGTTTCTAGAATATTAATGCTTCAAGCTCACATTAGAATAGGCCGACCAACTTAAACAATTCTATTCAATTTTCCAACCAATTTCCAAGCTTGCGTAACAAGATTACTATCATGTACACCTATGTAGGTATGTACGTAAGCATTGTACATGTTACTTAAATAGATTAATAATATACATATACACATAAAATACAATATTATTGTGAATTGTAATTGATGAATGTAGACGTAAGATATAATTTTTTTTCGCTTTTACCTGTGTAGTAGGGTAGCTAAAGAGTACCTACTGTAAAGACACTACGTTCGTTTCGCTCGAATTTGAAACTTTATGTGCTGAGTGGCGGCGCTCAACGCCGTATTTTATCTTAGAGATGCTCTCGCATTTAAAGAACTTTTAATATTTAGGTTAAAGTTCAAACTTTATTACCAATGAAATAAAAATATAGCTATCAAGAAGAAAATATTCTAGAGGTACGCGTGAAGACGTTAAAAGTACATATAACATTTCACTTTAAATAAATCCTGATCATTCAGAGAAAAAGAACAGAGCAAATACGTTATAATAATAAAAAGAATCATTTACTATTTACGTGTGTACACGGCGTACAATAATATGTTAAACGCCTACAAAAATATAGGTGTATTTTATTTAGCCTGCGTCTGCCATAAATGCCTCTGTGTATGTAAAGGTAAAGATAAAATCACAGATTTGTTCTTGTCTCAGAATAAATTCGTGTTCTGTAGATAAATTTGTTTGGAGCGTGATTTGAATAATAATATAATATTTGTATCATTTACGTATCATATTTAGAGGTGAACGTGCCAAACTCTGACAGAGGTAAATGCCTGGGTACATATCATTGTATATCATTTGAGTTGCAATAAAACATTGTTCAATGTACAATCAATAGGCAAAATTAGGCGGAAGCGTGATAATAATAATAATAAGAAGGAATGTTTGTAAGTAAACACATCATGCGCGCATATATTTACAATTGTAAATACGTACTGTAATGTAATAAAACTTAACGTGAATTTGAAACACTTGTCAATTCTTTGTCAAATGATTATCAATTATTAATTTTCACGCGTTTTTCTGTTCAAAGAATCTAAAAACGGCAAAACCTATAGATAGGCCAGATCTATATTCATTTTTCTGACAATTTAAAGATTTTTATTTCCCCGCCTTGCCTATTGTTTATAGGCAAGGCGGGGAAATACATATATTTTATTATAAACATAAATTTGTCGCCTAATAGATGGGATTATCAGCTATGAAAAATGAATTAGATAAGAAGACATAACCTCATGGATTATTAACACTAAACTTATTAAAGCGGTAAAATAGTCACTTTTAAAACTTTATTATTTTTATTTATTCTATGTTATAGCAGCTACGCTGTTTTACAAAAGAAAAAATATACAATTATTTTAAAACTTGATTAAAGATAAGATGAGATGAATAACTTGATTAAAGTTTTAATGTTTTAATTTTTCTGGTAAATTTTATACCTATAAATATACATATCATATCCTCCTCATTGGTTTCAAAAAGTAAGGGAATGAGATGAAAATAAAACCAAATGACATTGCAAATATATTAGATCACGATATAAGCGAGAGAACATTTTAAATTCGCTTTTAGAAAGTGTTTATACAGTATTCATTGGGTTACCTGCGATTGACCGGAATGGTAAATGAAATTAGAAACTTGACTGACATTCAAATTTGGAATATTGTGAGGTAAGGTTCTAGATTGTTATTTGTTTATTATTTATGTATTGGACACTATTATTAATATTTATTGGACATAAAATTACGGTTAAAAAAAATAATAATATTTCTTCTCTATTAAAATAAATAACAACATTTCTACATCTTAAGAACAAAAAATCAGTTTCATTAAATTCATCAACATTTTTATATAAATTCGTATTCACAATTTTCACAATGTTATGCTTAAAGTACATGCAAAATGATAAATATTATCAATATTAGAATAGCACAAACACTCGCTCTATTTTAACTCAGATTCTCGGTTTACATTGATGATACAAACATTTGCTACTGCCACTTCTATTGTGATATATATCCAAGTCTTCACCTTTTTACGTCAATAATAAATACGTGTCCACCACAAAGGGATGCATAATTGTTCTATTTGTCGGAACGGGTTGAAGAGGGTTGGACGATGTCTAATTTATTTATTCTGTCATGTCAGTGATACAGACAGCGACCTTTGGTTTGTTAAAAATACCAGTATCGCCACATTCAGATTAACAATGTTTATTTTTCATTTATACGATATATATAAGAGTATTCCGTATAGAATAACAATGGATAAATTTTAATTGTTAATTTATTGTTTTATACTGTCAGGATTAATAATTAAATTTTATATATCGTCAGTGAAACGATATTTCACTGCGTCGCGAAATGAAAATAAATTTAAATATAATATCTCCAGTGGGAATTGAACCCATAATGGGATGGCGTCAAAGACTATCCTACTGCCTCAGATAACCTCGGGCTCAAAATGCTTTTTGTTAATATAATATATTAATACTTTATACATATATAGAACATTAGATAAATAAATGAGGCTTGATTGCGTAAGGTGAGTTGGAAAATTCACAATTTATTATTCATATCACATTCGTTACATTCAAGGATTTTAATAAGATAAAAAAGTGGCGGGTATGAAAGACCTGAAATGAAACACGGTAATGAGGATAACGAATGTGCAGAGCAACTAGAAAAATAACATTCTCCTGCCGAGCCGAATTTCTTTGTCCTTTTTTATTTTTGTAAAAATATTCATTTTGGCTTTTCAAATATAGAAATTTTGGTGAAACATTTTTTTTAATCTTAAGCTTTATTTATTTCGTAAAGTGGGTAGAAATAACGGAAATATTATTATTTTTTTCTTTTTACATTACTTTATTTTTGTATTTCGTTTAATATAAATCGTTTAAAATCAATATGGTCAATCATAACTGGTAGAGTGATTTTAACCTATAGCTGTCACATTCCAAAATTGTTAAGGAGACAGAAGATTTAATAAAAAGAGATCAGCGTGGTACAGTGCGACAATGACTGATTGTAAAGGATGAGGTTGGGGGTTCTAGAGTCAGTTAAATATTTCTATATAAATTATTTATTTATTGTTTATCTTCCTGCTCAGATAAACCAAAACTCGGCGTTAGATTTTGTTACCCAGATACAACAAAACGTCAACACAACAACAACAGGCACACGACGTCTAGAAATTTGACCAAGAGAGGAGAAAGGTTTTATAAATACTAGAGTATACAATACACTGAAAATTCAGGGAGGTAATTTTAACAAGCTTTTACTTACCATATTAGTTAGTTAGTTACTTGCCAGCTCAATTTGACCCACTTACCAGTGTTTCAGCTTAATCGGAAATTGGAAATACACCTTTAATTCTGATGATAATGCAATGATATGTAACCAGTATTGTTATTTTTTCTCAATGGTTGCTAAAAAGTCACTTTGCATATTTTTATATTCCATCCAATATTTAGTAACCTATTAAAAATATGTTATAAATGGCTCCAAAAGCTTATTTTTAAAAATAAAATATATTTAGATATATTTTATTTCACGTATTTGAAATAAAATATATCTAAGAATAACTATGTGTCTAATACCTAAATATCTTTAAATATTTTTTCTGTAAAGATATGACCTGAGCTTTTGTTTTATTTTACTATAATTAATTTAAAATTGAACGCCGTGCCTGGATACTTAATGTCTAAATAATAAATATTCTAATACCTATAAGATGTGAAATATATTTTTTAAAGAAATCATGCCCGGTAACATATTCTAAAATTATTTAGCCTACCAAGGCAATATAAGTATGAAATTATTAACAATATTGAATGTAAAAAAATTCTGATATGTTTTAAAAAACGTACAAAAATTTGAACACAATGGAATGCGAGCTCGCGTCTTTTAAGAATTGGAATTTATTAACCTGTTTTACATCTCTGGTAATACATAGATAGCGATGAGTTTCACCATTAAACTCACGAGTTAGAACAGAAAGATGAGAACGGAGTATCTTGACACTACGTTATCTGTGATTACCATAAATTACGTCATATGAATTTCATAATTTCTTGCTCCCCCCTACCGTTATCACAGTTGAGCCCTTTTGAGAAACCACCGTTGTCCACCACTTGGACGATTTCCTCCCTTCCAATAAACGTGTGACGTAATATATAGATAGAGGATTCAATAAAGCGAGAAGCTGCAAAAATAAAATCTAACTAAAAGATTTAATTTAAAATAGTTTTTCAGCTAAGCTTACATTTGCAAGATTCGTATCAACTCTATTTGTGAAATGCAAAGATTTGTTTTTCTTTTATTTAAGACGTTGTGAATTGTCTTCCATAAATTTGAGTTGATTTATTTTTTTCATTTTCTTATAATAATATAATTTTTCATTACTATGTTATTTTTTTGGGGTTTCAGTTTTTTTTACACTAAAATGTATTATTAGTATTAGAACATTATAGGTCATTTAAGACAAATTTGTTAGATATACATTACACAATCCTAGATGAATGCGTGTAATATATACATGATTTTTTCAATAATTTAAATATACACATATTAATATTATACACATTTAAATATATAATTTAAAATACTTTCGTTGTCAACGTTTGAGTCGCTTTTATAGATCCTGGCCACTCTTCTATTTCTATCTCCGAAAATTTCCATTAGTAAACGGTTACAAAACAAATAATAATCAATCAGTCACTCATTGGCTAATAGAAGAGTTAACATTCTTTACCATTTCTAACTTTATTTAATTATATCGTAATAACTTTTTTTATAAATACTTCATAACTCTTGCCGTATAACATAAAATGAGCAAGAATCGTATCACGATATGATTTTTTTTAATCTAACGACTTGGCTTCAAATCAATCAGCTTGAAAATTAAATTAACCCGACAATTTGAATGTTTTAATATTAATCTCCATAGCTAAATTCGCATTAGTTTTTAACTAGATATATTTAAGCAATGTTAGTACTGAATCGATGCAAATGTGGCGACAAGAAAGTAAGTGAGGCTGGTAAGCTCATAAACAAAAAGTACCTAATGTCAAGACACTCCGTACTTCGCTTTCCACCGAAGTCGAGACATTGCGTATTGAGTGGTGGAACTCAACGCCGCACTTTGTCTTTACCAGAGCGAGGAATTGAAAATAATTTAAATATAATCACTCCCCCGAGCGGGGATCGAGCCCAAAACCGGTCGCGTTTACAGTCACACGCTGTCATACTGAGCCACGACCGGCCTCAACTATTTCATTATTTTCTAATAAAATAGGTAGCTTAGTTTACATTAAGTTAAACAATGTTAGGCTACACATCTCACATCATAGGCTTAGTTTACATTAAGTTAAACAATGTTAGGCTACTATGTTGCCAAGTACAAATTTAGGCGAAAAACTTTGTAGAATCCAAACTCAGTGCATAGCAAGATGTGCTACTGTAGCTGAATAATTTATTATGAATATGTTATAGCACTACGTACAGACGATTCGTGATTCGCATGCGAATCGAATAAAAAGTTAGGTATATATAGCATTACACACCATTACTTGGTTGCAGACTGAGTAACTTATCTCTTTATTTTTCGTTTATCACTAGTTTTGAATCTTTTGCTATATGTTGAGATACGAGTACGTCACTTTATTTTTTAATATGTAAAAGCCACTCTCAAATATTTAAATTATCGATAAGTGTTATCCATCGATCTAATGTCAGCTTAACAAATAATGTTACCTTTCCACGCAGCTATAATATAACAACATAATATTTTTAAAAAATATATTTATTAACCTTCTCAAAATATAGTAAAAACAATTAGTTACTGTCCAAAAAATATCTTTCTAAACCGGGAGCTCTGTCGAAAAAAATAATAAGATGCTTGTATTTGAAATCAATTCTTTCAATTTCATTTTAACAGTAAAATCGAATATTTTTTGTTTTTTTTAGCTTCACGCTTTATACCTTGAGGGGTAGCCAGAAAGGATGGAGTGTTAAACACTACTCTCTGCATACCTCTTTCACCTCATCCACAGTCATCAACTTTCATACTTACCTTTCTGGAGGTCCTCATGTTTTTTGTGACAAGTATCTTAACAATCGAATATAATTTAATTTATATTATAATTCATGCATTATCTAATCTAAGTATACGTTTTTACTGCTATACTAGACTACAAGTTTACGACTATCAAACTACCCAATTTAGTCGCCTAATGTCACATTTATATACAATCATCAATAAATCCAACTTTTTTCCTTCTATCCATACAATATGGTAAGGCTAAATGGTAGCCATTACGATTTTCATTTAATGAGATAAAGTTAATTGCTTGAATCAGTAATGAGGGCAATTATGCAGACGACTATGAAACCGATCAGTTTCAAATTTAAACATATATAGTATGTATATACGTATCTATTTTAAAGTGCGATTGGTCAATGAAAACTTATGGCGAGCTTAAAAGTTTATGGACTTTACAAGCATAACATAGTAGATTAAGTAATTCATTCTATTTATGTTAAAAATTAATTATTTTAGTCTGAAGAGGAATGTTTATAGTTAAAACTTACTTATTTCTTATAACTTAATTCTGCTTTGGTAAGACAAAACGCGGCGTTGAGTTCGCCATTGTTTTGATTTTAATTTCACGCATCTAACTTTCTATTAGGTAAATACAAAATATATATTTTTTTGTATTTTAAATTAAAAATAGAGGTCAGTCGTGGTACATTAGGATACACTCAGAGGAGAAATTATATTTAAAATATTTTCACTTCCTCGCTCTGGTAACACAAAGTGCGGCGTTGAATTCCGACGTTGAAAGCGAAGTACGGAGTGTCTTCACACTAGGTATTTTCTGTTTGCCCTGATATATGGGATAAAACCGTGAAGCTACAAAAAAGGTTTAACCTTTTTTTAAACTTGCTGAAAACAATATAATTCCGGGCAGAAAGTGGTTGACTGTGTTACTGACGAAACTGTCTTGACTATGAGTTCTCTCTGCCCACTCTGCACACTCTTTGTAAAAAGAGTGCATGACATCCAAAAGAGTGCGTGCCTGCATCAACTTTATTTATAAAGTTATAAATAAATATTATAACACAAAAAATTTATTAACATTTTTTGTGTAGTAATAAATAATATAGAATGCAATGTTACAATAATGCGTACTTCTTTAGCTAACTTTCTTTAAGAGCCCAAAAGGAGTTATTCGTTTCTCTTATACATGACTTTAATTTTCTTCTGAAGCTTAGACGTCTGAATAAGTTCGATACAATACTCAGAGGTAATATCTATTCCATTGTATTTCAGGTATCTACTGAAATATAAATCCAAATAACTGCAGCAAGCAAAATTTCAATATCATATAGTAACAAAGAGGGATTTTTTCCCGTGGCCCAGATGCAGTTGATAAATGACGGGAGGGAGATTAATATCAGTTTGATTGTCTCTCGTTTTATTAAGTGGGTGTAAGTTGTAATTTTACTACGAAATTTGTATATGGTAGGTATTTCATTTATTTTATTTAGCTAAATATTATTGAAGCTATAATATTTATTTATGGGCTTTACGCTTTTTTCAATTTATCCGACAAATTGTAGTGTCAAAACATTCCGTTCTACATTTCCCGCCAGACTTCAGAATATTGAGTGGTTTTTAAAGTTACTTTACCACTTGTTATCATGATAATAACACTAATTTACATTATTTTTGTCCTTGATATGGAAAGTATTTTTCATACGATTTAAAGCGTATGAAGTTTATAAAAATATTTGAAAACACTAAACACAGCACTCTCTGCACGTCTCCAAAATATTTATTGTTTTTGATTGATAAAATAGTCCTACAAATTTATAGAAAAAATAAAAACGAATCGACTTAGCTTTTTTCTTGTATTTATTTGTTTGTGATTCACATAACGGATCAGCAATAATCGTCTAATATGATTTGGGCCCAACATCCTTGACATTATTCCCTAAATTCTGCGATTCAGAAATATATCTTCAGAGCATGCAGCCTAATTTATAAGAAAAATTTAGTAAACCAGCATTTAACTGTCCATCATTTTAATTTATTTTTCTAGCCAGAAAACTCATTTATAACTAAACCTAGAGAATTGTTAACAGATACTTCAGCATCCAAAAGACTGTTCTTAAATACCTTATATTATCCTATTTTTTTGATCCGCTGTCCGATTTAAATACTTTCTCTTAGTGTCGCCTTAAAAAGATTGGCATTAACGGAGCAAAAATTCTTGAAAGCTACGCTTATTTGATTTTTTTGCATTTCGTATAAGTCATCAATGTCGTACTGAGAGAACCGGGGGGGCTGTGAAACTGGCAGCTTATTTGAGATACATGTTGCTCTTCTAGTTCAACTCGAATGTCTAAGTGAGAGAGAAGTAAGAGTAATTTTCTTGGTAGGATCCATATCATTAGCATATTAAATTTTAAAATATTCTTGCACCGCCAGCCTAGAAGCGTTTGACATTCGACACAATAATCTTTTATAGATTCGCTTATGGTAATAATAACGATAATAAAAGCCTTTATTCACATTAATTTACAAAAGCAAAAAAAGTATCTTTCGTTTTTTTGTCACTTAATCTGTTTTTTCTATTTTGACTAAGGCCTCTTCCATTTTTTTTATTCATTTCTGTCTGGTGGTTCTAAACTATGTCAAATCCGCTACTCCTTTTATTTCATCCTCCCATCTTTTAAACTATCTCCCTTGTTTTCTCTTACAGTTTTTCGAATACCAGTTCATTATTGTTTTACTCCGCTTTTCAACATCAAGTCGGTTGTATCCTAACCATCTCCATTTCTGTTAACGTTATTTTGTCTCCAACAATGATGTTGACCTGCCTCTTGTTACGAACCTGTAAAGGTTTGACTTTTTGGCTTCCTAGGAACTAAAGGCGTAGGTTGGGTTGTAATTTTTCAGGAGATTCTGCTTGATCTCTTTACCTTTTTGCATTCACATACAGATAACATTATCACAGACAGAAATGATGAAAATATCATTTCTGTCTGTGATTATTAGTTTATTTTTCTTTATGTAGCTATTCTTGCCCTTTTGTCGTTCTTATTGTTATTGAGATTTGTGTATTTTAAGTTATAATTTTATACTAATTGATTATATACCACCAAACAGAAATGGAAAAATGCATATACCAGGTAGGGATCAAACATCGGTCGTGAGAATTGAGCCTATAGGTGATGCCACCAGATCAGAATCACTGAGATGAAAGTGTTAACATTATGGGTATATACCGTATTTGCTAGCAATTATATGGAGATTCTTTTATTTAACATTTCACGCTTTTATCCCGCTTAGCAGACTAGACATAAAGTACCTAATGTCAAGACACTTCGTACTTCACTTTCCACCGAATTCGAGACATTGCGTGTTGACGGTGGAACGCCGCACGTTCTCTTTACCAGAACGAGGAAGTAAAAATAATTTAAATATAATCACCCCGTGAGTAGGGACTAAACCCACAATCGATCGCTTTCACAGTCAGACGCTGTCCCACTGTGCTACGACTGGCCTCAAATTATTTATAATAAAGTATCGATAATTAAGGATGAATCCAAGTAAACTATACTCAATAGGTGCAACGTTACGTCAACGTTATCAATACTACCGTTAAAATTTATATCACAATGTACATGATCAAGGTGTAAAAACTCACTTTCCGACCCGAAATAAAAAAGGAACTGTCTGTTTTAAAGAAGTAATTTGGGTTGAAGTGAAATGGTTAAACACGGTTATAATATCCCTCTGTTTGTTGAGATAAAACTTTCACTGAGACTTCACTTCAATATTAGACTTTTTAATTATATTTACACCCGATAATTAATCTTTATAAAAATTCAAAGAGCTGTTGTTTACTTGGCAAGTGCGTCATCTACCAGCTCTGGGATAGGGTGTGGGTAGGATATGTCTCGGTTTTTTACTAGCAATAATCGCAAAATGGTTCGCAGATAGTAAAGCGCGGCCCTCGCGGCATTCATCACCTTCTTGACTTGGTTGGTCAGGTCATGCGTCGGTCAAGTTCGACTCTCAGTTCACTTTAGTCCAGGGAATCCTGTGGTTTTGAAGGATTAGCTGAGGGGGTAGCCGGGAGTGCCCGCCAAAAGAGATAGCCTGGGTCTTGCCTACATTAGGTGTCAGCCTCCTAATGCTTAACCAGTCTGGCTAGAGGTACAGTGCGGTCTGTAGATTATTCGCGGCGGGTCGTATTAATGGATCTTGTGAATAGTGCGATGTCATCAGCTTATAAGACCATAAAGGCGATCTAGTGGCCTGGAATGTCATTTGTGAAAATGTACTCTACAGGGCAACAAGGTGCGGCACGCTAGCTATTGCAGGGTGGCTGCCCGAGATCGCACTCTCTGCCCTAAAGACGAACGATCTATGTTCCAAGAAGGAGGCAATTATTCAGGGAAGCTTCGAAGACCTTATGCAGTAGGTCGGCATGCCGCAGACACGCAGTAGCAGACCCGGGTAATATCCAGGAAGACAGCTGCGGCACTCTAATGGCGGTTGGTGGCATCTACATCGAAAAAAAGTATTTATTCAGTTGAACACTATACTATTAGTGTTAAAGCAAAATTTAAGAATTAATTTAAAACTAACTTGTGGGTAGTCATAAATTGAAATGTGTAACTTGAATGATTGACATAATAAATATAAAAATATATACTGCTTTAATTATTAGTAGTCACTACAGAGAATGATGTTAAATTCACTTAAATAAAACTTCACTAGATTTTTTTAGTATTTTCCAAAAATAACTATAAACACAATTGGCTGTGGAGTTCCACTCGGATATGATCATTTTTAAAAATTATTTACATCACTCTGCTCTGCTCAGATAAAGTCCTTTATTGAATTCTCCACTCAACATGCAATGTGTCTATTTACGGGCAGTGAATGGAATGGACTCTAGATTATTTGACAATGCGTAAAGCTGTAAAAATCATGTAAATTATTTTACCAACATCCTGTTCATTTTAAATTATCAAAGAAATCAGCAAATTAGTCTTTTATGTAAATGGATTTAAAACAAGCAAATTTTATAAACATCTTGTTCCAGGCAACAAGAAGAGCAAACCAATAGAAGAATGCCATTTTTGGAACGTGACTCGATTACCGTTAACTCGAGACCGGCGCTTATATTTAAATGTTAGCTTCATCATATTTTATTTTAAAAAGTACAATAAAGATGGGATTAAAAATGATTTTGATGATTTATTTATTAGTTCACGCCCGAAATTTTTTAAATGTGGCCTTTATTACTCTTGCCTTACCACTTACGTAAGAACGTATACGTACGAACATATGTACGTATATATACATACTTATCTTCTGAGATAGGAACGTATAATAATGTTCATGCAACCGAAGTTATGAGAGCCATCTCGTATATTATATAATATCAAGCTAATATAATCGATCAATTAAATATTATCTTAGATAGTCTTTTAATACAAATAACAAGTGTTTATGCAGTCAATACATTAATTAGTCTATTATACTAACGACTTTAACGACGTCATTAGTCCATAGCCTTGAGGTACTTCTTAGCTTTCAAAATTGATCTCTGTCTGACATATTTAATGTCAACTAAATTCACTAAAACAAATCAATACCCAATTTTGTTATTATTTCATAATTATAATTTTAAATATTTTTTTATGATTACATTTTTCATATATATATATATATATATATATATATATATATATATATATATATATATATATATGATATATAAAGATATCCTCATAATTATTCTAATTTACTCATTGAATATAAAAGTTTAATTACAATAAAAAAATTACATATTTTAAAAAAATTAAAGTGCACAAAAATAAGAAAGAAGCAAAATATTATTTTAAATGTAAACGAAAGACAATGTTTTAACGCTCGTGTCTGCGGTTTAATAAACCGCAGGCTTGAATAAGATAAACGATCTTTATGTGACGCGCTTTCATCTTGTGTTAATTGAAACAATAAAATAAAATCTATTTTGGTTATCTCAGTACTAACTTATAAATATGATTATTATCTATATATTAAAATATGAGGGAAAAATTAGGCATACCAAGGAAATGAGCGGAATATGTAGCAGTTACAATTTTTATGGAGAGAAACAGCGAAAAGTTAGTAGAATAGTAATAATGAATTAAACATATATTAAAGTAATGAAATAAAGATTAATTACATACAATGTGTTTGAGAAATACCATATTTTGAAAAAATGTGACATAATCTATGCCGAGGCTATGATTAATTGTATTTTACCTATGAAAAAAATTGGGTAATGCGTAGATTATTATACTTGGCGAAAACGATAAGAGTTTCGTCATGAAAATTTATAATATATATATATATATATATATATATATATATATATATATATATATATATATATATATATATAATATATATATATAAAGAGTAAGAGGCATCCATCCTCATAATTATTCTAATTTACTCATTATTTTGAGCTTCAGTAAAATTAACAAAACGTAATTTCATCACAAAAGAATGTTGACATTTAATATCTTTAGTGAAGCTGAAAGATCGATTTTCATTAATAAGAGGCTTATAGACTACGGCGCTTGGAAACAGAAAACCTAAGCTACTGGGATTTATTTTCCGAATAAAATAGACTATATTATTTGTATAAGACCGAGACAAAGAATATATTCTTATACATATAATTTTTCTTTATATATTCTTATATTCTTATACATAGAATATATCTTTTACATATCATTTTTTAGGTAGGTATAACACAGACAATGACAGACTTTAATACCAAGCAAAGATACCGTGTGCGATATTTTGAACAATTAGGCATTAGTTTTGAAGATAAGAATAAACCATTGTTTTCTTATTTGTTTCTTAAGGTTTATGGATTGTTTTACAATATATAATTTATATATCAAATTTTCGTTTCACAATATATTTTATGTCAAAGGGATTTGCATACTATTTTAATTTTAATACTTCGCTGGTCTAATTCCAGGTCTTTCAAATGTCTAAGTCCGTTACGTTCATTTAATTTTATTTCAAGGAAACATTTAATCTTAAATATTATTTATACATCTATACTTTTATACATACTGAAAAATTTTAAAGCGTAAAACTCGGAGTAAAAGCAAGCTTAATAGTACGTACTTAAAAGCAAAAACCTCCATGAGTTCGTATAAAAATCTTCAAACAAAACAAGATAGAACTAGCAGACTTAAAGCTCCACTTTAACCTACATACGAGTTAATAACATAGATTAACTCTAGCCAACGCCTCTCAGGATAAAATACACCTGCGGTTTCGGTAAACTTGATTTAAATATTTTTGGTAGAAAATTTTCACCTTTTCAAGTCTTGTTATAATCGAGCTATAAGAGATGGTTATCAAGAAGAAGTATTCGTTAAAATATTTGTTTTGCTGCTTCGCGTTTCCAGTCAGAGAGAATCTAGGGGCAAGATATCCCGTTTGTAGCTTTCGGCGAGGAAGCCTCGATGTCGCGTGTTAAATGGTGGAACTCAACGTTGCATTTTGTTAATGCAAGACCTTTTTTTGCTCTGTTAAACTGTAGTAGAGTTTAAAAAAACGGAAATCCTGAAAAAAAACAACGTAATATAATGTTAAACGTAATCTAACGCAATCGGTTAATGGCTCAATGCGGAGGTCTTTAGAAATTCTTTTATTTATTATATCGAACTTGCCTTTCTTTCTCAATCTATAAATGCTTCAATCAAATCATCATGGCCACATGTTTAATGTGAAACGATGTTTGTAAACATATTCATAAACATTTGTGACCAGTATTGGGTAATAATGTGGTTCGTTAATTTAGCTTATAAATGTAATTTAAAATATATTCATTTAAAATATCTTCATTTTAAATATTTTCTTTCAATATAAACATAAAAAAATTAAGAGATTATTTATAAATTCTAGTTATATGAATAATTCTTCTAATTACTTTTAATGACTACTGTGAACTTTTCATCTATTTATTAAAATCAAAATATAATTTTCATAATTCAGTATAAAAAAAATATAACAACAAGTAAAAAACACTTAATGATATTAATGTAATGGAAACGACTGTAAAATGAAATATGTATGATCAAGTAAATATTGAATCACGTAAATATATCAGAACGAAGTTGATTTATTTCTTTTGGCGGAATGTAACGAGGCCATTATACGGGTAAGAGATTTTCCGCATTATTTAATATGTAAGGATATTTTCTCCAATCAAGGTATCTTTAATAGCTGTATGGTTATTGGCTTATATTGTGAAGTAATATATAACTAAAGACGTTGTTTACAAAACATACGTCTAGCCGTGTAACGTCTATAACACATTTTAAAAACTTTTATTTAACTTGCCATGTTAGTCAGTCAGTTAGTTAGTGAGTTAGAGTATATAAAATCTTGCAAGCTTAATTCGGCCGACTTGAAAGCATCCGATTGGGCTAAAGTTTTAATGATATCTTGTATTCCGATGAGCATGAAATTATCATGTAACCAATATAATTGTTCAGTTAAAATGGTTAAACGATATAATACGATCTATAATGAAACAGGGGATATAATATATTGAAAGCATTTGATTTGTGGAATACAATACACTATTTTGTTTCTCACTCACTCACGCTCTTCTCTGTATCATAAACTCTAGTCAAATTTATATATAATTCAAACCAAATCAAAAACACCGTTAAATTAGTTAAATAATTTGAATGATATAAATGCACAGACGGCAAAGACATCTGCGTTAATAAAAATAGTTTAATATGAAATTAAGTTTGAAATAATATAGATGTTGTGTCTTAAATTAAATTTTTTAGTTGTTAATGATTCTACGTGTTAGTAAGATTTTTTATTATTACTAATTGATGTACTGATGCATATGATTTCATATTTATGTCCCCATATGACGTAATCTGTCCACATGTGATTTTATGTATCCACATATGACACCACATGCCCACGTGCTATTTCATGCCTCTTCATATGTCGTCGCCTGTCTACATATGACGTAGCCTGTCCACATGGGATGTTACCTGTCCACATCCGATTTC
The DNA here is from genome assembly GCA_032432895.1 of Dryadula phaetusa. Lineage (NCBI taxonomy): Eukaryota > Metazoa > Arthropoda > Insecta > Lepidoptera > Nymphalidae > Dryadula > Dryadula phaetusa. The sequence goes on along the minus strand of JAOYRS010000060.1, from coordinate 4,179,153 downwards.
ATGTGAAAATTGCATGGTTTTTAGTTTTTTTTGACTTATTTAACGGTTTACTTACCATACTCAATGCAGCGTTATATCCCACTTTATTAATAAAAGCTTTCATAAATTTATAACACGTCGTGAAACGCGGTCGTATTCTTCTGCCAGGCAAATGTCATCGAGAAAACTAGACTACGTCGACGGAATGTGGAACACGATCTCCGCCTTCTGCTCTAATAGGACAGAGGGGAGTAAGCTTGAAGAAGCTTCCCTAGTTTCCTGGCCCAGGAAGGGGCGAGGCTCACTCCCGCGTGCTACTCTGAGCATGCCGTCGAGGGTGACCCACCACTCTGGCATATGGAAGGACTGGGATTCCTATGAAGTTTTAAGAGTCTACGGGCGGCCTATCTCAGTCCGGAGCCCCATATAAGTCCTTCCGAGTCACCAATTAAAAAAGGACACAAAATTAAATGTATCTTTTAATATTGTAACTGAAACACAATATAAATATGGCAATATAAGTAAAATTTAAATTTATTAGAAGCCAATGTAGTTTTACTTATTTTATAATGCTCTAGCATTTACCCTTTAGGTTTAAACAATACTAATTTGTCTAACTGTATATAAAAATAAAATGATTAATTACAATCTTAGTGAGATAATTATTTTTATTGTTACTTTGTCCTAAATACTCCAACTAATACTATAATTCATTCATTCAAAAATTCATTAATTTCTATCCAGTATTTTTTTACGTTATTGACGCACAAACTAACAAACAGACAAACAAAAATTCTACCCATTGGTTTTTAACTGTTTTTTACATTTTTCAACTTTTTCAATTATAATTCCCAAATTTCATACTCCTTTGTATGTTACATCCTTCATGTATTTAATAATAAACATAAAGTTTTTATTATAATTTAAATATTTCGCTATTGTAAAACAAATTTTGGCATCGACTACACAAACACGCAATGATTCAAATTTAGATGACATGTGTTTCCCCACTTTTTGTGTCTCGGAGTGTCATTTTTCACTAAATTATCTCTGCAATAAGTTTTGTAGACGTTTTAGTATTTTTACAGATAAATTAATATTCGTACATTTACTTTTCTTCAGAATTCACATGATGGCGTCAATTTTTTTAAGATTATATTACTATAAAAGGTGGTTAGTAATTTATTTATTTTTAGTTTCACTCTTTTATCCTGCACACCAGGGTTGACAAGAAGTACCTAGTGTCAAGACACTCCGACCTCCACTTTCATTTTCAATAAATTTATCGTTCTACTTATTTAAAATATATTGATCAGACTATGTTTTCATTATATATCTAAAATTCATTTAATTAATTATATTTGGAACATAATACCAAGTGTTTGACATACTACTGTTGTATGAAATTACTTAGGTCACTGATACAACGCGTATTATACGCAGGTCTACAAGTTAATACAATTAGTTAAAAACAAACCATGGAATTAGACAATTTTCATATACAGAAGTAAAGTAATTCACTGTCTCACATTTTGTAGAACCTTGGGAACGTGTAAATATATGAAAGTAAATACGTCTAGACGTTAAGCACACAAAACTAAAAGAAACTGTGTACTATTCTAATCATACGTAGTCAGTGTTCTAAAAGAGCAGCTTATTTGGTTAGATATGATATTTACCATTTTCTCTTAATTTGTTGTCCTCTTTGTTTATATTAAAATTAAAGAATATCGTTTTTATGCCAATAATAATATAAGTTTTATTTTCATGATAAGTTAGCTATGTATGCTAAATCGTAAGGAATTAGTAACATTCTTTCACGGTTTTAGCTCCCACTCGCGTTTTCGTACGGGAAGTTCAAAAAAGTTTACACTAAATTTATCATAACAAAAGCTATATTTTTATAATATCAACATTATAGTGTCGGTCATATTATATTATCTTCTCCTTGATAATCGACGTTGTAATGTTTTATATGTCTTGTAATGTCTTGCAGTGGGCAAGAGAGCCAGCTCAAATATTACCGACAATTGAAGAGAAGATCTCCTCAGTATATCGGGAATCTGAATTCTCAGAAGAAGAAGACCGAAGATGAGATAGATAGACATCGCAAGTAAGATATGTACGCATGCAATGATTTCTTGTAGGAAGTGTGCAATAGAGCAAAGTGGAAGTAAAATATAAGGAAAGCAAACCCTATAATTAAATGGGATGTAAATAATGGAGAATGAGAGAGTTGCCAAGAAGCTTACATTTCTAACACGTGCTTAAAAACAAATCATATCTTAAAATAAAAACTCAAACTAGTTTCTTATGATGCTAAGAAATGATGTTAGAGTATCTTGTTATTGAATCTTGGCGTAGCATGTCGCGAAGAACTCTTGAATCCTCTCAAAGGCGGAGTTTTACGGCTATTGAGTATATACTCGTATTTTTTTCTGTTTTATTAAGATATTTGTATAAGCTGCAGAAAGAATGTTAACAAAGTTTCATTTTTTGAATTATACCTTTATTAAATTAAGTGTACTTTAAAAATAATGACTTTATATTTCAAAAAGAAAAATATTAAATAGTTTTTGCTGTACATTGAACTATTATATATTTATAATCGGCTTTTTACAACGAACGGAATTGCAAGTCTGGTCTTTGTCATCACGGCATGCGGGCGAGAAGGGTTTCGCGTCTTCCCCTGTTCATCAACTTTTATATACTAATCTTCAGTGGGGTTGCCACTACTATACTTTTTATTTTTTTAAATGGTGATATTTTTTATTTTTTATATGGTCGGTCTATTATAATTATAATTATGGCTGATCTTGAAAATAGCTTAATTTCGTATATTCTTTATACTTATTGAATTTGAACATATTTTATTCTTAATGGTACGTTTTATCAATATGACGTCATATGGATAATAAATCATTTCTTCATTTTACTTCTTATCTGTATAAGTAATAAAATTGTAGTAGGACTCATTTCCTGTATATTAAATATTATCTAAAAAATACTTGTTAAGGTCTTTGTATAATTAGAAGAAACCAAAATTATGTTTTTTGAAATTTTTGTCAGTCTATCTGGCTGTTTGTTGTTCGCCTTTCACGTAAAACTACTGGGCGGATCTAAAGATCCTAAAATTATTTTGAAACTCCTTGATATGGAACCAGAGATTTTAAGCTTTATGAGCACTTTTTAATAATGTAAGAATATTGAAGGTATCCACAAACACACGATGCGAAACCAGTGCTTTCGACTGGTTTACGTGTTCTTGCACTATCTACTTTTACACCTTTACCTGAGTTTTTAAAATGTTAACTTTGAAATGTTTATGATGAGTGTACTTTACTAGCACCATTAATTTTTTCAACAACTTAAATAATTGCGCGAGCGTACGTTTAAACGCTTGACGTAATTAAAGTGTTTAATAAGGTGATTGATTATACACGTTCATCCATCTGTTTGCTCTGATCGTATATGCTCGCATGCATATTTGCCAGAATGTCTAAAGACAGAAACTAAGCTATTAGGGTTGCAGCCTCAAAGCATATAATACGGTATCCGCGTACTATTCTTATAAAACATGTAAAAATGTTTAAAAATCTGTTACTCTTTGCACATTATTATTTTTTTAACTGTTATCTAATAAAAGAGTAGAAAAGTCAATTCATTACGTGAAAATATATATCAAAAATTTAAAATGAATACATTAAGATAAAAGTTATAGAAACTAAAAAACCACTACGATTGAATTTTTATCTGCCCGTTCGCCCCTCTGTATGTTCGTTTGTGCGCCAATTACGCAAAAACTAATAGAAATATATTTTATATATGTATATAGTTTTATCCTGATATTCAATTTAGTTTTTGTAAAAAACTGGAAAACTGAAAACGTTGAATTATTTTCAATAATTATACCTACGCGATAAGTAGAAATGGTTTTTTTAAGTCCTAATAGGTTAGAGTCTGGAGCGTGTTATTGGATAAATACATCTAAATGTCAATACAATACAATAATATAAAATATAATTCCATATTCATAAATATAATATAAACATATTCAATGTAATTCCTGTAGAAAAAATAAAGACCCAAATCCGTTAAATTACGTCGATAGGTTACTAAATTTTCAATCTCACTTAGAAATGTAGTTATTAAACAAAAACAAATATAAGATACATGTTCACTTATCTCATACAAGTCAAATAATTCGTTTTAAATTTTAAAATTTCACCAATAATTTATTGTCAAATTTGTTTGAAAATTTTCAAACTTACCCACTTCTGAAAATAATACAATATTTTATGCAAGTTAGTGCGTTTGGTTTTTATATATGTTTAGTTTTTTTAGTCAACACTACATCAGGTATAGAGTAGAGTAATATTTATTTATTAATAATAAAATTATTAATTATTTTTGCAATATAAATTGTTTCGGGGGAACGACAAAGCGCAGCGTTATGGTCACCATTCAAAACGCATTGTCAAATTCGGACGGAAAATAATACACGGATTGTCTTGACCTAGTGTCAAGAAGTTGTCTCTGACTACCCTACAATGTGAGGTAAATTCAGAGCAAGAAGCTAATATATATATATATATATATATATATATATATACACTTTTAAAATGTATACTAATTATAACTAAGAAGAATTCATTTTAACTTATAAGTCAATTAATATTTACATAACAATTAATGTATGTTATGAGTATCATTCGTACGGCTTAATGTCGTCTACATTAAGCCGTATGAATTTCAAATTAATTTAGTATATTATGTGTACCATGTAATCTAACAATTGAAATTAACGAACAGTTTTGTTTAATTTATATTATCATTTTATAATTTAAAACGTCATCATCGTATTATTTCATAATAAAAAAGTCGTGTCCGTTGTTGGTGCGCTTAGATCTCTTAAACTACGTAAGGGATTATAACACGTTTTTCAATTATACACAGAGTGAGTAAAATTAAATTCAGGAAAGAAAAATAATTTTTAACATAATTGCTGATGTAAGGGAGAACACAGGCGGGTGAAAAAACAAAAAAGATATACTTATGTAGTTCACAGCGGTGAAGCCACGAGCGGGCCCCTTGTCAGCTATAAATCCTTAACTCTGTGCATATACAATATGCCATATATGTACATATAAATAAAAATCAATTTAAAATAACGGTAACCATAACAAATACGAATACATTTAGAAAATTATAACAAAACTCAAAAAATATTACGAACACAAAACACCATACCAGCTTATTGTATAGCCAAAGCTAATCTCGCTCGGTGAATATTAATTAACGTTGTCTTATTATTTTACAGAAATTTTCTTTGATATTGAAACTTAGCAACACGTGGCTTTCAAAATTATACAATTTATGAGGAAGATGGATTTTAATTAACAAAATACTAACTTTTTCCTTATACAAAATGTTAATAATACGCAATCTCTGCTTATTGACTAATTTCATAATAACTTGACTAACTGATTAAATGCTTATAAGTGTAAATTCTAGCCATTTGGAATTATCGTGTGTATATTTTGGTATGTATAAATACGTTTTTCGAAACGCGGCGTTTTGAACACTTTACAGTAGTCTATGATAAATCGAAATCTAAGTCGAAATCATTTTAAGAATAATATAAATAACAAAATATTTAATAGTGTAAAGTTATATTTTTTATATATTTCTTAAAAAAAAAAACAAAATAAAATAAAGACATTTTCTTTAAAAAATCAAATAATATTCTTTAAAAAAATCAAATATTATTTGATTTTTTAAAAATAGTCCAATAAGCCCGGGCGTCCGAATCCCGCTGCATTCAAATTTTTATACATTTTTTTTAATATTTTCTAATCTTAAGTGTTATTTAAAGTGTTATGCACACTTAAAAAATAGTAAGCTATTAATATTTAATATTATTAAAATAAATAACAATAATAAATATTACATGCATGTATGAGTATTTTTAATATTTTACAGTATTCTGAGCAAACATAACAATGAAACACAACGGTTCAATACAAAGTAGAATAAAAGCGTACTTTTTAAAAGATCTAATGATTTTAAAGTTATTACTTTGCACTATATTTTTAACTATTGTTAATAACAAAAAATGCGGCCTGTAGAGGCTTTAGTGAACTAAAAAAAAACAATATTAAAAATTCTATGTTTCAGAAAGATATTATTTCAATTAGATTTCAACATTTTATACATGTTTAATAAAAACGCAATAAGACAATTCTTGGTTTATTTTGAAGTAAAAAGTTAATAACCACTTTGAAAGACGCATGATAGTCACAACCTTAAGACGAAAACAACTTTGATTACCCAATGTTTGTTGAAGATTATTATAATACCATTTCGTGATAGAAGCCGCCTAAGCAATATTCTTTGATTAGTTTGTGAGGAGTCTGAAAGTTTTATAACAATATTGAGCGTATGACAACTTTATATTGAACCAGACATGCCGTCTAAACATATTTTCCAGCTGAACAAATATTGGGAAGGAATTCTGTTTTTTGATATAATAAACTTTTATAAGAATTGCAAATATTATTCTAAGTTTTATGTTTTCTAGCTAACTGTTTTCTAACAACTAGTTGTTTGCCCTCATTTTTCTTGGTAAACACAAATCACTTAGCAGGGCAGGCCAAGATAATTCTGATGATAAGACAGTTTTTTTTTGTAGTTTTAGTCTAATTTGGAACGATTTGGTGCAAAATCGATTTCAGCCTTTACCTTTGTGGATATCGAACCTATAATCAATATTCTATACGAACAGTCAAACACTAAAACACAATGGAAAGATCTTTTTTAAATGAAACTATTTTAACTGGATTATTTGCGTATATTTTGGTATTCGAAAATAAATTTTGGACACCTGACGTTTTGAACACTTTACAGTAATCCGTGGTCACAGGTAGACAATTATACACAGGGAGGGATTACGGTTAAAATAGTTTCATCTAAAATATATAAAAATCACGAAAATCAAAGATCTTAATATATATCTATTAAGCCAGTGTTAAAATACCGAATTAAAAACTAAGCATTTTTTCATCCTTAATTAGATGCGAAATTCTCATATCGTAGACTTTTGTTGCTACATATATTTTTATATTTACATCGCTATTTGTATTTTTACAGATGATTACTTCGTAAACCTCTCTTACAGACTATTATTACATGTGGCGTCTCAGTTGTCTGTATACTTATGTAATATAGTGACTTTAATAAGACCTTTTTCTATATTTTTATTAGTATTTTTTGGTGGACAAAACTTAATATTCTCACCCATTCTAAACCTACATTTATTATATATACTTATATATATATATATATATATATATATATATATATTTTATAAGCTAATATTGTATTTACTTGAACAAATCATTAGTTCAAATTTTATGCCATTAGGCGTTCTTTTCTATTACTTTCTTCATTAATAACTTACATATTATAATATTTTTACATTAAAAATAAACATAAAATAAATTTATTAAAAATAAAAATTTTATTATACACCTATAAAGCACTCGTGAAAATATTCACACTCACGTGACCATTTATATGAGTAAAACATTAATATTTATGTGTGAACATAAAAATGCAGCGAACACCATTAAGTTTGATTTACAGTTCAGGTATGTTTTATGAAAACAAAATTACTTCAATAACTTTTCTCATTACGTCAATAAAACATGTTACACACACCTTGTCGTACACAACTGTTAATTTTTTTGGTACTAGATATACTATATTATTAAATAATACAATTAATATTCTGTCGTTACATACCTGATGATGATTTAAGACATTGCGTCTAGAATGGTAATACGTAGTACCGCTTCTTTTTGACAGAGGATTTAAAATAATTTAAATATAATCTGATCAAGCCCATATTCTTTACCTTTATAAAAAACTAAATACGTTACAATTTTCTCTAAAATTAACATTTACGTTAAGTATTAATCTTAACAGTATATAAACCATTGAGGCGCTGTGGGGCAATGATATTAAATTTGCAGATTTTCATTGATTCTATTTAAAAAAAAGCTGAGTCGAAATTGGAAGGAAAATGAAAATAAGAAGAGAAAATACAAATATTTAAGGAAAGATTAGGAACTACCAGTAATTATATGTTTACCTTATTTTATTATACCTGACTTGATAATTGCAAGACGAGCTTTATTACTCCTAGAAAACTAAATTAAAGGTTTATTTAGCATGGGACATTACTCAACTTTTACCCTCGATAAAGCGAATTAGGTTTGCTATCTTTTATTACTAATTCATTTCTATATGTCTTTTATTCTATGTAACATTGTTAAATTACTAGAGTTCACTTTACACTTTTAAGAATAAACCAAGAATTGATTTAAAATGCGCTGAACTCAACAACTCTGGTCTTGGCACGACAGCGTGATTCATCGCTAAATTACTTACTTCAGATTTTGTTCTTGTAAATGCTAGGAATGCAAAACCTATTACTACATGGGAAATATTCAAGACACAAATTATAAACCTCTAGAGAAAATATACTCAGACATATAAGCTTATGGCTAGACTTAAGTTATTAATTTACATTTTAAATGAACATTGGCCAAATATGATTACAATTTGCGAAGCTCCGTCTACTTAGGGTGCACAAATTCTATAAACTAAGTTATAACTTCTATATAATAATTAAAGCAACCCACAGGGATGTGAAATATCGTTAAGCCAACTTTACATAAAGAGATTTTATAAGAGGAATTATGTAAGCAATTTAACTTTTACGCTAATTATATAAGTGCTTAACTTTTTATTTACGAGTATATTCTCTTTATATTTACTCTATGCAAGAATGTTGTATTTTTTTTATGGAAAAGTAGACAAGGGAGCAGAAAGGGCCACCTCATGGTATGTGGTCACCTTCGTCCATGGATATCCATAATATTAGAGTTGTAGATGCGTTGCCGGCTTTGGGATGGAAGTGAAGAGAGATGGGGGACAAGGTTCCTACCACCAAATTACTGAGATACCACTTACGATACGCTACCCGCAGCGGAAGGGAAATATATTTTACCCCGTCCCCTTACAAGCCAAAATTCTACGTATTTGTTCAAATTAGGGCAAAAAATCCATCTTAACTAGATAATGATGTCTTTTGCAACTAGGAGAAGACAAAGAATGTAAAGCAAGTTGTTATAGGAATTGGATATCCCGACTTCTTTGTGGCATAGCTACAACAATACCGTTAAGAGGTTATTGATTTTCGCCTTCTTATTTGCTATTGAAATGCCTGTTATCGTCAGATAAAAATATTCTTGCCTTTGAAATATGCAAGTTAAATAAATTTCATTTGTATTAAAATGTTCTTTATCTGCACGTATCTTTATCGTGGCCGAGTCGAGATATACAAGAAATTAATATACAAAATTTAATACTATATTTTTTAAATGCAGGGTCTTTGCTAGATAAAGATTTGCCAATATTTTTGAAAAAACGTATAAAAATTTGAACGCAGCGGGATTCGAACTCGCGCCTCTTAGATACCGTCCAAGCGCACTGACCGCTAAGCCATGCGTTCTACTATCAGCTGCGTCGAAATTCTTATACGTTTTGTTACAACTTATTTATGTTGTTTAGCATCTCTTTAGAGAGATTTTTACAAATTTCTACTACTTAAAGATTATTAAGAAATAATCGTTTAACAAGAAAGATTGCTATTTTATTTTAATACTTATTAATTTAATATTTATTGGGATTCGAATCCCGCTGCGTTCAAATTTTTATACGTTTCTTCAAAAATGTTTTCTAATCCTAAGTGTGGAATAACACTTTAAAAATAGTAAATATTTGCCAATATTTTTAAATAGCAATAAAATAGTACATTTGAAATTTTTTTACACTTTATTGCGCAATTCACTGTGTTGCTGTTATCTAAATACTTATAAAAATGATATTCAGCGTTATCAATTTGACCAGAAGGATAAAAATGAGAAAGTGATTTTAAAGTCCCATTGACTTTACTCTTAAAGTATTGTTAGTATTATATAAAAATATATATCTTAAAAATGAAATCCCTATTGATGCACATTTGAATAAATAAAGAGCTATGTTCGCGCAGAAAGCCAGGAGCGAGGTCTCGAAAATGTTCAATTTTTATATGAGTGCATAAAATCTGAAAATACTGCAAAATTTTATATTAAATAATCACATTTTATTATTATTTATATATTAGGTTTGACTGTAAAAGCGTTTGGTTGTGGATTCGATTCCCTTTCGGGGAAACGATCATTTTAAAATTTAGTTTTCATTTCTCCTTTTTGCTGAGACAAATTGCCGCGTTGACTTCGTCGTTTAATGCGTAATGTCTTGATTTCGAGTGGAAAGCAACCAACGGAGTGTCTTGAAAATAGATTGTCTCTAACAATTCTGCTATACGGAATAAAGCGCGTTATTTGTCTAATAATATTATTTATAAAATTGGTTATATATTAGAGCTAAGTTTACTATAAAATTCGTATATTTTTAATATTAATTTTTGATATTAATTAATTATTAATTTGCCCTGATTATTGTAAAATTTTTGTTAACTGATTGATATATTAATTTAAATTTTGTCTTTAATAGTAGGTAACTTAAATAATAATAATAAAACGTTAAAAATAAATTAATAAAAACTCCTACGAAAACGATGATCACACTAAATGAATTGCATTGGCCAAAGTTTTTGAGTATAGAGAATCTCCCAAAGGTAAAAGTTACCTAGAGCAAAGTAAAAGTTGCTATCCTATTTGCGTTAGCTAATGAAGTTACAACTTAGAGCTGCAAAACTTAAGACGTGCTCTAAATTGTAAACAATTTACATCTAAAATGTTGGACTGAGATTCGTTATTAAAATTGAATGTAACTTTTTGAAACGATTAGGAAATTTTGACAAATGTTTTTGAGATAATATAATAATACGTGTTATATTCTTACTCATATTGTACTCAAGGTCTTCAAAACAAACACTATGTTCTTATATTTTTATTCTGAATCAGCAAATCTAAATAACTGTATATTGTAACAATGGAATAGGCGATAAACTTTGAGCTTGCTAAATATAAACTTTACGTTCTGTATACGTAAAAAATAAATGCATATTACTATATATTTTCACTTTAAGACGTATAGATTGCTATATATATTAAATTAGTAAAAGATATAACAGCAATTAAACAAAAAAATGAAACGATACGGCTACACAGAACTCAGTGTTAAAATCAGTAAGCGAATACGCAATCATCCCCTATTTTTCTACCCTTACTATTAGAATTTTTGTTCAATATTTTATGGGACCAAGTTTGAAATATTGAATAAGAACCAACTCAGTTTTTTCTTCGTCAACTAAAATAAGCAAAACAGTTACAATTATAGATTTTTTTAGCTTTACCCCGCTTAGCAAGGTAGACAGAAAGTACCTAGTTTTAAGACACTTCGTTTCCACCGAATTCGAGACATTGTGTGTTGAATAGTGGAACTCAACTCCACACTGTGTCCGCAAGTGAAAATGTTGTCTGTTTTCCGCAAGTGAAAATAATTTAAATATCATATTTCCCTCGAGTGGGATCTGACCTGGGGCTGTGGAATTCTGTACCACTGCGCCACGAACGGTCTTAGTTATAGATATGCCAAGTAAAACAACACGAAGAATCTATTAAGCGTCAGATAAGAACAACTATAAAAAGTCCAATAGGAAATAAGTAATTGAAACGGTTTTGGGGTGCAAACAAGTAGATATTTTATTCTGTGGTGAATTAAAAGACAATTTTGGAGTTTTGCCAGGATCTCATGGATAGATGGATCCTCTAGCTCCAAGACTGCTTTTGTCATTTAAGTGGCAGTAGTATGTAACGATTTACAATTTATAAGTAAATATTTTACCTCCAAAAATTTAAGCAGTATAATTTAAACATTCTTTTTCACCTTAAGTTTTCTTGTGACATTTTTATATTTTTTGTAGTTGTTCCACTAAATATAATGTAGTACAATACTATTTTTTAAACTATATATTATATTATTTAAAAGAAAATTAGTTAATATCTTTTTTAGAGTTTAAAATGGGTAAGGATAGGTTAGCAACTATTTTTTTAAAGTTTGTTCTAGTCTTGTACACTTATCATACTGTAAACTCATAGAAAGGGAAATTTCTTAATAAATGATTCAATCGGTATAAAATCTTTACATATCGAATATTATAATTCACGTAGTAGCACCTTCAAATAAAGGAAATCTAAAAGTTCAAATAATATAAAGCCTTATACAATATTTTAAAAGAAAGAAAGCGCAAAGAGAAATTTTAACCTAAATTGTTCGTACAAAATAAACTGCAAGTTAGACTCAGAGCGTAATGCTTTTAAGTCTACGTCGGTCAGTTCTGGACTTTGAAGCAGTTAGTTCTAGATATTTCTTAACTAATCTTACCATTAGATGGTAGTAATAATATGAAAAAGAATTTATTTCATAGCAATTGCAATTTGATAATAAGTTTCACTTTATATATTTTCTAATATTTTTATACTATCTTAAAGTAACGAGGCCACCATGCTGTAAAATTAAGTTAGTATGCTTATATTTAGTAACAGACAGTTCGTCGCCCAGAACAGACGTGTGTAAATCTTTATTAAAAATATATTAAATCTAGCTCCTCAAAAATAAATCTTAGTGAAATAATTATTAGAACTTAAAGTGCATAAATAGTGTCGTTTAATTATTCCATTTCAACTCTGTGCTTTGTAAGAAACAAACAAAAGAACGTGCCCCGCTGCACCGCTCACAACTGCGTGCCTCACCCCCGCGACAACAAGTCAGTTGCTATTTTTTATTCCCTCGCACACCGATCCGCTGATAAGCTGTGCAAAACAAGTTCACCTTTGCTAATAACATCGCGCTTACATTGTAAAAGCTATTTTTGCATATATTTGATTGCTGCGACATTATGAATATACCAAAATCACCCCAACGGCCGGCCGCTGCTGGAGCGAGCGCCGGCGGCGGATTGCACCCCGACTTATCTAAACTAAGCGCACTGACTAGTGTAACGGATTCATAAATTACCTTCCGAAAAAGAAAACAACCGTCTGAAGTTCGTTCCGAATTGACTCGTATCGGCTTATTATTAGAAAAGTATGCGGGATCCAACGAACAAATAATGAATAAAATGCAGGAAAGTATTGAACAGGTTAAAATACAAATAACTGAACTAAAATCATCAAATGAACACACATTACGTCTGATTAACGAAATTGTCAAACAAATTAATGAGATTAAATCTTACACGAATAACATTGCGACTGAACAGAATAATCAATCAATAATAATAGAAAATGGAAAACGATCTTTACCTAAATGAACAAATATTTAAAGAAATACAGGAACGTAGTAATAGGGAGAAGAATGTTATACTCATAGGTATACCGGAACAAAGCTGTCCAAGCGCAGGTGAAAGGATATCAAAAGACGAATCTGACATTTGGAATATTACATCTTCAATAGTTAAAGATATCCCAAAACCGGCTCGAATCTTCAGGATTGGTAAATATTCACCAGGGAAGAATCGTAAAATCAAAATATGCTACGAGACATCTGGGCCCGCCAAACAACTTCTGCGTAACCAAAACAAACTACCGCAAAATATAAAAATATACTGCGATCAAACACCAGCTCAACAAAAATATCTTAGCAACTTAAGAGATGAACTTTCCCGTCGTCAAAACAACGGAGAGAATGAACTCACTATAACATATATAAATGGCACACCCACAATAGTTAAATCTACTCCAAAAAACTGACATCAACAAACAATACACAAATAACAACAAACACAGAAAGTAATACATATCAAATTCTCAATGATTATCATAGTCTTCAAACTAGCAAATCACGCCTTACATTCTTTTACCTTAATGCTCGAAGTATACGAAAAAAAGGAAAATTTGATGAATTAAAATGTATCTTACAATTATTACCAACTACTATACATGTTATTTTATTATCAGAAACCTGGATCCGATCGGAAGAACAAGCTTTAGAACTACATATAAATAACTACACCCATTACTACAACTATAGAAATGACTCTAAAGGCGGCGGAGTATCAGCATATATTCATAACGATTTGAAATATCATCTTTCAGAATCAATTTATTTATCGGGCAACAATTTTTTGTGGATACATCTAGACAGATATGCGCTTGAAGTAGGTATTATATATAAACCTGGCGACACCAACAATAAAGATTTTCTTGAAATATACGACTTACAACTGCAAAAAAGGAAGAGAGCAATCGTCTTTGGAGATTTTAACATTGATCTTTTGACAAAAGATAAAAAATACAAAAACTACAAACAACTTATACACGAAGCTGGACATTTCTTTCTGAATAAAATCCAAAAAAATTATTGTACAAGAGAATCTAATACCCGAAACTCCATTCTTGATCATGTTAGTACTAACTTAAGAAATGATACCTTTCATATGGCTATAATCAATTCTCCTATGTCAGATCACAAACAAATCTACGTCGAAATTAAAAAAACTAAACCACCTCCGAAAGTTACAGTACAATATGAAGCAATAAATTATAAGAACCTGCAGGCATCTTTAGAAAAACATGATCTCAGTAACGAACCATATGATTATTCAACTTTATAAAATAAAATAAAGTTATGTATTGAACGAAATAAAATATTAAAAAGTAAGATTCTCAATCCACCTCAGAGTGACTGGATAAATAATCATATTTTGGCCGAAATAAATCATAGAAACTCCTGCTGGATTGAAATGAAAAGGAATCCTAATAGTTGCGACATAAAAAAAGATTTCTATGAAAAAAGAGGTCAGGTTGCTAAATCAATCCAAAACACAAAAGATCTCTACTATTTTAACGAATTTAATAAATGTCTGAGTAAACCAAAAAAAATGTGGAGTTTAGTAAATATTTTAGCTAATAATAAAATTCAACACAGCTGTGCTCCTCCAAAATTAATTGTAGATTCGATAGCTTTTACCGATCCCAAAGAAGTCTGTCAAATATTCAACAGATATTTTGCCACAATTGGGTCACTATTAGCAAATGAAATCCCTAAGCGATATCACGATGACTTTAGCCACACCTTACCTAAACCAGAGTCTTGAGCTGTCTACTCTTAGGCTATGTACACCTGATGAAATTATTAAAATCATTGAGAAACTCGATTTGAATTGCAGCACAGGTATAGATGGGATCAGCACTAAAATAATAATATGTATAAAATATTTAGTTTCAAATAGTTTGAGTAAATGTTTCAACAAGCTAATTATTAAAGCGAGTTTTCTGATTAACTAAAAACAGCAAAAGTTACTCCTATATATAAATCTGGCCCAAAAACTGATCTAGGAAACTATCGACCCATCTCTGTACTGCCCATATTATCTAAAATTTTAGAATAAAATTTATATTATAGATTAGACGAATACTTAGAATCGATTACCTTTATTACTGAAAGGCAATATGGGTTTAGACCAAAACGTAACACTCTCACAGCAACAGTAGATCTCGTCAATAAAGTCAAACATAATATAGATTGCAAAAATATTGTTTTAGGAGTCTTTATTGATTTAAGAAAGGCGTTCGATACAGTAAGCCATAAATTATTGCTAAAAAAATTAGAAACTATAAATATCACCGGTTCAGCTCTAAAAATGTTTGAGTCTTATTTAAAAAACAGAACACAAGTGGTTAAAATAGATAGTTATAAAAGCGACGCATTACCTATATCATATGGAGTCCCACAGGGATCTATTTTAGGCCCATTACTATTTTTAATATATATTAATAATATACAAGATATCGGACTACACGGACATTTAACCCTATATGTTGACGACACTTGTTTATTTTACTTCGGTTCCTCCGTACATGATATTGTATCACAAGCTCAAGACGATCTTAACATTGTATTTTCATGGTTTCAGTCCAATCTTCTAACAATTAATATCTCTAAGACATGCTATATTTTATTTAAAGCTAAAAATAAGGTCATACCACCACACGAACCACTAAAAATTAATAATACTCCGATTCAGCAAAAAAATAGCGAGAAATACTTGGGTTTGAGAATTGACAGTTCATTAACGTGGAACACTCATATCGAGTACATTAAAAACAAGCTTTCATCGCTACTCGGATCACTTCGTAACATTGTCCGCTGTATTCCTCATGAACTCCGGTACACAATTTACAATACATTAGTAAAACCGCATCTCTCATACTTAATCGAAGTTTGGGGAAGTGCCGCAAAAACAAAACTTGCTAACTTACAAATTGCGCAAAATAAACTTATCAAGCTACTTTTTAACTATCCATATCTAACGGCACTAAAAGTATATACAAAGATACAAAAATAATGAACATCAATCAATTATATACTTATAACGTTTGTATTTTTATTCAAAAATCACTTAACAAAAGCATTTACAGTAATATAACATTTACCAAGCGCAATAGTAAACTTAGCAACCGAAGAGTTAGCCTTTTAGTTCTGCCAAAAACCAGAACTAATTATGGAAAAAAATGATCACATTTGAAGGAGCACAGCTTTAAAATAAAATACCTTCTTGTATAAGGAAGATGCATTCACTTAGCGTATTTAAAACGTAACTCGCACAATATCTTACCAACTAACGCAAACAGTGGGTGCGTTTTTCTTTTCTTTTCATTTCTTTTCTACTCTTACTAAATTTCGTACTAAGTACTAAAAATTAAATAAAACTTGGTGTGACGAATGTTAGCAATTTTATATTTTTAAGTTAATTATGTTCTCAAATAAGTGACTTTGTAATGTCTTGTTGAGAATAAAGATCTTTAAACCTAAATATTCCTATAGTGAGTATTTATCGTTTATTAATAATATTCGTATTTAAATAGACATAATGTGGCATTGAGTTACGTAAAAATATATGAAAATTTTAAACATATGTTTTATTTTTCTTGATATATGCGTAATTATTAATCATACTAGATTTAGGGATAAAGAATCTATCGAAGCATTTACAATTTATTTATTTATTTAAGAGAACGGTAGCATCATGTACTTAATATAAACATTTGTTCCGAAACTTACAATACTATAAAAAATAAATTTCTTCTTACAGAGTAAAAAACTACAAAATATACATGCAACCACATGCCACTCAATACGCAATGCCTTGACTTTAGCGGAAAGTTTAGTACGGAATTTTAATGCTTAGTACGGAATCTTAAGTTTAGTACGGTCTAGAACACTAGGTACTTCCTAGCTACCCTCTATATGGAATAAAAGTGTATGGAATAAAATAACCAAATAATAGTTCCACGAGTTTTTTTCTCTTATACTAATATAGATAATTAATGCAAAATTAATTTATACAACTAATGAGATGATATATCTACCCAATATTCACATTCATAATTTAGATTTCGAACCATATACCCATACATGGTATACGCTAACCACTACGGAAATATATGAGTAATAAACATTGAGAACGAAAATAATACGATATATATCACTGCCTAATAAGTGTAAATTATGTTAATCCGCAACCCTGTGTCCCCCCGTTTGTCATGTTAATGTGCAAAGTTAGTTCTATTTCAATGTACAATTTATTCCACGCACGCAACCGAAGCAACGACACATGATTCAATGTAGAGACGAAAACAAAGCTACATCAAAAAGCAAAATTACTTAACATTTTCAACGTTAAGTTTTCTTGTTATAAATTTTCACTTAAAATGTATTTATTTTTCTACGAAATTTGAACGTGATATATTCAAAACGTATGTTGTATATAAATTAATTTTATATATTTAAATTAAAACATATAAACATGTCTAATGTAATAATAATTGTATTAAATTTTTAAATTCACTTATTTACATGGAATATTGATATTGACGGGATCGAATCCCGCTACGTTTAAATCTCTGTTTTTTTTTATTAATTTTACCTAGAAAATATTTATTATTAACAATTTACTGTAGTATTTATTTTATTTAGTTATAAGTAATATTAAATTTATTTACAAATACATAATCCACATATATAGATGCGTCAAAGTTGTATATCTTAGTATCAAAGTTGTATATCTTAGTAAAATGATTATTATTATTGTTCTTGTTCCTGGCATTTGTCCCAGCTTAGCCAGGGTCTGCCTTCCCGGTCTTTGGCATCCTCGGTGGCAAGTCCATTGGCTCTCATATCCTGTTT
The DNA here is from genome assembly GCA_032432895.1 of Dryadula phaetusa. NCBI lineage: Eukaryota > Metazoa > Arthropoda > Insecta > Lepidoptera > Nymphalidae > Dryadula > Dryadula phaetusa. The sequence goes on along the minus strand of JAOYRS010000060.1, from coordinate 4,160,910 downwards.
CACGACATCCAGTCATCTCTTCCTTCGGAGTCTGGGGGGTCTAAATCAGACACATCAAGGCATATTCGTCCAACATAGTTCTCAGGCCAGCGCGCAAGGTGTGCATACTGTCTTAGACGACGCTCTTGAAGTTTATCCGCTAAGTCACGGACTCCTAGACTACCTCGGATGAATTTATTACGCGGTCAGCCCGCGTTACGCCACATATCCACCTTAGCATCTTCATTTCCGTGACGTGAAGCTTCTGAGCTTGCCAACATTCACAGGCATATAAGAGAACCGGTCAGATTATGCTCTTGTATATCTATATATATCTTGTATATCTACCTCTTGAGCTGGGGCGGTATTCTGCGGTCGCAGACCACACGTGTGACCTCACGCCATTTGGCCAAAGCAGCGCTGATACGGGCATGGATCGTCGTAATCAATGCCCCCAGACTCATGCACGATGGATCTAAGGTACTTGAACTTCTCCGACTTAACGGTTGGTTCAGGACCAATATGAATAGTACCAGAGTCTGGGCTCTCGCAAACCATGTACCCAGACTTTGATAAATTTAGGTTAAAATCGCCGTTTTCAAGCGTACCCTTCCAGAGGTTTACTCTCTGCTCCAGTTTAACCCGGCTCTCATCAATGAGTGCTATGTCATCAGAGTACATCATCAGTCATGGAGGCTGATCTTGGATACAAGCCGAGACAGTATCCAGGATAACACTGAACAAGAACGGGCTAAGAGCCTTGGTGAAGCCCTACCATAATCGGTAAGTTTCATGTCGCCAATTGCAGTCCTAACCATTGAAGCAGAATCGCGGTACATATCTCTGATAATGTCAATATAGACCTAAGGGATCCCTTTGATCGCAATGCCCACCAGATCCATTGACGAGTACTTCTGCAGATCTAAAAATGCTACTTGGAGGCATAAAGTATGCCTGTATGCCTCCATCAAAATTCTAATGGCAAAAACGGCATCCATGGTGCCGGATCCTTGCTGAAATCCATATTGATACCCAGAGATAGTACACTTTCGGCGAAGCCTGAGGTCGCTCACGCGCTCAAAGAGTCATGGCTGAGACTCATAATCTTAATACCCCTATAATTACCATAATCATGAACACTGCCCCTGCCTTCGTAAATAGAGGTTGTAAAATTAGATATGGCTTAAAAGGTCAGTATGTACGAGCACACCAAGACAGCACAATGATTTCGATCGAAATGTCGTCAGGTACCACCGCTTTCCAATCCTTCATGCGTCGAAGACAATTCCTAGTTCCGTCAGATGCTATTGGAGTAACAAGTCCAAGATTAGGAGGTGGTTCGGTTGGAAAACTGCACGGATGCTGAGTATTCAGCAGCTCCTTGAAGTAGTAACTCCATCTCTCCTTCACAGAGTCATGGTCACACAGCAGCGTGTATATATATTGTATATATTGTATTAGTTTTAGAGGTACGTATGCAAGTGTCCAAAAATGGCAGCAAAATATCGTTATATATAATATCGTTATATATAAAAATAGCAAATTTATGTAGAAAAATACTGCTCATTATAAGTGACTGACTGACGTTCACCATAATTATGTTTAGTAGTTTTCACTATTTCAATCAATTTAATTTCACATGAATAAATAAAACTGCGCAAGTATTTCTGTTCTATTCAAAAATATAATTATAACTACCATTTTTCATTTGCGTTTTCTTTCAATACTAAGAATGTAGAGCAAAAGAAAGAAATCGTTAAAAGCAGCAAATATATTTCTAAAAATATTTTTCAAGCAAACGCCACTCAAACACTGAAACGAGTTACCTAAAAGGAAAATCATATTTTCCCGTCTCAAACGCATTTGATTAATAATCTTGCCGCGGAGACAGCCATATTTTTCTCACCATAAGTACAAATCATTCGTATGTATTAGGGTGGATTTAGTAAATGTTTCATTATATTCATAGCCATACGTCATTTATTTTTAAGAAGCTCTTAATGTCTTTTTTATTTAATATGTTACGATGAAAGTAACTTCTGTATCATGGTCATATATTATTGTATTATGATACCTACCGCGCTAGCCGCAAGTAGCTGTAGATAATGATATATGGGGTCCTACTAGCCAAGTGCTACAACAACAATGGGTAAAAAGTGGAACATTACAGTGATTTATAACTAGATTTACTCTGTCTATGAAACGTATAGATAAATATATTTGTTATTTTTTTTCTATCTTTAATAAAAAAGTTAAAGATAGCTCAACTAAAGCGTATTTTAAACAAAGAATTTCGTAATACAAATATAATTCAAGTCATATAACATTATATATAAGTTATTATGTAAAAAAATATAGCATTTACACTATATAAGAAAACTATGCAAAAATTTGAGTCGAGTATCGATCAGAAAATTCCTCAATCCGTATTAACTGTTGAGATAAATTTTCCAGCATCAGTTAACTAAAGCGTATTCCGAACCGCATATAACTCGCAGTTAGTTAGAGGTTTTCAACATAAGCTTAAAGTTTGAACCGAATTTCAAATAGAGTTTAACGAACCCTTTTATCGGTATTTCATCCATGAATACTTACATTTAATAGATTTATTGATACCTTACCGAAGTATAGATAGTGTAATTATTCGTACAGGTTGGGCTATACGTCTAATCTAGAACTTTCATAATTCATTCTACTGAGAGGAATATAAAATTGAGTAAAATTAAAGTAAAAAAAAATTGAATTCAATTCATAAAATGAATTCATAGTTCAGACCCATATGAAAATCTTGGTTCACTTTTAAAATATATTTTTTAATATTTCTGATTTTATGATAACATTGAATATATAAATAATTAAAATATGATACTTTTACTTTATAACAAAATTTTAGGAGTGGAAAATGTACATTGAAATTATTATTTTTTCAATTCTCAAAAAATAAAAAGCAGAGGGTGTTTAGATCAATACCACAACCAAATTATAAGTTTGTTGTATTCTACGTCACCCGTAGTGGAGTTCACTGACGTTACGTTGTAATTATAGGGTCGAAGGGTCGAATTTGACTTCAACTGTTAGTATCAATTTTAATTTTAAAGATGTATGGATAGTTTTTTTAATAGATGGACTATTTATTAGATTTATTATAATTCAATAAATAATAGGTATTTGTAAATTAAGTGAAAATATACGTAAGTTCACGCAGGTGAAGCCGGGAGCGGATCGCTAATTTTAAATCAAGTATAATATGAACTAATTTACTAACGGCTTTTGAAAAAACATTAAAATAATATTTAGAAATGATCCTTTATTATATTTATATATTTTGGATAGTTAAATAGATTGTTTTATCAAATAAGAACAAATGTCGCTACGTTAACTACCACAAAAAATAATTTATCGATAAACTTCATATAACATGCAAATAAAATAATTTAACAAACATTTTTATTTTGAAGCAAGTAACTGAAAAAATAAATAAAAGAGGAAATTTTGAAATTTAATGCTTATGTACCAAATCTTGAACTATTTCTTGATAATTTATATACTGATTCCTCATCGCCTAACATCTCACCTACAAACCACCGCAACTGACCACGCTTAGTGAAGTCTACCGCCAAACACTAAAGTAGAGCAGTAGTTTTCAAACTTTTAATTGCTAAGATTTGAATATTCACTTGAATTTAGAAGCAAATAACTATATATAGATAGAACTATATATAGATAGTATTTATGATTTTTATTTTATATCAATTTATTGTAAAGTATACTATCATAATAATTAAAGAGTGTTTATTAAAAATTTAAAATATTAAAAAGTTTCCTCTGAGTACACTAAGCGGTAATGTTAAAAAATGATACTAATTTTATATTTAATTTAAAATTTAACTATTTCATAATTCACTAATTAACAAAACTAACAAGAAAAAAAGCGCAGAAAGAAAAAATAAAAACAATATTTAATAAAAATTACAACGAGATTTCTTACGACTGTTACAATTACATTGATTTCTTAAAATAAGACCATATATTGATTAACAAATTATTAGTTTCATATCAATGTCTAGAAACCTTTGAACTTCTCTATATGAGGATAATTTCATTCGAACACGAGTTTGGGACAGAGAATTACTGGCATAATCACTTTATCTAAGCTTCAGCTGTAGCATGTAGCTTAGAACTTCTGTCTAACTTTACTTATTCTGTACCTAGAAACTCCAGCGTGCCCCGTCTGTATTTATTCATTTAACTCGAAATCTTCAAAATACGTAACCATTTTGGTACAGTTGTAAAACTGTATATACCCAGTGTATATTTATACATAGGTTTTTTTCCCATTAAAAAATGTTTTGAATGTTTCGTTGCAAAATACGAAGTCGGTCGTAACCCAGTGATCGTTAGTGTTTACAGTCATGTAAACACGATCAGTTGTGGCTTCGATTCCTCTTCAGGCGAATGATTATTTTTAAATAATTTTCAGTTCCGCAATCTGGTAAGACAAAGCGTGACGTTGATTCCACTACTCTACTCTACACTACGGAGTGTTTTGGCACTAGGTACTACCAATCTACCCTATGCGAGGTAAAAACGTATTTTAAAATATATTAATCAGAATAAAATATATAAGCACGTTATTGTAATATATATTTGCACTAGCAAATTATTGAGAAAAAGATTCCTGTTAAATTATTTTTACTTCCCCTGTCAGATAAGCAAAGGCAAAGTGTCAAAGTGAGATGAGTTTCAGCACTTTTCATTAAATGGCTCGATTTCAGGCTGAAAGCGATGAACAGCATCCTGATAGTAGTTGGTTCTTTCTGCTTAGTCTACTATGCGGGAAAAACCGAGAAGCTTTTTTACGAGGAAACTGTTATAGAAATTTTATTATTACTTAGACCAAAGCATGAAAAATGTATAAAATGTTACCTTTAGTATAAACCTAACAAAGATAAAAGTAACTTAAACAATACTCGGTAAGACTTTGATAGCTCAGTTTCGAACTAAAAGCTGCTGGTACTGAGATAATAATCAAGAAAACGGTCCAACTGACAACCTAAACTGATTCTTGGTTAATCAATTGTGTCCAAAAACGGAATTTTTCGTATTGAGTGGCGGAACTTAACGCCCCACCTAGTAGGAACTAGAGCGGAGATATGAAAGTAATTTAAATTTCAAAACATCGCATAAACTACTAACATAACTAACTAATACTGTCCCACTACGTAGCACTGACTTCTATATTACTTACAAAGTTTAATTGAGATAAAATAAACTGTAAGAAATTTTATTAGATTAGTATAGATTTTTACCCATCACATATTGGTTATTGGTACGCTCCTCTGGGCTTGGAAGAAAATTAAAGAGACCTTTACGAAGGCAATAGAGCCTATTTGATTCAAAGGTAAATACAACTCAATCCCAGAGAATATCGTTTGGTTGACCCTCTGAATAAATAATGAATTCAATTTTTTCCAAACTCATTGCTTTGCTGTGTAATTCCAAAGGTGAAATTATTTGTATTATGAATGGTGCGATAACTACTTGGATTGTAATTTAAGTATACTTTAGTTTAATTTCAAGTGACACTATCATGGCGCAGTCGAAAAGTATCTTACCAGGTGGATTGGATATGAATACGATACTTAAAATACTTCCGCTTTTCAAATGAATACGGCATTCAGTTTCCTTATACTTAACAAACTTTGTAAAATAAACGTGAATTGAACGGACTTAGGAAATACTTAAAACTGTAATTCTAAAACCAATAAATAAAAATAAATTTGAACTTAATAAAAGAAAAGCAATAAATTTTGATGTTTAATGCTTTATACATTTTTTAACTAGCTTTTATTTAGTTTGCTGTGTTAGTATGGTCAATATATGGGTCAATGTTGCAAGCTCAATTTGACCTACTTCTCAATGCTTAATTAAACTGAAATTTGGAATAGACTTTTAGTTCTGGTGACAATATACACCGAGTATTTTTGTTAATTTGCCCGCAAAAAATAGGGGAATGACATATTTTTGTACAAACTATCCCATATGTAAATTAAAATATAGAACATTACTAAAAGCTTGATGTTAAAAATTTCATTTTTTAATAAAAAAGCTTAGATGTGAAACTTTACGGATACGAGATCCGTAAAGTTTCACATCTAAGCTAGCCAGGTAATTGCAAATCACCTCAATAAGTCTCACTTAGCACATATTATGATGGAGATTGTAAGAAAATGGAAAGAGTAAGCAGGTTATTATGGACTAAATTGTATTGTACTAAGGGATCAAGTTTTTATAACTTTTTTATGCATTGTTTACATTGTTTAACTGTCAAAATGTCAATGTCGTTTTTATTAGTGCAGATGTTGCAACTTAAGTCAGTATCTTGGTCATTCATTCAAAGTTAGTTATTTTTGTTTATTTTCTTAATATTCTTAGTTTTTTTTTCTCTTATTTTTATTATTCTTTTCGTTTACTGTTGTTCAGGGGATCTATTGTAGCATTTTCAACAATATTTTGGTATAATAACATTTTTATAATTGTATGTATATGTTTTTTTTTCACTTTAATTCCTTATAGCCAACAGGTCATGTGCGATTTTTGTTTTATTTATTTCTCTTTATTAATTTTTATATAAATATATAAATTTCTTTTCTTTATCTTGTCTTATATTTATTAGTATTCAAATAAGACCCCACTTACCACACTAATAATGCTAATACACTCTTAGATTTAACAATTGCCTCCAATAAAGGTTACGTCTCCAGATATGGTCATTTTTCCGCTCCAGGATTTTCTTTGCATGACCTTATTTTTATATCACTCAAAATTAAGCTTCATAAACCTATACCTATAACTGTATCACTTAGAAATTTTCATAATGTAAACAATGAAAATATCCAGAGCGATGCTATAACTGCGGATTAACTGGTCACAGATTTTTGTTTGCCGAAATTTAATCTCCCAGTCTTCTTTGTAAACTATTAGTGACAGAAGAAATTCTGTCACTAATAGTTTACAACGAAAACCATTCGTGCTATCTCAACTAAAGCTATAGGTCAGGATGATATAAGCCGCAGAATGATTATGTTAATAATGGATATCCTTACTCCTGCTATCACTTACATTATTAATTTTTCTCTCATCTCAAACCAATTTCCAGAGATGTGGAGAAAGGCTACTTAAAGGCTTCTCCCACTTCCCAAAATATCAAATCCCACGCTATCATCTCATTTTCATTCCATTTTAATCCTTCCAAAATTCTTGAATCGCATCGCCTACCAGCAAATCTCAAATTACTTTTCAAATTGTGGCTATTTAAATGCTTTGTTGAGATTTACTGAAGACATTAGACTAGCAATGGAACATAAACTTATAACCGTGCTTATTTTAGTTGACTTTAGTAATGCCTTCAACGCAGTTGATCATGATCTTCTCATTGCTCTTCTATCTAGCGCCAATGTCTCCAGTTCAGCTACGGAATGGTTTTCTTCCTACCTTCAAGGACGACAGTAGTTCGTGTGGGTTAGAGGAACTCTGACTGCCATCGCTCAACGACTGGCGTGCCTCAAGGTGGTGTTCTTTCTCCTTTACTCTTTTCGATATTTATTAACTCCATTTCCTCCATTATAACATCTTCATACCATCTTTATGCCGATGACTTGCATCTGTATGAACACGACAGGGTGGATAAAATTGATGATGCTATTCAATCGTTAAATGCAAACCTTCAACAAATATCGACTTGGTGCACTAAATACGGCATCGAGGTTAATGCCAACAAATGTCAGGCTATAATCATTGGCAGCACTCATCAGTTAGCCAAGCTTAATTATAAAAATATACCAAACCTTTTATATAAAGGCACTCCAATTTATTTCACCAATTTTTTTAACCTAGGTGTCATCATTAACAACAAATTAACTTGGAGAGACTATGCTAATGATATCTCTCGCAAAATCTACTATTCCTTGTACTCCATGATGCTGCTCAAAAACTTTTTACCACATTAAGATACAGCTGGTTAACACCTTGCTGCTTCCTATTACAGATTGCGGTGATGTTTGCTGCTTGGATATAAATAAAGATCTCATTAACAAACTACAACGGATACTAAATCCCTATGTTCGCTTTACCTATAACGTGCGCAAGTATGACCATATTTTATCTTATAGAAAGCGTCTTGGTTGGCTTTCGGTGGCTGATCGCTGGAAGTCTAGGAATTTTGTTTAATTTATTCCTTTTTTTTGATCCCAATTCTCCATCTTACCTGTCCTCTGACTTCTCTTACCTGTCTCTTCATAATAAATCCTTGCGATCCCAGTCAAGCCTCGTACTCTCTATACCTTTACATACATCGGGATTCTTATCGAACTCATTTGCTGTCACAGGAGCCAGACTCTGGAACGACTTGCCTGAGTCCTTAGAAGAGCTCCCTCACGTGAGACGTTCAAGCGTCAGGTGAAAAAATTTATCACAGGCAACAATTCGTAATCATTACCTATTTTTTTATATGATATATTATTTAGTTATGTGTTTATTTTAATTTTTTTAATTTATCTAAAAATCGGTTACGAGTACGTATATATTTATGTATGATGTGTATGCGTGTGTATGCGTGTGTATGTGTATATATGTATATATTATTTTTAATAGAACCATTATTATGATTTCTTTTTTTTGCACCCACACTATTATCCCACATGACAAGGTTGACTGGTAGAAAATACTTTTTAGCGTTAACCCCGCCTTTTGTGCATATATATGAAATTGTGCAACAAAGAATGTATAATTAAATAAATAAATAAAACAAACTATCTAAGCTGTGAAATCATTTTAAATATAAAAAAAAATTTGAAACAAAACACTTTAAGATCTCAATGTCCAAAACGTCTTGGCGTCTGTCCAGTAAATTGTGGCTCGCTTATACGACTTACAGTAAAATAGCACGTTAAGCCTCGTTGTGTTTTCTGTAACGCTATAAATTATGACCTCACTTAGTAAAATATTTTTCAATCAATAACTATTCTATGTAAAGTGGCTTAGTTTAAACTTCTCTACCTGCACTCTCATCCAGTGTACTAATTCCTTTTTTGTGTGTTCAAATAAAACGCTCGAAACGCCATAAAGTAAGAACCAAATAGAAGCAAAGTATTTTTAATGAGCCAATTAAATATAGATGTTTATATTAACGAAGCTTTCCGCTCCTTTGACGCTGACGATTGCTGTGGAAATTTATCTGTGCGACTTTGTCTTACTGTATCAAAGATACATTATATACTAAGTTTTACTCCAAATAGTATTCGAACAAACAATATTTCTTATAGATCTAGTAGATTCAAAAATAATTAATTAATTCTAGAAACATATATTTACACCGATATAATAAATTTCTAATTACAGCAAACTTTAATTTGATCATTTGTATAATTACTATATTATTATACTAGAAGATATTTTAAATACGTCAAAATAAAATCCATGCAAATATAAAAATTTAACGAAAACAAAGCCTTAAATTATATATACATTTTTATAACAAAGCAAAACTCGCATTGCGTGTGTAGTTTATAATGCAAATTCGACTAACTTCCAAACATATTACCATTACAAACGAGGTTTCTTACAGAGAGTGGGATTATATATTAACATAATATGCTAATACGCAGCTAATAGATAGCGATAGGGATCGCATTTCTAACTTCATTAGGCGTATGATGTTAACTTTATAATTGATATTATATTAATAATTCTATCATGACGCGGTTATAACATGCTTGATTGAACTTGTTCGCGAAATAACAGTCTAGGGAATCTAATTATATGAGAAATGTAAAACTTTTGAAATTTGACATACTTCTAGGTTATATGTAGAAGAAGTTAAGGAAAAATATATTTTATTATAATATACAAGTGAAATATACTGAATAAATAATAAGAACATCAGATATAGAAAAAATAACTTTCACCGACCACATCCGTCTATTCGAACGTCAACAAGTAAAAAATCCTAAGTAGCTTTAATTGAGGACTTAAAGCACTAAAGAAAGAAAGGAAATAGTAACTAAAAAGGAGGGTTGGTGTATTCTAATAACATTACTATTTCATTTAATTAAATGATTTTCTTAAAATTTTTAATTTAACTATAAATAAATTGAGCTAGCAAATGTGTTAAAAATTTTTTGAAATTATTAAGAGAAATTTCACTGTAATAAAACAATTGAATGTAATTTAATAACAAATATAAATCATAATCTTTATATTTAAGTGTTCAAAATAATGTACTAATTAACCAAAAAAAAATCATGCCCCTAGTATGAGTATACAACAATTGATTTTCGTATAGACTAGGTGCTGAGTATTGATTCGCTACATTATGTTACTAAATATCACTGGAATGATCAAATGAGATATCTCTCTGCAAAGATTGTTGAGAATGATTCAAATATATTTAATGTAAAATTTTAATTTATCAATTTTGATTATATAGTCAAATTCTTATCTTAAAATAGTTCATACAAATCAAATTATGTTATTACAATATTATACTATTAGTAACACGTGATATGCTCATTTAAATATTCAAAAACAACTTATTCGTATTCGTACAAAACGGTCAGCTTTTATTTATTTTATCAACTATCTATTACGCGTTTTACATCTCAATGAATATAAATTAAATAACGTAGTTTTAGGCTAAAGCGGGTTGATTCGAAAGTAAACACGGCCGTATCACAGATACCCGCACGGCTGGCCTTTTGAATCGGTAATGAACTCAATTTTTCCAAACTCATTCGGTTTGTATGTAGCTATCCAATGCAGGTAAAAATATTTACATGGAGATAGCTGAAATTTTTGTACTACTTCATTTTATATGCATTAGGTGGGATATGCAGGTAAGTTGATGAAAAAACATTTCTCTGTTATGGAAAACTGAAAAATAGGTACGTATATACGATTTACACGATCAATTCGATTGTGTAAAATAATATATTTAAAAATATATATATGTGGTCCGAGGCGCAGTGGTACAGCGTCTGAATAAAAACACAATCGGTTGTGGGTTCGATTTCCACTAGCGGGAAAGAATATACTTAAATTATTTCCATTTCCTCGCACTGATTATATAAAGCGCCTTAAGTTCCCACTATTAAACACGTGATATCTTTAATTATGCAAAAAGCGGAGTATTGAGTGTTATGAATTTAGATTCTTTCCATCTAACCTAAGCAGGATAAAAGCGAAGATTGTAAACACGATCATTGTGAATTCTATTCCACGTAAATGTATGATGAAGGATATAGAGACGATATGATTTCTTCTTACTTACGAAAAATACAAGCTGTGCGATAAAGAGCGTAAAGCAATAATTAAAATCAATGTTAAAAATGCCTGCCCGTTTTGCTTTAAGGAGCCAGTATAACTAAGAGTATAGTAAGTGTTATTCCACACTTAGGATTAGAAAACATTTTTGAAAAAACGTATAAAAATTTGAACGCAGCGGGATTCGAACCCGCGCCTCTTGGATACCGTCCAAGCGCTCTGACCGCTAAGCCATGCGTTCTACTACCAGCTAACGCACACTTTAAAAATAGTAAATATTAAAATAAAATAGCAATCTCTCTTGTTAAACGATTATTTATTAATAATCTTTAAGTAGTAGAAATTTGTAAAAATCTCTTTACAGAGATGCTAAACAACATAAATAAGTTGTAACAAAACGTATAAGAATTTCGACGCAGCTGGTAGTAGAACGCATGTCTTAGCGGTCAGAGCGCTTGGACGGTATCCAAGAGGCGCGGGTTCGAATCCTGCTGCGTTCAAATTTCTATACGTTTTTTCAAAAATGTTTTCTAATCCTAAGTGTGGAATAACACTTTAAAAATAGTAAATATTAAAATAAAATAGCAATCTCTCTTGTTAAACGATTATTTCTTAATAATCTTTAAGTAGTAGAAATTTGTAAAAATCTCTTTACAGAGATGCTAAACAACATAAATAAGTTGTAACAAAACGTATAAGAATTTCGACGCAGCTGGTAGTAGAACGCATGGCTCAGCGGTCAGAGCGCTTGGACGGTATCCAAGAGGCAGCGGGTTTGAATCCCGCTGCGTTCAAATTTTTATACGTTTTTTCAAAAAAAGTTAAAATATTATTTTAACGTATAATCGTTCCCGGAACCCACAATCAAGCGCGTTTACAATCACTTACTGTCTCAATGCGCCAGAATGGCCTCTTATAATAAATAAAGCTTGTACATATGTCATTTATTTTAATTGAAATTGACTAAATCTAAACAATGTGATTTTATTAATAGTAGATAGCCAGAAAGGAAATAAAATCGACGTAACCATAAAACAGAACGGCTTCAAAGCTCATATTACTGACCGTTGACTTTTATGTTCGAACCAAACATTAATGTAACATAATTATAATATGTATATTGAACTTAATGTTGTGCTTTATTTGTACAAATTGACTGTTCTCATTTTAAATCTTATTTGTAAATTTTGTCATGATATTTGGCGTTTAACGCAGAAAAAATTTATTGCGTATAAATATACACTACTTGAATGTAATATAGAGCACAACGGCGTTAAGATGCACCACTTCAATTGCAATAATTCAAAGTAGAGGACGGAGTGTCTTAAAATGAGATCTTCTCTAATTCAATTAAATCCCTGACGAGGTAGTCAGAGAGAACTGAACACAGAACGCTACGGGCATTAACCTCCTTATACAAATAATCCTTCCGAAGCTCCTCATTCTTTTTACGTGACCTTCTTTCAGTATCTTCGAGAGGTCAACCAAGGTCTCCCCCGGCCTCTCATACCACTCACTCTTACTCTAACATTTTAGATTACGCCTGCCTTTCTGCGTATCTCGTTGTATATCCGACGTTACGATACGATATCCTTTTGTTTTTTAAATATATTATATTCTATAAGTATTGTATTAAGTATTATAGTGCAAGCTAAGTATTATACTATATGCCATTTTATTATATTCTATGTTCCTCGACATACAAAAATGAGCCAAAATAATAAAAGATATTATAAAACGTAAATTTGTATAAAGACACAAATGTTCTTTATACCTTCGCTCATATAATGCGACGAGATAGCAATCCACATGGCTCGGGGGCGAAGATCAGGTGTTAAACCAACGGCTTTACGTACGCTCCGAGGTGTGACGTTTTAATACCACCAGCTTTGTAGTGACGCATTGAGGAATCGAATTAACGTGTTGATCGAGGTTCAAATCTCGTGAGGAAATATTTATATTTATAACTTAAGTGCCTCTTCTTTTTGATAGCATATTCAATTTTGTAACACGCAGTAATCCATATAACCAGAAAGAGACAGTGAGATGTTTTTCTTCTTGTGGCGCAGTGCGACAGCGTCTGACTGTAAACGAGATTGGTTGTAGGTTCAATTCCCATTCGAGGGAATGATTATATTAATTTTTTTTCCTCCTGGTAAGACAAAACGTGTCTTTAAACTTTTTTACTCAACACATTTGGCATACAGTGGAGTACGGAGTGTCTTGACGATAAGTGCTTCTTGTCTACCCTACAATGCAGGATAAAAATTTAGAGCTAAAAAAATTAAATATAATCGAGGACTAGGATATAGTCAACTAATATTATATTTATCGATTAGAATTGTTAAAAATCCGGTTAAATGTTAAAAATAGGGTTAAAACAGCATAGAGGAAATGCTTGTACAACGTAAAACTCTAGAAGTTATCTCTAACAATTCAAACAGCGATTTACGAAAATACGTTTGCAAATGAAATTATTCAATTAAAAGTAATTTTAGTAACAAATACGGAAATTATTTCCATAATTTAATATTCATGTATATTATAGTACCTGCATTTAAATTATAATTACGAATTCTATAAGGGTATTGTTTGGATATATTATGAATAAATGGCCTTGATTCAGTTTGTGAATAATTTTGTCTATTATTTTCGCCATCTAGCTGTTCTGGAGGCCGGCCGTGGCGTAGTGAGATAGCGTTTGACTGTAAAAGCGATCGGTTGTGGGTTCGTTTCCCACTCGGGGGAATGATTATTTTTTTATTCTTTCCAATGCCTATCTCTGGTTAGAAAAAACGCAGCGTTGAGTTCCGCCACTTAACACGTAATATCTCGAATTCAGCAGAAAGGCAGTACAGAATGTCTTGACACTTACTTTCTGTCTACCCTATGCGGAATAGAAGCGTGAAGCAAAAAAAGTTTTGCTACCCCACAAAATACTTATCCCTGTATTTTGCCGGAGTATTTTCCGAGATAGTAGTAGTAGGAGTAGTTTGTAAGTAGTAAGTTCGATTTTACGTTGTGTTTAAGGCCGGTCGCGGCGCTATGTGACAGCATTAGACTGTAAACGTGATCAGTTGTGGGTTCGATTCCCACTCGGGGGAGTAATTATATTTAAATCGAGGAAGTGGAAATATCCACTTCCTCGATTTGGTAAGACAAAGTGCGGCGTTGAGCTCCACCACTGATCACGCAACGGCTCCAATTTGTGTGGAAAGTGAAGTACTAACACTTAGTCTTGACACTAAGTACTTTCAACCTACCCTGCTTTGCGGAATAAAAGCGTGAAGCTGAAAAAAAATATTTATAAAATGTTTCTGATGGTGGATCTCTATAACGCTCTTCTAAATAAATCTACACACATGTAGTATATAGAATGTATATAATTTGCACCAGTGAAATTTCACTTTTTCGGTAAACACCATGTTCTCCTTATGTAACAACCAAAAATTTTACAGGTATGCCTAGATTGACTAAGAGCCAAAGGACTTTACAACATTAAGATTAAACAATTAATTAATAACGAAACTCGAAATAATTGCTTAACTTTGAAAGTGTACTTAAGTGTATAAATATTCCGACCGCATAAGATGTATAGCGCTCAAGTTGTTTTAAAACTAAAATTGAGAATATTAACAAGTTTTCCCGAGTTGAGGTATAATTATGAAATTCATTTGTATACGTGTGAAGAAAAAGTAAAATTGTTTCTTATCAAGTTTTGCTTCATACGTTGTGAGATGCTTTACACAGCTTGAGCGTGGTTTAAATTGTTACGTTGATTACTGTAAGCGTTTACAACGATTTTGCTCGGTCAAATTAGACCGAGTCAGGAAAGCCACGTGTTATATTATTACGATATTAGTGAAAGGATAATTGGAATTTGTATATAAAAGGTTCTAAATGATCCACAATTGGATGACGGAGTGATATGCCACTAAGTTATCTTCTTCTACATATATTTTTTATTTCATATTAGAAACACAGTACGAGAGTGTTTTTTATAAAAAACATCATGTAACTAGCTTGTATACCAATATTTTAAAAAAAACTTTTTCTTATCCTAAGTGTGTGAATAACATTTAAATTTTAAATTAAGTTTTTTTGTATAAAAAAACGCAAATATATTTTATTAGCAAATTTAACCAATTGGTTCTCGGAACTTTCCTTTAGTGATTTCCATTAAATTCAGCTCTGTTTAGTTGCTTAAGAATTTAGAAATTTATTACTAAAATATAGTATAAATTACCAGTCTCAGTAGATCTCTCAAACATATTTTATGTAAGCAAGAAAATATTTTATAGGGGGTAAGCGGCTGCGAAAATCCTCTGGATCTTTGCCAAGACCGGCGTACAGATGAAAGCTATCTTAAGATTTGAAGTTCACTTATATCATTACTTAGTTTACTTATGCAATGGTGACGCTGCTAAATGGAGACTAACTGGAACTAAATTTTCTTTCTAGCTCACATCATATATAAGTCATTTTTACATATATTTGCAATTTAAATGCCTCCTTTAGTAAGGTTCCTTTACCAAACTGGGTAAAGTATAGTAGAGAATCAAAAATACAACAATATCTATCTTAATAACCTCTTGATTTTAACTCATTTTTTGTCACTGACACTTATTTAGATGTATGTTTACTTAATATTTTTTTTTTCCTTAAGACGTTAAGTTGTTATAAGGTAAGTGATTACTTCAGAATATATTTTACACTAACAAGATACTTGATGTGTATGTTTTTAAAAAGGAAATATTAATATAAGTTATAGAAGTGCCCGAAAATCTTAGTATTTAAAAAAAAGATAACTAAGATCTTTGACTTTTGCGATATTTACACCATCCACTTATAAAAATGTAAAAAAATTAGTCTCAAATCCACCACACCAGAGACAAGGATATTGTCAGCTGAAGAATCCAGGGCAGTACGCGAAGCAATTAAGAATCATATAGCGTAGATTGACATAATTAATTTTTGTATCAACGACAGATAAATGCTACCTCACCTGTGATAACGGATTATTGGAAAGTGTTCGAAACGTCAGGTTCACCTGTAATATGTGTAATCTAAGGTCATCGGGGGCCACTGAGACAGCGTCAGAATGTTAACAACATTGGTTGTGGATTCGATTCCCACTAGAAAAAATGATTATATTTAAAATAATTTTTTTTTTCTTTCTCTAAAAACAAAGCGTGGTGTTAATTCGCCTCTACACACGTAATTTCTCGATTTCGGGCAGAAAGCAGCCAACTTCAAATCTGACTACCATGCTACGCGTGATCAAAAGCGTAAACTACAATCATTGAACGCTTTCCGGTATTTATCGAGTCTGGAAATTTATATTTGATACCTTATGAAAAAAATAATTTTCATAATGTGATTTTAGTACAGAAAAACTTTTTTATAGAACTTGTGATACGTGGTATAACACTATTTTTCAAATATCAGAGAATATATTTTCTTATATGTTTTGTAATAAACGGGACAAAATAGCTTACAAAAATTTTATTTGTATAAAAAATAATAATTTATCTGCGTCATGGTGACACTATCATACACGATGATCAGAGAAAATAAATATAATTTTAGTATAATCCTTCCACTCACTGAGTCAAAGCTACAGGCAGATGCTGCCTCAAAGTTACCTTTTTTATTTGGTATACAGTTCTAGATATCCATCGCAATATCCTAGCATGAATGAAAACATTAACTTATTATAAGAACTCCTTAAGATAATAATTAAACTGATCTAGTATTATACGAGCGCCACATCCTCGGGCTTAGTACAGATCATAGTTATACACGCCCAATCTCACCACTCAGCACTTAGTTTGGAGGTAGGTATAAAATTATTCTTTTTTATTTATCCACTTTTATGGTTTACCTTATATCTCTATTCCTTAGCGGTCCTCATTCTCATTCAAGTGCTCAACCACTCAAAAACGGAGTGTCTTGACACTAGGTACTTTCAGTCTATGCTGATGTGCGGGATAATAAGCGAGAGGCTACATTATAAAAAATAAAAAACAAGATAATTATTATGAAGTTGTGCATCCAGTTGTCAAAGTTTGATTTAGTTAATATTTTTTAAATCATATTTATATGTATTTTTACTCATGATTTCCGCATCGACTCTCAGAGTCTACATATGTACAATTGTGATCTATACTCAGATTTGGCACTTGCATAATTATGATAGAACTTCGCGTACAAGTAAGTTCGGTTAGTCATAAATTATATAATATTGCTGTAAAAAGTAAAAAAATATTCACCTCTATACAGGTAAATGCATAAAGCAAGCAAAGTAAGATAATCCTATAAGGAGACTCGTTCCTTTCAACAAAGAAACTATCTTACTATAAAATTCTGTGCATTTTAACACAATTATAAGGCATGTTTCCGTCCTGGAACTAAGGTGGATTAAAATTAAATTTATTACAGTTATTTTTTTTAGTCCATCTACGTCATTAGATTTATTATAATATTTGTTTATTACATAATAAAGAAACCATTGAGGCTAAAATGCATGTTGCCTAAAACGTATTTAGATACTTATACATAAAAAAACTGCCGACTATGCATGTTGAGTGGTGAACTCAACGCCGCGCTTTGTGTTACCAGAGCCTTCGCTCTCTTCTTCTTCTTCTTCCTAACATTTCTCCCAGCTTAGCCAGAGTCTGCCTTCCCACTTAACCTCCTCCACTTTACATGGTCTTTGGCATTACCAGAGCCTTCACTCTAGTAAATAAAAATAAATTTTAAATATAATCATGCCCCAATGGACTCGCATTTACCGTCGGAACTTGTTTTACTGCGCCACGATGATCCTTACTCATGTATATGACTATTGAAATATTACCTATGCCGCTATGTGCTTGACATTTACATGTACTAAACGTGTATGTGAATGTCAAACACATGTTAGCGTAGATAATATTTATTTTAATAGTTCAATGTGTAATTTCTAAACAAAAAAATCAAAAAAATCCTTTCGTATTGAAATAATATTTTTATTTTATGATTTTATCCTTCATTTTTTATTTAATTATGAGCTATAATAGTTTAACATTCAGAATTAAAATATCAAAATCCTTCTGTGTAAGTAAATTCGCAATACATGCTCATAATTAACAAGCTATGTACCTTGTAAGGGTTATTTTTTTAAACTAATTATACTGAAAAATACAGGTCACTAAGCTTTTACATACGGTGAACATTTTATGGTTGTTAACAATGATGACATTCCGAGATTCATCTCGGATAGATAATGAAGACCTGCTCTTCAATTTTTTTAAGGTTCGTCCTTATTCTGTTTACAGTTATTAGGATGTGACAATCTAGTTAAGACACTAGTTTTTGCCATTTTTATAAATATTGCTTGTTTACTGGCAACCTAACGCCACGATTGATTTTACCAAAAAAATAAACAAATAAATTTATAAACAAAATATTATTTTTTTTTACCGCAAACTGTACAGCAATGCAATTTTTTAAAAAATAATAAACATTTTATATTTTTTTATAGCGTTACCGAGAATTAACAGCATAAATTTAAACTTATTTGTAAACGACGTATGAAAATTATAAATTTATTTTAAATGCCACTTAATAATCTATTTAATTAAACAAAAATTTCAGAAATTAAAACTGAATAATCTGTTATTACGTTTATCTTTAAAAACGATCGTTGTGGATTCGATCTCCAGAGAGTGAAAGATTATATTTAAATTATTTTCTCAGTGTCTGTTTTATATCTGTTTTTCACTAATTTTAGGTCATTAGGGAAATGGATTGCGGACGAATCAATCGAATTATCCAGTGGTTCGCCATTAGCCGGGTTCCAAGACGCCGGCCAGCGCAGCGACACTAAGTGCATTAGTACTGAGCTAATCACTTCGTGCTGCACAAGTATTTCGTTTAACACAATTATTTCAACTGAATGTTTTTGTGTGCTACAGCTACTGAATGGAATAATGTTTTTTTAATTGTTTTTTTTATTTGACATTATTACAATTATTTCTTATGTTATTACAATTATCAAGGTTAAAGCCTTCGCAGCAAATATAAACGCAATATATATATATTTTTAATTTTTGTCTAGTTTGACATTATAGAGTACTACCAAATATCCCCCTCCTTCCATTTCCAAACTGCTCTCCCCTTTTGTTTCTCTTTTCCTTCCCTGGTTTTATCCATTATATGGGATTTAAAGGTCAGATGGCAATCGCTCCATTAAAACCACTCCACTCCACTTTGCAACATGGAATATTGGCTCTTTATCCGGACGATGCAGAGAACTCGCAGATATACTCATGAGAACACTGGACCCGATGGGTCCAGTATGCTTTCCTACGTGCTGGAAAGGCAATAAGTCCCGTAACATCGGACAGGGTTACCACCTTATATACACTAGGTCGCTTTCAGGCAAAGCTGTTGCACCGGTAGTGCTATCTGAAGAGCTTAGGAATGGTGTCGTTGAAGTTGACCATCGCTGCGACCACCTAATGTGACTGCAACCCGCCTGGATAGGTACTGATTAAGTTAGTTATTATACCCTCACTCAGTGAGGGTGTAATTACCAACTTAATCTGTACCTATCCAGGCAGGTTGCAGCGTGGCCGATAAGAAATCATTCTTGGAGCAGTTTGAAGAGGTTCTACGTGCTATACCGGCTGCCGAAGTAATCATAGTTGGGGGGATTTGAACATGCGTAAACGTATGAACGTGTTCACGGCAGTCATGCTTATGGTCGTCGCAATTCAGGGGAAGAAATTATTCTAAGAACCTGCATTATGTCAACTTGGCTGTCGTGAAAACTTTCTTCCAAAAGAATTCTAAGTACCTTATCACTTATAAGAGCGGGTTCCATGAAGACATTTCGATCAAAGCGTGGAAATTATTGGGCTCTTTTGGTGTGCTCGCGTTTACTGACCTTTTTAACCATATCTTGAACACTGGAACGATACCATGTCAATGGCGGCAAAGCTTTAAAACCTCTATTTACGAAGGTAGGGGCAGTATTCAAGATTATGGTAGTTCTAGTGGCATTTAAATTGTAAGTCACACCATGAAGCTCTTTGAGCGCGTGATCGACCTCAGGCTTAGCCGAGAGTGTACCGTCTCTGGGTGTGAATACGGATTTCAGCGGCAACCATGGATGCCATTTTTGCCCTCAGAATTTTTATGAAGGCATACAGGTAAAAAAAGGAGAGCTCTTTACGTAGCATAGAACTGCAGAAGGCCTCGTCAATGCATATGGTGAGCATTGCGATCAAAGGGATCCCTGAGACTATATTGACATTATTAGGGATATGTACCGATATTCCGCTTCAATGTTTAAGACTGCTGTTGGTGACACGAAATCCTTCCTGATTACGGTAGGGGTTCACTAATGCTCGGCTCTTAGCCTGTTCTTCTTTCTATTCAGTGTTAAGCTGGATACTGTTTCGGCTTATATCCAAGACCAGTCTCCCTAGCTGATGGTGTACGCTGATGATATAGCACTCATTGACGAGAGCCGAGTTAAGCTGGAGCAGAAAGTGAATCTCTGGAAGAGTACGCTTGAAAACGTTGGTCTTAACCGAAATGTATTGAAGACCGAGGACGTGGTTTGCGGTAGCTCGGACTCTGGTACTATCCATATTGGTCCTGAACCAGCCGTTAAGTCGGAGAAGTTCAGGTAGTTGAATCCATCGTGCATGAGTCTGGGGGCATTGATCATGACATCTATGCTCGTATCAGCGCTGCTTGGGCCAAATGGCGCGAGGTCACAAGTGTGGTCTGCGACCGCAGAATACCTCAAGGGGCAGATACACAAGAGCATAATCCGACCGGTTCTCTTATATAGCAGCGAATGCCAGCAATATCTCGGCACGTGCAGGAGCTTCACGTCATGAAAATGAATATACTAAGGTGCATATGTGGCGTAACACGGGCTGACCGCATACGTAACACATTCATCCGAGGTAGTCTTGGAGTCCGTGACGTAGTGGATAAGCTTCAGTAGCGTCGCTTGAGATAGTATGGATACGTTGTGCGCCGGCCTGAGAAAAATGTCGGACGAATATGCCTTGATATGTCCCTGGAATTAGACCCCGGAGACGCCCAAGGATGCGATGGCTGGATGTCCTGAAACAGCATATAAGATCCAATGGACTTACCACCGGGGATGCCAAAAACCGTGCAAAGTGGAATGGATTAAGTGGGAAGGCAGACCCTGGCTAAGCTGCAACAAATGCCAGAAGAAGAAGAAGAATAAAAGCTATGGCAGCATCTGACTCTGAACGTGATTAGTTTTGGGTTCGAGGCCCAATCGGAGGAGTAATTGTATTTTAAGCTATCCGCCCGCTCGAGGTTAAAATTCACAATTTTCTTCACATGTGTTAATGAAAATCGTGATAAAATTCATAAGGTAGTTCGAAAGAAGCTCTTTGATAACCTAGGCGATTTCATTTTATACTAATGTACTCCAATATAAAAATGTCCAACAGAATAAATTAAACAAGTCTGTGACTATATGATACACATTGCAAGAGTACATAATAAATATAGAATATTAAACTAATTGAAAATTCGTACGTAATGATATCCATCCAATGTATGTTATGATCAAAGAAATTTATTTACCCAAAAGAAATTTACAATTTCGCTGCATTGGAATACATATTTTTAAATAATCCTAAATGTTGTGAGCGTTATATAGCTAGATAAATAAATAATTTTTATATTATAATAAACTACAAATATGTAGGTTGCAGTGGGTATTTTAAAATAGTTTAAGTGCAACTACTACAATCTCATCGAAACGACCACAGTTAAATGTACACTTAACTACATTTGAGAATACACGACCGGACTGGATTTGATATTTTTTTCAAAGAATATTCTTTTAATAAGGTTTTAAATTTAATAAAGTTTTGAGAAGTTACTTTCCTTAATAGTTTGCGGGTTAAAGCGTAACGTTGTAAAAAAAATTAAAAGTAAATCCCCTATTTAAATAAGAAGTTAAAATAAAAAATCAAGTCCAATGCTAGCGCTTGGGAATTGAGCATCGATACACGTTTTATCTTGCTATCTGTTAACCCGCAAAAGGTATATAAAGATAAATCAAAAATTTAGTAAAATAATGAAAAAAAACTCATATACCTAAACAATAATAATATCAATATGTAAAGTTACGACACTAATGATTTTGTATTTAAATCTAAATATAAAAAATACCTAAAGCGTACATTACGAAATTATTTAAACTGTTTACGGGACATGTAATTATGCAATTATGTATGTAAACGTTAAACAAGCATTTATGCACCGATTAATGTTTTTAACTAAATATAACAGAGACTTGTTTAATTAATCGGATGCGAATCAGTTTAATTAAATTTTCTGAAACTAATTATAATAGAATTCACGCTAGCCATGTTTCCAGGTTCTTTGGGCTGTAAACCTCAAATGCGTCTAGTTAGAATAACCGCTGTAATTAATTATTATAAATAATGTTTAAAAAAATATATATTAAAAAACAATAGGGGTTCAACGATGGAAGACGTGCAAACAGCCCTGCCAGCCTTACACAACTGAAACAGCTGTGTAAGGCTACAGCATTCCATCTACTACGAGCACCAGAACAGAAATTGAATGAACTTTTAGACATGATGGATGAGAGAGATCCGGACGTTATCTGTTTGGCTGAGACCAAAAGAAAAGGCAATAGCATGTCCGTTTTGCCGGACAACCGAATCGCCTTCTGGTCTAGACATTCAGAATGCGATCAAGCTTGTCAAGATGTAGGTGGGTTAGTGGCCTCTTGATTGATGAGCCCAACGGTAGAATATAAGGCGATCAACCCGAGGCTGCTCTGGTTTCGCTTCAAGCTGGGAATAACAAGAATATTCTTGTTAGCGGCGTATACGCAAGTATTCTCAGCTCTATCAAGTGAACTAGAGGAGTTCTGGGATAGTGTAAGAGAAGTTTTAGGTAGTGTAAGAGAGAATGAAAACCTAAAAGCGTGATCGACCTATTCCTAGTGGATCAGCGTATTCGCAACCAAGTTATGGACACGTGTGTGCTTAGGAGTGCTGACTTGGGAACAGAACATTATCTAGTGGTTGCTACAATAAAGGGTTTGTTTGCAGGTTGGCGCAGCCACGCTAGGTGCAAGCCAGGCTTAGAGGCGAATAACTGCATATGAAGCTGGAAACTTCAGGATCCACCGATAAGAGAGGAATATGAAAAAAGCTTTGCGACTGAGGTATGTGGCATTGGGTAAAGAAGTTTTAGTAAGAAGCGTGATGAATGGTAGGATGATAAAGTTAAAGAGACAGTAGAAAGAAAAAAGGCATGGCAGGATTATAAAGCCTTAAGTAAGAATAAAAGTATGAGAGAGGTTAAGCAGAAAGAATATAACTTGCAAAAGCACCTAACGAAAAAACACTTATAAAAATAAAGCGTGAAAAGTCAGTGAATGAAAGGGACGAAAAATTGACGGATAATTTCCGGGAAAACACGAAGCCTTTCTGGCGGAAAGTTAGTGATTCTCGGCGTTATTCGCCAACTTACAGAATTAATGGGGCTGAAGGAATTTTGAACGACGGTGACATACTAACAGAATGAACACACATTTTGCAACGATGGGCGGAGTTCCGAAAGGAGTTGTATGAATGTTTTGACGCCTGTGTCTTAAGGGACAGCAATATGTTGAGTCTTGATGTAGCAGACGAATGAATGATGTAGTGAAATCAGTATAAAAAAACTAGAGAGCTGATGGAATTACTGCAGAGATGATCAAATATGTTGGGCAATATGTTATGCAATTTTTGCTGGAAAACGGGAGAGATACCGGATGATTGGCGAGGCACAGTCATCGTATCTTTGTATAAAGCCAAAGGTTCACAGAGAGACTGTGCAAGGTATAGGGCTATCAGTGTTACTTGCTTAGGCAATAAAATGTATGCTAAAATCTTAGCGAGAAGAATGAAAGGAAGATCCGAAAGGCTTTTATGGGAGGTCCAAGGAGCATTTACACCTAGATAAGGGTGCATGGATGGTCTTTCCTCTCCGTATGATCACGAAAAAGTTTTTCGGTGTAAACCAGAAACTGTGAATAAAACTTTTGTGTATTTAGAAAAGCCATATGACAGGGTTGTAAGAAAGAATTATGGGAGATACTGCACCGGTACTATGTGAACGGAACCTTGTTACAATCTCTTTATAGAGATCACTCCGCCTGTGTACGAGCGGGAGAAGGCATGTCGCCTGAGTTTGATATTCGATCGGGTGTCAAACAAGGCTGCGTCATGTCAGCTTGGCTGTTCAATTTGTATTTGGATAGCTATCTCCAAGGAGTGACAGAAAGTGACATAGAACTAAAAGTAATGGTTGGACAGTTAACTGTCTGTAGGCAAAAGGTGCAATGCTAATTGCATTATCAGAATGCGAGTTGCAGACCTTGGTCACCATTATGAAAGAAGGGTGTGAAAGTAATGGTCTAAACCTGAATACGAAGAAAAATAAGATTCTGATATTTGAGAGAGACTAAGAAGGAACAGGATGTAAGATTAGAATATATAGAAAGATTTTACAACAAGTGAATGAGGTGCTATATCTGGGAAGTATGTTTAGTAAAGATGAAAGACACGGAATGGACCTGGAAAGGCGTATCGCTGCTGGTAACAGGGTTAACAGTACTCTGGCTGCATTGATGCGACCGTAAAACATCAGCGTACCTGCATGTCTTGTTATGTTATTATACGGTAGCGAAACGCGGGTGTGTCAAAATAAGAATGAATGAAAGATGAATACAGTAGAGATGCGATCCCTTTGCCGGATATAAGGAGTCAGTATAGCTGACCGCATATGCAACGAGGAGATACGCAGAATGTCAGGCGTAGGCCTGAATGTCATAGTAAGCATGAAGAAGAACTTGCTCAGGTGGTTTGGGCACGTTGAGCGTATGAGTGATGAAAGTAAGTGGTGTGAGAGGTCCGAAAGACCTTGTTTGACCTACAAAAACACAGTATGAAAGATACTGGAAGAAGGTCATGTAAAAAACATAAGGACCCCCCCGAAGGGCATATATGAAGAGGATAATGACTCTGGACGAGGCGAAAAAGGTATGCAGGGACCGTACCGCATTTGGCGCTCCGTTGTATCTGACTACACCGCAAAGGATAAAGCGTGAAGATAAAAAAATAATAATATAAATACTTTAGCGATATTAACAAATATTTGACCCTGTCCATTTAGATTATAACATACCAGTCAAAATATTTTATTAATACTAACTCTTCAAAGTGAAATAACTGACATATAACAAAAGATTCAATAAAAAAATTCAACATAACCTCATACAGCGAATATTGATTCCACTTGGTACGACATATCTAGCAGTTGAAATTGGAGTGTTCGAAATCTATAAAAACAATTTTCTTTCACGGGTATGTTGATATGGGAAAAGGATATTTTCGACACCATTTCACTCTGAAATGTATGAAACTGGAACGTGACTGCGTGTTGGGTGAGATTAGATGTTATGCTGAGTTAACTTATTGCTGACGTATGAATTCCTTTTGCTAACAATTTGAACGTAATTTGCAGAATCTACCTGTTTCGAATATTCTTTGATCCCTATTGTCATTTTTTATAAATGTAACGTTAACAAAAAATACTAGTTATTCTTTAAATTTCTACAGTAGGCATATATTAGGCTTTTATATAGCAAAAATATGGGTTGTAGGTTCGATCTCTACTCAGTAAGACTAAACTTCGCATAAAATTCACCCATTCATTATACATTGCCGCTAATACAGGCGGAAAACAGAGAACGAGTACAGAATAAAACGTCAAACTACTTATTCTATTTGTACTACTAATATATTATAGATGAATATGTTAGTTTTATTTGATATATTTATTTTTCATTTTTAATTAAATATGATTTTGGCGCAATTTATTAAAATGATTAAGCTACCACAATAATATAAAAGTGCTTTAGTATAATCAATGTTCTACGCACCACAGTTCATTAAGTCTGAATGTAAATATTTGGTAGAAATAACATAAAATTAACTAACGATAATTTCAAGGCAATGAAAAACAAATTTTACTACTGAAATAACCACAATGTTGGATTAATGGAAATAAATAAATTGTATTGATACGTGGTTTTATAATTTAATACGAGTTTGATGTTTCTCTCTAGTGACGTTTAACAATTATATTAACATCAACATAAGCTTTGGTTTAATTTCAGTTAACTGATTATTACAGTGTACGTTACGATTATTTGATTAATATGCAGAGTGCAGACATATTATGTTTAAGTTACAAAATAAAATATATAATTTTCATAATATATTTATATACATATATAATTAATATTAGTATCTTCTATACTGTATTTACAGTTGTTGCATCATCGTCGATTGCGTAAATTTCTGCTCATTACTACGTAAGCTTGAGTTGGCACAATCACTCCTATGCTCATTGGTAAAAACCAATCCTTGATTATGCTGATTGTTGTTATCTCGACTTAAAAGAAGAACAATTAAATAACCTTGATAAAGAAATAGAGGACCAAGAGTGCATTATTTCGACGACACGGTCTACATTTTAAGTTCGCTTACAGAAGTGAACTTGTGTAATACCTTAACCAATTCTCCTAACTAGTTAGTTATATTAGCTTTTGAGAGCTAGTTACGACCATCGTTGATGTTGAATTATTGATATCCGGCATCGATATAAAAAGTATTAAAGTATTGAACTTGAACTACTTATTTAAAATAAATTATATAGAGTGTATGTAATATTTTTCGTATAGTTTATATAACTTGATATATAGAATAATAATAAATATTGGAAAAATATATATAAAAAATAAACTTTTATATATAGAATGACCTTATATATACTATTCCAATGTACGAGGAAAGTATCTAATTCATTTGTTTTAAACAATTTAATTAGATACTTTCCTCATCGCAAAGAGACATCGCAATTGCAAAGCAAACATGATTTTAAAACTTTGTCGTATCGTATACTCGCAGGTTTTATTTAGGCAATACAGTATACTGTATACATTAAGAAATTCAAAAGAAATTCATAACTAAGTAACACATTCGTTACAAATTTCAAATAAGTATTTCACGGGCAGATTGTAGGAAAGAAGATTTAAATGTACGCTCCGCTCGAATCGACATTGCGTATTAAGTGATAAAAGTTAATGTCATTTTTCAATTTTACCAAGGGAAGTAAAATTGAATTAATTTAAATATAATCTTTCTTCTGAGTTAGGATCGTACCAACTATCCTATATAAATTTACGAGGACAACCAGACGTTGTCTTTGAATTAATTTGTATTGGTTTAAAGACAACGTCTAAACCTAAGTATTTTTTTTAACGTATAATGTAGTTATTGGTCTAATTCCCGCTCGAATGATGATTAAATTTAAAATATATTTTACTATCTTTTAAAGTGTTATTATATACTCGAAATTAAAAAAAACGTATGAAAACATTTTATTTTTCAAAATGTTTTCTAATTCTAAGTGTGGAAGAAACTTTTTAAAATATAAAAATATTAAAATAAATAGCATTCTCCTTTGTCAAATGATTATTTCTTAGAAATAATATTTGAGTAGCAGAAATTAGTAAAAGTCACTCGACAAAGAGCAGACTACTTAAATAAGTAGTAACAAACGTATAAGAAAGTCAACGCAACCGAAAATAGAATTTATGGCTTAGAGGTCAGAGCATTTGGTAGGTCCAAATACTTTGACCTCTTCCAGGGTGTGAGTTCAAATCTAGCCGCGATAAAATTTTAATATCTTTTTTCTAATATTTCGTTTCTCCACCTTCACGCTTACTACATTTCCAATAGGGTTAAAAGCATAGTGATATGTCACTCATTTTATTGTATGTATAACATATAATTTATATTTTCATTTTGTTCTTCAAAAAAGGGTAGCAGTGTACAATAGATTTACAGAAAGTATGTCGCAAACTTCTAACAAAGTTGCCCTCACTACATGAAAAATGCATTTAGTTTAGCGAACTTACTATGCCGCCTGGAAAGTCTCAATGGTTGGCTGACACTTTGTACTTACCTCATTGTAATTTAGTTTTTATACATATTTTCAATATACGTAATGCTTATTTGGTTATATGAGCCCAATTTAACCGACATCACAAATTTATATAGTTGTATAGTACAGCAGTAGTATCAAGGTAAACCGATACATCAGATGCTAAGTGGCAAACTAAACTCCGCGCTTTGTTGCCTGGGTGGAGAATGAAATGAAATAGCACTCTGTATATTAGTATATTAATACATTTTTATAATATGAGCATATGTTATATTTTCATTTATTAATGTACCTTTAACCATGTTAATATCTGAGCTTGCAGAATAAATCATATTTTTGTGTAAAAGTCTCGCGGTCAGTTTAACCTACTGTTACATCTCTTTCAGCCTCACATCTAAACTTAACATTCCCACATATGTATACAATTGTTCCGAAAATGCATAGTCGAAACTACTACCTGTAGAAACTTTAAGTTTGATATATGAAAATACTTACCAAGGAACCTATATAAAGTCCTTGGAAAATAAAGTCACTCATTGAGAGAGGATTTCTTAAATTCCGACAGGAAGTCTAAATTAGTATTTTACAGTTAAAACTTTAAAATGCAACCCTACTTTAAATCTACACTTAGGTCACAATACTCTGTTCCTATTTCATCTACCTGCAACAGGACATGTCCAATTAATCAGGGCAAGATTAATCCAGGAATTTATCATAGGTTTTTTTATCTCACTTCAAAATTTATCATTTTATCTACATATATTTTTTTCAAAGCCGGACAGTATATTTTATACCACCTTACATATTTATTTTATCAACAATAAATTGTCTTAACAAATCATACGGTGTGTAAACCGTAAACGACAATTGCTAAACACGATATGAAAGTCATATTGACATCGTGAAAGTTTCTCAACGCTTTCGCAGAAACTCTGATTTGTGCCTTTGTACACGAGATCCCTTAGATACAAAACTTTACTAACTTCCAACGAGATATTGGAAAAGTGTACAGTAAATTGGACTGAAAATACGTCGAAGATATTGAAGTATGGAATTAATTTTATGATTCCACGTCTCCTATGAGTAAACATACACCGGTTTATAATTCATCTTTTGGCAATCACTGTAGGTATTTGTTACAAAACAAACGATTAAAGCGCTTCTAAATGATAATCGTAACTCAGTATATTTATTTTGTATACGTATAATGTATTCAATATGCTAAATTATTCTTTAAAAATATTTAAGATATACATTTCTACTTTTTGTTATATCACTACATATGTATGTATTTAAACACTACTGTTTGAAATATTTAAAATTATATTATTTTAGGTTATTAAAATTTAGACTGCACGGCTTTGCCTTGTCTTGACTATTATTAATACAGACAATTCATTCTTGTATCGAGTACTAAGGTTCTAGGTACCGAACTTAATTGAGAACTAACCGTTGTGTAATACTCTTCCTTGTCGACTTCGGTGCCAACATTTTCTTGGCAGAAAGCTATCTTTGGCCAGAGATATCGTGTGCAAGAATATTGCATTATGGAAATCTGATCAAACGAATAACGGAAGGTACGTGGTGTTATAAACGTTGAGTGCTCAAGCATATTATGATCTATTTCAGATTTCATATAATGTAATTCTTTTTCGTTTAGTATTTCATAATATGAAGTTGTTTTATAAAACTTTTATTTCTTCTAATCACGACTTTGAACCTTATTTTTTCTTCAACCTAATCTCTTCTACCTCTAACCTAATCTCTTCTTATTCTTCATCTCTTCTTTTCCTTTTTCCCCTCATCTCTGTTTTACACTGTTAAAATTGTGTCACTGCACACGTCATATTGATTGGTATATCAAAATCAATATATCAATTTCAGCTTATGTATAATACCCACCGTTGTCAACTGTTCACCAGTTTTAGGAGCATTGCATGTTAAGTAGTGTAATTAACAAACAAATTTTCACCAAGCCGAAATAATTAAAATCATTAAAATTAATCATATGCATACATACAAAGAATTATACGAAGTCTAAAATTTTAAATGAAATTATTTTATTTGAAAAAATTTTAACACGTTCGTCTTTCACTAGGAGAACGTAATAATAATTTAGACTTTAATACGTAAAAAGGTATAAAGCGAGAAATGAAGACCGAGGAGTTATAATTGGCTAATGGGATGGCAATTAAGGTTTTAATAATATTTTTGGCTGAAACTCGGAATCCCATCCCAAGGGAGATAGCTAACGTTTTTTTTTAAATTTTGCCTCTCATTTGAACTGATTTTTTAAAATTAACTTTATGAGCTTGTTTAGGTTCAAATAACTTGATTTATTTAAAAAAATCCACATTTTTATATAACATAGCTTGGAATATGTCAGTAACGGGTTCATTATTCTACACATGTGGTAGTGCAATGGTACAGCGTCCTGATTGTAAACGTGATTGGTTATGGGTTCGATCCTCACTCCGGAGAGTTGTTATATTTAAATTACTTGCACTTCCTCGCTCTGGTAAGATAAAATGCGGCGTTGAAATTCACCACTCAACACGCAATTTCTCAAAATCACTGGAATGTAAAGTGCCTAGTGTCAAAACACTCCGTTGTTTTGACACTAGGTACTTTCTGTCTACCCTGATATGCTGGATAAAAGCGTGAAGCTTGTAAAGTTTTGTATGTTTGTTTATTGCCTTATGGTAATAGTAAGAACGCCTTTTAGAAGATATTCTAAAATTTTTTTGATATTACTTTGCTACTTCTTTCATTGTGCTTAAAATTTTTAATCTCAAGAGTATTTTATGCTAAGCTTTATGAATTTACTTCAAAGGGCTAATAAAAAATCCCTTTATCATTTCAATTTCGTGCCGGGAGACGGTAATACATTTAGCTAATAAATTTATTTCCAGTGAAATGAATTGGATTAAAGGACTTAATTAATGTGAAATTTGAGTTCCATTAAAACCCTCAAATCTCCGGCGATTACAGAGTAGGTGCTTTTTTTTGTATATAAACCTTCTGCTTCACTTAACAGGGCAATAACAGGAAAATACATTGAGAGCCCTATCGCTTAACCGTGTCGTATTTCAAAGGAGCTATGATGATTAACCACCATGGCGAATATTTATTAAAAATCAAAATATTAATGGTTACCTTCATGTCCTTCGGCAAAATACTTCTACCCGCTATCATTAAAACTAGGAGTCAATATTATACCACATATATCTTAACTTAACTTATATTTTAACGTACATATATAATACATTATAATTAAAATAAAAATGTCGTTATTCCTGACGATTTAAATATTTTTTTAATTTACGCTTTTTTTATAGCAGTTGGATGTAGACAACTTAGGGTCTTAGTGCCAAGTCACTCTCTTTTCTGCTTCGTACCCGAAATAGAAATATTGTATGTTAAGAGGTGGACTTCAATACTGCATTTTGTCTTAATAGAATTGAAAAATAAAAATAATTGAAGACTTTAATTATTTCCGTACGTAGTAATCATACCCATAGGAATTATGACATTTACAGCCAAACGCTATTCTACTGCTCCATGATGGCTTTAATTTCTAATTATATTATTTTATAGCCTCACGCTATTATCCCGCATAGCAGGGTAGACAGAAAATAATTTAAATATAATCACTCCTCCAAGTGGCAAACGAACCCACAACCACAACGTTTACAGTCAGACGCTGTCCCACTGCGCCACGGCCTCCAATTTAATTTGTCATCGAAAACTGCCCGTCAGAGTTTAGCCGACTATGCTTTGTTATTTACTAAATTCTATAATTTACGAGTATTACAGTATATTGAAATAGTCTGCTGACACTTTCAAACATTGTGCTTACATTATATTATATAAATTTACCATTATATTGTAATAATTTATTATATAAATTAAATAAGTAAGGACTTGTGATAATAGTAAATTAATCTAACTATACCAAATTCATATCTATGATTGTTAAAAAACTGTACAAAGTGAAAATAAATAAAAATGGAGTGTCTGATCATGATGTAAAAAAGCTATATTTTGCTAAATGCATATAAATATATGCACACAATACATATACAAAAATAACATTTTTAGATTTTTTGTCTGTCTGTTCTGTTTGTTCTGTCTAATAACCGGAAAGGCTAGTCTGATTTTGAGAGGACTTTTCAAAGAGGTAACTGATGTAATAAGTTACTTTACGCTACGCTTACTCAAATTTAATTTTAAAATAAAAGTCCAGAGATGTAAAATTACATACGGAAGAATTCACGGACAGAATTTGTATATTATAAAGTTCATCAATACTGTAACAATTTTCAAAGAAATGTAAAAACCAATTAGGCACGGTATTCCCGAGATCTTATCCAACTTTGCAAATACCACTGAACCACTAAATGTTGTTTTCAATTTACATCTACTTTATGTTTAATTGTAATTAAATTATAACTTAAATTACTGTTAACTTTATGTAGCCAAAGACTATTCTCGCCTATTGGATTATAAGTACTGAAATATAACTATACATATTTGCTTAATTTATATTTGGGGCAAAAACACCTTTTAATGTTTTAAGAGATTTATTTATAGTGTCTCACACTTAATATAGAAAATAATGTCACTATTTTTATATATAGGCAAATTTTGGCTCGTTGTTTTCATATATGGGAATTAATAATTTAAACTATTTCTTAACTTATTTCTCGATTTCCAACGTCATACAATTCAAATTTTTTTAAAAAAAATTTTGTTTCGAAATTTTAAAATTGCTGTTATATTGTATTGGTAAAATTATCAACTAGAATAGATTATGAAAACATTATTGTAATAATAGTAAAAATTCAACACGCTACCTCGAATAGGCGAATTGCTCAGACCACTAAGCCTTAAGCCTTAAGCTTGATTTATCAATGTAAAGACGTGATATTTTTACAAATTTCAGCTAACCTTACATTTCTAAGAAGCAGTCGTTTGGCACAACAGAATGTTGTTTATTAAATATTTTAATATTTTCACAATTAGCATTAAAAAAACAGCCAAAAAACGTAAAAGAATTAGAACGCAGCGGGACTCGAAGCCACGCTTCTCGGAATTGGTTAGAATTGACTAGCGAAATATTTGTTACGCCACTAACACTATTAAGGATCTTATTCACTGCATTTTATTTATTCTAGTAAACTGATCTTATATGAAATAATTTCAACAACAAATTTCAAAGTGAAATAGTCGTCATGAGGAATATTTGAAACGTGGCTTAAAGTTTTCTTAAGAACTAAGTAGGTGATACAAGATTCAATTACACTCATAACATTTACTTACTAGTTTCAGAACACGAAGCTTGCAGTAAGTTTGAAACTTAAATGCTATTCCTGAACACGACAAGATCAAGTTATTTTAGTACGTCTAATGGCAAACTAAACGATACACTGAAGTTGGATCAGCATATAGGTTCATGAAAATTAAAGCAACAATAATAAATATGAAATCTTATCATTGAACGATGAGTGTTAATAAATTTCCTCTCAAATTTTTAATAACTAATATTTAAGTTTTTAGACTAAATTAGCAATATAAAGATGGAAAAATGAATTTAAGTATTACCGCAACGCTGAAAATGTAGCGATACGCCAATTGAAATGGCTTCAGAAATAGACACAAAAGACATTAAAATTCATAAAGATACTGTCAGTCGAACGGCGAACAAACCCATTAAATATTGTTATTCTGAAGAATGAAATTATAAATAATTCATCATTCCCGCATTACTTAGACTAAGTACACCATATTTTATGAGCCCTCTGGATGCGACATAAAATACAGTGGACGTAATCCTATCCATCGTGATTTATGCTGGAGGGTCAATGTGGAAATTTCGTATATGACGTTTTCATATGCAAAAATCTTAGATTAATATTTATAGTCTGTGTCGGTACGAGTTTTAGAACCCAAAATATTAGAAATTCAAAAAGCAAATATTACATATTGTTCGATGATTTATTATAGCTTTACACTCTCGTGAAGACTGGAAGTGACAGTTTGAGCCGGTCACACTTTACGAGACAATGTTTTAAAGCTTGTATTGGTACTTTAAGGTGTCATATAAAATATACTATTTTCTTCATCAAATTTTATTCTTTTAAAACTTGAATTTAATATTCCTATTACCTTAATTGGTATCAATGTATAACGTAGTTTACAAATACAAATATGTACGCAGAAGTATCACAATTTACATTTGAATGAAAGTTGTTTCGTTGATGAATTCAAAATAAAGAATCTAATCTAATTGTCTAATCTTTTATTATGATATCTTTTAAAAAAATATATCAAAATGTCAATAAATAAAAAAAATCAAATGATATCAGATACTTAGGACTATCTTGTAGTGTTGTACAATCTTAGAAGGAAATTTACGCAATGTCCATAGCATAACGACAATGAAGAAACAAAGATTATTTTGTGTACTATAATATTTTCGTTGATTCTCACTCAAGGAATGCTTATTTCTGCAATATTGCCATTTAGTCAATCTGGCTAGGTAAATGAATTGCTTGACATCGATTCGTAGAACTAATGTTAGTGAAATCGACAGCAATTGTTGCTTATTTATTTATCTTGGCTTTATTTTTTTTTGCTTGTTAAGTGCAAAAAAAAATAAAGCCAAACTCAACGCTTTGTCTTACCAGAGCGAGGAAGTGAAAATAATTAAATAAGTACTCTTGTGAGTGTAAATCGAACCCACAACCCATCGTGTTTTCAGTCAGACGTTGTTATATTGCGCCACGAATCAGCCTCTTGGCTTTACTTTTTATCTAAAAATCCAAAAATATCAGAAGTATGTAAATATAAAAATAAAGAAGAGTACCTCAAATAATAAGATGTAATATAAGCACGTTTTCTCTTAAGCGCTAAAAATCGGTTTACGTGAGTTTTGATTGCCTTTTTCATGGAATTTATTTACTTTTAGCCTAAATTGAAATGAAACGAAACTTTTCCTGTAAAGAGGTTTCAAGTTTTGTCAACTTGATCCAGGTAATTCGATTGTTAGGTTTTATTTCCATTTAACCATGTGAAAAGATAGAAATAATGTTGCAAATATTATAAATAAAGGAATTGTTCTGTCTTGTCTCGCCGATTTTCACCCGAATTCAAAACATAGAGTGTTGAGTGACGGAACTCAACGCCATGCTTTGTGAATGAGAAATGAAAATCAATTACATTTGCTATAGACATCACTGCGCCACGATAGCCTCATTATAATAAATATTATAAGAATATTATATAAAAGTAAAAATTCGCTTGTTACATTGTTACTGAAAAAGGACCTACGAGGACTAATAATAAAACACTTTTGAATTTCCGTAAAATTACAAACAATATGTTTGAAAAACAAAACTTTATTCTCCTTTTCTTACAAAGAAAATATACTATACAACATTTATAAGTATTAAATAAAATAACAGTGAAGACAAGCAATTATCTCCAGTTATCACACGAATATTAGGTTGTTTACACGAAATCACTATAGCCATACAGCCTAACGACAAAAGCTAAATATCAATTACAGCAGACCGCCTTTATTACCATAAACCATATCGCGCCACAAGCTACGCAATGTGCGCAAAATATAGCGTGTTAAATTAAATTTGTTATCATAATCGCTTTCCTTTGGATGGTGATTTATTTCTATTTGAAATAGTCCATTGTCT
This sequence comes from Dryadula phaetusa, assembly GCA_032432895.1. Taxonomy (NCBI): domain Eukaryota; kingdom Metazoa; phylum Arthropoda; class Insecta; order Lepidoptera; family Nymphalidae; genus Dryadula; species Dryadula phaetusa. Next base: position 4,124,818 of record JAOYRS010000060.1, on the reverse strand, counting down.
TGTTTTATCAAAATAATAATGTGCGTCATATTTGTACGTTTTTATTTTACTTATTGGTTAAAAGTATTTATTAAGTTTGATTACTAAAAGCCTTACCAGTCCTATTATATTCCTACGTTCCAAAAGTAAAGAATGTCCTAGTTTCACGATAAAAGAAGAAATAGAATGAAAGTACCTAGTGTCACTCCTCACGTTACTTTTTGCCAAATTTGAAACACTGTGTGTTGTGTGGCGGAACTCAACGCCGCATTTCGTCTTACCAGAGATAATTTAAATAATCACTCCCCCGAGTGGGAATTGAAGCCACAACTGATTCCGTTTACAGTCGAACGCTATCACTGCGCCACGACCGGCCTCTGCCGGCCACGAATGTCCTAGTGCTAGAGTATAAATATTTACAGCAATTAAACACGCACTAGTATTAGTACTATTAGAGGTCTTGATGATATTGAGACAGTGTCTGATTGCATATGCGATTGTTCGTGGGTTTGTTTCCCAACCGGGACATTAATATATTTAAATTATTTTCATTCCGCTCTGGTAAGACAAAGCACGGCGTAGAGATCCTCGTCTCGAATTCAGATCACTTGTGTCTTTCACTTCCTTTGACTAAGTCTATGACTGGTAAAGCGGAAACTGCTATTGTTAGTTTATGAAGTACTCAAGTTTCGGCGATATCAGAGCAAACACTCAGAGTAATATAAAATAAAAAAAAAGTTTTTATAATCAAAAGTAGGTTGTACAAATATTTGAAACATCTACATTAAGTATTTCCGTTTCGTGGGTACCAATATACTATTTACATTTTAAATGTATAGACAATCGATTTAGCAAAAATAATCTTACAATTTTACCAATAATTTAAAAGAAAAAATACGTTATTTCAAATCTAATAGTGAAAACCTAAAAATTGTATGATTCTATACAAATATGTGAAATAAAGTTTTCGTTGATGTCATAGCTTAACAAGTTGAGCCAGGTGGAAATTATAGTTCGGCTTATGTAGTGGAGCAATGCTTAATATTTATTAACAGAGGAATGTTAGTAGCAAATCAAAACATCTATAATAAGTAAAATGTAGTATATATCCCCGCAATCAACGTGCAATGTCTTTATACTAATTTACAAAAAATATGACACCGTCGTGGCGCAATAAGACAGTGTCTGCCAGTGAACGCACACAGTTGTGGGTTCGAATCCGACTCGGGAGAGTGATTATATTAAAATTATTTTCATTTCCTAGCTCTGGTAGACAAAGCGCGGCATTAAGTTCCATTAACACGCAAAGTCTCGAATTCAGTGGAAAGCAAAGTGCGGAGTGTTTTGACACTAGAGACTTCCTGTCTACTCTGGTGTGCAGAATGAAAAGCGTGAAGCTAACAAAATATAAATCATTATCAAAATAAAAAAAATACAAAAAATCTTTGTACTACAACTTTAAGCCTTTTAAAACAGGCAAACTGGTAAGTATTAAATTAAAACTGAATAAAAACTTCCGGAAGTCTGCCAAACATCCATCTTGAAATGCTATCCATCACTTTATTAAATTAATGAGGTTTCATTCATCCCATAATTAAAAACGAAAATTATTAAATTAATTTCAAACTTTAGAATGATTAGAAGATATCATAGTCGTAAAATAATCAGTAAGATCATTTGTAAATCGTTTTAAAATTTAAAGTAGAAACAAAAGAAATTCATTTTTATATTAAATGAATTAATATTTTGATAATTGTTAATTGGTGACCTTGTATGTAGTTGCTTTAGGTCTTAAACTAACTTAGATACCTGAGTTTGAATTCGTTTACTACTCAAGGCACGATGATGGCTTAGAGAATTCGAATAGAGATTATTTTTCATTTATATTTTAATGTGCATTTATAAGCAATTTGTTCAGCAATCACAATATTATAATTTCAGTCTTAATCGGCACCACGTGTAATATTTATCTATATCTTTACTCATTTTATTACACATAAAATTATTCAAACTTTAAAAATAGCCCACTAATTTTGCATACACATACCAAAATTTTAATCAATTTTGATAGTCAGTCTATTTCGTCTGACCTATCTATAGAATAGCTGGATCAATTTTTAAGGGACTTTCACTGGCGTATAGCTAATATAATAAGGAGTAACTTAGGCTAATTTTATTTTAGAATTATAATAAAAAAATCTGGAAATGTTAATCGCGGACGAAGGCGAGGAACGAAGGCACAATTTTTAGTATATAAATTAAATGTTACAGTGATACAAATCTTTATTTACACTTTTGATTCTAGATTACTTAATATATCTGGATCTTTCTCTACGCTGTGTTGTTGGTTCTCTTAGAATTATTCTCATTATAAAGCACCCGTTGCAAAAAATCATAACCTGTTTTGGTACAGCACCAATATGGAAAAAGATATTACAGTAATAAAATAGAAAATAAATTGTTTAAATTTAGTAAAAATAAAGAATTACTACGGAAAAAAATCCTAAAAGGAATATTTGTGTAACTAAATATATAAGCAAAAAAGCTATCAACTATACAGAAAAGTAAACTTATTTAAAGTAATAATTAAAGAAATTTTAAACTTTAATATTGAATCTGTATGGAAAGTTGTAAATTCTAAATTTAAGTTATACACATATTTCGGTCACCCCTTGCGACTTAGCGACCAAAAGTAATTATTGTTTACGTAAGTTTTGATTGCTTCCTTGCTTAGTTTGTTGACTTTTTCCTGAGCTTTGAAATAGAATTATATTGAAACTTTTTACATTCAGACCCCAGAGATTTAAATAAGTTTATAAACTTTGGCTTAATATCAGTTTTTTGAATATAAAAAGTTTTCGGTAAGTATTCATTAAGTTAAAATACTTTTAATCGATTTTTGAAAAACGGAAGGAAGGAACTTACAGATTAAAAATACATTTCATTTTTTAATAGTGGTTTAAAATAGTGTTTTTAAATAACTTTGTATGTAGATCTTATTTAGAAGAAATTTTATATTTTATATATTTTGTAGTTTACTAAAAGCAGCTTTGCGCTTTATCCCGCTAAGCAGAGTGGTCAAAGACAGCATCTGGTGTCTAGACTAAGCGTTTATTGATTTTCACCTGAAATCCAGATATTGCGTATTGAGTGGTGAAGTTGGTATTACGTGAAAGCATAGCGGCTGTTACAAAGGACACTTACAAGAATTCTTATCATCATTGTAAGGTAAGGGAACAAGATGCAAAGTTTCCAACTGATCCAAAATTTTATAACTAGTTTTAACCAAACTTCAAAAAAAATTCTTATGCATATGTTACACTGAATAAATTTTAAAATGTTCTATCAAATAAAAAAATAATAATACACCTTAAACTCATATTTGAACCAGCAAACTTTCACCTACTGTTTGTTCTATTTGAGACTGGTCGAAAAGCAATTAAAAACATTTTATAAAACGCTCTCAGAAACGGGCAATCTACATTCCAAATATAGTCATTTCCTCGGGTAATTCTAGCTCGCGGCTGAGCAACAATCTGGTAAATGCAAAGATTCAATTTGTCCTTGATAGCTAATTTATTCCCCTCCATGAAATGCTCACTGAAATGTATCATCTTAATATTTAACAGGAGTAACTTTATATCATAATAATTATTAAGATGTTTTTTCTTCATATGAGTAGCAGACTCATTTAAGACTATTTATTTAGTTATTTTATGAATTTATTATATTATATTAGTTATTTTATAAATTTAAAGAAACTATTTATATAAAGGAAAAGTATGAAGTAATTTATGTACCTATTTATCATTTCCACACCTACAATTATACATTATATGCATGCACATAGTTCTAAAACGTGACTTAAATAATACAAAAGTAACATCACATAAATACAGCAAAGTTGCGAAATTCTATAATAATTTTATAAGAATGCAACTTTGAATTTTATAACAGCAGTCTTTTTACAATAACGGCGAATATATTTTTCAGCGTACGTTGTTTTCATGCCACTATAGAGTATGCAGCACGTTAAACTAAGTAGCTATTTATGTAAATTTGTAATATTAAATTTACATAAGAACCTGCTTCATATATTATACACGAAGCACCTAATATTCCTATGTTAAGTACTTTATATACGCTTTTCCTGCTTACAGAGTAAACTAAAACAGTTTGGACTTTACCTGTATATTTCGGTTGTAGTTACAACAGTTCCGACCGCTTAATATAATTACATCAAGTTCTAGTGTTTCAGGTTAGTATAGTTGCTTGCGGGGAGAAATAACTTTGTTTTATAAAGATTTTCAAACTAAATAATTAATTGGCGTTCAGTTCCAACACTCAAACACGCAACGTCTCGAATTCGGTTTAAAGTGAAGTACCAAGTGTTTTGACACTAGGTACTATTATTGTTCTGTCTAGCCTGCAATGCGGGATAAAAGAGTGATGCTAAAAAAATTAATGTTGTTTAACAATATTCTCACTCTAACTCTAACTTACTACGGTAATGAAAGCGCGGCGTTGATTTAATATACATTGTCTTGAAAATCATTGGCTGGAAAGCGGCAAATGAAGTAATGATGACATCAGGCTCCTACTCCAAGGTGAAGAACGTCAACTACATACTTACTACTGTATCTGATCCTCTTAATACATTCTTATTTTGAAATGACCTGGTAAGACAAGAGGATAAGTAAATCATGTATTACAATTTTTAATTAATCCTTGCCAACTGATTTGCTTAAAAAAATCACACATCTGAAGACCAGACACTACAATGTGTTCGTTTTTAATCATTTAAAATATTTTACAACATCTATCTAAATCGTAAATTATATACAAACGAATAATCTACACTAATTTCGTGGCAATAGTAATTAAATATGAATTTAGTAATTTTCATAGCTTTGACTATGTGTCTGCAATGCTTTAGTGCTCAAAGTTTAACACACGTGCCTTGACATCAAGCATGTGGAATGATCTGCTTTGAACTGAACATGCCTAAGCCGGTAGTTGAATTACATTTGTGCATTTAAACTAAAATATTTTAATAATAAAACAGCTTATTTTGATTATTTTTCTATAATGAGAGTATGTTTATATTTATGTGATGAATCATCTCTGTTAAAAACTAAGAAATATTATAGACATTTTAACTTGTATAATTATATTTTCTTAAAAGTGCAGAAATAATATACCATCACCAATTGACTAAGAAGTTGTTCGTACAAATAATTTAAGTAAGTACATAAGAAATTGTTTTTACGTGTAGTAAAAATCTTGGATTGGATTACGCTGACGGAGGAGTATGATATGTAATATAATATTACTGTTCCAGTAATATTTTATATAAAATATAAGTATACATATAATAAATAAATAGGTGGAAGTGCGGGGTGAGGAGGCTCGACAGAATCCATCACGCTCCAGGTTTGTGTACATCGTAGGCGCCGAGTACGTACCATGTAGCCTTATAAAGCACGACATCGTCAACAAAATGCAAAGGAGTGGGCTGCAATGATATGGCAAATACAAAAAATCTGACCTACATCGAAAATTTTCCACCCAGAGGTCCTCAGCTGAAGGTCAGTAGCAGAAGGCTAGAGGAAATTCTGGACAGAGGGAAGTGAATGAGAAAATTAGGGAAGGGTCACTGCGTCACACTCTGGGACTACAGTTAAGAGAAAAAGAGATAATAAATAAATGTAAAATAATCTTCATATGTTTGACATATGCTGACGTTGCTATGACGATGCGTCATTGTATATACATGTGAACAAGGCTTTTAGTAAATATAATTAATTAAACCGGTACGGTCTTGATCAGTAAATAATGTATTGGCTATTTAGCGTGTGAAAACGACGTAACGACGCTTCGTTCTTCTTTTAAGAAAAACCGTATGTCAAAAACCGCTGTTTTTGACATACGCTTTTGCTTAAAGTTATATACACTTAATAAATCATTGATGTACTTGTATTTTTTTATTTGTTTCCTCGTGAAATTTACGTGAAAAAATATAGGACGTAAATATTTTTATCTTGCAAAAATAATATATTCCTGGAAACATTTGGTCCTTCACATAAAATAAAATTATATCGGCGTCAGGGAGGAGCGAATGGATTTTCATTTCACTATAACGTTTTTCCGAAAATAATAAAAGATTATCCACCGTTAAGTTTCTCTTCACCGTAATAAACTGTTTAGTTTGAAAACACACTCATAAAATAAAGATCTGGACCCTCGATAAAAATACCTTACGCTAAATATGGTCATATTACATGCTTAGTCATTTGGCTTATATTAAATTCTTGATACTCTGTCTACTACATGTGTGCAACGTCAGAAAAAGGATTAAGGAAAATGGGTTGATGAAAAAATTTAGTAAGAAATTATGGATAAAGGATTTTTTGAATGTATTTAGACGCTACCACGATATATCAGGCCATTTTCGACTAATTTTTTATTTTGTAACTTTAAATTAACACAAAGTGAAGAAATCAATTCTAAATTGTAAAAGTATTAAGTTGAAAAAATCCTGTTACAGAATATGTTTTATAATTCTACCCTATACATTATTTTAAAAGATTTTTTTTAGCTTTTATCCCGCATAGCAGTATAGAAAGAAAGTACCTAGTTTCAAAACACTTCGTACGCCATTTTTACCTACCAGAGCGAGGAAACGAAAATAATTAAAGTAATATTATATCTCCGAATTGGAATTGTACCCATAACCGATCGCCTTTACCTCCACGACCAGCATTTTTAAAATTCCTAAGAAGACTAAAACTTATGTCATTTAAGAAAGCAATATAACCAATATCGCCATCGCCATCCGTCGGAAGACGTCCACTGCTGCATGCCTCCTGCATCCAACGAAACCAATATAAATAGATATAAATGTTATAGTACAAAAATTATTGATAATTTAACTATTTTTTGCTTGAGTACCTTTTACTCGAAAGAGATAGCAGTCATGGTGTATTAGGACAGCAATTAACTGTGAATATGGTGATTGGACCTCGATTCTCACTAAGTGGTTTTATTGCAGCTGTGTGAGCTATGTTTCATCTTTTTACCAATCTTTTAATATATTTTGAAACTTCTTGCCTGCGAAATATAAAAAAAACACGATATAAAAATATATATGTGGGTCCTTATATAATAATAATTAAGAATAGAAAATCATCACCCAAAATAGAATAACATTATATTAATATGCTTGTAAAAAGTAAATACAACACATACATTTTATATGAAAATAATAAATGAAAAAAGTTTGGAATTAAACCGACGAAAATTCGCTGAAGTTTTATCATTTAGTTCATGTTTTCCTTAATATGAGCCGTATCAAACAACATTTATATATACTTAAATGAGAGGCAAAGTACATAAAATTAGTGCTGGAAGGCACCAGATTGCTGTTTTACTTTCTTGTTCAAACTCGATATGAGCTTGCCAGTTAGTAAGTAAATGACAACCTACCTAGAGTTGTCTCTACGTAGATAATATTTAGTTTTTTTTCCTTTCATATTTTAAAAGCAATATTAATTAGGTTATTATTGAACCCGTAAAAATACAAAATACTTGAAAACTGTACTTTGTTTAATTTATTAAGAAGTTACAGCATCTTATCGCTATTTCCCTGTGAGGTGACGGGGTAGAATACAATTCCCTTCCGCTGCTGGGTCCCGTAAGAGGTGGATATGCCAGTAATTCAGTGATAAGATGTTAATCCTCTGACTAGCCCACGACCACTATCATGAAAAATATCGAACCTCCAAATATCTGATGATGTGTTCCGGTTGGATATCATGTAAGCTTTCCTTATTCCTACCTATCTTTTACCTCTTCTCCTTTCACTTCCATCCCAAGGCCGGCAATGCATCTACAACTTTAATGTCGTAGATGACCATGGGCGAAGACAACCACTTACTACCAGGTGGCCTCTCTCCTCGTTAGTCTCCTTTTTCTATAAAAAAATCCCACATGACAAGGGAGGTAAAGAAAATCATGTCAAGATACCACGATCTCTTATTTCAGCCAGTTTTAAAATTTTGGTTATAGTGAAGAGCTGAACAACACCACGCTTTATCGCACCAGAGATGAGGATAATATTTTAAATATATATTTTATTTATAGCTTACTTTTTATCACGCATAGCTGGAGACAACCTAGAGTACACTCTGTTGACTGTTTTACTCCCGAAATCGAGATATTGCGTGTTGAGTGGCGCCCTCTACGCCACGCTTAATCTTACCAGAGCGAATAATTAAAATACAAGTATTTAAAAAAAAAGTATTTAAAAAAAAAGTATTTAATAAATAGTAGTTAAAATCGAATCCACAACCATTATGCTTACATTCATAACTTATCCTTTTCCGCCACGATTAGTTCTAACTGTAACTTCAGATAGTTTATTTGTACCTCCCATATTTTTTTTAATTCACAATTATTTCAAAACTTATCTTTTATTATGTAATATTGTTGTAATAGATTCTTAAGGTCTTACAAGACCATTGTGATTTCGATTCCACTTGGGGAATTGAAACTCTCAGCTTGTAATGTGTCTTTGAGTAAACAAGAAATAACGAAGAGCTTGTTCACTAGGTTTTCTATGCATGCTACACGAGAAAGAATGCAAAGCTTATCAAAATTATATATGTTATTGAAATTATTAATTTAATTCCATACTCTCATTATTCAATATAAATTTGCTCTTTTCAAAATGAATTTTCTATGGCACTATTCATATTTTCACTTCATTACCCAATTTAAGCCTAACAATATAAAGGAAAAAAACCGGTTAAAATTAAGTCCGGCTCTTAAAAATCTTATGCTTACTAAATAAAGTTTTAAAAATTTTTAACAAGCAACCTCAGCACGAAGCTGTATAACATCTTAAGCGGCTGAATTGTTTGTAATTTTGAGCACGTCTCGAGCCCCTTGCTTGCAGCGAGTTCGTTCATTAGCTGTCGCGAATAAGTCGCCAACTCGTTAAGTTAATTATATCGCGAGTCGGAAATTAGCACTCGGCTGAAACACGACGTTCCTTACTTATCGGAGATACCTTTGTAGGCTCGCTTTTACCTTTATAATTTCTTGGGAGTGTATTGTATATGTACATGTTTTGTAATTTAAGCTCTTCGTAAGATTATTATGTATTCTAAAATTTTAAAGTATATTGTAATTTTAGCACCTACAATTCCAGAAATTAGTCGAATTCTGCATAAAATACTAAAACTTGATTTAAAGATATTATTATATCAGTTTTTTTTTTGAGTTTTAGTATTTTCTTTTGCTATCCAGTTAGACAACGCCAGTCAATACACATTTATTGCCACCACTGAATACAAACTTTAACATAATAATACAGAAGTGAAAAGTGGAGAGGGAGTATCAATATGTACCCTATTTACATAAAAATAATATTTTCTACTTACAAGTCTATTAATTTAAAAAATCGTAATAAGTAATTATTTTTAAAGATACTTCCAAATTTGTAATTAATAAATATTAATTACTAAAACAAAACGCAAAGTCTGACTTTTACTATTATATAATTCTAAAGTATAAATAACCTACGTTATATCTAAATTTAATTTACTTTATACTAGCAATTCGCTCACAGTGTCGCCTCGTGAACTACACGGCTATAATTATTTCGTTTTTACACCCGTCTGAATACTCCCTTAGATCATTTATAACTTGGAACTTCTCAAATGGACTTCATTTTATACCAACAAACGTATTTGTAAATATGTTCGTAGAAATAATAATGATATACAGATTTTTATATAGACATTTTTTTATTTTTAAGATTAGATTTTATTATTACATTGTTCCGTAATTTAATATTATACTTTTCCATAGTCATTTAATAGACAAATAATTTCAATAGAGATGTTGCTCCAGACCAAGCCTGGATAATAGGTAGTATAGGTCTCATCGGGGAGTACAGAGTACCGGTCATTATTATAAGGCAAATATCTGCTAGTCACATACTTATCTCAAAAACTATTGCCATTGATGCCAAAAATAATTCCTATCTATTTATAAGTAAAAATAATAAACAAAAAATGCAACCAATCGATAAATTATTACACAAAATCATCGAATATCACTGCCAACAAACCCGACCCTTACATTATTATACTCATAGAAGTTGTGATGAAGCGATACGGATATAAACGAAATAAGGCTATATTACTTCGTCAACGGTTTGTTTACTTAGTGTTATCTGCAAGGAGCAGGCAAGACGTTTAACATAAGTAGGTGTCAAAACAAGTGTTTTTATGCTTGATATCAATTGAAATGTATATTTTATGTGAACGTTTCATGTTTACAATTATTTTAAATGAAACTATTTTAAACGGATTAATTAATTAATTAATTAATTTATTTCATCGTGTATATTCTCGTATTTGAAAATATATTTTTGTGTATCTATATACATTGCGTATATATATATATATATATATATATATATATATTCTATATATTTTAAATATTCTATATATTTAAGTAAATAAGGATTTCACTGATATTACTATCAATATTGCCGTAACGAAAATCAAGATAATTGTAAGGAAAAATTTATATAGAAAATCACTAGCCGTGAAAATCCGGTCTTGTGAAGAATCGAGTGCCCTCCACCTCAACTAAGAGGGCGCTCTAATGGCGGGCTTGCGCTAAGGCGCACTTCAAATTTTTATCTAAATCTATATACGGTACTTTAAATCTACCTTAAAGTATTATTCTTGGCTAGATATTTTATCTAGAAGTTGTACACTTCAATTTCTACTACCAACTTATTACATAGTGTTAACGAACTTCACGAACAATTGTAAACATCATTGCTTGTGGGTTCGTTTTCTACTTGGCGTTGATAAGGCAAATCGTGACGTTGAATTAACCATTCTAACATAATATCTTGATTTCATACAGTCAACCGAGTGTTTTGACACTAGGCTTTCCGTAACTTCTATTTTAAGCGGGATAAAAAGAAACCTCTTTATATATTAATTTATTAAAATAATTTACCTTACAGTTAACAGCTATTGATTTCCTTCTGACACTACAAAGAAGGAATATAAAGTAAGGATTTTTTAAATTAATATATTACTTACCATTGAAGTTATTGTATTATTATATATATTATGTATATTGCGGTTAACCATAATATGACAGTTTGTATCTTAATATATAAATTAATATAGGGTGACCGATACTAGGTAATTCCAATATGCTATTATTACTATAGCACTATGGAATACATGAAATTGATAGAATTCAATTAAACCGTCATATTGAAATGTCTTTGCGTAATGGCATATTTGTGGTTAGCTATAAGATCTTCATTTATATACTTCGCATTGCCTTTACTTTAGTAAATCTTAATAATAGAGTATTAAATACGATTATTCAATTAACAATTGAAATTTCCTACATAAATAATTTTAAATGTAAACATTTCAGACAATTCCAATGAAAACATTTATTTGTTCGTAAAATTTTAAGTATTTCTTTCTAGTCTTTTAGTGTTTAGTTCCAACGTCGGCTTACCGGTATAAAAATTCTACTCTTCACCACAGATACTTAGTGTTGAATATTTTAGTTCAGTGTATTTTACTTTTACAAAGGCAAGAATAAGAAGACAAGTACTAATCCAAATTATTCCAAATATCGACATGGAAGGTTGTCAATTTTATGCTCGTAACTCTCACTAAAATTTGTTTAACTGGTCAACATTTAATATATACTTTAAAAATACTAAACTTTAAAATAGTTATAAATGTATTTGAATATGTGTGTGCGTGCCTGCGTTTGTACATGTGTGTGCTTATGTTTGTTTATACAAATTTATTTTAATAAAAATATATAACTAAAACGGCGCTCTTTGGCGTTCGCTTGTGTAAAAGTTACAAATAAATTTCAAATATTTTTTTTAATTTCTAGATTTCTTGTAATCCTTGTTATAGTGCAATAGTCAGACAAACTAAACTAAGCTTAAGATCACGAAGAAAACAAAATGTTATGTTCCGTGACATAATCCATAAAACTTAAATAAGTAGAAAAAACAAAACTATATATGATTTACGTCCTAATATTAGTGTGTTAGTAAATATCTTTATAAAATTGTTGTATTAATTTTTAAAATATCAACAACAACAAAATGAGAAATGTTTTATCTTTAATGGATACGTCAAAAGTAGCAAAGATTACAATGAAATAATGATAAAACTCACATATATTTATATTTAAGACATACATAATTTATAACGTACCTTAATGAAACATAACAAGCAAAAGAGATTATTTCTATGTTTATTTATACTCTGTGAGTATCAATTACTAATTAATTCGCAAATGTATGAGTGTTATCTGTAGAAAATAATATAAAATATTAATAGAAGATACAAGTAAATCAAAACATTGGAAGACTTTTCTTAGCTAATTAAATTAATATAACTTTTTATAATAACACATTTGTAAATTAAAGATCGTTTACGTTTATGTTTTAGTAGCATTTAGATAGTGTCTTATATAATAAGGATACGGATCCATTTTTCGTCAATAATTTTTGGTTACAACTTTGTAATGTCTAATGAAACTTCTTTTTATTCTATCCTTGTTTGTTGATCATATTCTTAAATCAAAACTGGTTTGATTTTACTTTTTTACAAAAATATATTTTAACATATTTTAAATTAAACTATTTAAAATGGATTAATCGCTGATATTTTAATATTCAAAAATACATTTTTTGAAAACCCAATAGAAGTATACCTGTCTATCTGTGTCCACGTACTACTGTAATTATCAATGAAAACATTCCAATGAAAATATCAATTAACTTAATAATTATATATAAAAGTTGAACAATATTTCCGTAAATATCTATATTTACGATATTCGAACGGGGTGTTCGAATATTATCGTTCTTCAAATATTAGTTAAAAACATAAAATATAAGTAAGTTAGTTATACCTTTAGATACAACGATATACATTAATCAATTCACAATACATAGTCTAACAATAACTTCGATACTGTGAAGTGTTGCATGAACAATAAGTCAATCACGCAGTAAATTTTATCCATTATCTACCGCACAATATATCGTACACAAAGACATCTCAGAATTAATTTACACACGTTGCTACCGTCTTTGAGATAGACGTTAGTTCACTGGGGACCTGGACACGAATATATTTGTTACCAAGCTGATATATGATGTGTGTATAGGTACGTTTATGATTAAATAAACTAGCTTTCGCTTGTATATTTTGATGTTAGAGTCTAGAGTGAAATGAAAAATAAACTGTTTTTCTTAAGAATGATTATTTTCTATACTTAAAAGATACTTAAAAGATAACTTAAATGATTATTTCTTAAAATAATCATTTAAGTAATCTTTTAAGTATATTTATGTATTATAACAACTATTGGTCTCTAAAATAAAGAAAATGTCAATTTTAACCAATTATAGCACATATATATGAACTATTTATTTTTTATTTATTAATTAAGAATGCATTTGCTAACTTATCTAAAATAGAGCGGAGGAAAAATTAAAGTCGCTTGATAACCACATTTGCTCATTTCATGGAGCTCAGCGTAGAAACATTTATATAGAAAATCATAAGCACTGTAATGAACATGTCATTTAATAATTAAAACCGGAGCACTAAATTAACTGAACAACATTACTTTATGAAGACGAACTTGCAAAGACGTCGCACAGAAGAGATGAAATTAGAAAAATTATAATTCTCATAATAATAAATGAAATGTAATAAAAGTGCACTTGCCTGCTTTGTAAAAAAATCGTTGCGTAATAGCGAGTAGGCGCAATTTCCCGACATATTAAACCTCAGGCGAATTAAAACGTGAAACGGGGGCGAGTCGCGCCACGCAAAGTGAATAAGATGAACGAGCAGCCCGTTGCGTTTTGTTGCGGAAATTAAGAGAGGCATAATTTTCTTTTAAAACATTTTAAAATATCATCATTCTAATGTTATTAACATTTTAATATAATATTGCTGTTTTATTAATAATACAACCAATAAGTATGGATTGAAACAATGATTTGGTATCTTTATCTTTTGGGTTCGGCATAGGTAAGAACGGTTTTTAGCGTAGTAATAGCTTAGAGCCTCAAGCAACATATTGGATAATTGTATGTTTTCTCTTATGTCGCGTACGTTTAAATATGTCGTTGCATAGTTTTAAAGTTACTTAAGATAGTTTTTTTTTTTCAAAAACATCTATTGAAAACTTACAGTTAAAGAAGAAAGAAAGAGAAAGTTGAAATTTTAAGCGTCCTTTAACTCCTGAAACATCAATATATAGGTTTTTGTTACTGTAATATCCTTTTAGAACATATGTTAACATTATTTAATATTACTAGTAAAATATAAAAGCGTTATTTAATTAAAAATAAAAGATAAGCACAATGATACTTGGCATTGAAATAATTTCGCTCATTTGTTAGAACCAAGACAAACGGATGAATCGCAAGTTTTCGTGAGCAACACGAACATAATGTCACGACGAGACTATTAATCATATAAACGTATAAATTTTTTTTTTCTTTTCTGTTATTTATTTCTAGATTCCAATGACATTCAAAAGAAAACTTAAGTTCTTGAGAATTAAATCTTGCGGATTTTTTATCGAATTCTTCTAAACAACAGATAATATATTCTTAAATGCTAATGCGTCTATACTAAGTATATTTATTAAGTGATAAAATTTTCTTGTAAATACTCCTCGTGAGTATCTTGATTTTATTGACACATTTTGAGACAGTATTTTACGCAAGACTAACTTCATTCGAAACAAAAAGTAAACCCATGACTATGTTTAATATGAAAATTAATTCTGCTTGGAAATTGATTACCATGATTTAGTTGAGGTTAGTTTCATAATTAATGTAAATATATTACATAATAGAAACTTTTATAGAAACTTTGAAAAAACATCCTCGTGCCTATCCAACTCGGTTAAAAACTGTACTATAATCATTCTCTCATAAATATCTAGTGACGATATTGTATGTTGAGTTCTGACTGACTCCAGACTAAGTAAAGGAATCGCTTCAAGTATTAAAGATCTTTGATTTTTGCTATTTTTCTTACATTCTCAATGAAACTATTTTTGGGCCGGTCGTAGTGCAGTGTGACAGCGTCTGACTGTAAACGCGATTGGTTGTGGGTTCGATCCCCACTCGGGGGAGTGATAATATTTAAATTATTTTCACTTCCTCGCTTTGATAAAAGACAAAGTGCGGCGTTGGGTTCCACAACTCAACACGCAATGTCTCGAATTCGGTGGAAGCGAAGTACGGAGTGTCTTGACACCAGGTACTTTCTGTCTACCCTGATATGTGGGATAAAAAATATTCTTTATTTGTTTTGTACTTTTATTGTTTAATATTAGTTGATCCCAGATGGTAGAAAGTTTCCAACCATCTTTTCTATTGAAATAAGGATGATTTAGAATTTCAATAGCTTCGCGGATGATTCTAGAAATATATTGCAATGTCGCAGCATTTTCCATCCAGCTGATTTTTTGGAAACTTGGCCTGAATCTAGCCTGATCCAGCAAAATATGTAATAAAAATAAACATATGATTTCAATGTCATTTTGCTTATTTAATATTAAAGCTTTTTGCTAACTACTACTTTTTACGTTTTGTGTATTTTTACAGTGTCAAGTGTGGCAAGCACTCGTGCTACTCCACTGGCGCCAGTCCAGTAGTTCATTGGCACCCGTATTACATTATTATAGTAGGTGTATTATAGTAGGTATAGTATAGTAAGTATATTATAGTAGGTATAGTATAGTAGATATATTATAGTAGGTAATGGGCGCAGATACTTGCGTATGTCCACTGGCCGTAGACCCTAGTGGTCTAGCGCCAGTAGACTTACGCAACTATTTGTTCTTATGCAGGTATTTACACTTACACCGGTGCCTATGCAGTAGCGGTAGTACTCGTGTTAATACTTGCGCCAGGCTCTGCTACATAAGATGTTGCGTTACCCAAATAAAACTTCTATATTTTCGAACGCAATGGACAATATATATGACCCTAGTCCAGTAAACTAATGCCAAATTACCCAAAATGTGATGTGTCCAAAATTTCTAACTTTACTCCTGTTATGCTAATTTCGCTTGCTACTACTAGATCAAGACTCAGCATATCGCTGATGTTTGAAATAGTAGCATCGTCACATTCATACACCCCTTATTGTAATCCGACCATCGTTGCAAAACGTGTATTCTTTCTTCTAATATTATCTATCTATTTATTTCTAATAATATTTCGTCTCTTTTATTCTCTAACTTTCCACTTTTCACTTTTATTTATTGCTTAAATTAGATGCTTTTGCAACTTACATATATTCTGTCTTCTTAATTTTATCAATACGCTGATCCATTAGCAACAGATCAGCTACGCTTCTCCCTTTCATTCGCTCCCACGTATATATGTGAATTTGTTTGTGGTCAAATACCGTATTTGCTACAAGCAGTCCTTACTTAATTCCAATATGAGCTTACTACTAGCTTTACTTACTCTGTTATCGACATTCTTGCCTTGACTCCGTTACTACGATTGCTTAAATATATCTGGTTAATAACTTAGAAATATTTTCAGGGTCTGGAAATCAATATTAAAACATTTAAATTGTCGACTGAATTTAATTTTCCAGCTGATATCGCGCCTCTCGAGTTCGATCTGAAGCTAAGTCGTTGGATTAAAAAATAAAAATCATATCGTGATACGATTCTTGCTCGTTTTATGTTCTACGGCAAGAGTTATGAAGTATTTATAAAGCAAGTTATATCATAGTCCGCTATTGCAATACTTTTAGCAAAATCGTGTATTGAGTAAGAATAGTCGATATAAACGTTCGTGATTGGTTCAGTTTTATCCCTATAGATTCTGTTGTTCAAAATATTGAGATATAATTATTTGAAGTTAGAAATGTGTTAAAAAAAGAATATATGAAATCTTCTGTTAGTCAATGAATGACTGGCTGATTATTATGTTTTGGAACCGTTTAGTTACATTATTATAAACGGCCAGTTTTAATGCATTTTACGTTTCTTTGAAGGAAACTCTTAGGGATAAAAATAGAAATAAAGTTAAGATCCATACATTTATAAATATATAATTATCTGTTCTTAGATTCTAAATATTTTGAAAAGAAGCATCTGCTTTAATTTACGAATATGCCATTCGAAATGTTTATATTATTAAGATTATATAAAAAAAATATTAGATATATAAAAAATTATAAAAATATTATTACTAAGTTTCGAACACGTAATGATCTGGGTTTAGCGTTCATACATCTAACAAACATGTCACAAATGACCTATAATGTTCAAATACCAATTGTAAATTTTAGTGTAAAGAAATTGAAATAAAACTCTATAAGACAATACAATAATAGAAGAAAATATCGTTATAAAAATTGAAAAACATAAACCAACTTAAATTTATGGGAGACACAGTCACAACGTCTTAAATAAAAGAAAAACGTAAATCTTTGCATTTCACAAATAGGGTTGCTGCTGCAAGCGTGAAGTCAGAATAAGAATTATTTTAAATTAAAACAAGTGGCAAAAGATTATAATACTAATATAATCACATTTTTGAAAAATGCGGCTAATGAAGAAATACAGTTTTTTTATTCTAACTTGATATATTTGCGGATCCGGTACGGTTTGCTGGATGCAGCATTACAAACACATGAGAGAAGTGAAACTGAAGTGAAGCAAAAGCAAGATAATTGAAGAGAAATCTGTTATTTTACTTTATTATATGTAAATATTTACTATTTTATGGACGAAAAGTAAGGTAACAAAAAATTAATAACAAAATCACAAGCACTCAAGTTACAAAAAATAATCTCTTACGTTTACTATTTGTTTAAATGAATTTTAACATTCATTTACTATATCATTTGTCATCAATCTTGTCTTTATAAGTCACTCCCCAATCTAAGCATGATGACACATCATGCAGTGGCGGTTCCAAGTGACAGAAATTGTGGCAATTTTTATCAAGATGGCGTCGGAAAGTGAGACTATTTTTTTCAGCTTTGCTTTTGCTTACTTCATTTTAAAAATATTCTGTTTGTTGTATTTGTGAAAATTACTGTTTTTTTTATTATCAGTGTATGTAAACATATATATGTTATTTTTGTTTAAATATCCTTTTTTAATTTTAATTTCTCAAAATAAGAAATTAAAATTAATAAAGGATATTCATTACTTAAAATGAAGCTTATGAGATTTCTAGAGAGCTTAGCTTATCTAATATATGTATTACATTACTATTCAATGTTAACCAGAACAATAGATGAAAACCATATTTTCCCAGCTTCCCTTACATAGCAATTTAAGTCAGAGGAAAGCTAGTGTTATTATTCTCTATTCTTCATTTTAATACAAAATTATAAACGTAAAACTTTTATTACCCTACTCATCTTATAAAAAATGAAATTGGAGTGTCTGTTTCTAATATTAAAATAACGACCTTGAACTAAATGCATATACATGGTACCTGTAACAGAATAACATTTTTTACAATATTTGTCTGTGTGACTGTCTATTTGTTTCGATTTATCTCTTGAACGGCTGAATTGATTTTGACGAGCTTTTCAATATGCAATGAGGAATAACTTAGGGTACTTTTATTATAGGTTCGGACCACAAATATTGAATTCCACGTAGATGAAGTCACGAGCAGAGCTAGTTACAACATAAAATGTAAAATGTCACTTGGTAATATCAGGGCTTTCAATCGCAACCGCATTCTGTAATTCCATCGCGGTTAGCCGCAGACGTTGTCCTCCCCTGTTAGAAATAACTGCTACTAGCCAGAGTTATGGAGGGTGGTATAGTAGACCATATTTATTAGATTGTTCATAGAAAAGCTTAAGTGATAAATAATCTTGAAAAAAAAACAAGTTATTACAAATTAAAATTTATTTTTTGAATTTAGCGTAAGATGTTTATAAAAATATTTTAAGAATACATTTGTACACTTTATGTTATTTAATTTGACTTCTATTTAATACTATTAGAGGGCACCGTGACGCAGTGGGACAGCGTCTGACTGTTAACACGATTCATTTGGCTTAATTACTCCACAGGGAAATGATTATATTTAAAATTTATTTCCATTTCTATGCTCGAGTAACACAAAGCGCGGCTTTGGGTTCACCACCCAATACGCTGTCTTGATTTCGGGCTGGAAGCGATCAACGAAGTGTTTAGATCTTGGTTATCTTTGTCTATCCTGCTATAAGGAATAAAGGGTGAAGTCACTTTTTTTCATTACAAACAAATTTAAACCATTTTCACTTAAAACTTATGTTAATTATATAGATGTGTAGCTAATGGAAGTATTCAACTTATGTCAGTATCGTTACAACCGCAATGTCGCAGTAAACATGAATCTAACTAGTACAACGGTAGTTGCGGTTTCGATAAACAAGTACGGCGGATATATGGCCTGTATATTTTTAATTTGCATGCGGTTTTCTAACAAATTGATTGTAAAGTTGTATAAATATATAAAACAAAAAGTGTACATGTAAACCGTCATTTCTTATTTCGTATTTTTGCTACTCTCTAGCTCTGTATTTGGCCATCAGTTTAATATCATATAATAAATATATAAAGTATATTCAAATGTTACGTTAAATACATTCATTACACTATCTAAGCAAGAATATATATATATGAATTTTAAATAATACTCAATAATACTATTCAAAGCAGACACCCAAACTTGCTAGAAATATATCTATAATGCAAACAAACAACAGTTTTCTTAATAAATAATCAAATGAAAAGCTAACAAGCGAACGAGCTACGTTTACACATGCACATGTGTTAATTGTCTTAGAAACTTAAATTTCTGGTTACAACTTACACGGAAACTCGAATTCAACGAAAGGCAATCATGTCATCTAATTAAAATTACTAAGTTCTGTTGGAATAAATTGCTGATTTTATAATTTAACCTGCAAGCAAGTAAAGTTAGCACTTGACAACCATATGGAAAATTATTTTTTACAATACGTATACATAAATTGACTGATTACATTGAGATTGGCAGCGATATTAGAACCCACATCTCTTGCAAACCGTCCTAGCCGTACGTTAATCGTTATCATATTTTTTTTCAATTTTTTTAAACTTAGATGTGGAATAGCACTTTAAAATGAATAAATTAAATGATTTTAAAATAGTAAATGTGTGTTTTGTTTTTAAATAGTGTTAAATTATAAAAAACTAAATTTAATATAGTCACACAATTGATTTATAAAAGTATACAAAGGTTTTTACATATATCAAAAATAGCTTCTCATTTTTTAGTATTTATTAGTAATTACCACAGTCAAGTGCACCTGTGTTTGTATCCATACTATATTAAAGTAATATAGAAGATTATAACTTTTTCCTCTTCTGTACCGTACAGTCTTCTTCGTATGTTCTATATACAACATGACATTGGGCAAGTGATTTATGCTCTAATGGCACGTTCGAAGCGCTATAATCTAAAAACTGAATAAAAGTAAACAATTACATACAATATATATTGGTATATATAACGTAATACTAAATATTTATTACATATTAATAATTTTGGTGCTGTTAGTTATTTCATACATTTTTTGGATTTTTTATAATAAACTTAAATCAGATAGCAAACAAGAATATCATGAATTATGTTTTTGAATCTTATAAATGAATAAAATTTCAACAAAAGCAATCTATCAAAGCGCAAATTTGTTTTTTTCGATACAAAAAATTGGAACATCAACACTGTAATTAAGGATGTTACCCGAGCCCGAGCTCGCCAGCCTTTAATATAAACGTTAAAACAAATTAATTTCGTTAATCTCCTCTACTTTCCTTGACACAAAAAATAACTTGCAAATTGGGTGGAATTGTTAATCTTGTTAATTATAATATGAAAGAGAAGTTAAGAAATTACGACATCAACGTGACAGTAGGAAACAAACGGACTGTATTTAAAATTGCTATTGGGTTTAAATCTGTGTAAAACATAAAAAAAACTCGTACTCGCTTCTTACATTCACAGATTTTGGGCTTAAACAGAAAAATGTTTTTTTACCAACCTTTTAAAAATCATTTTTACTTATAATGTTATTGTTGGAAACGGTTTTAAGTTTTCTAATCACAAAATAAATTAAATTTATAAAAAAAACCACTATACTATAAAAAGTAATGACCATATTAGTATTTTTAGCAATATATTTTATCAATTTAAAGTATTACTTATAGTAGAAATATATGCTATTAACATAAAATGCCTACAATTATATTTTATTCATGACGCCAAGAAAGGACTAAATTCTGAGGCAAATGGCGAAACTGTGACATCTCCGCATTTACTGCACCTAAACTTACTATAGGATGCTGTATTTGCTCTAAGCCATTAGGGAATGTCCTGTTCGAGTCGTCACCTGATTTGCCTTTTGATCTGTTTCCCAATCACCAATTATTGAAGATGTTGAATGTTGCTTTAATATTTAGATATCGCTTCTTTCAATAAATTAGTGACAGTTAAAATAATAACATAATGTATATACATATTACGCATTCAAGGATAAGCCCGGAAGACCCCTATTAATAAAGTTGGACATCTTATTATCCCAATAAACTAATATTAGAAGGATTATAAACCATTTTTATCTCTAGCTTCACGCTTTATTCCTGACTTGGTAGTCAGAAACAACGGAGTGCCAAACGCTGCCATCCCTGCTTACCCTCATCATACACGCTCTTCGGGGTTCTTTATGTTTTTAACGTGACCCTCCTCTAGTATCTTCTATATTCTGTTTTCAAAGGTTAGGTGATGTCTCCTCAACCTCTCGTACCACCTTTGCTTCATAGATCTTTTTTACCATTAATTCATCACTCATCCTCTTAACCTGCCCACCTGAGCACGTTCTTCTTCATTCTTACTATGACATTCACGTTTAAGAATACCATTCCGCGTATCTCCTCGTTACATATACATACGGCCAGCTAAGCTGACTCCGCATATCCGACGATGAAGTCAGTATCAGTACTACATTGAGAAAGGCAAGACGTGCACGTAGGCTAACATTTTGCCGTCGCAACAATATAGCCAGAACACTGTTAATCCTGTTATCGACAGCAATGCGCCTTTCCACATTTATTTCGTATCTTCCACATCTACTAAACTTACTTTCCAGGTACATAATTATTGTTATATAAAAAACGTATTTCTAAGATTATAATAGCAAGCTAGTTAAAAGGGTTGAATATATTTGTGGCAGTCTTTTAGACAAAAACTACTTAACAGATCAGGATTGAACTTTACTATTATATAAATCTCGTTGATAACATAGAATATAATTTAATCTAGTAACTCTCAAACTAAACTGCCAATTATTCTACCACTGGTATTTATCACACCGATATGTGAAGATATTTTTTTTATATCTTGGACAGCAATCAAATCCAACATTGGTGGTGCCAGTACCTAGAATGCACAACATTCTTAATATAAATTTATTTTATAAAGAAACATTTTTAAAAAACTTGTTATTCTGGACGGTCTTGTAAAGTCATCATTTTATAAAATATTAAGATATCATGTTATATTACAATGTGTTCGTATAAGTATAAATCGTAGATATATGTATGTGCAAATAAATTCATCACACCGATGAAAATGTACAAAATACAGGTGAAACTAACTAAAGGCGCCACTAGACTCTCAATTTTAACTCGCCGCGCTCACGAAATCTCGGGTGCCGTTAGCAAATTGAGCGAAGCGTGCGGTTAACTATATTTTAAAATTTGCGCGCGAAAAAAATGGACATAGTGACTGCACAATTTGATTGAAAAAAATCTTCACGTGCAAAATGTTCGCTCGATTTTATTTCCCTTTGCCTTCATAAGTATTTTCGATTATTGGTGATATGTATTAACTACATTGCATATTTATTTATTTTTAAAAACATCATCATAATGAAAATAATGTGTGTCCAAAATTTGAGCGTAATCGGTAAAGTAATTTTCATTCCAACCCCGAAAGAAGAGTATGAAAAGTCTCACATAGAGCATTCCGCTCGCTCGCTACGCTCCACAAAAGAATGTAAAAGGTCTGAAAAATGGAAATACAAACTGTCCGTTAACAAGTAAAGGATCACTTAAATTTTTCAGATTATGTAAAGATAATATAAAGTATGAATAAGATAAAAAGTTTTTCGCGGTGGTTCCCCGAAATCCATTTCCAACTTAAACAGATCTTTTTATCCAAGTTTTTTTTTCTTCCTAAGAAGATAAGTTTCTGTAGTCATATTAAAGGGTCATCACAACCTCTCTTATTTTAATACTTTTTGTAATTACAACGTTATTATCTGAATTTATTAAGCCCAGTTATAATCATAAATTGTAAAGTTCCTTTTAACAGGCCAAATATAATATTTCAAAGTAAAGGTGGATTATAAAGAATTTTAAAACATGATTTTTCCTTCAATCTGTGTTTAAAATATAATAACAATAATAATGCTATTGCATACACAGAAATATACAGTATGTAATAAAATTTTAATACATTAATCAATGTGCTATGTACAGACCATTAATATCATTATAAAATAACAGAACAATAGTATAAACTAACAAAAAATAAAATACAAACGTTTTTTTATGTTAATAAAGTAAAGTATAATATATGTATCTTCAGATACAGAATTACTTCGTTTCTGTATTATTATTAAAAAAAGTAATAACGTGAGGATTTAGAAAAACAAGCTACAAACGAAACCGCCTATTATAAAGTCAAGTAAAATGTGCTCTGAAGCTCTAATTGACGACTTATAAACATTTAACAAAGACAAACAATGTAAACTAAAGAGGAAGGTATTTACTGTCGCTCTTTGTCTAAGGATAACTTGCAAGAATTTCCTTAAAAATTAACCCCAATGGTATTTGAACTCACGAGTATCCTTCTAAGCGAGACGTTACAACTGCCCCATGACAACATCGACGTAATTTATATAGCAACGTTACGTGAACTAAGTAATAAATATTTATAAATACAAAGGGGACAACATTGGAGATGAATTGGAATATATATATATATATATATATATATATATATATATATATATATATATGTATATATATATATATATATATATATATATATATATATATATATATGTATATATATATATATATATATATATATATATATATATATATATATGCCTTCTCGGCGCAATTAGAGTAAATGTGTGTTCCTCAAGACGGCCGCCCTAAAGTTTATATGATCTTATATTAATTGTATGAAAAGTATCTTTAATATAATTTAAGGTTACACATCTTTCGCAATTATTACATAAATTTTAACTACAGTGTTGGGTGAAAGTGATAAATATGATTTATGTATATCTATCGGGAATATCTGTGTTTAAAATATAAATATTTCCTAGAGTTTTTAGGCTAAAAATGTAGAAGCAAGTAAATAAACATGTGATTTTTTATATCTCTCTATGTGTTTTTTTCTCTCTCTTTCTATTTAGCATTTTTTTTACATTTTTTTTCTGTAATTTATTATATAATCAATTAGAAAAATTAGAAACGCTGGACTAAGGTTTTATAAAAATTTACAGAGAAATATCTTCAAAGATATAATAAATTTTATAGCAAACGAGCATGATTTTCATGCAAATAATTTCACACGTTACAGCACTGTTGTTCTCTAGGCATGAAGTATGTGCCTACAAGGAGTTAGAATCTTGACCTCCCCTTGAGAATTGACGCTTGAACGCAGTGTGCACGTGAAGGAACTTGGAAAATTGATTCCCAAGCGCCGCTCTGTTCATCGACGTAAGTATTGTGTGGAAGATTAAATCTTGAATTTATTTTATTTTCAATTTAGATGCTCTATTATTGTAGATTGATTTTTTTATTGAAATAAATAGATAGATTTTTTTATTATTATATAAAATTATGTTTTATAAAAGGGCTAAAAGTAATACATTTTTGGTAAATAATTAAATTATTTTTTAAATAAAACGTATACAACATAAAAATGACGTCTGTCGGGTGTGAACTATTATTTAAAATTATTATTTTTATATACTGATACTAACATAGTCATTAAATATTATATGTTTGAGTAATACAGAACTAAATTTTAAAAAAGAATTTACTAAATATATTCAACTCAAAGAAAACATAAAACTTTCATAGTCTATAATTGCAAGAACTTGCTAACGCCAAGATTATCTACGTTAATGAGCTGAAACAATTGTTAACTGCTCTATGAATCCGATTTGAGCATATTAAGTAAAATTATTATAATATGAACTAGGAGGCGGGCACGTCGCCAACTCCATGGACTGCTATATTATTACCGCTCTAACATTTTCGTTTCCGCGACAATTCTACCCAGCTGGCTCTCATATCTCATCTTATTTGTTATATTGACTTTTATAAACGATGTGTTATGTTCTAAATCATATTTTCAAACAAATTATTTTAAATTTCTTATATATACTTAACAAATATATTTTAAATTTTTCATAGAAAAAAAGTCATATAAAATGTGTATTCAAAATTGCATACTATATAAAAGAAAGAAACAATAAAAGCCAACACTTTTTACAAACGTGCAACATCTGGAAAGCGAATCGACTGTGGCCAAAAAATTAACCGAGAACCAGGCATGAGTGAAACAGTTTTAGACCCAACAAAAAGTACATTTTGGCAGCCATATGGAAATTTTAGATACTTTAGTAAAAAAGTAATATTATGTAGCTATAAAATATAATTTTACATATGAATTTTTGTTTTATTTTCACGCATTTATCCCGCATAGCAAAGTAAAAAAAGTACCTATTGTCAAAACACTCCATACTTCGCTTTTCACCGAATTAGAGTCATTGCGTGAGTGGTGGAATTCAACACCGTCCTTTGTCTTACCAGCGCGAAGAAGTGGAAATAATATAAACATGACTCCCCCGAGTGGGAATCTAACTCACAACCGATCGCGTTTACAATCAGACGTTATCGGTACTGAGATTGTTTGATATTTGATAAGAAATTTTAAGGATTTTGTTGGATGTCATTCTAAAGAAAAACATACTGATAATATTTTTATGTACATATGTTATTTATTTTATTAGTTTTCTACTTTTAAAGTGTTATTCCAAACTTAGGATTAAAAAACAATTTTGAAAAAAAACATAAAAATTTGAACGCAGCGGAATTCGAACCTGGACGGCCTTTTGGACGGTTTCCAAGAGGCGCGGGTTCGAATGCCGCTGCGTCCAAATTTTCATACGTAATTTTCAAATAATTTCTTATCTTTTAAGTTTCACGCTTTGTCCCTAATGGAGTAGACAGGGAGCCAAACGCTACAGTCCCTCTATACTTCTTTCCTCACCTCATCCAGTTATTAATCTCTTCTTCATGTCCTTCAGAGGATCCTTATGCGACATAAACAGCATACGTTACTTAATAAGATCTTTGGTTTTCGTGATTTTTACACATTTTAAATGAAAATATTTTAAATGGATTAATCGTGACAATATTTTTGTGTTCGAAAATACATTTTTGGCATTTCAAACACTTGACAGAAATCTATGGTCACAGGTAGACTATACTATCAGTATACGCCATTAATCCGTTTAAAATAGTTTCATTTAAAATATGTTACTTATAAAAAATGTAAATAGAATTGAATAGGATATCTCTCTTAATATATGTTATTATTACGGTCTCTGTATGTATTATTAAAAAAATTGTAACTCGATATTTCTTTTCTTATATAATATAATTACGTCATTTGACGTTCAATCAAAGAATTTAATTTTGCATATTATTCATGTTAATTATCAATCTAGATCCAGACCACTAGAAAAATATTACTGCGATATATGAAATAATAAATATCTATCATTCAATTGAAAAAATATTTCATATTCTGAACAGTTACCATTTTATTACTGGCAGAAATATTTCATCGAACAATCAATATTGGATTGCTTCCGAAGAATCACTTGGAGAAATTTAATAAAAGTAACATTCGAATTGATATTAAAAATTCGGACCAATGAATAATATTCTTTATCCTTCGAACGGCAACTTGAAATATCTGTTAAATTACGAAATTGGCTAAGTGGATATTACATTGCAGCGTAAAGAATTTTGTAAATATTCTTTTAAAATTTTGCTCGCTTTTGTGAGAGCTATTTTTTCGTGTTATCTTTTTAAGGTTTAACTGATTTTGAAACAAAAAAACGTTATCCTTTCGTGTTTGTATTCACCTTATATATATTATTCATTATTTGTTTACTTTTAAATGTGCGAAATTACTTTTGTACTGAAAAAGTAAGTTTTTTAACAGGTTTGCGCGTGTTACACAACATGTATATATTCAAAATAAAATATGAAATAATTCTCAACTTGTAACGGAAACTTCCATTCGAGTCATCCTTTAGTCTATTAATTCGTTAAAATGTTAAAAGCTATAAGGAAAGGAAAATAAATTTTAAAATTTATTAAATCCGACATGATACAAATAACACTATCTCTTGGTGTATATATTAGATAAATTGTCTACTCCATTGTTTGAAAATCTTAATAAAGTTAGTTTTATAATTAAACTACTTACATCTGAGTTTGAAGATTGTATCATTGCGAATTTCTCGGAAACTTGTAAAATGCTATGCGGTACCTTTTAATTGTATAATTTGAGGAAAGTTTTATAAAAGGAAATTACAGAAGTTCGGAACAAGCTCCAAAAACTTGTGTTCATTAGTCGTTATGGTCATAACCATATTAGTAAACTTTTTAATTATAAAAATAAAATAAATAATTACTATAGTTTATTTATTTTATTGTATATATCTATATATATATTATCCGCAATTCATTGAATTTATTTTGAAAGTGTAACACCTTAGCATCAAAGCAACGACTTGTGACCCAAAATCTGGATTAAGGGGCCCTTTTAAAATAAACAATTGCCCTTATCAGCCCTCAATTTTATACAATAAAATCTTATAAGCCGTTTGTTATTTACAATATAATTTTTATATATTTCTGACATTGTTATAGGAGGAACACGTATATACTGATACTGTATGTAAATAGATGAGCAACATTGTTTAGCAAGTCTCTACAAGGAGTTACAAAGTCTTGACCTCGCCCGTCAAGAAGTGTTGCCTGAACGGAGTGTGCCGAAAGTTGTAAGGCAAATTGATTTCTACATACCAATAAGTTCTCACGTTACAAAACAAATGATCGATACCGTATTTTAAGAGATTGAGTTTTCTTTATTTAAATAAATATGACAGCTTTTTCATGCAACCGATTTTTTAATGGCAGACTTTTTTATATGTATTGTTATTTTACCACAATCGTTCTTTCCTTAGTACTTTGTAGTTACCTTTTTTTAAATGGAACTATTTTAAATGGATTTATCGCGTATATTTTAGCAATCATAAACTAATACTTTACACTAGTCCGTGGTCACAGGTAGAAATTTCAACATCTTTTTATAATTATTACTGTATTTTTGTAGTTACTTTTATAATTTCCAAACATCTAACAAGTCAAAATTTAAATAGAAATCACTCTTTATAATAATATCTTTGACATACCTTATTGAAAATTGTCTAAAGACTGAAATACAGATTATATCAAACGAAAACAAAAAAAAGTTGTAACAGGCTTATTTAATATCTTTCAACGTAAATATGTCGTTAGAAATAGTTACAAATACTCGTTATAAAATAATGAGCCACTGTTTTCCTCCCTATCGTTCCTAACCCTAATTGATGGGCATCGATATTATAAAACGTATCAACCGACTGAGCATACCCTCACAATTTGCATGTTTAATAGAACGGAAAAACCCAACCCTTTATTCCTTCATTTGTTATATTCAACTTGAAATTTGAATAAATCATTTGCTTTCTGACTATATATACAAAATACATACTACATAGTAAATTACATACAAGATACAAGTTCAAATCCAGAATAACGTTGAAATTAAGATCTCTAAATAACTTAAGTAGTTTATTATAACTTAAAAACAACATGTTCGATCTCTTGACGTACATATAATCCCAAATTATAATTAAAATAATTACTTACAAATTATGTTATATTATTTTTTAAATCATTTTCATTTCCTCGCTCTGCTAAGACTAAGCGCGGCGATGAGTTCCGCCACTCAACACGTAATGTCTCGAATATGGCGGAAAGTGAGTACGGTATGTCATGACACTAGACACTTCCTGTTTACCCTGCTATGAGGGATTAAAGCGGGAAGATAAAAAAAATTGAAGACGATAGAAAGAAATAAGAATTCAATTCTTTATTTGAAAAACAAATTCAAACCTATTATATCCAGTTTGATTGTAAATATAATAAATTACGTTTAACTATAACATATATAAATAGATTGCAACATAGCCTCTTTACAACTATGGAGCTCTGAGGTTAACCGCTATAGAATTAACCGATACAAAAGGGAAATTATATTATGTACACAGATTGAAAATAGCACCTTTTTTTAAATTATATTTGTTTTTTAATTTTTTTTCAACTTAACAAGTACCTAGTGTCAAGACACTGTATTCTGCTTTGTATATTGAGTAGTGGAACTCAACGCCACGCTTTCTTTTAATAAATAGTTATATTGAAAATTTTAAAATACTCGTATAACAATTTTGACCAAGAATCATGTCACACTATCCTACAATATGTGATGAAGCGTAAAACTGTTAATGATAAAGATAACCTAAATCTAAATATAACGTCACATAAAAAATATAAAGTAAAATAACAGTGCGGTAGATTAATCTATCAAGTGCGTCAAGATAATAATAAACAAATACAAAAGAATCATAAACAAACGGATTTAGGTCAAATTTATCTCTTATTGGTCGATAGAAATGTCAAAGGCTTCGGTATATATTCATTTCTACAACAAAGTGTATATTTTTTTTAATAAATTAAACAGAAATGGATATATTAAATATACAAAAATAACATGGAAGTAATGAACAAACCTAGTATTAATTATTTAAATATATCTTCAAGGAACTGGTTACTTTTACACGGAAACACTTACTTATTTCTTAAAAATCTCTAAAGTGCTAGGCTTTATAGTACTTTAGCAGCCACTTCTGGTCCTGGAAGTTTGTATCACCACACTTTTCACAAAACTTCGATAAAGGCCTTGCGGTAGCCTTTAATCGAATTTAAAGAGAACTTCTTTACAGATACTGTTCAAACTTTCAAGACAATACTTCAACATTTTCTTCGCCTACTAAACTAGAACGAACTTAAAAAAATTTTGTAGTGCTTGGTGTGCTTCTCTTCGATTCATAGTAGCACTCTAACTCGACTCAATAATGCATACCAGACCCAATATATGTACATTTAATAGAAATTCCATAAAGTAAAAGTTTAATTTAGATTCCAATATTCGTCATTAGTTATAGTCACTTCAAAATCAGCGTCAAGTGCAATTGATTTCTTATTGATTAGCATTTTGAACGAAAGATAAAGAGGAATTATTAATTAACTGTTTAATGCTTTTATTGCGTTATATTAGTTGTAGGTTCGATTCCCGCTCGGGGATATGATTATATTTTAAGTACAGTCATATCATAGCTCTGGTAAGACGAAGCGCGGTGTTGAATTCCGCCACTTTGCAATGTCTCATATTCGGTGTAAATCGGAATACGAAGTGTCTTAACAATAGGTACTTTCTGTCTACCCTACTAGGCAGAATAAAAGCGTTAACCTAAAAATAGTTCAGAATATTTATCTTCGCTTCTTTCTGATTTCCCCCAAGTATTCTATCCCACTAAGCTGACCGCTGATTACGTCTACGTTTATCTACGTTTCACTGTTAGGATTTAGCGTTTTCAACTGTTTTCAAATAAAGAAATGCATCATGATCGATATCCAAAACTAGATATGATCACTATAATATATACATAAAATGTACAAAATATATAGATAATATTTATATTTTTATATCCAACTTAAAAGCGGGAACATTACAATATTATTAAAACGCGACGCGACGCAACGTGTAAACACCCCAATATGCACCGTGCATATTACCAACACGCGACGCCACGCCATACTAGCAATTTTTGAACTCAGTAAGCTAATAGCTGTGTAAATGTATAGCAAAGAACTATGGATTTAACAAATAACGAATTAGCATGAATTCTTCAAAGTCTTCATGACTTTGAAGATTTCATGCAAATTTTGCAAAATACTTAAACGCCTCAAGAAGACGAAAAGATTATAAACGAATCTTAAACGGATTAATCGAGTATATTTTGGTATACATTTTGATAGCCCAACGTTTCAAACACTTTACAATACTCCGTGGTCACGATATAGAAATATTAATTATATCAATCTACCGCAATCTGTTTCTTAATTACCTCTCTTACTGCCGTGGATTCAAATAAAAATACAAATATACTTTATTAACAAAAGATTCTTCTAGAATGAGCTGACTGTGTCTATCTCTCTCTCTAATGTTAGTGAATCCCAGGCGGTAGAATGTTTCTAACTGAAGACCTGAATAATTATTAAATAATATTCTATTGTACTCGTATATATATATATATATATATATATATATATATATATATATATATATATATATATACGAGTACAATAGAAATAGCATAGAAACATACAGCACGCGACGATTAGCATGGCGTGTTTACCCCTACCGTGGGCGACATGCCGACATGGCGCTTCGGGTGGTGTGAGCGCACATGGCGTCGTGTCGGATGTTCATAGTATGTTTCTGGTCTATAGAAACCAATATATTTGATTCAATTTAACATGCTTCGCGATTCCTCGAGTCGCTTGGCATTTTAATAATATGTTTCTAATAAAATATATAGTAAAATTTGTAACCGACAAATATACATGAAATTAGTGTTTATAATATTTTCAAATATTATAAATATTAATTTCATTACTTTTTCAAAATAAATTTTATAAGGCGCGTGTAAAAGTTGCAACATAATATTTTTTTTTTATTATTTTATATTCCCATGAAATGTTTTATTTCTCTAAGTTTTTATTCGTAGCCTTTATATATTATTTACTTCAAAATCGCTTCGTTATTGTACTAGCAACAGTTACTTGTATAAATAATGGTAATCTAATAAAAAAAATAAAAAAACTTAAGAATTATCTACTATAAAAATATATTTAGTTGCATTAAAAACGCTTAACAGACACATCTCTGCAAAGGGGCCTGCCTTTGAATTGGCCGTGCGACTGGGACAAGGGGAACATACCGTTCACTTTTAATTTCTATTTGCAAAGTAAGTAATATAATACATTATTTATGATATGTGTGCTTTCTTCTTCTTCCTTATTTGCTGTTCAAATCCACTTATTTGCAATTTAATATTTCATACTTTCGAAATGATAAAATATTTTAACAAGAGAAAATCGTTTTTATATAAAATTACTACACACATTACATATTACACGAGCTGTACTCGACAGTTGGTTAAGTTAGGTTAGGTTAGATTCTAAAAGATTCAAAAATATTAGTAGCCTAAATTACTTCTCACTACATCAGCTGTGAAAGACCCGTCAAAATCAGTCCTGCCGATCTAGAGCCGAAATAAACAGACGTTATTTTCTTACAGATAACGTATATAAATACATACACATTTAGTAAAAGGCATCTTAGTATTACAAACAATAACCTAATTGTATTTATTTATAATAAATTATTGTAATGTTAATATAAATAATAAAACTTACTAATATACGTAATAATTGCAAACCACAATCAAGAAATGTTGATTTTGGATAAATAGACGTTATTATTTTATTTTCTGTTCATGACACAGTTGGACAGTATCTGAGTGTAAGCGCGATCGGTTGTGGGCTCAATTCTGATTCAGAAGAATAATTTATTTAAATTATTTTTATTTTCTAACTCTGGTAAGACCAATCAATGCCTTATGTTCAGCGGAAAACGAAATACATAATGTCTTGACACTAGTGTTTCATGTCAATATTATGCGGTATAAGAGTGTAGACGTAGCGTAGCGTTACTAAAATAAACTCAAATTTCCTGACTCTATTTATTCTTTGTTTACTTTAGTTTTAACAATTATACGGACTACGTCCTTATAAACATGAATGTGTACTTTAATTATTTAAATATACCAAAACTATAATATTAAATGAGAATAAAGTATCCTGACACAGGATTCTCTTTATCTATCCTACAATGCAGGATATAGCGAGACACTAAAAAGTATAATAATATTAAAACTAGTTTATAAATCATTAAACTATCTATAAAACTTAACAATTTTTCATATTAATAATTCTTCATACAATAGATCCCAACCGACTAGTAAGCATCATCAAAAGAGGCATATTATATTTAGAAGAACGATCCTGTATTAGATTTGAAGAATACCATCCAATAGCATTAGCTAAAAACTGCAATCATACATATATTTACTTTACGTACTCGGATGTTTTGGAAGATTGCTGCCTTAAGTTTTTCTCGACTTCTAGTCGACGACGGGTATGTAAAACTATTTCTTTTATTATTATTATTTTTACTCTTTTCTCCGCATAGCAGGATAGACAGAAAATATCTAGTGTCAAGGTACTCCGGACTTCGCTTTTCGCTGAATTCGAGACAGTGCATGTCAAATGGCGGAACTCACCGCCGCAGTTTGTCTTGTCAGTATGAGGAAGAGAAAATCATTTAAATATAAACACTGCCTCGAGTGGTAATCGAACCCACAACCGATAGCGCTTACTGTCAAACGTCCAATTGTGCCAGGACCTGCCTCAACTATTATTACTATCATTGATAATTAATAATAAGATTTACTTAAACTGATTTCGTCGAAAATTTACACAATTTTCCTATTTGCATAGCGTACCTTTTTTTATCTCGTACTTATTATTTTACAATTGTTCTATTTACCGCTTAAGATATTCTGTGACATAAAACAATGTATATAATAATAAACAAGGGAGCGTAACTATTACCACTAGAGGCCCCGTTGTCGTGTAAAATACAAGCGTGCTATTTTTGATATAAGTTGAAATTAAATATGTTTATATCTATTTTATTTATTAAAAATATTTTAAATATATTAATTATGAAAAAAATGGCTTTCTGCGCTTCTTCTTCACATAAATTTTCCAAATTTTATTCCCCGTCCACATATTTTTCATAAAAAGGTGGCAAAGGCTATATCTTCAGGTATCGTAAAATATCGATATAAATTAATATGAAATTACAATCAAGATTCATACAATGTAATACCTTTTTTATTATAAATGAAACCTATGCGTTTATAAAAACGATAAAATAAATAATGTACGACTATATTTTAAAGGTACTTTTCATTACTGTAGATTACATTGATAACACCTTTGTGCACTTTACCTGTGGAAGTTGCTCACGTTATTATGCATACGCTTGGTTTGACGCACAAACGACACGAGCCCTTTTCTCTTATGAAAACAACAAATTTTATGTCAAACGTGTTCTGCAATAATGTATGAAATAAAATCTAATTAATTTAATAAAATATTAGTTAATTGATTTCTTTATTATTTTCTTTTACTTTTTGTGAATAATTTATTGTAACTTTACTTTTACAGTATATCAACTAATCATATCATTTCTGTCTGTACACTTAGACTTAAAACTACGCAACAGATTTAATGAATTTTCACGTGGATGCGTGCGATTAAAGCCACGTTTTCCACAAGTATCGTATCTTTTATCAGTCATTTGCTATATTTAGTTTATATTGTACATTCTAATTAATATATTCTTCAATATATTTAATTATTACTTATGTTTTTAAGGATTACTTAAAAAGCTTCTAGATTAAAGTTTTTTCGTAAACTAAACTTCCCTTAACTTAATTTTAATTAGTGGCTCAGATTCTTTAGTTACTAACAATATTAATAAAATGCATTAGAGATATTAAAATATAAATCCTACGTAAGTGGTGTACAACACAACAAGCTACATAAAAAACATCATTTGATCTATAATCTCGGCTTTTGAAGTTATAAATACTAACCTTTTCGCTTTTGTTAAACTGAGCACGTAACAAAACAATGTAATAAAATCGTTTATTGAATGGGAAATATAAACTAAATTGCGATAGAAATTGAATTTCAAGACTGGTTTGTGTAGCAACAAACAATATTCTTTGGAATTTATTGATTCTTAGCTTTCTTTTAGTTATTCCTGGTATAAATAGAACAGAGGAGAAATAAAAATGGTACAGGTTGCTTTTCTTTTTATTTTATTCATTTTTCAATACAAATAATTAAAATATATTTATACAAAATGTTCTTCGTTTATAAAAAAAATTCACATAAAATTGTACTTATACCATTTTTACCAATATATCATTTTTTAAAATGTTTATCATTAATAGTAGTCTTTTAATAACCGGCCGGTTTTCGGCAAACCTTTATCACAAAAATTACATAAATTTTAACTTATTATGAATGGAATGAAACATCTCATAGTATGACAATGACCATTTACCCTTTATATATTCGCTTTATATATTACCGATATCTCAAGTGTAGAATTTGTAACAGGAATACCTTTTCGTGTTTGTGTACAGCTTCCTGAGACTCATACAGAATCATAGAGGTAATAAAAAAATGTACACGTCAAACTAATTCAATATTAAACAGTAGAACCTAACACTGCACTGTACATAATAAATATCTTTTTTTTTATTATAAACATTACTGATGATGACAATTGTTTTACAATGATCTAAAATTGCTAATTTAGGAAACATGCGGTGGTGTGAAAATATGTGTGAAATAGAAGAAAGAGTAACACTATTTTATTTTATTTAATGTGTTCTAACGATTTACTACGGAAAAAAAATATTATTGTTAATAAAAATATATTGAAATTCTATTATAAGCCGCAGTATGCGAGATAATTAAAAAACACATGGCGATAGATTGATATAATTAATTTTTATATCAACTGACGGACGAATGCCAATGTATTCAAGACGTCGGTTTTTTAAACATGTATTTTCGAATACCAAGATACAAGAGATTAATTCATTTGAATCAGTGTTATTTAAAATGTTTTAAATTCATATTTGCCATGTATAAAATTAAATATGCGAAACATCACAGTATTTTCGTAAGTATATATACGGCTATGACATTCCCCTACAAGAATTAATATATGTATATAGATTAACATTACTGTAAATTGTAATCACTATTTCTCCTTCAATGTACATAATCAAAACATCAAGTACGTTTGGTATTATATTGTTGTTTCAAGTGATTGAACAAATCTCGTCCAGTACTCATAATTTCTGGAACTTGAAATTCTATTACAACTTTTACTAGCCTGGTCTACGTCGACTCGTATAGAAGCTCTATAAATTATCAAAAGGAGACCCTATGTGTCCCAAGAAACCCTTTCTTAGAAATATGGCACATATTTCATTTTAACTGTATTATGTTATCTATAAAAACTATCGTTTTGCTGTGTGGAAGTTATTAAATAAGCGCTATAATTTATTCATAGTAGCACTCTTCAGTTGATGCTTATTTTGAAAACAAATCTACTGCTTGCAAGAATTTTTATATTATAAATATTCACATTTTCAGATTTACGATTTGAACTGGGTTCGGTTCCTGTTAGACACCTAATGTAATATCACCATATATTGGAAAGAGTATCTTTAATATATTTTTATTACCAAACTATGGTAAAGCGATGAAGTACACGACAAGCATTGGTAACTTACTTACGACTTATTTGGTCGATAGGTCGATTGGTTGGTCGATTGGTAGTAAAAAGGAACCTTATTGATCTAAGCAGGCAACTATTAGTATTTGGTGTCGGTAAGTTAAGAAATTATCTTGGGACGGGTTACCTTTATTGAAACTTCATCCATTACCACCTTTTGTTATTATATATGTAATGAATTTAGACTCAACAATACGAAAATTGCTTAAGTATAAATGCAAATTACAAGGGATCAAATCTCTAACGCGTACAACCTAATACTTCTCACACCACGCCCTCTCTGTATTCACGCGCGTTTACTTAATATGAAAGTAATTGAAAAATCAGACGGAGAGTTGTTTTAATATATTATTTTTCAATATTCTAATTAACATTAAATACATATACATAAGTAACAGGTATAAACCTGTGTTAATTATATATGATTTTTTTTGTCATGTTAGACAACATTTTTATGTATCAATAGATAAAAAAATCTCCTCTCTCGTTTACAATAACTTTTTGAATAAAACATGATCCTAATTGGATGTTTTCTATTATGAAACCAATGTTTTTATTGGTTTTATATAAGCGATAAAGTATTTCCACGTAAACCTTGTTTGTTACAGAATTTACCTTCAGAAGCAATTTCCAAGCGTCACAAAATACTCAGGACAAAAGTTTTTCTAACAATACGCAATATTATGTAAGCCAATATCGATGTTTAAAAGAAGCAATTCTTTTAGTTACTTCTTTCGTTTTTATAATTAAATAAGTATAGGAAATATTTAAAGTTATCTTTTTCTTCAATTTCTAATACTTCCATGTAGTCTGCATTTAACGACATTATGTGTACTTAAGCGATTTGTATACAGAGTG
The DNA here is from genome assembly GCA_032432895.1 of Dryadula phaetusa. NCBI lineage: Eukaryota > Metazoa > Arthropoda > Insecta > Lepidoptera > Nymphalidae > Dryadula > Dryadula phaetusa. The sequence goes on along the minus strand of JAOYRS010000060.1, from coordinate 4,087,068 downwards.
AGGTGTGTTGTTGAAAAGCTCTGTTCTTAAATGATGTTCCCCGCTTATCGCATGAGTTTAAAATATCTCACTCACATAAAGGTACTTAATTATAACTTAAATATTTAATGCAATCATTTTATAATTGCATTATCATAATTCCGAAAGGGAATCGAACTTACACCTATCTCGTAGATACGTGTAGTTGTAGCAACAATAAAGATTGGATTTTATTTATTATTATAAATATTTATCTATTACCGACAATAATATGATCTATTATCTTTTTTTATAAAAAATATAAAAAAAATATCCTTATAGACTGTGTTAATTGAAGCGTTGCTTCATAAAATGTACAAAAATTATACGTACAAAATTAATTGAACGTAAAATATAATAACATCGTAATAATTTATCAAATTTAAACGTTTCAGATGAAGGCAATGCAAATTAGATTACTCCAGTATAATTTTTATAGCGCGGAACATGAAAGACATTAAATACCTACTGATTTCACATCCGTGTTTGCCTCCGTTGATTCCATCTAATTGAATAGACACATACATTTGCCTTGTAAAAGCGCGTTTGCCAGTTTCAATTCGCTCTTTTTCACACTAACTTTCATTTCAATGTATGGGATGCGTATTGCGAATAATTCCAATACGTTTTCATGTAAAAATTGGAATCGACTGAACGTAGATAATGAATCAGTAGTGCGTGTCGATAGACATAAATAACAAATAATTAATAACGTTATATTGAAATTTTCGTTTTGTAGATTTGATTAATTGTCTTGCGAACCGTGAAACTCTACCTACTGGGAAATATACATGTACCTTTATATTATAATAAGAAATTATTAATTATATATTTAATTTATTATCTTCTTAACTTATTATATTTAATATCTCATGATTCTATATTTCAACATTTAAAATTTACGAAGCATTTTTATTTTCGTACTTATCAGATAGAGATTTATATTATAAAAGTTGAATAATTTGTATATATACATAGTTATAATAGTCAGAATCTATTTTGTCATACAGGAAAAAGCGTGAATCTATAAAAATATAAAAATATATATTTTTATATATTTTTATAGATTCACGCTTTTTCCTGTATGACAAAATAGATTCTGACTATTACAAGTGTAACAATAGTTTAAAACAGTTTTATTTAAAAATACAACTTGGTGGCCAACACTACTCGACATTATTCCACAAGGATGCCTGGCATTGCACTGAAAAACGAAAATCAACGCTACACTTTATCTTAATAGACTAGAGAAATTATAGTCATTTAATTAAGTAATTTCACAACTATAGCTATTCGTCAACGTTGCTCTACTGTACCACGGTAACCTCAATTTGTCAGTTTCTTTAATGTATGATTTCTTATATATATATATATTCGTATAATTATTCATTTATAAAACAAGTTATTGACGTAAAATAAATTTGAATACAATTTACATAAACTTAAAAATGTTTTGCCACCCCTCGCAAGCAATTTAAAGTACTCAAAAAACACGCTAGGGGTGCTTTATATTAGGTATAACGTATAAATCGAAATACTGGCTGCGCTAATTCAATTTCTGGAGGGACGAACTCGGGAGGGCGGGTCGTCTGCCTTATCCTGCCAATTAATGTGCCTGCGACACGGGAAATTCACTCTGTCAGGTGTGAATCTCATGTAATTACGTTGTGCCAATATTTCAGGTGATAACTTTTGCAATTTTCCTCCTATCAAGACTTTAACAACAAGAAATGGCTTGTTTTTTGTTTCACAGCAAAATAAAGTGGATATAAGTTATTTTTAAGCATTACTCATAAACAACTTATACTGACCATTTTTTGTCAATAACAATCATAAGCAAATTAAATAAGTAGTTATATTAATAACAAAGTTGCCTAACGCAGGATCAAACTCTAACTTAGTCACAAGGAATGTTTCCTTTCTATTTTACGTAGATATACGCTTTTCACACATAACAGATTAGGCAGGGAAAAACTAATGTAGAACAATCAGTATGGCCCAAGTGACGAATGTCAACGCCGCACTTTGTTTTGCTAGAACAAAATGATAAAAATACGTACTCAGTCTGAAAACAATCATTTCACCGATTAGGAATGAAACTCACAACCAACTGTAATTTACAAACAGACATTTCTAACTATTCCACTGGCCAATGTTCTATGATCAATAGACATTTATTAAAAAAAATTATGATTATTCTCTTAAAAGTCCTTAAAAATGTAGAAACACTATGTCAGAACTTTTCCAAATTCCTAAATATCTGTATAACAAATATGTAAAATGAAAACATAAAAGTCAAACAGAGAACAATTTATTTTCGCGTTTGGTGGATATCTATTCTTAAAGCAAGGTAAATATCTGTAACAATAAAATCAAATCAAAATATATTAACCAAAAAACTAAGGTAAAAATGAGTAAAATGTTAAAATGTGAGGGACAGCTAAAGTTAAAATGTGAGGGACAGCGTCTGACTATAAACAAGATTAGTTGCAGATTCGATTCCCACTCTGAGAAATGATAGTGTTTTAAATTTTAATAAAACCTTCACGTTAAATTAACCTGTAAGAGAAAATTAGTACGTCGCTTAACTAATTAACGAGAAAAGTAAATCCTCTCCAGTATTCTCAGATTCGGCATTTTCGGGAATGTTCGTAATACAGTATTCGAATATAATATAGAACGAGGACGGTTACCAATACAACTATTTTCAGTTACATAAATTTAAAATTAATTATGTTTAGAAAAAACAGAGACAGTTTTAAATTACACAGTTAAAGTAAAAAATAATTATGACAATATTAAAAAACCATTTTTAAAGTATTTTTGTCTTATACAAAATTAAAAACAAAACATTAATTATTTAAATATGCTGTTCTATTTCTATTAAAATATAAATATAAAAAAATCTGTGTTCTAATACTGTAGTAGTATAACAATATTTGATTATGGTTGAATGGTAATTATGCGAAAAATAAATGTGACAGCAGCAAATACATTCCCCGCGTACTAACTATCTATATATGTCACGCATAATGCAGGATATGTAAACATAGTTGGGCCTCAAAACTTAGACGTTTTTGCATTTTCAACTCTAATTAACCCCTAAAAACGACATGTTAAGAATTCACGACCGACAGGTTTGATATTTACATATAATTTTAATTTATTGCTACTTTAAAACAATAAATAACACAAACGTATAATTCATAAACTATATACAACGATAACTATTAAAGTCCTGGACCAAAACTATCTCGCAGGTGGTCAGAATAATACGTGAGTGGCTTACTAAGAAAATCGTAGACGGCAACATAAAACACTGGCTGCAAAACAGCACTAAATAACTATGTTTTAAAGCTTTATATTACGTGAAAGATCTACATATGTATATATACATTAACAAATTATGCTTGTTTAAAATCTTTAGTTCGCTATTTTCATATATTTCAAATGATACGTTAAACGCAATAATCGTGTACATTTTGATGTTCGATAATAACTGATACTGTTAAAGTGTTCGAAACGTCGGGTTAAATAAAATGTATTTTTGCATATCAAAATATACGTAATTATTCTGGTTAAAATTCTAAATTAACTCCTTTTTCACACCTCCACGCTTTATCTTTTTATTTATATTTTTAAGGTAGTCAGATTCAACGTAGTGTTAACACCCTTCGTTGACTGTTTTCCGCCTTAAGATGAGACATTTGCGTGTTAATTGGCGAATTTAATACCACGCTTTGTCTTACCAAAGCAGAAAAATAAATATATCTTTAAATATATACGTAAGGTCTAGTACAATAACTATGAATAGAACTACTTTTCCATAAGTCTTAAATTTCTTTAATAAATATTATTATACCACTAAAGGAAATCTACACAGATATAATTAAATTATATGTAGCTTGTTCCTTTTTTAAATATATTCTTAAAAAATATAAAAAGGTTGTATCATACCAACAGGTAAAGGGCTGGTATGTTTAATTTATTCAAATAGCCGGTGTCGTACGGCATTGCTGAGTATGAAAATGTAATGGTGTGTAACCACTTGTGACAATTGTTTGCATAAGAATCAGGAATTTCTAATTTAACTTACGAAATTACATAGACTTAGTTCAGAAATATATATTGATATTTACCATTTTTAAAGTGTTATTCCACAGTGCATATTTAGACGTTGATGACGTTGGTGAAGCAAAGATATGCGGTAAAAGAACGTTAAAATAAATTTTATAGAAAAAGTAACTAAACATTTCAGAATTAATCTCATATTGTATTTATTTACAAGCAAGTCAGTATGATGAGGAAATATATTTTTAGCATGATAGAGATCATGCTAAAAATATATTTCCTTCGTAAAGGAGTTTAGTTGGTTTAACGTTCATCCGCACCTCCCATTATAAAGAGATTAATAAAATGGATGGCATTTTAACTCTTTGAAAAACTACTTCTAAACTTCCAAACGTATTACGTGAGGATGTGGAGGAATTAAATAAAAATTAAGCTAAGATTAATAGCGCAAACTAGTAACAATTACACATACACATGCAAACTATGTTAAAGCCCTTAAATATTTGATATGGTATGTTTTTATAGCTCAAAAATATAATTATTTCTTTAGGAATATTTCACAAAGTAAATTGACACAATTTTAAAAAAATAAAAAGCATTGTTCCCGCAAGAAAAGAAAATTGTACATTATTTTTTTACTTTTTTAAACGCTCAAGCTAATTTGGCTATACTATAATTCATTTGACACTTGCATGAGCCAGATGTATTTTATTAATAAAATATAACTAATTCAATGTTTTTCTTTTAATTTTTTTTGTCGCTGGAATTCTCACAGACCACTGTGTCTCTCTTCATCTACTTGAAACTTTCGATGTTCACCAGCTGCACAACCGACCACTTGCCGGGAGGCAAAAATCCTGGCGAATATCACCGTCCATAGCTCCTAAGGTGAATCACCAGAAAAGTCGTCCATGCCGTCCATGAAACGGTACGGTATCCCTATATTGCTTTCACCGCTATAACCTGCTGCGTCTGTTGCAATTGAATCTTAATCAACATAATCTTTTAGTATAGATATTGTTTAGTAGTTAAAAATATGTATTCATAAAGATTATTCCCTCTGTTTAATATGACATTAGTTATTTTTATAAAAACACAAAGGAAAAAAGCTATAAGTAAAATACATACAAATTGATTACGTCTAATGAAACTATATCAAGCTTACGCATACCATACGCATATACTACGCAAATATCCTATTAAAATTAAAGCCAGCATTTTACAAGAAAACCTTACAAAATTTGTCATATTAACATTGTTAAAGCTTGGATACAGGAATAATTAATTATCACTCTAAGGGTTATCATCGAGCTTAAGCATATAACAGATTGGAGTTTCAAACAGTTAATTGGTAATTAGGAACAAATTATCCGAAAGTAACATATCATGCCTAAAAATATCATTTGTTATTACTAAAATATTGTGTTTCTTTAGATCTCGCAAGAAAAATCGCGGCGTTAAGTTTTACAGCTTAAAACACAATGTAGTATTTTTAGGTCCTACGTGGATAACGGATTAATTTCTATACAAGTGGCTAAAGAAAAGTCAATTTTAATAAAATGAGAAACCAAAACCCGCACCTCTTGGATTCGGTCTAAGCCATGCGTTAAGCCATGCGTTCTACTAACAGTTGCGTCGAAATTCTTATACATTTCTACTACTTAATGATTATTAAGAAATAATCGTTTAACAAGAGAGATTGCTATTTTATTTTAATATTTACTATTTTTAAAGTAAGTAAAGTAAGAAAATATTTTAGAAAAAACGCATACGATTTTTAGTAGAAAATGTTTCTACAAAGATGAACATATGGCGGTCAGAGCGCTTGAACTGTAGACAAGAGGTGCAGGTTCGAATCCAACTGCGTTCAAATTTCTATACGTTTTTTATACGAAAAACTCACATATTGTCATCAGAATTCAGGCGGAATACAGGAACTATCTTCTATAGATCTGTTCACGTCTTGGGGTATGCAGATGATCGCGACATTGTTAGTAGATCTCAAGAAGTAATAAAGAAACCATATTTGAAACTGGAAAGGTGTTCTGCGAAAGCTGAATTTTACTAAATTCGTATCGTCAGCCAATTGCAGTCCACTGCTGGACATAGGCCTCCCCAAGTTTGCGCCAAACATCCCGGTCCTCCGCAACCCTCATCCAGCCCGCTCCGGCAACCTTGCGTATGTCGTCAGTCCAGCGGGCCAGAGGGCGTCCTACACTACGTTTGCCAAGACGCGGTCTCCACTCCAGGACTCGTCTGCTCCAACGGCCATCGGTCCTGCGACAGACGTGACCGGCCCATTGCCACTTCAGCTTACTGATTTTGCGAGCTACGTCGGTTACTTTAGTTCTCTCACGGATAACGTCATTCCTGATTTTATCCTTGAGAAAGACCCCGAGCATAGCTCGCTCCATAGCTCGCTGAGCGACTTTAAATCTGTGGACCAGCCCTACTGTCAGTGTCCACGTCTCGGCAGCGTATGTCATTACAGGTAGGACACATTGCTCAAAAACCTTCGTCTTTAGGCTTTGCGGAATTGTTGACGTAAGGACTCGACGGAGCTTGCCAAATGCCGCCCAACCCAACTGAATCCTCCTATCCGCTTCCTTCTCGAAGTTGTGTCGGCCAAGTTGTATTGTCTGGCCTAGGTAGGTGTAGTCCTGTACAACTTCAAGAAGAACGCCTTCGACCCGCACTGGTCTCGGCATGACGTTTCTGTTGAACATAACTTTTGTTTTGTCCAAGTTCATACCAAGACCAACACGTCGGGATGACCCATTTAGGTCGTTCAGCATTTGATTTAGCTCTTCCAGTGTCTCTGCAAAGATGACTATATCGTCGGCAAAACGCAGATGAGAGATATACTCTCCATTGACGTTGACGCCTCGTCCAATCCAATTCAGGGTTTTAAAGACGTCCTCCATCGCGTTGGTGAACAGTTTCGGGGATATCACGTCCCCCTGTCGCACCCCACGATAGAGCCGAATAGGTCTTGTCCGCTGATCTTGGATTTGGACGGTCATCGTCGCAGCGCTGTAGAGACATCTCATCACCTCGATATATCGCCAGTCGATTTGACATCTCTGCAGGGACTCCAAAACAGCCCAGGTTTCGATGGCGTCGAACGCTTTCTCATAGTCCACAAATGCCATACACAGCGGCTGATTATACTCCTCAGTCTTCTGTATAATCTGCCGAACAGTATGTATGTGGTCTATGGTGCTGTAGCCTTTTCGAAACCCGGCTTGCTCCGGAGGTTGGTATTCGTCGAGCTTGATGGCGAGACGATTCGTGACGACTCTTGAAAACAACTTGTAAACGTGGCTCAGGAGTGTAATCGGCCTGTAGTTCTTTAGGAGGGTTTTATCACCCTTCTTGAAGAACAAGACGACCACACCCCTGGACCACGCTTCTGGCGTCATGCCTTGGCGGATGACGGCATTAAAGAGTTCTGCTAAGGCCTTTTGGACCGGTAGTCCACCAGCCTTTAGGAGCTCAGTGGTAATGCCATCATCACCCGGGGCCTTCCCATTCCTGAGCTGTTTAAGAGCCGCACTAATCTCACTTACGTCAACGTCCGGAATGTCTTCCGAGTAATGGCGCGTTAGTGGTGCACGTGGATCTTCAGTGTCCTGAGCTATAGGCTTGTGTGTGCGCGATGAGTAGAGCAGCCCATAGAACTTCTCAACCTCATTCTGGATTTGGGGTCTTGACGTGATTATTGTGCCATCCGCTGTCTTAAGCTTTGCAAGGTGGTTTCTCCCTAGCGGTCTTTGGAAAACTTTGGACCCCCTATTTTGCTCAATGAGGGTTGTAATATTTCTCGTGTTTGAGCAACGGAGGTCCCGGCGCGTGAGTTTCCTTATCCGCCTAGAGAGAGCCCGTTGATTTGGAGAAGCTGCTTGAGCGAATGGCATTTCCCGTCTCTGCCTCATCAGATCCAGGGTTTCGGGAGCAAGTTTGGACTGCTTAGTGGTACTCGTCGGCGGAAAATGCTTACGGCCCAGTTTACACACTGTCTTCACCACGCTGTCGGTTATCTCGTCCACATCGTCAGTGGTTTCCAGCGAGTCGAATCGATTTTGCAGTTCCAATTGGAACTGCTTGGACACACGGTCTACTTGGGGCGGCGTAGGTCGGAGAGTAGATTTCAGCAGGCGTTTTCGTTCGACTTTGAAGCATATATTCAGAGTGCCTCGTACGAGTCGGTGATCGCTGCCGGTGTTAAACCTGTTGATCACAGAGACATCTTTGAATATATACTTTCTGTCCGCCATGATAAAATCTATCTCGTTCCTTGTCACAGTATCTGGACTTTACCAGGTCCATCTCCTTTGGGGCTTCTTCTTGAAGAAGGAATTCATCAAGTAAAGCCCCTGCATCTCGAGGAAGTTGACCAGCATTTGCCCTCTGTGATTTCTGCACCCCAACCCATGTGGTCCAATCTTCGATTCGTCGCATTCCTGTACTCCCACTTTAGCGTTGAAGTCTCCCATGACCACGTTGTAGAAGCATGAGGTCGTACCATGTATGGCTTTAGTAATGTCCTCATACATGGCTTCAACCTCTTCATCGGAGTGTGTCGAGGTCGGCGCATATACCTGCACTACCTTCAGAGAGTACCTGTCGGTAAGCTTGATTACGAGGTACGCTACCCGGGTCGACACACTACTAACTTCCACAACGTTGCCAACAAGAGCTCTGTGGACCAAAAAACCGACACCACCTTGGGAGGCCCTATCACCTTCCCGGAAGTAGAGCAAGTGACCAGAGTCAAGGGTTATTGTATCCTCTCCCTCTCTTCGGACTTCCGATAACCCCAGAATACTCCACTTTATATGACTTAACTCTACTTCCAGTTCTGTGAGGTGATGGTCCAGCCGAATCGTACGTCCGTTGTACGTTGCCAAATACATATGTTGTTTTCGGCAGCCTTTACTCCGGGGATTCTTAGCACCCTCTGCCTCGCCGTGACCACGACCGCTGCCTTGGCCGGGAATAGCGGGGCTGCCGGGCACTGAGGGCCGTATTTTTGGCGCTGTTTCCATGGGGGATCTTGCCATTGTCACCACGCTTGGCAGGCGGGTTGGTGACCGCAGTAGGTGTTTATGTTAGACAGGGCCACGCTGCTGCCCATGCCCTGATTTTTCCCTTAGTCGCTTCTTACGACACCCGCGGGAGGATATGGGGTGATGCTATTCTAAGCCGGCATCACACGGCGGGTATTTAGTTTGCTTAATTTACTAAATTAAGCAAACTAAATACTTGAGAACTAACTCCAATGAAGGCTAGGCCAGGAATTCGTATATCGTATTCATTAATTATGATTAGGAACTACATATATAAGAAAATTAGAAGGCGAATATTATCAGCAAACAAATGTTATTGCGGATTTCTTAGATATCTTTGTTCTAAAGTGGTCTCAAAATGTATTAAATTTCTTCTACAAACAACATTATTAAGAGAAAAATTGATACACGGTTTGGAGATCTGGGTTTTAAATAAGAAAGGCGAAGAAATCTTGTTGTAAAATACTTGGTTTAAAATACTGAGATGGATTTTCAGCGCTGTCCTGGAGAGTGGCGAATTTCTAACGTGGTGCAACCACAAGCTTAAATAGTTATACAATACGAAAGACGTCGTCAAAACTATAAAAATTGACCACCTTCGATGGGCAGCACGTGTTTTAATAATGAATGAAACGAGAACACTGAATAAACTGTTTGTGGGACCTTCTGACGGCTGCAGAAGCAGAGATAGATCCAAGCTTAAATAGTTCGACAGTGATAAAAGTGCAAAACACTCAAGATTAGGAGTTAGGGGCAGGAAACTCAAAATAAATCGGGTTGAAAAAATGACTGAACTAGGCTAAGGTTCAACCGCGGTTGTAAAGTCTATGATGATGATGGTAACTTAATTTGCCTACCTATATCTAACCCTTTTCTATCTCACGAAGACACCAAGTCTAGGTTGGTAATATACGTAAATTTCAGTGTTCCAGGTTAAAAAATTCAAAGTAAATTAAAGTAATGATATATTTAAGTACATACTTTATAATTAATAAAATTTCAAATAAGCTTCATTACAACTACACTCTAAACTTTCCTACATGTGTAAATTCAGGAAGTCCTATACGAAGCTATCTAATTATAAAGTTCCTCGACGCGTTCCTACTCGACTTTATCGAAAGGTACTTAAAATATTTTTTTAAAATGTTTTTTTTCATTAACGCGTTAACAAAGCCTTAGCAATATGTATGCTAATCTATATAATAGTTGTGTCAAGCACATGGTATATAAAATTTTTTTATTAACATTTTATATTTCTGAAAAATTTTTATAGAAATATTAGTTTTCTTTATAAACTTTAAATAGGCCAAATTTCAGATATATCCTTAGTATGTAATTTATATAAAATAAGCAAAATAATGAAATGTTACCATTAACATAAATCTGATTTTTTTTATATCAATATTTAACCCTTTACAATCTTCCTTTCATTTCTTAACGGTCTGCCTTACTTCCTTTCCTGATTCTCGTCTCATCACGAACTGTTTATTAGTTCATCCGATTCTAAAGTCTGTTTGTTTATACTACTAATGGTACTCAAGCAATTTATTATCTGATATATCGATTTTGAATGAACTTTCTTATTATACTTTGGACTGTTAAGGAATAATATGATAAAATCTTACTTATGATTAAAAATCCTGTATATTTTCATATGTATTATTTTAAGATGTGTGAAAAGAGCGTAAATATTGAAAATATATAAATATTATTATAACAAAATAATGAATATTACGAAAAAGATGTATTGCTCCAAAAAGAAGTCTTCAGAATTTCACCCAAGTACTGCGATCGCTTTAAAAGTAAGAAGTTTTTGAAAGTTTTTTCATTACACTTAGCAAGCAAAGTATTTCTTTGTTGTGAAAACGGCCACAGAGCAAATTGCAATTAACGTAGTGTACCTACTATACTCCATTGCAGGCTCGATGTCGCCTTCTTAGGTTACTACCATCTGCACTTTTTATCTAAACTTTTTGTTTTCAATCTATTTGTCTACGATACTACTAATTCTATTAATAGATCTAGCAAGTTTGTCTTCTAAATATCTTGTAATGGAAAGCCCGTTCTTAATTGAATTAGCTTCTGAGAAATGTGATCGAAATATATTTGTGAGACTGCTTTATCAGTTTTGTTTAAATCCTAAAGTAGCGTCTTAAAATGTTTGTATTCATGTTCTCAATGATTTATTTATTAAATATTTTGTATAATATATGTATATCTTAATATAGTAAATTTGCACTCAGGGAAATCATTATATTTAAATTATTTTTATTTCTTTGCTCTGGTAAGACAAAGCGCGGCGTTGAGTTCCACTACTTAACGCTCAAACTCTCGAATTCTGGAATTCTGTGGAAAGAAGAACGGAATGTCTTAACACTAGATACTTCCTGCGTATCCTTCTATTGTAATGGGAAAAAAGCGTGAATAAAATAAAAGTTTACGTTTAACAAACCAGATGTTTACCTTTAAAAAATACCTATTATAAAATAAATACAAATTATTCACAAATAATGCTGCGCCCTTGTAAATTAGTGCATAAATAGATGATATTTTTATGCCATTAAGGCCACTGGTTAGTTCAAAGTATTAATTTTTATTGATATTCTTTAAGATATCTTTTAAAGAACAGTTTTTAGTAAAGTTGAATTAAATTTATTTAAGTTATTTTTGTATTGTTTACACTTAAAACTAAGTGTAAACAATACAAGACAATTTAACTAAATGTAAACAACACAAGAATCATTATACAAGAATTGTCTTGTAGCTAACAAGAAAGAAAGTAAAAAATTCAATTGAGTGTCTTTTTAAAAGTTTAAAATAGTTAACTCGGAATGTCCAACAAGGAATTAGCTGGTTGCAACAAAGTTAGCGAGTTGCAGATAGCGCTTGGCTCTCGTCCCACTGCGCCCTCGAGATCGACTCCACAACTACGGATCTTAAAATGGTGGTAAGTTTCACTCTACGGAATTAATGTTTAATATGAACAAGAAACTTTACCATTTTACCTTTTTTTATTATTTTTATTTATGGTTTTTTATATTAATTATATTAATTAATCTCTTTATATAGATAAAAAATTAAAATAGAAATATATCTTTTATTGGGTATATAGTTGTGAAAGTAGCTTAAACAACACTTTAAGCTACTTTCACAACTCATTTATTTGAAGTGCATAGATAAATATTTTATTCATATTAATTACGATCGTTTAAATTACTAAGTGTGCATGTATTATATATTTTATAATAATTAATTTATAACTCAATTTATCTCTCCCTAATAGACACTTGACATGAATAAAAAAAATAAAAAATATATGTTCATAACAAACTAATAGAACATGTTCATTTATAAATATAGAGAATACTTCAACTGAAGGAGACTTACGACTAAGCGGTCAGTAAATAACGTAACGATCGGAAGCTTGCCTAAGAAAACCCTCTCCATAGAAAACCGACTTGATATGTGCATAAATCAACTATTGGCTTTCCGTTGCGGAGTAAAATATGAATACGAAGCATGACTTTATTTTACCAAACAAAGGAAAGCGCATCAAAATTTCAAATATACTTCTCAATAGATCGAGGTCGACAGAATTCTCTCAAACTTGTGTTGAATAAATATGTTACGAAGAAAAGCTGTCGCACGCATTGTGCACTCCGAATCTGGGTGCCTCTTGAGGATAGTGTGCCCATGAAAATTATTATAGAAAATTTTGTGTTTTTGTAAATAAATATGTGTGAGCTATTTATAGAGATTTTTAATTATGTTTTTTTTTTCATTTCAACCATATTAACAAATGTTCAAATATGATATATTACTGCCTGCAAAAATTGGCATCAATTTATAGCTAAGGTCTTTTCAACATTTTCATTATGTCTAAATTAACTTTTAAAGTTTTTTGTAATATATAAAAATATTGTTTTAAAAAAAAACAGCTTCCCGCTGTATTCCGCATAGTAAAGTAGTCAGAGACAATGGTGTCAAGACACTACTTTCCGCCCGAAATCGAACGCCGCACTTTGCCTTACCAGAGTGGAGAATAGAAATGTTTTTTTTTTTAAATTCGCTCGAGAATACGACGCAGCCTCGATAATAAATCACGAAAAAGTCACGATGCTATGTTGTCAAATGATTTTTATAAACGTTTTTCACTTCTTTATAAGCTTTCCATAGTGTTTATATTATTAAAATACACTATAATGTCTAGTTTCTACATTGGTCACACCAATTCGGATTTAAGTCATGGGTTAGGCTCATCATGGGTCGGGGTTAGGTAATCATATCATCATATCATCATTTAACTTTTGATACATAAAATTCATAGTAAAGTTTAACTTCTTAATATAAGTATGCGACTTGTTTATATAAAGACAAAGATTTAAAGTAATAAATGTTTTAAAAAAATAATCCAACATTATAATATAAGATAGTCATCCTATTTTCGAAGAAACCAATTGTGTTTGTGTGAAGCGAAGTGCAGTCCGTTATACTTGAAGTAAGGTACAACAGAGTTTGAGTGTAATATTTTCACAATCAGAGACATCTCGGGGCCAAACTTGAGTATGGACGGTGTGTGAAAGAAAATTTTGTGGACGTAAGTGTAAAAGCTGTAAGTGTATAAGTTTTCTTTCTGCTTTCTATGTTTTTCTGTCTATTTTTTAGTAATTTATATACTACATTTTTTTTAAGAATTTCTCATAAATAGTAGTCAGTGACAACCTAGTCTCAAAACACTCCTTTAACTGCTTTCTGTCCGAAATCGACACAGATCTTACTAGAAGAGCTTCGTGGTGACATGAAAATTAATTTTATTAACAATCATTCCCCGAATCTGAATCGAATCTACAACCATTCGCGTTAAATCGCCTAAACCACAATGGCCTCTAATATTTCATATTATAATAAATATGCATGAAAATTTCGTATAATTCAATTTACATACAATTTATAAACAGTATTTAAAATAATTGCTATCAAGTTTGTAGTTGTTTGTATTTACTATAGTATACGTACTACGATACTATAATGAGTTTATTTAATAGTTCAGTAATGTTTTCATGACTCATCGAAGCGTATTTCAATACTTTAGGTAGTTACAAAATTTAATTTTTGAGTATTCAAATATATAAACAATGTGAGCTGTATACTTATACGTAAAATAAATTGTAACTAGTTAACTTTTAGACACAGAAAATATTTTATACATGAAATCATATTAAATATCATTCATATTAATCTCTGATGATATTTTAAACGAATTTGCCAAAAATCCACCAGATGGCGGTAGATTGTTGTAAATAATTTTTGTATCAAGAAATGAACCAATGCCACTTCAGTCTACCACCGCCGACTATGGACTACTGTAAAGTACTCGTAACGACAGGTTTCCAAATATTTATTTTCAAATACCAAAATATACGTGTTTAATCCGTTTGAAATAGCTTCATTTTAATTTTTTTTTATCTTTTAATTTTTGTAGCATATATAATGCATTAACCAAAATGTTTTTTTCTCAGTTTTGATTTTCCAAAAACTGAGATCGAACGGACATTGATATCTATTGGCATAATTCATATATTTATCCTTGTACGTACAAAGTTCCGATTAACAGGCACTGGCTTTGGATTTTTAATATAATATCTCTCAGGATGTTTAGTTAGGATGAAAAAAAAAACACTTGTTTAAATTTTGGGTGAGAAGTGAAATTCTTAAAATTCTTTCTATCAACTCTGGTATGCCAGTGTAGAGCTGCAAAAAACACTAAATATATTTTAGCTTTAGCTATATATAGAAAATCATTAGTGACGTCCAATTATTACTTAATATAAAATGCAAGGTTTTGAATGGTTGAAATGTAAATATAAAACTAATATAGAAAAAAAACGAGGCCCAAACAATATTTGTATATGTTCATTTTTGACATTATTGTTTCACAAGAATATTTTGTAAAATGCATTACCTACATAATATTTATTCCTATGAAATAGAACTAACAAATTTAAGATGCTTTGCTATCAATGAATCATATAACAATCTTCTTCGCCACACGCGAAGTGACGATCAGGAATTTCGAGCTCGCTTTATCTGCAGCGAGCGTCATCGTTTTATCCAATCTGCTTACAAATCGCCTGCAATTTCCTTGAGTGCACATCTATTAGTTAGTTCGTTGATCCAAAGTAAATATCACTTTAAACATATTCTCTTAAATGAGCTATCTCATGCCTGGTTGAAATATATATATTTCTCTCCTGATTTGATCAGGGTTTAAAATTTTTGTATATATTTTAGTTAGGCTTTGTGTAACATACTTTTCCCCATATATAATAGAAAGTCGAATATTGAAGCACTGCTTTCACCATTTTCCACCCTAAAATCGAGACATTAAGTGTTAAGTGCTGGAACTCAACGCTGTGCTGTATTTCACTTCAAACAATCGCATTTATAGCTTCGTGAAGTTATTATAAATATTTAATCTCTGAATGTGACTTGTTTATAAATATATCTTTTACTTAGAATCAAATAGATTGTTTACTGGTCATTGCATTCGTGTACATCCTTTGACTTTATATTTAACATAATATCGAAAGGAACTATCGAATACTTTATTATTATAAATTACTAACATATCTAGATACCAGCGTCTCTTTCTAACTTCACTGTTTGCGTTAATGAAATGAGGCAAAGCGCCACTAATGTTTTTTTATAATATTTTAAATTTTATCTTTAAAATATTAAAATATTAACGTTTATATTTAAAGTAATTTCATTTAATACCTGTAAATACAGTGAAAATTTAAATAACTTATAACATATCATCGTAGTTCTCAAGATATAAGCCGAAAAGAATAATGATGTACTTAAGCTTCACATACGACACTTATATAAAATGTTATCGAAAATAATGAAAAATAAAAAGCTTTTGACTCTAAAAAGCGTCCTCATTTTGTGAACTCGTAAGCTTATTGCAATCTGATAAAGTTTCAGTATAAGATTAACTTATAACATGTTCTTACATTATGATAGTATTCCCAGGAAAATGAGGAGCGTTCTTTATGCTGTATACGGTATTGTAAAAATAAAATGTTTTGAATTAAACTATTATAATCTCTAATATTTTGGTATTCAAATTACATGTAATAAAAACTTAATGTATCAAACACATTGCAATAGTCCGTGGTTGCAGTCTTTTATATTTCGAATGCCAATTTTCACGTGATTAATCTAATTAGGATATATACATTATAAAGCATGTCCAAATATAAATAAACAAAAGCCAAAAGCAAGATCTTAAATATAATTTGGAAATATATTCTCTTCTACGTTCCTTAAATTTAGCGATGTAGGCAAAAAAAGATCACACTTAGCTATAAATGTTTTAAAAATATATCCTATATTTTTAAAACATTTATAGCTAAGTGTGATCTTTTAAAAAAAAAACCTTTATTGTTGTTTGAGTCACATATATAACTCGTACATATTTTGTTACAATATCAAATATCATAAAATGACTTATGTATAATGTTAAACACAAATCGAATTTTGCTATCTAAATCGAATCTGGCAATAGAGCACTAGTATTGTATAGACATGATTTGTAACGCAATATAACATAGTCAGCGTCTCTTTATAAATATCTGTCACTGGTTCAATTCCCACTTTAAAAAATGTCAGATTATAAAATGGCTATTTGTATATCAACTAATTTCTTAATAGACGTATCCATTCAATAAGTTAATTTAATTAACTTATTGAATATTGCAACACTTTGTTCACTCTATAAGTATATTTTTTGAAGTTTGTCATAGAAATGTAACGGAACCGCGCAATACAGGTAAGTACTTTACAATAAAATAGAATTAAGCAGCTCCTCTGGACGCTTATGAAGACTGACGTCAACTTTTATTGCTCGGTCGAGAAGTCATTACTTTGCCTCATACTGTGGCAGAATGCAATTTTATTCCCACATTGCTTGAAGGTTTCACTGAGCACTACACAGAAACTCGATTACTATCATTTGTCTAATTGTATTGTATTACTTAAGTGGTTTGGGATGGCATTAACAAAGCCTATGTGGAATGCTAATTGCTTAAGATACGCGAACATCATGTTTCTATTAATTATAAAGTAATTATTCGTAATTAATCTTGTACACAACGGTTCTACAAATACTAGTGGTGGTGAAGTTGCCAATAACACGGAATTAATTATAAATGCTTGAATTTGAAACAAAGTAAGATGATACACAAAATAATACTAAAAATTATGTAATACACAGAACTAATGAAATTGAGGCCGGTCGAGACGCAATGTTGTAACGATACGTACTATATATAAATGTACAAATAATTTAATAATAACATTAAATATTATTTTATATAGTATTTATAGGTAGGTAGTAATAACATAATTAATAATTTTATTTTTATTAAATATAATTTTGGCTGAATGAATTACTGGCAGTCTAGAATGATACAATGGATTTTGGGAAAAAAGAAAGATGGAGGATTGGCGGGAGCGTCATGCACGGAAAAGGACGCTTGAGAATATTGTTAATATTTAATTTGGAACAATAGAAATATAACACATTGAAAGTGAATATAATAACAATATTTAATATCGGAAATACATAGGAATATGATGATTATAGTTTTTGTGGTATCCGTGGTCGGTAAGATTTGCTTTAGTATAATATGAAGAATTTGTTGGTAAGTTCTTTTTCCATTATTAATATAAAGGTGCCCTTAAATGAATATAATATTATTATTAATAAAGTAAAATAATTATATTATAGATATTAGACATTTAGAATGTACATTCTAAGAGATATATAAATTTTGTAATATAAATATACCAAAGCGTCTGCCGCCATCTTTGAATAGTGTTGTATGAACATATTTTTATATGCATTTACTGAGTATTATAAAACATTTTTAATATTATACTAAGCTCTGCAAACAATAACTAATAAATCATAATTAATATAATATCATGTATTGAACGAATTAAGCATTTTATGGTTATATTTATATAATATTCTTAAACATATAGGAGATCCGTCATGTACTCGCGTTACGCGACTGTCGGGGTTCGGTGAGCGTTACAGCTTACTGATAACTGATGTCGATGGCGCAACCCAACGTTGCCGGGCGTAACTGAGGTTGCTATGGTTGACTTTGGTGAGCATCAATCGCAATGTTGGTTGGTGGTATCGAGTCTGCTGCTGTCTCGCGTCGCGTGAGCGATGCTTGTACGGCGTCGGACGTTGATATAACTTGCGAAACGCGATCGTCGGGATTCGGTGAGTGTTACAGCTTATTGATAACTGATGTCTGTGGAGCAATCCAGTATTGCTTGATGCCACTGAGGCTGCTATAGTCGGCTTAGGTGAACCGCTATGGAGATGTTGGTTGGTTGTATCGAGTCTGTTGCTGTCTCGCGTTGCGTAAGCGATGCTTGTATGGCGTTGGATGTTGATATTGCTTGTGACATGCGACTGTCGGGGTTTGGTGAGCTTCATAGCTTACTGATAACTGATGTCGGTGGCGCGACTTGTATCTTCTCTGATGCTGTCTTGCGTTGTACATGCGATACCTGTACGGCGACGGACATAGATTCAACCGTTTCTATGTTGTTTTACACCCCTGGTGTAGGATGAATGGTTATGTGACGCTATTATGTCTCGTGTGTTTCGAAGTATGTTTTAGTTGCCTCCTTACGGGGAGAGCTATACTATTATGTCACGAAATGCTGTAGTACTTAATGGTGTTCGACTGTTTGTCTAGCGCCTTGTTTGGTGGTAGAACGCATAACCGAGTTCAATTGTTGGTTATGATAAACGACTGCTACGTATGTGCTGTGCGTTAATATAAAACAAACGGCCGTGTAGCGGTTGTGCGTCTGAACTGATATGCGAACCGGAAAGTAATATTGGTCTGGCAGGCCAATCGACGTATCATCATCATGTATTGGTCTCACAAACCAATCCACGGCTTATATTGGTCTCACAAACCAATCTACGATATACAATGGTCTAAAGAACCAATCTACGATATATAATGTTCTAAAGAACCAATCTACGATATATAATGGTCTAAAGAACCAATCTACGACTCATAATGGTCTAAGGAACCAACCTACGACATATAATGGTCTAAAGAACCAATCTACGACATAAAATGGTCTAAAGAACCAATCTACGACATATAATGGTCTGAAGAACCAATCTACGACATACAATGGTCTAAAGAACCAATCTACGATATATAATGGTCTAAAGAACCAATCTATGACTCATAATGGTCTAAGGAACCAACCTACGACATATAATGGTCTAAAGAACCAATCTACGATTTATAATGGTCTCACAAACCAATCAACGTCATACATCGGTCTAAAGAACAAATCTACAATATATAATGGTCTCACAAACCAATTCAAATATATAATTATAACATATTTTTAATATATTTTTAAGGTAAAAATACGTAAAGAAATACCATAAGTAATTTTAAGTATCGAGATATGTATTTAAAAGTGTAATAAGCGTATTAGCCTCATTGAGGGATCCTTACACGGACGGAACAAATAACTAATAATTGTTCGTTTGCAAAGGCATTGTAAATAACATATACGTTCGAAGTTCCGTTGCGTCTCGGAGGGTTCACTCTGAGGTCGGTCGGGTCCGCCGATCGGTCGGAATTCACGGCATATGGCGGGGTGGGGCCATTAACCTATTTTCCCTTCTGCTATGACTATCAGCAAAGGATACTTATAACAGAGGGTTAAATAAGACGCATCTTCGGCTTTCCTTGGAAAAGCTGGTGGTGGTTACAACGGAATATCTAACGTACTAAAATCTCTTACTATAATGTCTTCTGAAAGTTTTATATCCTTTTTAAGATAATAGGTAGTTATTAACATTTCTTGACACTGTTGCCTCTGAATCTCTAAAAGTTCTTGAGTTATTTCGAACATAACGATATTGGGTCCTAACCGCGTGACGTATCATGAGCCAAGGCATGTTTTTATAATTATAGTAATGATATATCATATATGGGGGGGAGATGAATGTTACAATGTGACAGCGTCTGACTCTCTCTGTAAACGCGATCGGTCGTGGGTTTGATTTCCACTCAGGAGAAATTATATAAATTATTTTCACTTCCTCGCTAAAAGTTCCGCCACTCAACACGCAATGTCTGAAAATCGGCGGAAAGCAAAGTACGGAGTGTCTTAACAATAGGTACTTTGTGTATACCCTGCTAAGCGAAATAAGTGTGAAACTAAAAAAAATTAAATACCAGTTTATTAAAAACAAATCAATTCTGATAATCGAATTTTTGTGCCAAAATGTTACATTTTACTTAATTATTTTTGATAATTCAACATTTACCTTTCTTAACTACATTAGCATCTAGTCTAAAATATATATAATATATGATTATGTTAATAATAAAGATACAGTACATAACTAACTAAGCAAACCAAATATAAAAATAAGAGTGTTATTTTACAAAACAAGGGTTGTTTAAAGAAAATTCTTCTGCAGACAACGCCGACTATGAGCTTCCTTTGGCATTTGCTTCGGACAGTGATCGATCGTGTGCCGAAACAACAGGTTCTTACAAATATTTACGATAGTTTTCAAAGATGTCCCGAACCGACGCAAAGATCCATTTCTCAGAAAAGATTTCGCTAACAAATACACCAACTGACATTACGTATCTTTATGAGATGACATCCAAAATATATTTCCCGTGATTTATTTCGAATATCAGTCATAAATAATACTTGTCTATATTAATATTTTCGGCAGTCCATAACTCCTTGTATGATTTTGGCAAACTAACTGTTCGGGACATAAGTAGAAGAATCATACATAATTCACTATTTACTGATAGTATCAGTAAATAGTGAATTATGTATTCATTCATTTTATAAATTACGCAGAAAGTACACCGGGGAAAGGAACTGTACGTTTTTTTCATATTTGTTCTTAACACTGCGTGCTATGTGGTGACTTTGTCTAACATTATTGAACATTAATAAATATATATTTCACTAAAATACATGCATAGCCATTATATACGTTATATGGATTTTATTGCGAATATTATTCACATGTCTAATACGTTTCCTTACATTTCTAATGCCTAAAATTGTTTTTATTTATATTGTTTAAAAAAAAGGAATATATTATTACTTACATATATCAGTTTAAAAAGTCTCAAGTTCAAATTAACCATGGTCTGTTGAAGGACTTGCAGCCTAATATTATTATTGTTAATATTATACCAAGTATAATAACGATAAATTTCACACTACGAAATAGCTCTAATTAAATTCTAATAAATTCAGTTTCCTCGAACATTTAGAATAAACAAACAAGAATTCAATTATTATAATTAAGTTACTGAGCTGAATATTGCAATGCACGGGTATCTTTTTCGTCTTACGTAACATTTTTCCTTGCAATGCGGAAACTGTGTCGATCTGAAATTTCCAGCGAGGGATAGAAAATTTAGAGCGCAAGGGTATGAGAGGGTATCTCCCACACCCTGTCATTGTTTTATCCGATCTGCTTACAAATCGCCAGCAATCTCATCGAGCGCACAGCTATTTATTAGTTGGTTGATTCCATGTAAAACGGCCAAGTGTGAGTTAGAATGCGAATAAATTGTTCCGTTGAAAATTTTTATATATTACATTCAATGAATCTAAAACGATAGTCTTTCAAAATGTAAACCGTTCTTAAGGTTATACTATTTATATTAAGATATTCTATAATTATTTGTTTTAATATTATCTATTTATTTATTTCCTCGCCATAGTTTCCGCAAGCATATACAAAAACTTAGAATAAAATTTAGATTTATTTTTACGTTAAACTAAGGCATAATATTATACTACTTCCACGTTTCATAACAAATTATTGTTAGAATATAAACTTTACTATTAGGAACTGACAAAAATTTGTCAAGTAAAAGCGTTCTACTAGCTCCATTTTTAGTAATTAGATTATTTCAAAACATAATTGATAAATGAGAATGAGAAGCTATTGATCATTGACCGTGTCAACGAATAAAAAAGAAATATTTCATGCAATGGGACCATTTTGTGACCAATTTTATAATGTATGAAGCTACGACAAACGCACACACGTCACGACGAGAGGAATTCGAAAAGAGGTTAGTTCGTTGACACTATATTGAACTGAAGACTCTGTTGAAGAACCCTAGAACAGGTTGTATTTGGGTACAAATTACGATAGGAAGCTTTTTTTTGTTGATATTACTTTATTCATAAGGTCTGTTGACTGTCCGAAAAGGGATACTTGTCACACTACACACCAATTTTTCACATTATATATTTAATTATTTAAAATCATTAATTATTTGTTTAAAAAAAGCACCTCTAAAGTCACAATTGACACATAAGAAGTGACTACAT
Source organism: Dryadula phaetusa (assembly GCA_032432895.1). Classification (NCBI taxonomy): domain Eukaryota; kingdom Metazoa; phylum Arthropoda; class Insecta; order Lepidoptera; family Nymphalidae; genus Dryadula; species Dryadula phaetusa. The sequence goes on along the minus strand of JAOYRS010000060.1, from coordinate 4,064,458 downwards.
GTTGTTTTGGAACATTTTTCTTGGGAAGTCACTGACATTACGTTTGAACTCTGCCTATTGCGCATAACAAATGTATGACGATAAATACTTTACAAAAACTTTATTTTTATCGAATTAATGTCTATAAATATTGCTGAAAGTTCATATATCTTGGATTAACATATCAACTAATATGCAGCTTGCAACGTAAATACCGCAACAATCAACAAACTAGCAAACACAACAATAAATTTTTAAAACGGCAAATATATTTAAATTGTGTCAATATTTTATCAACATCCGACCAATATGCGTCATAATTTTGATGAATTATGAAGCAATTAATTACTTTTTATGGTCATTTGATTTATTGGGAAATAGAAATAACACCGCACTGCGGTGTTTGGTAGTTGAAACAATTAAAAAGGATTACTGCGACTACGTTTGGAACGCTCATAAAGCAAGCATTAATCAATCACAGTCAATAAAAACGGTGAAAAACACATTAAATTGTTTGTAACTATTACGATTTATAATACTATTTTTGTAGCGTGTTATAAAGAACAATAGCAAAAAAATTATAAATATATAATGAGCTTTATTAGACGTTTTGGGGGAAAGCTATACAAAACGTGTGTGAAGAGATTGATGTTAGTGTGTATTGATGCTGAAATTGGAATTTATTTAAGGTACTTACCTAAAATAAATAAACTTTTGATCCAAACTTTTATCATACATATATTCAAAGCAAAAAATAAAATAAAGAATATACTACAAACCAATACTTATTAAAACTGCAATAAAGTTGAAATATTTATTAATCTTGGAACTTAAATTTATTCTACAAGAAAATAACTCAAAGAAAATTAATCTAAGCACATGATTATGAAGAATAAAAATGAATGAACCTGTTCATAACACTTTTGACGTGAGAAAATTGAGTTTTAACATAATTAGGTGTATTAAGTATATTAAACTTGAAGTCATTATCATACGTCGAGTACAGCGAGGGAATTAGATGGTAGTAATTTGGCAACACGAACAGCTTCTACTTTAAATGAGTACGTTCTACAACGATCGTATAACGTGGCACTGGCCAAGCTATACTCAGTCTTCGTAGGAACTAATGGAATATTAAAATACAGTAAAACTTTCGATATAGATATCTCATTTCAACAGATGAGCAAAGTATGGAAAAGGAGTAAAAAAGTGTTATCATAAGAGGGTTTCATGAAATTTTATTTTTATTTCTGTACTTCCAACTTTCTTTATTGTCTGTGGTATAGAAGCAAATGATAATAGTAATCAAATTAGAAACTTATGGTGTGCATGAAAGAAGATGAAATTAGAAACAAAATGCTTTCTCATTAGAGAGTTAATGAGGCAGTACAGTTGTACAATATACTGAACTGGTCTCAGTACAATAGTTACATAGTTTGCTGGTGGATGGTAGTTTTATCAGTCTAAATACTAACAAGATATTTTTTGTTTTTTTTATATATTTCCATTACTACCGTGCGTTATTTTCATTTACACAACACCTTCGAAAATATGTTATTTTTAAAAGAATTAATTATTCTTACTTGACAGCTACATTACTTCGAGCAAATATATATTTTTTAAAAAATAAACGCTTCTTATTTTTCTATATTGGACATTGATCGATGAAACGCCAAAACAAAGGGTTGCGGTCAGAATATTTTAAGTGTTAAGAGATGTCTCATCCAGATTCTATAATATTTTACCATAACAAACCTTTTTTGGTGTACTCAAAATATAATTTTTAGCGGTAAAACCCGGTGTTTTCAACTAGACTTTCAATTATCTCAACGTCATCGTGTCGTGAAATCTTTATAATCTTCTACCAAGCAATCTTCTCTATACAACTTGACATAGGCAAAGTGATTTGTGCTGGAAGTAAAGAAGTGATCTGAGCTAAAGATAATTTTATTCATATTAATTACATATTATTTAAATATGACGCACCAATAATATACACGTACATAAGTATTCCGCATATATATCCTCATCTGGCTGCCCATTTTGCACCACTTTTTTAAACGTGTCGAGTTCAAAATACAATAAAAAAATGATTATATATTAAATTTTTACATAATAAAACAATTTCAATTACAAATAAAACAAGCAACCTCAAAGCCAACTAATTAATTTAGATGGTTATTACTAAGATTAATTAACAACTTATTGGGTTTGCACTTCACCTCAAACTACATTCCTGGTCATAACCTATAAATAGGTACGTCAAGCAATTAAGGCCTTGTGCATTCTAGTAGGATAACATTGTTTATGTGGTTATTTTTTTACTACACGCCTTTTTATTTTTCTAATAACAGTAGCATAAAAGCTTTAAGCTCATTTTTTTTAATATAAAAAACTTGACTTAAAGGGTAATGGTAATCTTCCGGCGGACCTCGGTAGTGAATAGACGTGTACATATTTCAAGAATTATTTTTTAAAAATAAATAAATCTTACTCAAAAATTATATTACATAAATTTGTGAAGTACCAGGAGGCCATAAGTATTATGCAGCTGTGCTTGAATGTTGAAAGAGGCTAGCAACAATGTAGATGAAAATAGTGTGCGGAACTTCAACGTCAACTTAACTTTGAACTCACTATCAAAGTCATACCTGCTATAACTGTCACAATCAAGTCATCGTTCTATCATCTGTTACTTGTCAAACTCTTTGGTCGTGTCAACTGTCAAATGTCACAAAAATAGTCTCTGGTACGTTACAATATAATTTTATCAATATTGCCATAACTTAAAAATTTTAACAATTTGTTAGGTATAAAATTTAACTGACTTATTTATTAACGTTATAAAATGCCAAAACTAAAGAGAACACCTCCTTTACACCACAAATTGAAGTGCAGCGCTGTCACTCCAATCCCAATGTAACTGAAACCACGCACGAACCTGAATTTGTGAATTTAACAAAAAGAACATAGCGCCCTCGATCTGAATCTACCCCCACGAATGAACTAAGTGATTTCAAGGAAGAAATGCGAGAGATGCTTGCCAAATAGAACGAAGTTCAGGAAACCACTCTAAAAAATGTATGTCCAAAATTACCACTGAATTGTCTGAAATTAAGGCACAAAATAAAAGTATAAAAAAAATTAAAGCAGAAATAAAAGAGTCCACTAGCCTCATGAATATAAAATATTAAGAAATGAAATCCAAGATAGAAAAAATGGAAAGTGAGAGAGCAGAACAGTGCTACTATATCAATCAGTTGGGAAGAAAAATTATAGATGCCCAGGAATGCCAGCGATCTACTATCTTCGAATTAAGAAATGTGCCATGCAAAAAGGATGAGGCCAACGATGATCTGTTTAAGATTATAAGTGGTGCTAGTAATGCCCTGAACGTACGTATCGATCCAGCTGAAGTGCGTGATGTGTACAGAGTTCAATCGAAGCAAGGGCTCACCAAGCAAATAATAGTCGAACTATCTTTTGTAACCAAGAAATATAAAATCTTGCACGCTGCACGCCAATTTAATAAAGGAAAACAAAATGGAACAAAACTGAATAGTGGTCTAATTGGATTACCAGGTGAATGTATTCCCGTATATATTTCTGATCGTCTAACAACTTCCTCAAGACAACTTTTTCATCGGGCAAGAAAATTTGCTGGAGCTCACTTTTAACTTTTGTTGGTCTTCACATGGAAAAATATTTCTTAGGAGAAAAGAAGGTTATGAAGCAATACGAGTCATTTCCGAGAAAACTCTTACTGAACTGTTTGAAAAACAAAACACCTAAATATCATAATCGCCTTAAATTTAAACAATATATAATGCTTGTATTTTTTTCTTTTTTCAGTATCTGTGACTATAATTTAATCTTTTATCTACCTCATCAAATACTAAGTAGTATAAAACCACACCTATATATTGATTGTATCTGTTTCTCTGTTGTTCTATGCATCACAACCTTGCAGTCTACTTTGTTTTTGGCACATCTATCCAGACTTTGCTGTATTAAGAATAGTTTGTTGCTGTTTGAATTTTTCCCAGATGCTTTTAACTCCACATTACCGTGATTGACTAAAATGTTCTTAATGAGATAGATATATTTGGAGAGGGATATGCCCATTATTGTAGTCCCGAGCAATGTATAAAATTAATTAAAAGTACGCCTAAATCAATGAACGTATTTCATTTAAACATACGTAGTGTAAACTGCAACTTCGATAGCTTTATAGTGTTTTTGGCGAGTATAAAAGTTACCTATCAGAATGTTGGATAAAAGAATCTGCAACAGTTCCTGCTATTGAAGGTTACGTATCGTATTTTACGAGCAAGCCCAAAAACCAAAATGATGGTGTCCTAATGTATGTAAAGTCAGATTTATTATAAAGCGTTGTGGAACCTCAAAAGCAAGATGCAAGTTATTTGGTATGCCACTTAAACACCTATAATTTGACTGTTGTGGCAATTTACCGCTTACCAAGTGTACGTAAGCGTGATGATTTTATATGTGAATTAGATAGCATCCTTGCCTCTTTGTCGTCAAAAAACATAGTGATAGTAGGCGACATAAATATTGATATTACTCCCAATAATCTCACCCAACAAGCTCACGAGTATCTAAATTTGCTGGCGTCGCATGGCTTGATTCAATCACATCGACTACCTACACGTAATACCTCGTGCCTACACCATGTAATTGTAAAATCTGATGAAAAAACAGTTACTCTGGTTATCGACATCGATATCACTGATCATAAACCGACAGTTTTCAACATTGAATGGAATACTTTAAGTGTAAATCCCAAACTGTATCGTACAATCGTAAATTATCCGGCTGTTGTTCGTGAAACCTCTGGCGTTAACTTTGATATAGCCTTGACTATTAAAGACGCAAATTGCGCAACAGAATCCTTAATTACTACTATTAGCTCTATTATTAAAAAGCACTCTAAAACGGTTCACATTTCTTCCAAACGGAAAATAATGAAACCTTGGATAACAAGTGGTCTTCTACGATGTATACGTCATAGAAATAACTTATCACGTAAATTAAAGGCAAATCCCGAAAATTATATTCTTAAAATAACCTATTTAAGATATAGAAACTTTTGCAATAAACTGCTTAAAAACTTAAAAAGGGACTTTGAGAAATCGGAGTTACGTAATGCCCAAAACAATTCAAAGGCTACCTTAGTTAAGTAGACAAAGGCTAACTTAGAAAGTTATAAAAAAAATAACATCCATACATCCGAATGATTCTCAACCACTTGAGCTTTTAAATATTTCATCTGATAGAATGAACTCCATAAATAATATCAACAATTTCTTGGCAGGTGTGGGCAAGAGAATGGCAGAGGCAATTAAATCAGTATATGGAACATCAAAAGCAGTATGCAATGATAATTCTTATAATGCCCTTACATTCGCTTGTTTTATGATGAAAATGAATACAGATGAAATTAAAGTTAAGAACACTATCATGGAACTGCGAATGGATGCAGCTACAGGTTGTGATGGTATATCTGCTAGACTTCTAAGATCTTGTTCTTCAAAACTTGTACCTGTAATAACGCACGTCTGCAATGATGCTATATCCTCTGGGTCATTTCCAAAAATTTTTAAAAAGGCACTCGTTCATTCAAGAGTGAGGATAAATGGAGTGATAATAACTACAGGTTCATATCAATTTTGCCCGTAATGTCTAAAATATTTGAAAAAATTATTAACAAGCGCTTAATGCACTTCCTTGAAGCTCATAATATTCTTGCACCTAACCAATATAGTTTCAGACGTGGAAAATCCACTGAGGATGCTGTCGCTTCTTTTGTTGATCAAGTTGTTTCTAAATTGGATAAAGGTATTCAGTGCTTGGGCATTTTCATCGATCTTTCAAAAGCGTTTGATAGCGTTTTTATCACTAATTTTTTTTAATTAAATTGGGTAAAATTGGAATACGAGGTATTACTTACAAACTTCTTGAGGATTATCTCACGGATCGTACACAAGTCGTTAAAATAAACAAACTTGACGAGTGACAGTCAAAACGTTACTTTTGGCGTTCCTCAAGGGTCAATTCTGGGTCCAACATTATTTATCATTTATATAAATAGCCTATGCAAGCTCTCACTTAAAAATTGTTCAATTTTTACATACGCGGATGATACAGCATTCCTAGTCTATGGCAATAATTGGGCAGAGACTTTTACGCATGCAGAAAACGCTCTTAGATCAATGATGAGCTGGTTTTTTGATAATTTATTGACGTTTAACCTATCCAAAACATTGTACATGCCATTCTCATTTAAACCCAATAATTTATATCCTATTGATTCCCTAACTCTAAAAGCACATTTTATTAAATGCCCAGTGAACTCTTTCATCTTATCTTTATCTTTAAACAACTTAGACAGTCTGCAGATTACTCAATACTAAAAACAGTCTATTATGCTCTTTGCCAGTCCTTTTTCACATATTGTATTCCTGTTTGGGGTGGAGCACGAAAAACTCTGTTAATTTCTCTAGAACAGGAGTGAGTCAAATCCAAGAGTGGTTCATGAAACACCATTACATCCTGAAAAATTGACTGTTCGGTGCGGATTATGGTACGGTGGAATCATTGGCCCGTACTTTTTCAAAAACGACGAAGGCCGTACTGTTACTGTCAATGGCGACCGTTATCGTGACATATTGAACGATTTTTTCTTCCCTGAAGTGTATGAAATCGATGCGGACGACATTTATTTTCAACAAGATGGTGCAACATGCCACACTGCGACCGTCACAATGGATTTATTCTGCAAGAATCCAGGGCAGTACGCGAGGCAATTGAGAAATCGATGGCGGTAGTTTGATATAATTAATTTTTTGTATCAACTGACAGACGAATGCCACCTCAGTCTACCTGTGACCACGGACTACTGTAAAGTGTTCGAAACGTCAGGTGTCCAAAAATGTATTTTCGAATACCAAAATATACGCGATTAATCCGGTTAAATAGTTTCATTTAAAACATATTGTTCTTATTGGGAAACCCCATACTAGCCGTCTGTATTTACCTATAATATCACTATATTTCATTCTCTACGAACATAATGCCTGTATCATTTGTTAGATATTATAAATTTAACATTTTTTTTACATTACTATACTAAAACTAACTAAATACAAAGTTTCTATTAATTCTACAAAGACTTCAGTTACTATATTAAATATATATTTAATACAATGAGAAAGTGTAAAGCGACCAGCGCTGCACTATCACTAACTACTGTAACAAAAGCAAACATACTTATACAGCACATCTTGCAGTCATTTGGTAATTAAGTTAGCAGAATAATACAGCAAGCAGAAGTGTATATCAACATATAATTAATATAATATCTTAATGCTTCGCAGTGGTGGCTAAAGTGAGTCATTTTAACACGTAATTCACTTAACCAACCGCAATGCAGCCGTTACTTAGTTCGTGTATTAATACAACTAAAGTGCAATTACTTTTGCGAATGTTCTCCAAGATTTAGTAAATTTATTACAAATTGCACTACTAAGCATTTATTGCGTGCGTTTATTATCTTAAAAGATTTCTCGATTATATGTTTATCCTACTCGAGCACGTACAGATGGGATAAAATATAATAAGTTTTTTCACAAGTTATTTACTTTTTTTTCTAGCTTCACGCTTGTATCCCGCATAGCAGGGTAGACACAAAGTACCTAGTGTCAACACACTCCGTACTTACACCTACTTGCGTGTTGATTAGTGGAACTCAACGCCGCTCTTTGTCTTTACCAAAGCGAGGAAGTGAAAATAATTTAAATGTAATCACTTCCTCGAGTAGGGATCTAACCCACAGTTATTTACTTATGATTAATAATTACATAATATATTGAATATTCTTTTAATTTAGTATATTTTAATATTGAACGTGGCGAGATAGGAAATCATTAAATTAAAAACATAATGCAGAAGCACTAACAACAATTAAAATATTTTTAAATGGCAGGATATAAATATTTGCCACCATACTTCAGGATAAAATTGGGTTTTCCCGTATACCCGGCCAGTGAGGTTTTTTTACGGAATCTACCAGTTTTCATTTGCCAAAAAAATATTCTCAACTGCTAAACGCTAAATTCAAAGTTTTATATGGGACACCAACGAAATATGTGAATTATACGATGAAGTTTAATTATGAACGAGCCACTTTCCATCTGGTTAAGCAGAGCCAAAGGTAAAACCGAGCATGCTAATTAAAAAACTGAAGCAAATGGAAAAAATAATTAATTCCATGTAAAATAATATAGAAAAATTATATTCTATATTATTCACGTTCCATTGCTTCACAAAAATAGAAAAAGAAAATATTCAAACACGGCTCCCTATCTCCTAGCTAAATACGGTGTCTTTTTTATCTCATCTGCAATTTCCTGCTGCACGCTGTATTTAATCGCTTTATTTTATACGGACTATGCTCTCCTTTTAAACCAAATCTGCTTTTAAAGCATATTTAGTGAGTATCTATCTTATTTTGTTCTGAAATACTATTTGATTAGGTTCGTTATTCATTTGCTTTTTACTATGTATAAACGTTCAAAATATTATATTTATGTTCTATTTATTTTTTCTAGTAATGACATTTTAGTTAATGAGTGGAGCTTCGAAGCTGTTGCTATTTTGACTTTATTGAAAGCGACTCAGCTCAGCACAGTTCTGTACAAAATGTACACATTTATACAGTTTAGGTTAATTTTCACTCTTTATACTGCATAGCGGGCTACTTAGAGGCTAACCAGATTCAAGACAATGCGTTGAGGTCTTTCCCCCCGAAGAGACATTAAGTGTGTGACATAAACGCTGCGCTTTGTCTTACGAGAGCAGGGCAAAACAAATAGATTTTAAATATGAAATAAACTCCGAATAGCCCGCGAACTGAATAGCAGTCATGTTTAGAGTCGAGAGTTTCATCACGTTTCAGGTTCACACATCACCTGCTAATAATAACAATCACACATTGAATTTGTGTCTATTTGATGTAATTTAGTTAAAATCGATTTACTCGAGATTCGAGTGACACGAGTTTTCGTATACTTTCACTAAGACACAATCACGACACAAAGAGAACAATGCAAATTTTTCTGGTACAATATTATATTCCAAAATTATTTTAGAATAGAGCTGTATATTTACTGATGACTGTGATATAATTTATTTGTTACGTTATTTTTGTCCAACTTAATGCTTAACTTAGGTACTTATTTATGTACATATAGATATCACATGTACCTAGATCGTAAGAGATTTATATTGATATAAAGTAAGCAAACCGAAAATGTTATTTTGATATCACGATGTTATTCTTGCAAAAGTATCTCAGCATCAGCGGTGCACTCGCGTAGAAAATCGCGAAGAAGGGCGATAAATCTGAAGACATAAATCTATGTTTACTAAGAAAACATATAAATAAAATCACCGACATGTAAATACGAGTGAACGTAAAATTGAATTATGTTGAAAATATCAAAAATTACAAATGGATGCGTTCTATTTTAATTCAAACGATTAACTGTATTGTGAATTGTATAGTGATTGAATGTCATTCATCCAATAAATGTTTATTACGGAGCTCAGTTATAGCTACTAGATTTCACTCGCGGCTTCACTCGCATTGTGTGTTGTATAAAACTATATTTTATAAGTACTTGGCAGTTATTGTTATATTATTACAAAATCTAAAAATAGGTGTCTGTAATAATTAACTTATTTATTTGGATAGGAATTAATATTTAGTTTATAATAATACCTTTGCAAATAATGTATTATTTTAGAACTAAAAATATATACATCAAAAGAGATTAGAATTTTTAGAGGAGAACAATATTGTCATACATATTTTTTACGTAACTTAGACCATTACATTTATTTGGCGCACGCAAGGTAAGCTTTAAAAATCAAATCTTCCTATTTTCCCAAAAATTTTATTGTTTCACTCTCATTAGTCATAGAGTGATGTTGTATAGACTAGGTTTCCTGAACAAAAGGAATATTCAACACTGAAAGATTTTTTCAATTCTAATTCCGCTTTATATTATTAGTATAGATAAATAAATTGAGTATACAAATGACACCATTGCATTGTGACGCAATTGACGTGTACCTGTGATTAGCTACGGTAGTCTCTAAATGATATATTATGAGTATTTATAATAAAATGCGGCGTTGAGTTCCGCCACTCTACATGAAGTATCTTGTCGCAATAAACGGGAAATATGTACGTGAATTTTTCATATAACAAGTTTACATTGCTGTCAAAATCAATACTTGTATCAAATAACGTACATACGCGTGTTTGCCATTATCCACAATCATATAGATACAAATTTTCCTCACTCGTAAACAGATGGTTACCAAATAACTTTTCGGTCCATGATTTATTGCGGAACTGTGACACAATTATTTACAGAACATATTTTTGTAAGAAGTTTATTTCAACTTTAAGTCTGATCTACAGTTTGGCATTATTTCAAATAAACTTATACGTAATGTAACATCATAAAGTAATATATTAAAAATTCTTAGATTTATTTCCTTCATTATATAGGAAACCTAATAAATATTTTTATAATATATTTTTATAATATATTTTTATCGCTTTTTACCCGTACTAAAAGACAAGTTTTACATCTTGTAAAGAAAAACTTAAATGACAATAATATTAAGACTTTATCACTTACAATTAGCTATTTTTTTATCATGTCTTAATATTAACGGAACTCAACGCCGCACTTTGATTCTCTAGACTGAAAAAAATATAGTAATTTTCAAACAATATTTTTATATTACTTGTATAGTCAGATACGAACCCGCTGTGCCATGATACATATCAATAGCACTATTTATATTGTATCTTATCTGATATAGAGAAGATAGTAACTGTCCCTCCCACCCACCTTCTCCACCCGGGTGAAAAGATTCGAGGGGCTGATAAAAGATTGATTATAATGGGAGGTCAATTACAGGAATCGTGAATCTATAATATCTTTAGTATGATAAATTTTCTTGTTAATTTACATTAAACGACTATTTTAATATGAACTAAATATCAAAGTAACTAACGAAATATCTGACTAGAGAGAGACTTATACTGGATTAAAACTTATTGGAATATCTGAAATTAATTAAATTTATCTAATAAATTAAATTATAATATAAAAAATATGATTTTGCAAAAAGTTAATTAAGCTATTGACAATAAACTTGGGAATATCATCTAGACATACATAGAGAGAGACTTATACTGGATTAAAACTTATTGGAATATCTGAAAATAATTAAATTTATCAAATAAATTAAATTATAATATATAAAATATGATTTTGCAAGAAGTTAATTAAGCTATTGACAATAAACTTGGGAATATCTTCTAGACATTTTAAGAAAAAGATTAAATAAAGATTAAGATTATTTCGTGCTTTTAAGGTTTACCAATGAAGCCACGAAAACGTATGGAAATTTAATTTTCGATGACTTATTGAAAATGTTTCTAACATTTTATATAAAATATAATTGAAAAAATAAACTCAATTAAAAATTAAGTAAACTAAAAAGCTTGTCTTTAAATATAACTTTGTATTAAGAAAGTCATCAACAATATCATTTTAATCGCTAAAAACAATTTACTTCTACGTAGCATTTAAAGTCACCATAACGATCTAATTCATTTAGCAACTAGTGCACGTCTCCAGCACGTGTATTAATCTACTAAAGTGCAATTTATGTTATAATAGTATTAAATGATAAAAACTTTACTCAACTTTTCAACCTATCTCATGTTATAGTATCTTTTTCTGTTTATTTTAGAGCTTCGTCCTTAGAACGACCATGTCGCTAGCTCTTCAGTGTCTCTCAAAATGACATATCGTACATATACTCTCCATTTTTCGTCAATTTGTAAAGCCTCACTACAATATCAACCCACGAAGGAATATGTTGAATTTACGGTCATCGTCGAGTAAAAAATAGATTATGTCGATTTGACATCTCTGCAGGGACTAAACACGGATTCTTTCTATAGTCCACAAATGTTGATATAATTCTGTATATACATATGTATATGGTCTGTATTTAATATATCGTAGCTTATAGACGATAAGACTTATTGGACATCTTATATAAAATATATTGATAAACTTAATTAAAAATAAATAACTAAAAAGCATGTTAAATATATTCTATTAAGAAATCATCAACAATATCATTTTAATCGCTAAAAACAATACTTCTATTAGTTTTAAAGACCATAACGATCATTCTAGCAATTAGAGGTTGTATTACAATTAAGTTGTTTTTTTTTTATATTATATAATGACAAAATCCCATTGTGTCATGGACAGTTTCTAACTTTAGACACTATTATAAGTCTGCCCTGTCGTGGTCAAATCAAAAGAAATAACTAGCAAATTGACATTATTGTCCCGTCCACTTTATGAATTTAAAGCGTTAAGCATGCTAGACCACAATGTCATGGCATGGCAGGCGTAAGTGAGAATTGCATTGTAAGAATGAAGAAGAACGTATTCAGGTGGTTTGAGTTGAGATATATGTGAAGCAAAGGTGGTACGAGAGGTCAGGGAAGAACTCGGTTAACCTTTAAGAACGCAGTACTGAAGTTACTGGAGGAAGGCCACGTAAAAAACACAAGGACCACATATATGAAGCGGGTAATAACTGTGGACGAGGCGAAAGAGGTATATAGGGACCGTAGCGTTTGGCGCTCCGTTGTCGCTGACTGCCCTTATACAGCGTTAATCTAAAAAAATATAAATATTCAGCTCAATTGCCCAAAGGAACATCAAATCAATATGTACTGTAATTAAAATTTGCACTTGTCCGCCTGTATGAATACGTCAATGAGAAGGCGGATTATTAATTCTTACTACTGAAAATTTTAACTAATTTAGCTAATATGATTTGCCCTTTCTAATTTTACTCATTTGGTAACATTTTTGAATTAGTTAACTTGATTGTTTATAAATTAATAAAATTCGGAAAGGTAACAATTAGGGTTTAAAAATAACAATTAAAAAGTTTTATATATATTATACGTTAAGTTTACTCAGTGTATTCGCGATTCGATATAAGATAAATACAAAATTCTATTATTCTATGAGGTTTTCAGGGTAATTAGAAAGAAAAATATTTGAAATATATAAAAGATAAAAATCTTATATATAGCAGAGAACACAGAATTCCGTTTTTCGTCTGAATTTGAGATACGTATTGAGTGGAGAACTCAACTTTTTTGTACTGTGCGAGGAAAGAAGAATAATTTAAATATAATCATTTCTCCCAATGGGATTCGAACCCGCAATCACCGTTTACAACTTGACGCTCAACCATTGCTGGTTTAGTGAAGTATTAAAAAGACAAAAGATGATTGATTATGCAAAATTTGAATAAAGATTAATTTAGTAACTTTCCATACATACGAGTACACTTTGAAAATGATGAATTGAATTTATAATAAACATCCATCGCAGCTCCTAACAATTTATATGAAAAATATTTCCATTTATCACGAAAACATCTCTAAGTCGAAATGAAAGTTTCCACAGATTGCCAGGATTTATCGTCGTATGTGTCCTCGCGTAGCGACTTAGCAACTTAGCAAGGTGCCCTAAAAGTTTTAAAATTCTTAACACATTTATAAAATATAAAGGAAGGAACAGTAACTTCAAGTATATTTTATTTAACAGTGTTATTTGACGTCCTCAAATTAATATATATTTAAAAAAAACTCCCAAAGAAATAGATAAAAATTATGTATAAGACATTAACTACGTCAAAATATTATCTTTAAGATCTTAAAGGATTAGAAGACTATCTAATAATGCATTGCTCGCACATGTAGCTAATTCAAACATCTGATTGATACCTGTACGTATAAAAATGATATTTTTTCCTTGCACTTCTAGAAATCGAAGTTCAAAATCGTTATTAACCTTATACATTCCACAATTTAAAGCAAATCTAATGACTTACGCTACTCTTGATGTATTGTTAATATAAGATGTTATAATTACGTACCAAACCTTATAATGAATAAATTTAATTATTTTTTATTTTTATTATTTAAATCTACGTATATATACCTGTTTATATTCAAATGTACGTAAGTTGGTAAATATATTGGTAGCAAAGTTGAAAACCGAGTTACTGATTTTTTCTATCTGTGACTTGTAAGTCAAACACACAAAAGTTAAGCTTGAAACTAGAAGCTGCATATGGGAGCTGCATATTTTTATCCATTTATATTCATGTATGTTATATAAAACAAATAATAATAATGAAAAAAGGTACACAAAACCAATAGCTTGTTGTATGATATTATACATTAGAAACGTTTTTTAAAATATGTTTTCTAATCGAGCAGGAATTAAGTATGTAGTATATTATGACTCATAACTCCATCCCAATAGCCTCATTACAACAATCTTTATTTCAATAGAAAATATTTCCATAAATTTGACATACAATACACTAGAAAAAATGTATTGAAAAATGAATTGAGCTCAGACCATCACGAGAATTAAGCAAATTAGAGAATAACGAAAAGCTAATTACGAACATGAAACTCCGCCGCAAGTTAAACAAGGGGCCTCGTGTGGGAGCCGGGCGAGTACAAAATGACTTTGTAATTACAATTACATAAGATCCACAGTAGACAACTCGACTCTGTACAGCCGAATAATATTAGTTATTGTAGCGACATGGCATTTCTTTTTTTTACACTGAAAGCTTTTTATATTATTACTGTTGGATTATATATATATATATATATATATATATATATATATATATATATATATATATATATATATATATATATATATAGTAAATAGTGTATATGATCGATATCAGTCAAAGTTCTATCAAAACTATCAATGTTTAGTATATCTGTATATACTTACCTTATCTGTATATACTTGTTTTAATATAACTGTACCTACTTCATTAAAACCTCTCATCCTCATCTGTTTATGTTAATCTAAGCATAAAATTACCAATAATAGTTGTAGGAATATTATTATTTGTTTATAGGAAGTACTATGTATATGCAAATAGGTGGATAACTTAAGCTCAAAACACATTTAACATTAAATGTCTGCTTAACACAATGAATCATTGAAATATTGAAAATGTTTTTTCGTACATAGTTTTTTTAACAAAACATAATAAATATTTCTTCTTTGTTAAGGATGGCAAATGCTTGTTGTATTTGTACAAGCATATAAAAAAATAAAGAAATTTTATATAATACAAAAATAAATATTTTTCTTAATTATTTATTTAAGTTACAAGAAAATTTTATATAATATTTAATTATCCTTAAATTTATCAAATGCATACGAGCATATATTGAAGTATTAAAGTATTTATTATTATAGTATTTTGTCGTACATTTGTGCTTAGCCTTACTTAGTCCCACAATTTGGCGTCACAGAACAAAAACCTATGTAAAGAGTTAACATCAAAGGCTTGTTTAATAACTCCATTTGTAAACAATTACATTTGACTCATTAATCTTTAGTAAAGTTTGAAAATTTAGACGCGCATGTGTCAATTAGAACAATAAGAAAACATTGTTTTTGCTAAATAATTAAATAAACGATTAACTAAATTCAAGACCTATACATACTTACTTCGTCTCTGTAAGTACAGAATCTGAACTACAGAGTGTTTAAATATTTTTTTTTTATAATATTCGATTATCAAAATATAGCGTCACTGAGTAATATTCCAATTTATAACTAACGCATTAAAAAAAATTCAGTTTCACGCATTATTTCGCCTCATATGATAAGCAGAAAAAAGTTTCGAAACATTCAGTTCACCGCTACGCACAGGAATTGCAGATATTGAGTGTTGGACCGCCGCGCTTTGTCTCACTCTAGTGAACAAAACAAAATATCTCATATCACTTTGAGATAAATTATAAGCTTGTAAATACACAAATAATTTAATACTAACGTTAAAAATTATTTTATATAGTATTTTTAGGTAGTGATAACATCATTAATAATTTTATTTTTATTAAATATAATTTTAGCTGAATGAATTACTGGCAGTCTAGAATGAATCAAGGGATTTTAAAGAAAAAAATAATGGGGATTGTCGGGAGAGTCATGTGCGTAATAGGGCGTTTGAGAAGATTGTTAGTATTTATTCTGGAATAATAGAAATATAATACGTTGGAAGTGAATGTAATAACAATATTTAATATCGGAAATACATATGCATATGATTATTATTGCTTTTATGGTATTCGTGGTCGGTAAGATTTGCTTTTGTATAATATGAAGAATTTGTTGGTAACTTCTTTTTCTTTTATTACTATAAAAATAACATAAAATGGAATATTAAATTATTGTTAATAAAGTAAAATTATTATATTAAAGATATTAAATGTTTAGAATGTACATTCTAAGAGATATAAGAAATTTGTAATTTAAATATACCAAAGCGTCTGCCGCCATCTTTGAATAGTGTTGTATGAACAAATTATTATATGCATTTACTGAGTATTATAAAATATTTTAATATTATACTAAGCTTTGCAAACAATAACTAATAAGTCACAATTAATATAATATCATGTATTGAACGAATAAAGCTTTTTATGGTTATATTTATATAATATTCTTAAACATATAGGAGATCCGTCATGTACTCGCGTTACGCGACTGTCGGGGTTCGGTGAGCGTTACAGCTTACTGATAACTTATGTCGGTGGCGCAACCCAACGTTGTTTGGCGTCACTCAGGCTGCTGTAGTTGATACTGTATGTAGTTGATACATGTAGTTGATGCAGGCTGATATAACTTACGACACGCGACCGTCGGGGGTCGGTGAGTGTTACAGCTTATTGATAACTGATGTCGGTGGAGCAATCCAATGTGCTTGATTCCACTGAGGCTGTCGGCTTAGATGAACCGCTATGGCGATGTTGGTTGGTTTTATTGAGTCTGTTGCTGTCTCGCGTTGCGTTAGTGATGCTTGTATGATGTTGGATGTTGATATTGCTTGTGACATGTAACTGTCGGGGTTTGGTGAGCTTTATAGCTTACTGATAACT
The DNA here is from genome assembly GCA_032432895.1 of Dryadula phaetusa. Lineage (NCBI taxonomy): Eukaryota > Metazoa > Arthropoda > Insecta > Lepidoptera > Nymphalidae > Dryadula > Dryadula phaetusa. The sequence continues at coordinate 4,047,345 of JAOYRS010000060.1, read as the reverse complement.
GATGTCGGTGGCGCGACTTGTATCTTCTCTGATGCTGTCTTGCGTCGCACATGCCATACCTGTACGGCGACGGACATACATTCAACTATTTCTATGTTGTTTTACACCCCTGGTGTGGGGTGAATGGTTATGTGACGCTATTATGTCTCGTGCGTTTCTAAGTATGTTTTAGTTGCCTCCTTACGGGGAGAGCTATACTATTATGTCACGAAATGCTGTAGTACGTAATGGTGTTCGAATGTTTGTCTAGCGCCTTGTTTGATGATAGAACGCATAACCGAGTTTAATTGTTGGTTATAACAAACGACTGTTACGTATGTGCGTACGATAATATAAAACAATCGGCCGTCTAGCGGTTGTGCGTCTGAACTGATATGCCAACCGGCAAGTAATATTGGTCTGGCAGGCTAATCGACGTATCTTTACCTTATATTGATCTATCGAACTAATACACGATATATAGTGGTCTCACAAACCAATCTACGACATATAATGATTTAGAGAACGAATCCACGATATATAATGGTCTAAAGAACCAATCTACGACATATAATGATCTAAAGAACCAATCCACGACATATAATGGTTTAAAGAACCAATCTACGACGTACAATAGTCTAAAAACCCATCTACGACATTCGTTAGACCAAGGTCTAACGAACCAATATGTGATATATAATAATCTCACAAACCAATTAACGACATACAATGGTGTAAAGAACCAATTTATCATATACAATATTCTATAGAACCAATCCACGACATATAATGGTCTCACAAACCGATATACGACTTATAATGGTCTACCGAACCAAACTATAATATATAATGGTCTCAAAAACTAATTGACGGCATAATATTTTGGTCTCACAAACAATTCAAATATATAATTATAACATATTGTTATTATAATAACCGTAAAAAATACCTAAAGAAGTAACGTAAGTAATTATATTTCAGCTTATAATGATAAACGTTAAAAGCTGAACTTTTATACATTTTAATATATATTTGTATTTCTATACAATGCCTAGTAAATATTTAAATTTAAATTGACATCCTTTTTACACGCGTAATAAGAGACCTCGATGTTTTATACATTTTCCGTAACACAAAAATTATATAATTTTTCAATATGTATTAAATAACATCCAATCGAATGAGTTAAATAATTTATATAATATGTAAAAGAATGGCCCAAAATAAATAGCAAGCGTAACCGATCGAGTTCACATCAACATCAAGCTAAAAGGAACCGCAGAAAGGCGATACACATTAATGTTTTACACCCAAAAGCTTTTAGCTCCTATATTTTGGGCTGCACGTGGTTTACAGCGTTACAAATTTTTATAGCACCCATTTACGTTACGTACACACGACAAACTTTATTTAAATATTCATATTTTATCATTCTTAATAGATATGCAGATGTCGTATTTATTAAATAAATATATGTAAATATGCTATTTTCATATAAAATGAGTAAAATGTCAAATATATGTAATTAACTATAAATCACGGCGTTGAGATCTTTCTTAGCACGCAATGACTTGATTTTGGGTGGAAGGTGAGAATCGTAGTGTCACAACCTTAGGCTCTCTTTGTCTGTCCTTATTATACGGTAGAAATTTGAACAACATTGAGGTTGATCGTGGGGCAGTGTGACAGCGTCTGACTGTAAACGTGATCGGTTGTGGGTTCGATTCCCACTCGGGAGAGTGATTATATTGAAATTTATTGCGCTTTCTCGCACTGGTAAGACACCGTGTTACGGAGGATATAACCGTAAAGCTAAAAACATGAACAACTGCTAGCTTCATAGTGCTTTGTTTCATATATATACGAGTATGTAAGTTCAAGCTCCACTTAAGGAATGCTTGTATATTAGAACATAGATAATTTCTTGCTCATACAAAATTAAGTGCGGCCTTGTAATTCAATAACACATTTTCTCTAATTAGCAGAAAAGTGAAGATATCGGTATGTATATGAGAAGATGTTAACCTTAAACCATGAATTATTTATATGTTAATTTAGTATATATTAAATATTTTTACAAACAATACCTATACTTAACTATGAAGTAGTTCCAATAGAAACAAAAATCGTAATTAAATACCATATAATTACACTAAACATGAAATTTACTATGATCATGCACTAAAAAAATGTATAAAAATAAACTGGAACATTTATTTCCTAATCCATTGCTTGAATGGATGGAGAGAGTAAAGCATTTAAAATTACTACATTTTTTCCAAGGCCCACCTCTCGTGAATGAAGGATAACGACCAGACTTCGGATATTTATGACTAACGAGCCTATTCACGGGGCGCAGTTGCCAAATGGAGATTTATGAAACAGAAAATTTCGAATAACGTACGTCTTGAGTATAATTTGTAGACGGTGCACAGTGGATGGCGCAATCAAAATGGCACTCGATTTGGGACTGCTACGTCACAGAGTTAATAGTCCGTAGAATGAGCATAGGATGTCAACTGTGTCGTAAACTAACTTGACTTGACTTGTTATATTAAACTTGACTTGACTTGACTTGTTATATTAAATAACTTTGTGTTATAATGTGTAACATTTTAATAAATATTTATTGATTTGAGTTCATCTGTACAAACGTCGTAGATTTCTAATTTCTGTTTAATAATTAAAAATGTTGTTATGAAAAATTTTAAGTTATATATTTAGATGATAGCACTTTTAAATTTAAATCAAGTATCGTACTGATTATACGTTGTTAACAAAAACAAGATTCATCATAAAACAAGATTCTTAATTTGCTCGTTCTTTATTTATAATTTGTGCTTAGTATACACATACTTAGAATACCCGTAACAAAACAGTACCGGTCGTATGCCCACGTGGATCTCCCGCCCGCGGGATTTATGGGTGGATCGGGGTATACCCAAGGTCTCGGATAGTGGCGGTCGAAAAGGAACACCGTGAGATTTCTGTGAATAAACGGGGAGGCCTATATCTGCCAATCCGGAGTCCCCCATAACCTGTCCCGAGTCCCCAATCGGACAGGTACCCGTAACGTAATTTCCTCTCGTTAAAAAAAGGCTAACCCTGATCTGGGATCTCTGCAAAGTTGCGAGCATTCGCTGGATGCGTAAAGCGCCGGAGTGATCGTCATAGAAATCCTTTGAGGGAAGCCTTATGTTCAACTTTGGGTGCTACAAGGCTGGGACGAGAGATAAACATACGATTTATATATTTTTTTTATCTATAAATAAATAAGACACGTTAAAAAATCAAAACTTTATTTAAACAAAATAAAACAATTATGAATTAACGAATATGAATTTACCAAAAATAAGTTTACTTTTTATTCATAAAAAATAATATGATAATATTATTCCACATTACATTGATGAAAACCTATAAATCAATGTCCATCAATGAAGAAAATCACATAAAATAAGATAGGAAACATTTGTAGGAAATTGCAAACCCTAAGCAGATTTACATTTTATTAGCATGGAAGTGAAATAAAATGTGTTTATTCTGGATTGAAAGCGAGATGGGTCGCTGTAAAGAGACCGAGTGATGCGGACGAATTTATCATTAGGTATATACAAAACAACGTTTTGCGCGTACTATTTATATAAAAAGTTTAAAATATAAGAAAACAGATAAGCTTACTTCAGATTTATAATCTTGTGAAATACGATTTGAAAATTTAAAACTAATCCATGTAAGATTAGGTACAGCATAAACTGTATAATACTAGCCAAACGGGTTCAGCGTGTACGTTACATGTAGGGTAGACAAGAAGTACCTAAAGTCAAGACACTCCGTACTTCGTTTATGTTGAGTGGCGTAACTCAACGTCATGCTTTGTCTTAACAGACCACGACCAGCCTTGTTGCGAAATTATAATATCATTATATCACAATATTTGTTGTATAATGATGTATATTTGTTATTTTTTTTTTTAGTTTCACGCTTTTATCCCGCATAGCAGGGTAGACAGAAAGTACCTAATGTCAACACACTCTGTTCTTTGCTCTCCACCGAATTCGAGACATTACGTGATGAGTGGTGGAACTCAACGCCGCTCTTTGTCTTTTCCCTAGCGAGGAAGTAAATAATTTAAATATAATCACTCCCCCGAGTAGGGATCGAACCCACAACCGATCGCGTTTACAGTCAGACGCTATCACACTGCGCCACAACCGGAATCATAATTGTTAATAATAATATAAATAATTGATACAGCTTGATTGGAGGTGTCGGCCTTTAGGCCGGCAACGCTCCTATAGCTACTCAGGTGTTACACGAGGCCGTGGGCGGCAGTATTCACTTACCATCACGTGACCCGCACGCTCGTTTGCCTTACCTGCCGTATAAAAAAAGTGTCGTTGACGTTAAAAATCTTTATATAGGTACTTAGATTATTAATTCTGAAATTAAGATTTTTCGTAAGTACGAGATATACCATAACCTTTTTAGAATATCTCATACATACAGTACATTTTGTCTATGAAATTACGTGTAATAAAGCAAAGGTGCTGTTTTGAATTAATATCTTTTAGCTTCACACAAATAAAGTTTTAAATAATTTAATTTAATTACTTTTTCTTAAACTCATATCTTTGTTTTTTTATATAAGTGATTAATTGAAAATTATCTACCTTGGCTATTATTTTATAGGTATTGGTTCTTTTATTGTTTCACATAATGATTCCATTATATTTTTGTTAAAATATTTTATAGTTATACTAAAACATTATTAAAATAGATATGCAAACAAACCTTTATTGTTTTTAATTACATATATATATATATATATATATATATATATATATATATATATATATGTGGTTTCCCAATAAGAACTTGAAATTGAAGAAAGAAGTTTTGAAATTGAAATAAAACATGTAATATATGTTTGAATTTCGTGCTCAATGATTTTATTTGATAGGAAATTTCATGCTATTTATGATTTAAATAAAATATCGTTCAAATGACCACCTCGACGTTTTTTGCACTGGTGAATACAATCGGTCCAATTTTCAATGACACGGTGAAGCATTTCGGCTGGTATGGCTGCTATAGTCGCTCGAATCGTAGCTGGTTTATTGGCATACACTTGAGATTTAACACACCCCCACAAAAAATAGTCTAAGGGTGTTAAATTGCATGGTCTTTGTGGCCAATTGTGAGGACCGTTGCGAGAAATAACCGACTCACCAAACTTATCACGCAATAGATCCATTGTGACGGTCGCAGTGTGGCTTGTTGCACCATCTTGTAGAAAATAAATGTCGTCCGCATCGACTTCATACATTTCAGGAAAAAAAATCGTTCAACATGTCACGACAACGGTCGTCATTGACAGTAACAGTACGGCTTTCGTCGTTTTTGAAAATAATCTGCACCAAACAGTCAATTTTTCAGGATGTAATGATGTTTCATGAACCACTCTTGGATTTGACTCACTCCAGTAACGATAGTTCTGCTTGTTTACATAACCATCAGACGGTGCACCATGACGATCATATTTAATGCTCTTTGAGTAGAGACAATACTACTCGAATTTTGATAGAAAATTTGGACAATTTCCAAACGTTGAGGTAACGTGAACTTGTTTATGATTAAATGGCAAACATTACTGAACATAAAACAATACAAATGTTAAATGTTAAACAATCAAGATGGCGGCTGTGAGCTATCAAAATCCTATCATCCCTATTGGGAAGCACTTTATATATATATATATATATATATATATATATATATATATATATATATATATATTCCGTCCAACGTAATGTATACTGGACTTAATACTTATGAGATATACAAATGTGTTATCTAATTTACTATGAATGTTCTACTTTGTGTGTATTTATAATTTTAAATACCATTACCAGTCACTGGCACAGTAAGGTGTTCTAGGACAAAAAGTTAATGTCTGCCGCATATACACAATGTAAAATAAACACAAACGACAATTGCTAAAGTGGTTAGAAGGTAAAAAACTGTTACATACACTTACATATTTATTATCTGTTAACTTGTCCCGTATAAATTGTAAAAGATATTTCTTGGAATGATAAAATATTTAAACCATTTCACCAAACCAACGCCTCTGGTATTGAAGCAGTAAATAATATCTTATGCTAAGGGGATCTTTTATTGGCACCCTTTCGCTTTATGCAACGATTATGTCACTTTTATGAACGCTTCTCGCTATTTACGACTTTGGTTTATAGTCGGATGGAAATCTTTCGCAAATAAGTATTGCCAAGTGGCCATAATCTGTACCAATATTAGCCCTTTAAATGACAAATTCAGCAATTCGAAGTGCTGTACACTAATCGTAAAAGTAATTGTATTCATATGTACCATGTGCTAGCTTTATTGAAATATGTGTATTCAATTTAATCAGGTCGTTATATTTTGAAGACAGTATCAAATACTCTTTGCCGTTACTATTGCTGTTATTTCAAGCAATTAATTCCTATATTCCAATTCGTAAAGCAACGTTATTGATCAAATTTCTGGCGGTATGAAATTTAGTAATTGTCTCAGCAGTTATGTTTTATAACACAAACGCAATTCAAATTTTATAAATAATGAAACTGGCTTTAGGGAAACTATCATGAATATACTGTAATAAGATGAAATTTTGGCGTCATGGATTTTGGACTGAGTATATTAACAATTAGCAGTCTAAAAGACAGTATGATAATGCATATTTGGTTCGAAACAATTGGATGTGGGCTATTAACGTTTGCGAAAATTGTTACTTAACTTATTTTTATTTAAAATAAAGTAAGGAGTTATATTTTTCTTCAATTTGGGCGGAAAATTATAATTGCAGTGCGAGATATAACGTAGAACTGTTTTTCCATTATAAAGAACCAATGAAATCTAATACATACTTAATCTCAAGGAACTAATAGTTGTTATTCTAAATAATATATATTTTAATAAGATAACTTAACTATAACAAGTCAATTTTATGACATCAGTATAAATATCATTTCTGTAATAAAATCAAGGAAAATTGAAAATGGCTATAAATTATTTTGAATCGAACGTACAAACGATTAACACTATTAACATTTCATTCCTATGTGACTGTATTGGCAATTTCCTGCTCAAAAAGTCAAAAGTTATATTATTCTTTACTTAATATAAATTATTACTGACAGTTATAAAGTGATTTTTTAGGGCAATATATATGGTTGTATGTGAAACAAAAACTTTGTACCCCTTTTTGCGATAATAACAGGGATGGAAGAGCATTAAGACCGAGGCTGGTCGTGGTGCAGTTGAATAACGTCTAACTATAAACGCGATCGGTTCTAGATTCGATTCCCACTCAGGAGAATGATAACATATAAATTATTTTCATTCCTCGCTCCTTCTTGAGTTTCACCGTCTTGACACTAAGTGTTTTCTGACCCTGCTACGCGGAATATAAGCGGCAAACAAAAGCATTAAATTTGGCATAGATATGGCTTATATACAAAAGAATTGCCGAATACTGTTTTTAAAATAATCTGTAAAAAGTACTTAAAATTAATAAAATATATGTAAAACAAAATAGTGTTTGGCATCCATGTTTACATAAATGACATACACGTTGCTAAAGATAACACGTTGTTAAAGCGTCAACAGGTTTAGATATTTCCTTCTTTTTATTTATAAAATATGTAAAATATGTTCATAATACCGTTGCATTACTCTCTTACATTGATTGATTGACAGAGAGATTCTTATAAAATCATATTGATATAATTTATCATAATTATAAAAAATAAAAAAAAAACAATTTCTAGAAAATATAAGAAGGCTTCTGCTACATATTAATGTATTATAGTTTATAGGTAATATAAACGATTATTAAAAATCGTAAAGTAAATCAGCACACAATGTACCTATATAGAAAACAAAATTTATTCTCCAATATAATATTGATTACACGTCAACCATGACTGATACTCGACGATCATAAAACTTTGTTAGGAAAACTCAACAGTACATGCAAGAAAAAGCAATTTCACAAGATAAATAAATTTTCGTAAGTCAACATACTTTCACTTTTAACTTTTTTTATTTCCTTAAGAAAAGTTACAGTGAAAGAGTGCTATTAGCTATCAATTGACGTATTTCCTATACTCACCGATCAAAGTTTTGTATTGCGAATGAAGTGTATGTAAATTACAATAGAACTTTAGTAACCTTTGGTTTTACTCTTTGTAGTAAAACTAATGTTAAAATATATTTTTTTCACGCTTTATTCCGCATAATGGGGTAGTCAGAGAAAACCTATTGTCAAAATACTCCATTGATAGTTTTACGCGTGAAATCGAGCTATTGCGTGCTGAGTGGCAAACAAAACAATATTTTATAACTTACCAAAAAGAAGGAAATAATTTAAATATTTTCCCCCGAGTGGAATCGAACCCTCGACCAATCGCGTTTACAGTCGAACTCCATAAAATAAATAAAAATTTTGTTACTTAGAGTTTATTCATATTTTTTTTTCTTAGCACCAACACCAATTATTCTGTTCTTTACTATTTATAGGCCGCAACATTGTATGTATCGATAACAATAGGTTAAATCCCAACATTTTTCGTCTCCGTAGGAATTTCGAAAATATCACTCTTTGTGCTGCCAGCTTTTCCCAAGGATAAATAGGTATGCCAAATTTCACATTATATCATTGTTGATTTTTTTCTACATCGTATAATTTTTTTTGCGTGTATATATAGAAGTAGAATTTGAACCTGAAATTTCCGCATGTATACCAGATAAAATATGTCTGCAACTTCGTGCGTACTGCGTGTATATATAACAAATATCGAAGACAATTGTATGAAATAAACTTTGAAACAGTATCGTCATGAAGACAATCGTAAAAAGATTTTAAGATTTCTATTACACCTTCTACTCCATTAGCTTTTACTGGAAACAGTAAAATGACACGCCGTCTAGATAATCCCCTTTAAAAAATTATTAGCTTTATGGAGACTTAAATCTTTAGGACCAAGTAAGAATATAATGGACAGGAAAATGACGATGGGAAAAATTTTGCAAAGATTATGTGATACAAATAGATATGCTTTTTTCTTTATTGATAATAATAATTCATAATTGAATTGTTTGGTTAAATTCATCATCTAAAATATGCATAGAATATGTAAATAATTAATATACTGGTTTTAAAAACTAAGAGAGAATATTTCAAAAATAATCATAAATAGAAAAATTGCTCCTTATATCTTACAAAAATATATCTGAACATATTTTGAGTACTTATTATATAGGCGTGGGGTTACATAGATAGTTAGCTACTGTAATGGAGACATTACTTTAATGAGTCAATAAAGCGAGAGCTTTATTGACTCAAACTAACTCATCAAAAGATTGATTTATATTTTGCACTGACCACTAACACTTGTAATCAGACACGCAACGCAAGATCCTACGCTATCTTAAGAATATCATTACAAAATCATGTTATATTTGATTTCGAATGGAAAGCGAAGGAGGTTATTTCTTTATACAACGATCCTTAGTATCATCTATCTACAAAATCAGAAATCACTGTATACTATTATAATCTCCAGTTGTATGGTGATTGGTCATCTGACACATTTGTACCACCTCTGCACCACATAGTTATGGATTCCATCACTTGTCTTGGATAATAACTGCTCAGAATATTACTCTTCCAGGTTCTCTCTACCTCCATTTATATAAGTAACACTAGAAAATAAAAAAATATTTATAAAATGTGACCACGGACTACTGTAAAGTATTGGAAAAGTCAGGTTTTCAAAAATGTATTTTCGAATACCAAAATATACGCGATTAATTTGTTTAAAACAGCTTCATTTAAAATGTATAAAAATTGCGAAAATCAAAGATCTTATTATTTATGAGATATAAAATTAAGTATAAACTGATAATAATAAATACAGTTTAATTCGCCATTTGAAGGAGCCACGTGTTAAGCGTTAACTCGTCGGATGTATTTGAATGAGTGTAGCAATATAAATTCAAAATGAATAACAATGAATAAAATCAATAATTGAATATATTATACTTAGTAACTTCCTTCTTCGTTTTTAGATTATATTTCAGGGATTAAACATTTTGAATTTAATAATATATCCTTAAAATTTAGTAGATAAAATGATTTTAAATTTTCCTAGAAGCCAGCGACTGACTGTAAACGGTATCGGTTGTGGATTTGATTTTTTTTTTCACGCTTGCCAATGGCAACTTGTTTGCAAGTCGTAGCAAACCAGGGCCATATCCTGCAGAACCACGTCAGCAACAGCCGCGGCTCAGTTACTCGGATCATCAGAAGAAAAATAAACCAGCCAGGAATAAGATAGTAAAAGGTACGCATCTCATCCAAATCTGCTGACTTTTTTGGTGCTGATTTGGCTGCCGGAGCTTGGCATTACCTAATACGAAACGCAAAGGCATAAAGCCATTACTTAAAGCCAGTTTAAAATGCCAAGGGGTGGTAATAATCCGGTCGAGTCTGCCTATTAGTGTCATCGCTAGCAACATGACTCTTCATATTTTTTTATCAAAAATTTCAAACATCTTGAGGGCGTAACCGCTTATAATATTACAGCGTAAGGATATATTTTAACACTGGTTAAATATTATATTGTCTTAGCACAACTACATTCTGTAGAAATAATCTAGTGATAGTGACTCAGTGCTACGTTTTCCATTCACATTAGATATACAACGCACGATGTAGTGAAATTCAACAACATGCTTATTTGTCTAGACTCAAACTTCTACTGCCACTAATATCGTTATACTAATACGTGAAGGAAATCGTAACACACAAATTGTTGCATATGTCGCAGGAGGAATATGAAATTTTAAACTTATACAAGTAATGATAGCAAGTTTTCTTGAAACTTTATCATAAGGCCGGTCATGGCGCAGTGGGACAACGTCTGACTGTAAAGGCGATCGGTTGTGGGTTCGACCCCCACTCAGGGGAGTGATTATATATAAATTATTTTCACTTCCTCGCTCTAGTCCACCACTCAACACGCAATGTCTGGAATTCGGTGAAAAGCTAAGTAGGGAGTGTCTTGAGGCTAGGTACTATCTGTTTACCCTGCTATGCAGGATAAAAGCGTGAAACTAAGGCATTAGAATTACATTAAATACGCAACACGTTATATACTTTTGCAGAAAGTAACGTGTTCGTTGCTTAGAAAACGCATATCAAACGTCAATGAATCTAGTATACATACTCTAAAGAAAATTTTAAGAAACCACAATTAATTTTATGTTTCTTTCTTTTTAAATTCATTTATATTGGAATTGGCCTTAATAGTGTAATGTAGTGAAATGGACGCATATTCACAAAAATAAAATACTAAGAATTTAATATGAAAATCTCCAATGCGTAATACTTATTTAGATAAGTAATAATTTATTGTACCAAAGTTATTATGACGATGCTTAAAAGACTTATACAAATGGACTTCAAAGGATTATGAACGTAAATCGTCGACTTAGTAATTCATTACAAATACAACGTTGGTAAAGTCCAGTTTATTAAGTATATAAGAGTATTAGATTTAGAGTCTGAACGTACATATATACTTACAGAATATAAATGCTTGAAATAATGAATTTCGATAACTCAACGCTTTTACCCCATATACCAGGGTAGATAGAAATTACCTAGTAGCAAATTTAGACGCTGGGTATATACATTTTAAATTAGTGTTTATTTGAAAATACGGACCTGTCAGTTAGAATTTTGAAGATTTTTATTACTTTATTTTTATTTTTAAGAACTAACAATTCAAAAATATTTTGCAATATAAAATTATTAACTATTTAACCTGCACTAAAAGCTGGATCCCTTTTATGATTTTTATATTGCAACTTTTCAATTACATAGTAGGTACAGGTTTCTTTCAGGACGGTTTCAAGCAATAAGTTCTTACCAGAACTCTATTTCTTGGCACCTTTTTATAAATAAGGAAAGTTTAACTTACTTAATATTCTTGATTTAGCAGGACTAGGTAAAAATAAATATAACATAATATACCCAATAGACGGATATGTCTCACACGATTATTATGGATTCATCCCCTATATAAGAAAATAATTAAATATAAATTAATTCGATTTCCCTACATTCAGATGATACAGCATAGTGTTAAGCTCCACCACCAATCATTCTCTACATTGCCCGAAATCAATTAACAAATTATTTTAACAGAATAAAACAATTCGTTGAGGCCGGTCGTGGCATAGTGTGGCAATGTCTGACTGTAAACACGATCGGTTGTAGGTTCGATCTCCACTCGCGGGAGTGATTATATTTTAATTATTTTCACTTCCTCGCTCTGGTAAAGGCAAAGTGCCACGTTGAGTTCCACCACTCCATACGCAATGTCTCGAATTCGGTGGAAAGCGAAGTACGGAGTGTTTTTGTATTAGGTACTTTGTCTACCCTGCAATGTGGGACAAAATTGTGAAGCTAAAAAAACAATAAATCGTTTTTTCCTCTAGGAAGAGGCAGTAAAAATAATGATAATAAATATACATTTATTAAAATATAATATACATACTTATACTATTATATAAAATTCTGTAAAGTAATATAAATATTAAAGTCGTCTCTACAATCAGTGGTCTTAATATTGCAGCACTAAATAATATCTAACCTTAAAATGCCTTTTATTGGCATCCTTTCATTTTATGTCCCTTTTATGATCGCTTCAGTGCTATTTGTATGTCTTATTGGGAAACGGAAACACTTTGTCGATAGGAATCAAGTACGGTCTAAAACCTTTTTGTTTTATTTTTGTTATTTCAACTTTTTTCTTTTCTTACATATTATACATTTTTTAATAATTATAAAAAATTATGAACGCAGAGGACACCATCTGATAAATCCAGTTGGTTGTGGTCTCAATTCTCACTCAGAGGAATTTCTAAAATTTTTTTTTATTTTTCCATTTGGTAAGGCAAACGGGCCACCGTTTGCCATACCGTTTGCATTGAGTTCACCACTCACCACACAATGTTTCGACTTAAGGCGGCAAGCAGTCAACGGAGTGTCTTGATACTAAGTTATCTCTGACTATCCTGTTTTGCATGATAAAACGTATAGCTGTATAAAGAAATTAAAAAATATATGTCTAAAGCACATTTATCTAATTTAATAAAAATATGTAACGACTTTCACTTGAAGAAAAGTTTTTACTAGTCCTAACATTTTAAAAACTGTTAACATTAAAATCTCTAGATAGAGAAAATTTCAAAAGGTGTGTTAAGAAAACAAAAAATAAAATTATTTCAAATGAGTTGAAATTTTCACATATTTTTGCTATTATTATAGAGATGCGGATTTACAAATTAATATTTAAGTGTACCATTTGTAGAGCGATACAATCTATCAACGTCAAGGCAGGGTTAACGCTGACGTAACGCAGACCTATAGCTTAGCCGCTTAATATAATTGAATTGACGACGACAATACAATTTACAATTAAGGACGTGTTTTCATTTAAATATAATTAATGTGATATTAGCACACTTGATAAATGGCGCTTAATTAAATATTAATAAAAAGATAATGAAGAATTTTTTATAGGAGACGCTGTAAAATTTAAGTTCCTTTTTTTGAACTCCGTATATAATCAAAATGAAATCTGTTTTTTTAAGGTGAAAAAAGTGTATAGCAAAGAATTATATATGAAAATTTCTTTAAATATTTCAGGAAAAATATTGATTTATATAAAAATATTTAGTAAATTATATTCGTACATTTTATTTTTAACTAAACAAGAATTAAATAAAAATAAATTTCGTCATTATTTTCTGCCGGAATTGTTGAAAATGTCCGGTGGCGTTAAAAATTGGTTTTCATTCTGACGTTTGTGTTTTCCATACATTCTTTCAGACTCTAATAACAATTCATAATTCGTCTCTATAATCATTTTAATAATTATTATTAAGTTAATGACGCTAACTAACAAATTTAATTAACACTAACTAACAAATGTTAATAATTACTAATGTAGAAATTTGACATTTCATTTCTCTTATTATAAAATAATTAAATTTTAAATTATCTTATTTCTGTATAACTTTTACAATTTGTTTGTAAAATTGTATATGTTTGTAAAATTATATTTTGACGTAATAAGTTTATAAAAATATTACGTCAAAGTATAATTTTTACATTGCAGATAAAAAAATATTTTTGAAACACTTAAAAATAGGTATAGTTTACAGTCTAGACTAGACGAATTTAAAAAACAATTCAAACGTAGTAAAACTTCTATTGTTGTCTGCCATACATTGAACTCACAAATAAATTGGAAATGTATTCATTGTGAAAAATGTATGTTGCTAACGGCTTAACTTTGGTATTTTGTTTTATTGCCCCTGTACAAACTGTACGTATTTAACATTTTTGATCAATGCAGATTTTAAAGATAAGATTTTAAAAATATATCGTTATAATGGTTAGTCATCCTCCAATACATTTATTTTTTATAATTTTTCTATAAATTTGCTGTTATCTAATTAACTACTAACTAAAATTGGCAAATGTAGTGAAACGTTATATATATATATATATATATATATATATATATATATATATATATATATATATATATGTATATATATATATATATATATATATATATATATATATATATATATGTATATATATATATATATATATATATATATATATATATATAACGTTTCACCACATTTGCCAATTAATAACATCATTGCTGAACTGACCTGCTGTGCATCTGCTTGCCGTTTGTATACGTCACAGTAAATCATATAATATAAGTCCCCTATACATATAATATAAGTCTATCGATAAATAGAGCTTGAGCTTTTAGTTAAGTAGTGTTCCATCAGATAATCCGGAATTAATTGATAAAATATTTAATGAATTTCCGTTATACCTACTGCTATATCTAACCATTACTATCATGACATTGATGAAAATTGATTAACTTGCTTCGACTGAAAACTCAAATCCGGAGTCAAATAGAGGACAATGTTGGGAAGCCTTTCTGATTTCTATGACTACCGTTTGAAAAACGCGTAAACCTGTTTTTTTCTATGAATAATAGAAACTTTGCTATAATTTATATTTCTGGTCTCATTTATAAATTAAATTTGAAAATATATTATATATTACTAAAAGTTGAATTAAAATCACTTGACTACATTGTACTGTAATAAAAGTACAAAGTATTTGATGTAAAAATAAATGCTCAAAGGTATTTTTAAACAACATTTCACCCGATGTCAGATATACCACCAACTGTGAACGCCACGCAGACGTAACTTCCTCGCCTTTGCAAAAATTGAAAAATTCATCATATATTCTAAGGCAAGCTTCCATACCCAGTGAATATATGATTTTTATAAATTTTGTACTAAAATAATTATTTCGTGATATTAGCTAAATTTATACATATACGGATCTGTGTAGTTATTGTAATATGTATAGATTTTTATTGATTACTACATATTACTACATATTTAGCCCTTCTCTTTGAAGAGCTAACTTAACAATAGATTATCATATCATGGCGATTCTTGGTAATAACAAAATGAAAGATTTTTTTATTATTATTCAGTTCTTGTTTAAATATGTTA
The DNA here is from genome assembly GCA_032432895.1 of Dryadula phaetusa. NCBI lineage: Eukaryota > Metazoa > Arthropoda > Insecta > Lepidoptera > Nymphalidae > Dryadula > Dryadula phaetusa. Next base: position 4,031,667 of record JAOYRS010000060.1, on the reverse strand, counting down.
TTACTTAACACATCTTATAAGGAAATGGCAAGTGTCCCCTCGCCTAAATATAATTATTCAGTCGAATAGGAATCGAACCCACAACTATTGTCGTAAACAGTGAGACGCAATCCTACCGCATGACGATCGTTACGAATTGTAGACATATATGTAATATATGTTTTTATAAACTATGTACTTCAACCGAAACTAATCAAGTGTGGTAAAGCCGTCTATACCAGTTTCGTTTGACAAAGCTCAATTTGTAACGTAATTCACGTCAACGAGACTCGGATTTTTGAAATGTGAATAATTTTCAGCAACAAAATATTTTCTATCATTTTCGAATTGCGAAGTTCTGCGATAAAAACGCTGAATTTGAAATTGTATGATCAATAATGTTTTGCAATTTCTAGTTGACAACTCATAGTTTGCTATTGCGCATGTTTCACATGTCAAAGATAATTAAATTATTTTTGAACTTGTTAACATTAACAAGTTGTTATATACATTTTCATATATATTAGGTATAATGATTATATACGCACTAAGCTAAGTCATATAAATTTATTAATAATAAGCAATAAAATTTATTTCTTGGGACAGATAACATCATTTTATTGATTTTAACAACAATAATATTATATTATCAATAGTAGTCGTGGCACAGTGGCACAACGTCTGACCGTAAACGCAATCGGTTGTGGGTTCAATACTCACTCGAGGGAATGATTATAATTAAATTATTTTATTTTTCTCGTTCTAGTAAGATAAAGCGCGGCGATGATTTCCGCCACCCAAAACGCAATATCTCGAATTTTGCGGAAAGCGGAGTATGGAGTGTCTTGCCACAAGGTACTTGCTGTCTACCCTGCTGTGCGGAATAAAACCGTAAATCTAAAAAAAAAAGATTGTAATATTATTTAATTATAAAATAATTAAAAAAATATCAAGTAAGTATACAGTTTTTGCAAACAAATCAAAACCTTATATAATGAAAGATACATATTCTTAGAGCGACGAAGAGACAAGTGACGTTTAGTTGTTAATAAGTTTTATTTCTCTTCCGACACAAACGTAACTTCAGTAGATTCCTGCAGCCAAATCCCGCAATCAAGAAAAGGCTTTGCTCTTAAGTAGGACGTAAATAAATTGCTGTGTTAAGACTGTTTAGTGCTACAATTTAGATGTACTAACCACTACTTGCCAACTTCGTCTCACATTTAGAATTTGATATTTACGTTTTCAAAATTTATATGACAATATATATACATACGAAGCAAATAAAATATCTGTCCCAGATTACTTTCAGATACAAGAAATGCGGCCATCCAGTAACGTACAAAAGGTACCAGGAAAGTTCACCGATAGATTCACTTAGCTAACTTCGCATGATGTTGATGAGATATAAAACCAATAGCTAGTAGTTTTGAATTTATATAGATTATTAGTTTCATATGCTTAATTTTATTATAGAAAAGTTATTACAGGTTTATAATAAATCAAGCTGTATAACAAAGTTTATAACAAAGCAAAAAGCGATAATTTTAAAGCATTTCAGCGATAGTTGTACATACGTACGTATTATATTAGCAATTCCTCTTTATTGTCTTTCAACATTATTTTTTTACACAATCATGTCAGTCATAGATTTTTTAACTTCTTTTATCCCGCATAGCAAGGTAGATAGAACTTTGTCTTACCAGAACGAGGAAATGAAAATAACTTTACATAAAATCACTCCCCCGTGTGGGAATCGAACTCACAACCGTACGCGTTTACAGTCAAACGCTTTACTATATTTATGAATATATAATTATAGTTAATGACGTACATAACTATTTAAGATTATAATATATAAACAATAAAATAATGATAATTTCGTTATTTAAATTCGAGTTATTTAAATTCATAATAATTTACATGATATTGCACTAGGCTTACTTACTAATGAATAAACTGATATTTGAATACTATAGTTAGTAAAAACAAATTAATTCTTTGTTGAAATTGCTAAAGTATCCTAATATAACATTTCTTAAAACTTTGTTGAAGTCAGGTGGTTTCCATGCGAACCTCAAAACGACCACTCATAAGTTCCTTTTTATGGCTTTAAAACTTTTATTTACTAAGATATTTTTATGTTACAACATAAAAATACTCCATCAGACAAAGTTTAAAAGTACTTGAATGTTAAGAACTCTTAGACTTTGACTATTCTTCTTGAATCCGATCATACAAAATGTGGTATTAGTTCCGCAACTCTTATGGGGCGGTATTGCAATAAATAAGAGCAAATAATTTTTAGTTAACCAAACATAATATATCAAATGCGTGATGATTTTATATCAACAATAAACCCATATTAAGAAAGTCAACAATTTCTCGTGCTAGTTATCTCTAGAAACATCAATGTGTTTTATAAAACCCACTTAATTAAGTATCCTGTATCCTACAGCTTTTAGATTATGCTAAGGAATAGCTTAATGTTAATTTTTAAAAGACAACTCTGAACGTCCAGGAAGTTCCTAATTGGTTAAAAAGTAGCGTTAAAATAAATTAAATCTTTTTCATAAGGTAAAGAATTATTTCTTTAGAACTCACAGGTACTTCAAAAGACTATTTTAGCTAACTTCCTTACGAGCACTTGTAGAGCTTTTTACTGACCTACGAAGCACAATGGAGAGTCGTTATAAAAGTAGAAAATCTTGTAAAGAATGTTTAGTTAAACGTAATATTTTTTACCTGTCGGCTGAACTTTTAGTGCTTATATTTATTTAAAATAAAATTTGTCAAAAATACCTACATATTTAAATTTAATATTAAGATCTACTTGACAAACTCCAATAAATTAAAAACGTCAATCAAGTGGGCTTTAAGTGAAAGATGATTTTCAATTGATGTTCAAATAATATTTTTAATTATTCTGTACAGATTGAGCTTTCATTAATTGCATGATCGCAATAATATTGTCATTATATTATAATAAGTTTTATATATTAACTTTTGGATGCTTTTAATTCTCATAATATATACCTTAAATTTTGAGTAATTTAGAATAATCAAATAATATAGGTTCACACTTTATACCGGGCAGCGTAGTTAGAGCGAATCTAGGGTCAAGACACTCCGTCCACTGCTTTTCGTCCAAAATCGAGACAGAGTGTTGAGCCGCCCTTTGTCTTACCATGGCGGAGATACGAAAATAAAATTTAAATATTATTATTCAAATTTAACATTAATAAATAATTAAGATAAGATTAAGATAAGACTGACTTGGAAGTAATTAATAATAATCTTTTCAGTTTCCGTTTCAGGCCTGAGCCTACCAACAGTTCTTAAAAAACTCACATACTAAATTTCAGTTTTCTGTCAATCACTCTGTGTAATTCCATTATTCGAATCTATTTTATTACATATTGATGTAAAAAGTTGTATAAAGTATAACCTAGTTCTAACCTAGTTCTATTCAGGCTTTTACATAGTTGGCTAATAATAATTTAAAAGCTAGAAAAGTACCTTAATTGGTTTTCGCCATTTTTACCCATGTCAAAATGAAATTTTAACATGTTTGTTTTGGTATTCAAAAATACATTTAGAAAATCCGATATTTTAAATACTTCGAACACTAAACTATAATAGTTCGTGGTCACAGGTAGATAAACAAAATACACAATTAATTAGGTTAAAATTGTTTCATTAAAATTTTAACTGCATACAAAAAAAATATATATGTATTAACTATATTAGAGTGAAGATTATTTTGCCACATTCACAGTCCATAACTCTTCACTGCCGAGAAACGTAAGAATAAGAAATGACACTACTGGAGAGGACGATTTTATTCAATTTTCTTTATTTCCAAGTATCTCAGGGATGCGAATTTAGCTTAAATCAACGTCTAGTATATCTGATGGAACGCTCCACCTAGATTAAATGATTTAAGAAACATTATATTTATAATTATTTTCGTCATTCGTGGTATAATGTAAGATCACTTTTTTCTTTTTTGTCCTGTGGTTCTCCACGGGATACCCAGTCACGGCTACTCGCAATAAGATGATATGCGGGTTATCAATAATCCTACTAACTAAAATCCCACGGTAGCCCACCGATCTGCACCATTTGAAGCCACGGGTATAGTGTTACATTTTACCACAACCTCGAGGCAGTTGCTTCGGCGCCAGCAAAAATAGCATCTCTCAGGGATCCTTAGCTGTAGGACGACCATAGATTCTTTTTATGAGAGTTAAAAATTTACATTATCGCATTGTCTGCACCCTGATCTTCTGCAGCGAGTTTTAATAAAGAAAGCCTCATTATAAATGATTATTATTACTGCCACGATACTAAAGTACGTCACATTGCAGCTAAAACCTAAAAATTATGGTTTCCTTGAACTTAAATATATCTACCCAATTCTGTATGAATTTTATTTATCCGATCATTTTCTTCTAGAAAACCAATTATTAGCTGTAAAATCTAAACTAAGACTAAATCTAAGAAAGATATGAAATATACTAAAATTTAAACAATACTTTTTAAATTATATTGTGACATTTTGAATAAATTTAAAATTTCTTTAAATTAAATATAATTTTGATATACAAAACTAACATAGTAGTGACGTAGAAGTTGTCGTTTTCTAACATATACGACAAATATTTTTAAGTATCTAATTTAAAATCCGTGTGCAGTTTCGTACTAAAATGAACTTCTATATTATTATATTTATCATTAAAGGAACTCAGCTAAATTTCTATCACAATAGTTATATAATCCAAGTACCTGAAATAATATTTTAAGTCCCCAGGAAAGCTTAAGCTTCGGTCAAAATGACACTCATTAATTCAGACTCGACTCTAGCTGCTACTTGCTGGAATAGTATTTAACTTGTAGAAATGCTAACGAATCTTACTATGACTTGGCGCTTTATACCAGTAATACCTGTTAAAGATAGTTCACCGTCCCAAATTGAAATTTTGAAACCCTCGCTCAATCGAAAATTAAGCCTTTATATAGAAATAGAAATAAGCAATTCTCCAACCCAATACACATATTTTACGCCAATTACGAATCAGTCTTGCATTTCATTGCTCAAGGGATTGGTAGTAAATTACAAATAAAACAGAATGCTTTATCTTGAAATGTTTTAAATATTATGTTTCACTTAAGCTTGATTTATTTTATAAAATAATTTTATTTTGCTACGGTCTTTGAATATTATTATTATATTAACAAATCATATAATAATAATATTCAACCATTACCAATATTTGTAAAATGATATTTCCTGTTGTTGTATTGCGCTGAGTAAAATATTTTAGTCGTAACGCCAATGGGACGTGCCCGGCCCTCGCTTTGTCCCCAAACAAACCCTTTCAACAATCCATGTTTCCGCAATTAGTTAATAAGGGAATTATTATTTAGTTTCAGAATTATACAATTTAAATGAAAACTTGTTTCGTTTGTTCCAGGTAATTTGAAATTATATAATTTACTAGTATCGGTCGCGGCTTCACTCGTATTGTGTGTTGAAAAAAACTATATTTTTATTTGACAGTTATTGTTATATTATTACAAAATCTTTCTCCCTCGCCAAAGAGATAATTAATCTATATTGAATACGTAAACTGACAATCTACTGATTTTAATAAAGGTTTAATAAATATTCTAAAATATTCCTAGTAAAAATTAACTAATTTTATTAAATTTATGGTTTTCCTTATGGTGGCTTCCACATAAAATATAGATACATATGTACTATCCCGGACGTTTATTTAGAAATATTTAAGACAAACACTCCTACACTATATCATGTTTCTTCTTCAATTGTTTATAAACAACGCTAACATAGATCTTAGAAGGCTTTTAGGCGACTTAATTGATATGTTATGTCGTTATGTTGCAACCTAATTACATAAAATAATTATAAATTGTAGCCAGTATGTTATCTGATATTTTTTAGCTTCACGCTTTTTTGCGAGGTAGTCAGAGAGTACGGAGCGCCAAACGCTACGGTTCCTGCATACCTCTTCATCCATACCTTTCGGAGGGTCCTCATGTTTTTTATGTGACTTTCCTCCAGTATTTCCGATACTGTGTTTTCGAAGATCAACCGAGTCTTCTCCGACCTCTCATACCACACACTTTGGCTTCATAAATCTTTTTTACCATTCTTTCATCACTCATTCTCTCAACGTATCCAAATCACCTGAGCACATTCTTCTTCATTCTTACTATGACATTCGCGCTTACACCTGCCATTCTGCGCAACTCCTCGCTACATATACGGTCAGCTAAATCTGCATATCCAACGAACAGATCGCATTTCTACTGCTTTCATCTTTCTTTCACTGCCGTATAAAAACGTCAGTATCAGTACTGCATTGTAAACGGCAAGAAGTCCAGGTACGCTGAGGTTTTGCCGTCGCATCGATGCAGCAACATCCATTTCATATCTTTCATCTCTAATAAACATACTTCCCAGATATACCACCTCATTCACTTGTTCTAATATCTTTCTATCTACCTTAATCTTGCATTCTGTTCTTTTTTCCACCATTTTAAAAACTAGAATCTTAGTTTTATTCGCATACAGGTTTAGACTATTACTTTCACAGCCTTCTTTCAGAATGGTGATCAATGCAATTAGAACTGCATCATCTGCGTACAACAAACAGTTAACTGCCAAATCACCAACTTTGTTTCCCTTTGTCATTTTCTTTCACTCCTTGGAGTTATTTGATTTGCAACCTATAATACTGTAAAGTTCCATCCAAATCGAGACTATCGACACTATCAGCCAGCACCCTTTAGCTTCGCCACTTTACACACCCTGAACATTAATGCGCGCGTGGTGATTTTTGCATTACTTTCTCCGTTTACAGAACGCCTGCAAAGAAAGCAAATTCTTCCCATTTTCACATTATTAGCCGTAGATTAATGTCATATAACCCATAACCTTCTTTAATAAATTGACTATAAAATACAGAAAGAATTTTTTAATTCTAATAAGTAGATCAGGAAATTGGCGCGTTCAAACAAATAAACAAACTCTTCCGCTTTATATTATTAGTATAGATGTAGAAGATATGTATATATGTCTATAGGTTTAGAACTAACATAGAATATGGCTCTTTCATTTCAAATTAGAAAGTCAAAGACATGAATTAGTTGAACAAATTAATAAAGTTGCAGTTTAAATATATATTTAATGTCTTCTGTTGTATCCTTTAAATTATGTTTTGATATATGTTTATTTCGTTCCGAAGGCAATTATTTCTTGGCGTTGAATTACCGCCGCTACTCAACACACAATATCTCGAATTAGGCAAAAAAATAATTTTAACAATATATTACAGAACAAATGAAATGTTATAAAAATAAACAAGCAGCTTTTTATCCACCACTTTGTGAACTAGTAGCTTCGCGAAATATATATTCAAACTTCTATTTCTTATGTTATATAGTCAAATAGGTCCTTATTAAATGGGCTACGACGGCCTCAGCTGAAATTTTTTAATAAAATTTATAATCAGATTTTATTATGATATTGGTACATTATACTCCCATTACCTTTGAAATTATTACTTGGAAATTCAATCAGAAGTTTGTTTTTTTATACTTTATTTCTTTGAAGTAAGAAATTCAGTTCAATTATTTAATCCATTTATAAAGTGTCAAATTGTAATACTCTTATTTCAATAGACTAGGATTGTCGTAGCGCTGTCTGCCTATAAATTTTATTTATAAAAAATAATAAAAGTATAAAAAAATATTATTATTACGCATCTAACTGTAACCGCGATTGGTTTAGAGTTCGGTTCCCATTTGAACGAATGATTATATTTAAATTATTTTTATTTCTTCGATCTGGTAAGACAAAGCGCAGCATTAATTTGCGCCACTCAACATGCAAAGTCTCGAATTCAGCGAAAAGCAGAGTATTTTAACTAGTTGACACTAGTTACTTTTTGTCTACACTGTATCAATAAATAACGAAATAAAAGGTTACCTTCAGTATATTTGCACACAGTTATATATATCTTTAAATTAATTTAAAATAAAGTAGTTAGAATCATAACTTTCTTCAGATTATATTATAACACACACAAATTGAGTACTATACCCATGCGAAGATATAAAATAAAATGTACTTTAATGCAGTCTTGCCACAATTTCTTTGTGCTTTGAAAATCTTAATTGAATTGATGCCCTCCAGCGGCCAACTCGTATACGCCTTGAACATTTATTTGTTTATACCGTGCAAGAGCTTTCTGACTTTAAACCTAATAACTTTGTAACTGATACTTTACTTTTAACTTTAAACATATATATATATATATATATATATATATATATATATATATATATATATATATATATTTATATATATATATATATATATATATATATATATATATATACATATATATACTGGAAAGCCACTTAGCGTGAAAACCGTTTTAACGAACACCTTCTACCTCCAAATTTCATGTTATCTTGTAAAGACATGTGATTTAATACGTCTACTTATCACATCCCGATTCACATGTGATTTCTCTCATCCACATACGGCATCACGGTCCACATGTGTTTTCACTCGTCCACATATGACATCATGGTCCACATCTGATTTCACTCATCCACACAAGCTACCATGGTCCACATTTGATTTTACTCATCCATATATGATATCGCAGCCCGCATAAAATTTTTCTCAATCACATATGGCATGATGGTCCACATGTGGTTTGACTTATCTACATATGACACCAACGTCCATATGTGATTTTACTCGTTCACATATGACATCACGGACCATATATGATTTCAGGCTTCCACACACTCCATCATGTTCCACATGTGTTTATACTCGTCCACATATGACATCATGGTCCACATATGTATTAACTCTTTCACAAATGCCCATGGCCCACATGTGATTTTACTCATCCAAATATGACACAATGATCCACATATGATTTTATCCGTCCACATATGACACCACTGACCACATATGACTTTACTCATCCACATATAACACCTTGGTCCTCATATGATTTTACTTGTCCCACATCCGACATCATGGTCCACATGTGATTTCATGTGTTCACATGCGATATCAACAGTCCACATATGAGTTCACCAACGCACACGCCATCGTGGTGCCGTGGAACTGAGCACAGAGCGCCAGACTGTAATCGCAATTGGTTGTTTGTTCCACTACATTTGGGAAAAAAGTATATTATGGCTATATTTTTTTCACGTTCTAACTCAAATCACAAACATTTCTAATTTTATTATATCCAATTTAAATTTTTACTATATATTTCACGTACAGAATTGACTTTTCTACTCTTTTATAAAGTAGCGGCTCGCTCGCGGTTTTCCTGCCGTTTATATCTATTTTGTTTGTTTGTGCCTCTCATCTCCTATCTCTCGTTCTCCTCTTATATCAGAGATTTTTTAAAATTAATTTTGATCTTGTTAAAATAATTTTCCTCATATGTCACAATGTGTATTAATGAGAATAGAGCTAAAACCCGTTACGTAGTTTGAAAGATTTGAGCGCACCAACAACAGTCGGGACTTCGTATTAAACTATGAAATGACAATGTAATGTGATATGAAAGGGTCCAACAGCTGAACAAAAGTTAAATCAGTTAAATAAAACTATTACTATATGATACACAATGTAAGATTAAAATTACGTGGTACACAGACTATATCAAACTAATATGAAATACGTACAGCCTAATGACATTTAATGGTATCCACGACATTAATAATTGTCTGAATACTGCATTAAATTAAATTATAAATTAAAATAAGTTCTATATATCTTATAATTAAGTTATGAAATCTAAGAGAGTAAATACTAATCAGTAAAAAGACAAAACATTCAACACCGTGCTTTATCGTACAAGAACAGAGAAATGAAAATAAATTTTAAATTGCACCACGATGACTTATATTATAATAATTAATAAATAATTCAAAACATAAGACAAACGTTATTATACACTACGCAGATAAATATATACTTCTACTGCTTTGTTTTTATTTTCTAACTATTCCTCTAATAGTTAAGTAATGAATGGATATAGTTTATTTTTCAATATGTGTCAATTGAGAAGTTGGCATAAAAATCACCTTCAAAACTCGACGGACCGACTCAACCTTACCGTTTTTATCATTTGCTATATCGCAAATATTATAAAAAATATATATAATATAGTTAGCTCATGCACAGCAACCTTCAGTATAAATTTTATAAAGATATCTTGAATAAGTATCGCGAAAGTAAACTTTCTGGGTAAGTAGACACAAAATTGCATCTTTTTTTCAGATAAAATAAAGACTCTTATCCTGCTTGACCCTTTACCTTAATTTTTACAGATTTTACGTTATAACTACCTGCTGTTAATGATTGATCATATCTGTAAGATGATTATTTTTATTGATTCGAAATTAATATTACTTTACTATACCAGATTCGTGTTATGTCCCACTTTATGAATATATTCTATTGTAAACAAATGTTAACAATAAAATATATTAAAATACAACAGTAAACATATAAAATTTGAAAAATGTTAAACAAATGTGACACAAAGTTTCGATGGTGCTTACCCAAAGAGAAATATTAATATTTAATATACTATATACATAAATTTTAATTTGTTTTTTTTCTAATACCATTACTATGTGAGTTGAAAGATTTTGCTACTTATCGCTAACGTAATTTGTCAGAATTCGATTTTTTATTTTTTCTACAGGAATTACATTGGATATCAAGATGAAATCATCCAATATGATGCTCCAACATTTAAACTATTACCATGCAAAGAATCATTCCTATCTATCCTTTGGTTATCAGTATAAAAATAAATTTGTAAAATTCAGTTTTTTATTTTGTTTACGAAAACTACTTTAAATATTAAGATAATCCTGTATCCTGTATGTACCTCTGGACTACTTATAGTCCATTTAAGAATAGTTATCTATTTGAGCGTGATTATAAGTGTAGCTCTGTGAAATGAAAGAACTGTGCTCTGAATTAAGTTGAACGTCTCTATTGCTAGATAAATATTTTTAGATTCTAATAAAAACATAATGGCAATACAAGAAAGTATTACTGAAGTAAAAACCCAAATATCCGAAGTAAAAGACACTGCTGAAATCTAATAATTTGATGGAATGGATGTTTGAACACCTCCTGCGAAACAGACATAAACTACAATAGCTTATTAAAATATTCTCAAATCAACCATCGATCCAACAAAAATATTTACAGAATTTAAAAGAAGAAATTGCACGTCGTAACAATGATTGAGAAGAAGACCTAACTAAAAAATTCATCAATAGGTTACCCAAAATCATAACAATTTAATCAAAAAGCTACCAGAAGTTAAGACGACAAAAAATACTCCAATCAAGTATACATAAGAAGTAATCAATGACTATGAAGACCTTTATTACGTTAAATATGTATAAATTTCTTTTCTAAATTATCTATAAAAAGGGCAAGGAAGGAAATCCGTATCAATAACAATAATGAGTTCCAACTTCCTAATTATAACCATTATTACAATAATAGAAAATACATTATTACAATAATACAAAGATCGGTTTCCACATGGCAATCAGTTATGTCGGATCACAATCAAGTTTTTCTTGAACTTAAAAAATATGTTACACCTATAAGATTTAAAACTAAAACGAGTTTTTAGATTATAATAAACTATATACTATAACTAAAAATAAGGAGTACACACAATTAAAAAATATTATAAAACTCAGCAAAAAAAGTATAACTATCAAAAATAAAATAATAAATCCACTCTAAAAAGAAAAAGAGTAAACTAATGACAAACTCGAAAGATAAAAAACTGGAGGAAGAATTTTAAATAAACAAAAATGAGCTAACTATACTAATTCAGAATACTAAAAATGCTATTTCACAAAATTTACCCAACTAATTAAGATTCCCAAGAAGATATGGGAGTTAATCTACAAATTTCCCCGTCATAAAATAACCAAATAAATCCTATAATAAAAATTGTCGACAGCTGCATATCCGTGAAGCTAATGATATACTGTAAACAAACCACTAACTTTAAATAAATTTGCAAGGAATTCAATAAATACTTTGATAAATATAAAATTTGTAATATAAAATAATGGTTCCAATTTTCAAATCAGGTGTTAAATTATAACCTGAAAATTGCAGGACAATCTACATCTTGCCCGTTAGATCAAAAATTTTCAAAAACATCTAAATACTCGGCTAGACAAGAATTATTTATTTAAACGATAATATAGTTTCAGATCTAAAAGCGATACTCAAACGGCAAAAATAAAATCGAACGTAGAAAACAAAACAATAGCTCTCTGTGTATATATTGATTAAAAAAAGCCTTTAATACAGTTAGCCACAATTTACTTCGAGAAATTTAAAATGAATGTGTATAAATGTAGAAGGTACTGCCCTGTGATTCAAAGTTACCTGACAAATAGATATCAAGTACTTAAAATTGACGACACTTGTAATTTAATTACGTACGAGATTCCACAAGACTTAATACCATGACCCCGTATTATTTTTAATATATACAAATAACATTCATGATATAGATTTACATGGTCATTTAACCATATACGCGGATGATACATGTCCGTTCTGTTTTGGTACCATTATATCTCATATAATATCAAAAGCTGGCCTAAACAAACTACACCGTTGGTCTCAATATAATCTTCACATTATTAACATTTCAAAATCGTGCTACGTTATATTCCACATACTCTAAGAATAAAACTCATTCTCCTTATGACCCATTATAAATAAATAATTTAACTCTTCAACAGAATACTTATAAAAAACACTTAACACAGATCGAGCATAGACGAAGTAAACTGTCATCCTTTACTGGCTCTCTTCGACGAACAGCTCATTCAGTCATTTGTGCTATCTTTAGTAAAACCCAAACTATTTTATTTAACTGAAGTATGGGGAAATGATGCTAAAATAAAATTAGCTTATTAAAATACTTTTTATTATATAATAAAAATAATAAAAATAGATATCTATTTAAAACCAAATTCGATAATGCACAAAAATACTAATTTAATATTCTTATTACGATTATATATTACCAGCACGTGCATCCTTGTAAGAAAATTTATAAAATTAAAACATACAACAAAACGTTTATTAGTTCTACCAAACAGACCTCAAACAACTTTAAACAATGTATAAAATATAATAAACTAGTCGTGTTAAATGAGTAAAAGCCAATAAATGTATGATACACGCTAATTTAAATATAATTATTGTTTCCCTATAAGTGACTTGTCTTTAATGGAAAATAAATATATTTTTGAAAAAAACGTATAAAAATTTGAATGCAGCGGGATTCGAACCCGCGCCTCTTGGATACCGTCCAAGCGGTCTGACCGCTAAGCCATGCATTCTACTACCAGCTGTGTCGAAATTCTTATACGTTTTCTTACAACTTATTTATGTTGTTAGCATCTCTGTAGAGAGATTTTTACAAATTTCTACTACTTAAAGATTATTAAGAAATAATCGTTTAACAAGAGAGATTGCTATTTTATTTTCATATTGACTATTTTTAAAGTGTTATTCCACACTTAGGATTAGAAAACATTTTTAAAAAAACGTATAAAAATTTGAACGCAGCGGGATTCGAACGAACATATTCAAAAATGTTTTTTGAATATGTTCGTTCGAATCTCGCTGCGTTCTGCGTTCTGCGTTTAAGTGTGGAATAACACTTTAAAAATAGTAAATATGAAAATAAATATCTTTAACCTAAAGTGGTTTTTAATTTTAAATGTTAAAAATCTGAAAGAGGCAAAGGCAAAATCTTATAATTTTGATTATTTTTACTTTTTCATTTATAATGACTAAATTACAGTACTAAATAAAAACTAAAATCGAATATCTCACTACTTTTTCAAGCAATGATTCGAGAAATCGTATCTTCATAATTAATAAGACAACATCAATACAGTTCTAATATAACTGTAGTTATAATAACTTTCTGTTCCCCAAGCAACAATGTAATAAACCACAAGAGACCTCAACTCTCGAAATTAAGCACACATTAATTGACAATATGGATCTCGTTAATACAACCCCAAATCTGACTGTTGCTCCGAGGAATAGTATTTAACTTTGTGGAAATGCTAACGAACCTTGGCCCAAGTCGCTTTTGTCCTGTAAGAGATTGTTGACAACAGAGTGTATCTCTAATTCTCTGTAGAATACGTCTCGTCTGTACATCTAATCTTAGTCGATTTTTGACAATGATGTACTGTAATGAAAACATGTTAAAAAACATATTTTTGTTTTTAGTAATTGACAAAATACAAATGAGCTTCAATTCAAGCTAACGACGAAATAAGTTGTCTTAATTTTTTTATATTATTTAAACTTAAAATATTAATAAAGATTAATATTTTAAAGTTTATTTTATTAATATCTAAAGTAATATTATGAATAAACAAATTCAAAAATAAAAATGTCAATTTACCTCTTATCAATTATAAAATCTTAATCCGAATATAAAATCTTTTTGTAATAAAAACTTTATTAATGACATACAAAAAAATTAAAAAATCATTAAGAATCTTTACATACATTCTTAAACGTAGTGAAAACTTAAATCTACCTACGTACCTACTTGTATCAAACAGCGTCAAAGTGCAAAATACGAAATGAATATATTTTCATAATTCTTCAAAATATTATAGAATTTATTTTAAATTATGGAAATTTATTCTGAAATCATATTTAAATTAATATTAATCCGAATACGCACCATTAGATATTAATACGGTCCAGATAAATTGTATGTGATAGTCGCAAATCACATATGAACGTACTCGTATAATATAAATCATTGTGTTTATAATGAAATTCGCTGTTGCTACCAATTTTGTTTGAATTAACTTCGTGATCCGAAATGCCATCCGTTATTTCGATTCTAAAGTCTACAATATCTTTACGCTTAGATCTTATAAACAGCGCCAAGTAACAGAAATAATAAAAAAGTGAAAGATAATAGACGTGTAATAATTAAAAACAATAATATTTTTTATTGGCAATAAATTATTTATTTACAATATAAAATCCAAGAGCTCCCTGTTATAAGTAAAAATTGTGTTACAGAAGAAACTAGAAAATAACATGGAAGTATGAAATCACATGATAATACTTAAGAGTAAAAAATACATGTTATCATATATTATTATACATACTGATTCCTGAAATCATATGTGCTCGTATGAAGTATCATATGGATAATACATTGAAGTCACAGGTCCATTTCCCGCCCGATGCCAATAGGCCTGTTCCGGACAGGCAAGTCCCCCACTACAAACGGTGTACACAAGCCGAGGTTCGTGCCTCACAGGAGGCGCCCTTGTGACACCGTGTTCTAAGTTGATGGTTTCCTCGCGCGCGCGAGGTCTCCACGCCAAGGTCAGAGCTCCTCTAGCTCGGCCTCCCCCAAAATCCGGTGACGCTGTCAAGGCCGGTAGGGCCAACAGCATACTACACAATCGAAAAAAAAAAAAAAAAAAAAAAAACAGGTCCATTCGGGAAACAGTTAATTACGATTTAAAAGGCTTATTTACATGTTCACTCGAAAATTATATATATATATATATATATATATATATATATATATATATATATATATATATATATATATATATATATATATATATATATATATATATCATTTTTCTAATTCATTTTACACTTTCATAATTTTAAAGGTGATAGTTTATAAACAGATAACACTTACTCTGTTATTATATAAAATAAAAGTTGAGTTTTAGATTTCTTTTTTTAAATATAACGTTGTACTCAATTTTTCTCACCAAATGGCACTCCAGTTCAGCAAGAGTCACTGCGACGACACTCAGAGGAATAAACAATTCGAATGTAACAATAACAGTAAAATGCGAAACGCAAGCGAAGTTACTACTTCGTTGATAACATTAACTTAAACGAATTTCTGCATACGTACAAACCTTATCTATTTAAATGCCTTCAGACATTGAGTTATTTTTATTTTATATCTTGTTTATACACACACACACACACATATATATATATATATATATATATATATATATATATATATATATATATATATATATAATATTTATATGTATATATATGTGTGTGTGTGTGTGTGTGTGGTGTATGTGTGTGTGTGTATTAGTCTAGCTTCAAAGTGTAGCCCAGAGTGTTGCAGACCTAAAAAATCAATTTATTAAATAAGCAAACTCAAATACCTCTTAGAATACACTTTAAATTATTTTGTTTTTTTTTTGTGTTTTTTTTAATTTTATAAGATTTTTTTGTTTAGTCTCTTTATTGTATTTATTTGTAATTCATGTATTTATTATTAATTACTGTTTATTACTTATTTAAGCCATGTGCTACAAAGGCCAAAGAATTTAGAACTATATAAAAAATAACTTAGTACTATAGCTATATTTCAAACTTGTCAAAATAACAAATTATGAAAAGGTTTAATGAATAAAGGGACCCAACACTCAAAACCATGTCCAGACCGACGCGGTACTTGTTACTCAATTATAACTTGAAATAGAGTTTTGACTATGGCTTTGTGTTCGTGAAATGTAGAATTCAAATTGGGTTGTGTACCGTCAAAATGGCACAGTGTAACATAACTAACGTTAGAACGTATAGAACTCTTCTTACATATTAACAACGAGCCCTATCCGTGACTATTTCCTTGTGGTATTTAACATCTCTGTATAATTATTTTATTATAGGCCGGTCGTGGTACAGTGGGACAGAGTCTGACTGTAAATGTGATTGGTTGTGGCTTGAATTCCATTCGGGGATTGATTATGTTTAATTTATTTTCACTTTCTCGCTCTGGTAAGACAAAGTGCGGGGTTGAGTTCCGCTACTCAACACGCAATACCTCGAATTCGGTGAAAAGCGTCGTACGGAATGTCTCGATACTTGATACTCTGCCATAAAATAAAAAAATATAACTAAAATAAAAGTAGCCTAAATTACTCTGTATTACATTCGCTATCTGCCAATTCTATCAAAAAAAATTATTTTAAAACTATTTTTTTTAGTTTCATCCCGCATAGCAGGGTAAACAGACACCTAGTGTCAAGACACTCTGTACTTCGCTTTCCACTGAATTCGAGACATAATATTATTTAGTTACTTCAATTTTATTTTATTTGTTCAAATGAGCCAATTTTCGTGTATATATTTAAACAATATGAATGTTAGTCAAAATAAAACCTTTTTATATTTATTACGAAGATATTGAGCGTATTTTAACTAACAATAGTCTGACGTCATAAATAGGCAGTCTACTGTCTCTAACGAACCGTGAAATATAATATTATTTTATTGTAGAACTTCAATCCATTTTAAAGGGATCAGTAAAACATAATACTGTTTCATTACATCCAAAATCAGTTATAAACAAAATAAAATAATTCTACAACAATTTGTGGACGAGAGCCCTACTTCAGTAAAAACTACAGATTTTCGTATAAAATATTTAAGAGCATAATATAAAGCCGGCTAAAGTTGAGTTGTATTAATTGACTTAAATATACTTTATACATATAAGTATTAGAAAACGTTTTTGAAAAAACGTGTAAAAATTTGAACGCAGCAGGATTCGAACCCACGCCTCTTGGATACCGTCCAAGCGCTCTGACCGCTAAGCCATGCGTTCTACTACCAGCTGCCAACTACCACCTTCTTATACGTTTTGTTACAACTTATTTATATTGTTAGCATCTCTGTAGAGAGATTTTTACAAATTTCTACTACTTAAAGATTATTAAGAAATAATCGTTTAACAAGAGAAATTTCTATTTTATTTTAATGTTTACTATTTTTAAAGTGTTATTCCACACTTAGGATTAGAAAACATTTTTGACGTGTTTCGACGCAGCTGGTAGTAGAATGCATGGCTTAGCGGTCAGAGCGCTTGGACGGTATCCAAGAGGCGCGGGTTCGAATCCCGCTGCGTTCAAATTTTTATACGTTTTTTCAAAAATGTTTTCTAATCCTAAGTGTGGAATAACACTTTAAAAATAGTAAACATATAAGTATTTTTTTGTTATAGCTTACAGCATAAGCAGAGAGTAATTAGTGTCAAGACACAAAACCAATTCGATCAACACGTTTTTTATACTAAATCAGGGATGTAAATATATTTCAAATATAATCAATAATAAAAATATGTAAATAATAAATAATTTATTCCTCTCGTTGTCCCGCTCATGATAGCCACAATTATTTGGTATTTATTTATTGATTAATTTATAACAAAGATCACAAACAGAGCTTACATTCTCACAATAATATATTAAATATAATACACAAGGCTAGACCAAATGATGCTCTAATTGTAATTAATACTGTATTCACTTAAAAAAATCAAAAACAACAATTTAATTTGATCTGTGGCGAAAAGAATAAAATAAAAATCCACACTTAAATTTAGTTTATACACAAAATTCCAAGTTAATAAGCAATGTAATATGACTTGTATAAGATAATATCTGCTAGGGTCAATGTTAAGGTCAAAGGGATTAAAAGCGTAATATGTATGCTAATACGTGCTAAAACTATGTAAGCTACGCGTAAACAAGTTAAGCAGATAATCCTTTTCAGAAATGTAGAAACGTGACAAAATAACTTAATGAAATAATACTTCAATTTCTATGCTTTAAGGATATCCATTTTTTTATAATTTAAGGCAAAAACGTTGTCTTGAGAAATAATTAGCACAAGCTTTTAACACCATAACTTATTTGTATACACATGTGGCCTGCTGTATCATTAAATACAATCACATGATTACTACTATTATTATTTCCAGACAATTCCTGCTTATTGCCGAGGAGGTTGACGATCTACTATGAATTGGACCCAGTCATCCAAGGCTTCATATTTAACTATACCATGAAACTTAAACAGCTTAAGCTGATAATTCAAAATGTATAATATGTTTTTCCGCTCTAGAATGACAAAAGTCGACTTTGAGTTCGCCACTCAACACGCAGTCTTTTAATTTCTAATGGAAAGGAAGTCTAATCGGAACGAAGTGTCTTGACTAAGTTATCTCTGACTACCCCGCTATGTGGAATAAAACGTGAAGTTGCCTTTTAAACTACTCATATTTCTAAAAACAATATCAAAAGATCAACTTTATCTCTATAGTATATTTCAGTGTACCAAACATAAGAAGAGTAATATAATCTAATAAAAATTTCATATAAAGGTCAAAACCAAAATCATAAAACATTTAATTGTTACAATAGCTTTCTAAGTAGACCGTTTGACCCATAGTGTGCCCTGAGCGAGATTAGTTTACCCCGCCTATTCCACCTTACCGGAGTCACGTAGAAATCTGGCTTATACCTTATTACAGACAACATAAATGTTGTACTGTTTTAATATTTATTTACGTACATGTATATATTAATAATATATGGATATTAATAAGAAAAATAATTAAAAAAGGTACCTACAAATACAAGATGTATTTTAATTTTATACTTTTAACATTAAAAATAGATACACAAATTAGTGACAGCAAGAAAATGTTTTAATAAAATATGATATACATATAATACAATTGATAAATTTCATATTTAAAAATATAACTTTATAATTTATAACAGCGTCTACGCCATCCAAAATTTATATATATTTTATTACAGAACTAACGTATATCATGTACATATGTATATTAGCTTCGACCACTGTCATCAATTATGTCATTCGTGATCTAACGTAGTGTCCATCTGCGTGCAATTTATAAACGTCAAGCTCGCTCAACACGTTTGTCATGCAATAAACGCTTATAATATAAATAGTATATAAGACCTAAAATACATTACACTATAGCTTTATAATTGTGATGAAACTACTATTAATTAGACTATGGAATAAATCATTATTAATTAGATAGTATTAGTTAGGTTTACCATAGAGTAGTTAATTTTCTTTGATTTTCGCAATTTTTACACCGATTTTATCTACCATTGGCAAATCTTTGTTTCAGAGTGCTCATGACCTTTGCGACGCTGAATACCAAAGGGACGAGGTTCGACAAGTAAAGGGTGCCATTCATCTGAACAAGCTGCCAATTGCCCGCCAGCGTTGCATACAGCTAGCACTTCTTCTATATGTGAAGAGAGTTACCGACTCGATTGGCAACATCTTATGAAGAGCTTCTATCAAAAACATATTTAATCTTAATAAAAAAGTGAGCCAATGCTTAAGACCCTTGAAATGAAATATTTCTTTGCAGTGTGCATGTGTATACAAACTAGATTGTGACTAGACTAGACTGTGGCTTATCTTACATAGGTCAAACAAAGAGGAGCATCGGGGTTAGGGTATAGGAACACATCTTCAATGTCAAGAATGGGCGTGTATGGCAATTAGCTGTGTGTGAACATGCAAAGAATAAGTCCAACTACTATATCAGGTATTATAAGCCACATATCCTCGCTAGGGAAAGTAGATATATTCCTAGAATGACCCGCAAGGCTAATTAAATTCAAAAACAAACTAATTTCAATAGAGAAGAAGGTTAGAAACTCTCTACTACCTTAAACCCACTTATAAAAAATTAAAGTCTCAAATCCACCACACCAGAGATAAAGATACAGTCAGCTCATTCTGCAAGAATCCAAGCAGTATGCGAGGCAATTAAGAAACAGATGGCGGTCGATTGATATATGTAATCAAATATATTATCAACTGACAGACGAATGACACGTCAGTCTACCTATGACCATGGACGTAAGGTCCAAAAATATATTTTCAAATACCAAAATATACGCGATTAATCCGTTTAAAGTAGTTCCATTTAAAATAGTTAGTTTTCATTGAAATAATCGATTCAAATTTTAACTAAGGACTTAAATCAGATATATATTAAAATAATTAAATACATAAAAACTATTAACCGTAGAATTACCGTTTATAATGCTTGATGGAACGATAGTTCCCTTTACTGATAAAGTCAAAAATTTAGGTATTATTATTGATCAATATCTATCCTGGAAACCATTAATTACTGAGGTAAGTCGTAAAATATTTGCAGCTATTGCAACATTACGCCGACTACGTAACTTTCTACCCATTCCTACTAAGGTTGCGCTGGCACAATCACTACTTCTACCCATACGTGATTACGCTGACTGTTGTTATCTTGATTTAAAAGAGGAACAATTAAACAAACTTGAACGTCTCCAAAACATCTGCATAAGGTTCATTTATGGTCTTCGCAAATATGACCATATCTCCGAATTTCGCAGAAAGCTCAAGTGGCTCCCAATTCGGCTTCGCCGGAATACTCACGTTCTTTGTCTTCTTTATAATGTTCTCTTCAATCCGTCTTACCCATCATATCTTAAAGAGCGATTAAAGTTTTTATGTGAATCACATAATTTTTCTCTCCGTTCTACCTTTAACTTAACTCTTAATATTCCTCGCCATTCTTCTTCCTTCTATACAAATTCCTTCACTATAAAATCCGTTCGCTTATGGAATTCCTTACCACTGAGAGTCAAACAAGCTAAAACATTACAAACTTTTAAAAAAAAGCTAAAAGATTTTTATTTAACACAGATATAAATCTATTGCATTTTTTTTTCTATTTATATATATATGAATGTATGTATATATAGATACATACATTCATATATATATATATCAATAGAGAAAAAAATCTATGTATATGTTTATGTGTGTGTATGTATATGTATGTGTGTATGTATTGTATATGTTTATGTGTATGTATATATATATATGTATGTATGTGTTTGTTTGTTTACATATGTATTTATATATTTATATCTATTTACTCTGTACGCCCTCCCCTTTTCATTCATTCTCTCCTCTACCCAAAGGTTACCTGGAAGAGATCGCTGGTTTAGCGATAAGGTCGCCTATTGTACTATTTAAATACAAAGATAGATTATGTATATTTTTTATTTTAAGTACAATAAAGAGTATTTTACTTTACTTTACTTTACTTATTAACAACTTATATCTATTGATTTAAGGACATTATAAAATAGAAACAATAATTAATAGTAAGGTAATAACAAGCACTAGGTTCCCTTTGCCCAGCATTGATCTTTACTATTTCGTTTATAAGTATTATAACTCTTACATTAAATAATATTATACTAGAGAAATTAATTCAAATTCATTTGCCTAAAGTTTGTACCAATAAAATGTTCTTTCTCAACTGTGCCAAAAATCTTTAAGTTAAAACGCATAAGTTGCGGCGGAGTCATACTGCTGGGAACATAATTTAAAACTTAGTACGTTATGTAACCGCCAGTGGCAGTAACTTCTACGACTAAAATATACGAGTAAAAAAAAAGTAAATTTAACATTAGCCTAAAATTCCCGAAAAACTACACATTATTTTAAGAATACAACTATTTTATCACAAAAAAACGCGGCTCTCAGAGGATAGATCATTAGTTTGTTTCTGAAGAAACGTTTTTACGTTTATTTTGTATTAGTTTTCAGCCAAGTGATGTCATAAATTCCTTAGAATTACAAGAATATCAGTTACCATCCACCCCGTACAATGTACCGTCAAGGTTACAAGGTAGTACTGAACACAACCTACAATAAGAAAATCAAAAAGTAAAAGAGCCCCGTGTACCTTTAATTGCCGATTTATATAGATATCAAACAAAGGAAGGCAAAGAATAGTTAGAAAGGAGGAGGAGGAGGAGGGTAAGTGTTTCATAATAATATTATTATTTAAATGATTTCCTTAATCATATAACTATTAAGATCGAATGACGTCCCCTTAATTACTATTATTTAAGACTCGTATCATTGAGGCCGGTCGTTGACAGCGTCTGACGGTAAACGCGACCAGTTGTGGGTTCGATCCCCACTCAGGGGAGTGGCTATATTTAAAATTATTTTCACTTCTTCGCGATAGTAAGACAAAGTGCGGCGTTGAGTTCCACCGCTCCACACGCAATGTCTCAAATTCGGTGGAAAGCGAAGTACGGAGTGTCTTGACATTAGGTACTTTCTGTCTACCCTGTTACGCTGGATAAAAAGCGTAAAATTAAAAATCCAATGTTACGTTGAATTGATATTCATCAATTCTATGAAATTCATCTTAAATCACTAACGTATCTCAACACTTTCTTACATGAGATACATATAGTAAAGAATTACTTTGTTGTATAAAGCCAATTTTAGAGTATTAAAATTAGCGAGCACAATACAGCCTTTCCAACTGGGTCTTTATGGGGAATACCTGTCTGGCAGATTTTTGACACTCCCACTTACTGCTTAGGGTGCCTTGCAATTAAATACAGGCGGCACAATATTTTGTTAATTTGATATAATTTAAGCTTCAGTTAAATATTTTTAAATTTTTCCTTATTGTGTGTTTTATTCTTTTTTCCTTTAATTTCTTTTTATACATACATACACACGCACACACATATATATACACATACACATGCACACACACTATATCCGGCAGCCGATGTCTTCCTGCTGATGATTATAATTAAATATATCGTACACAATTCTTGGTTGGTTGGTTGGTTCTTAGCTTATGGCGTTTCGAGCATGCCAGTAGAACACAAATCACTTCGCCAATGTCACGTTGATAGGAGAACACACGACGGAGGTTGTACGGTAAGAACGTGAATTGAAACACTCCTAAATATTTTATTCATAAAGAAGTGATCCCGTAAAAAGTCTGCATCTACAACAACACAACACAAAATACATACTTACATAATCTACACAAAAACTGGTTATTAAAAAAACAATATATAACACATTAAGTACATCTACAATTTAATCAAGTTTTTTTTAATATATTTACAAAGAAATTTACACAGAGGACTAAACATAAACATTAATAAAGAATTTACATTTATAGGACGAGGAACTTTAAGTGGGAGGATTTCATAGAGGGGATAAAGGAGATTAGGACAGCTAAAAAGGATATGGGAGGGGGTGCCTTCATCGAGGCCACACTCACACAGAGAATGGTCCCTGACCTTGATCTTAGCCAGATGTACAGGTGTACATGAGTGTCCAAAGCGCAAACGACAGACAGTTGAGATAACCCAACGATCTGCATGTTTTAATCTATAAAACCACGGTCGTTTTGGGATCTTTGCTTGAATGAGTGCATAATTTTTACCTTTTAGTCGATTGGACGACTCCCAATAACGATTCCAAGAACTATCCAGATGAGTTTTTGCAAGAGACAACAGATCCTGGGCCAAAATAGAGAAATGTTCGAGTGTTCCGCACTGAACAGCTGACTTAGCACAGTTATCTACTATAACATTACCTCCAATCCCAGAATGACCCGGGATCCAAATCAATGAGATATCCAAACCCTTACGATGACATGCGAACAAAGCCTCACGAATCCTTAAAATAATAGAAGATACTAGCTTACCATGAAAAGGTTTTTGTTTGATGGTCAATAAGCAACTTAGAGAGTCTGTAAAGATAGCAGTCCGTGGGAAGTCATGTGAAAGCGTAAACAGGATAGCTTCCAATAGAGCAACAGCCTCACCTGTAAACACTGATGATTCGGGGGGGCATTTAAATTGTAAGATAATTTTGAATTTTGGGATCAGCAAGCCGCACCAACACAGCCTTCTATTGAAAGCTTGGAAGCATCGGTAAAGATGAGAAGATGGTTAAACCAATTTCGCTGAATTAACGAATTAAAATTTGTGTTGCACCTGCACCCGGATCATCTTTGGACAAGCCAATATCCGTTATAATGATTGGGGAATGAATTAGGGCCTGATAAGGAGTACAATGAAGTGGATTACATGGAAATCTTTTCAAGGGATGAGGGAGATTGGTAAATCTAAGGAAGCTGTTGAGTAAATATGATACCGATTTATCACGATTACAAAGGTTGGATAAAGTGGATAGTTTAGACAATAGGGGATGGGAAGAGAGCTGTAACAATTTACCTATAAATCGATCTGACAGGAATTGACGCCGGAGAGGAAGAGGAGGATCAACACACTCCACTTGAAGTGCGTTCGTAGGAGTAGACTTCATTGCACCTAAAACTATTCTAAGGCATTTGTATTGTATTCGATTTAATTTATCATTAGCAACCTTATTAAAGGGGTCTAAAACAAATAAGCTGTAGTCAATGTGACTACGGACTAAAGAATTGTACAATAGTTTTTGAGTATAGGGATGTGCACCCCACCATACACCAGATACTGCACGTAGAGTATTAATAGCTTTTTCACATTTTTTGCTAAGATATTCAGAATGTGCCATTCCGTTCAGACGTTTGTCAAGAACCATGCCTAGGAATTTAATATTATCAGAAAAATTAATAATTTCATCACCAAAGTAGATTCGAAAATTTGGAATAACTCTTTTTTTTGTGAATAAAACAGCCTTGCATTTCGGTACCGACAATGAAAGACCATGTTCAGAGAGCCATTGGTTTAGATAATGCAAAGCAGTGTTTAAACGAAAATTGATGTCCTCTACTGAATTTGAACTATAATAGAGAACAATGTCATCAGCATACTGGAGAATGTTGCAAAAATTGTTTACAGACAATTCAAGGTCATGCGTATAAATATTATATAGCAGAGGACTAAGAACCGAACCCTGAGGAATACCCTTCCAGACAGGTCTGGGAGGAATAGTAAGGAGAGGATGTTTTACAGAAATAGTCCTGCCGGTAAACAGACTGCATATGAAATGAGTCAACCTCGCGGGAATATTTAGATATTGCATTTTCTGCCTGAGTAACGGAAGAAGCACATTATCATATGCGGAGGCTATATCTAGAAAAACACCAACTAAGTACTCTTCCTTGGCAAAGGCTACTCGAATGTCCGTAGTGAAGATGCTGAGACTGTCAATGGTACCCATCCCCCTTCTGAATCCAAACTGAGAGGGAGCTAATATATTTTTGCTTTCCACTATCCATTCCAATCGATTTTTTAAAAGCCGTTCAGCAATTTTTGATAAAGTAGACGATAATGCAATGGGTCTATAGGAGCTAGGATCGGAAGGATTTTTACCTGGTTTAAGGATAGGGATGATAACTTGAGATTTCCAGGATTCGGGAATATTGCCTGAATGAAAAATACAATTTATTAATTTTAGAAAATAATCTTTGGATATTTTATTTAATTTACTTAAAAAAGAATATGGAATACCATCTTCACCTGGTTTAGTGTCTTTAAGCCTATAAGAACACTCTCAAGCTCATTGTAAGAGAAAGATGTATCCATTTCCACTAAGGATATAATTGGGGAGAAATTATAAAACGAATCATGGCAAGGAACAAATGGAGGCGCCAATTTGTCGGTAAAATCGTCAAGCCAAAAAGCGGGGTTATTGGAGCTAGGGCTGAAATTAATATTAAGAGATCGGCGAAATCTCTTAACATTATTTCAGACAATAGACGAGGAAGAGCGGGGAGAGAGGGATTCACAGAAATTGATCCATCCAAGTCTTTTCTTCTTCCAAATCAATTTTCTAAACAACACGTCACTGCGCTGATACTCAATAAAGTTCTCCACCGTCATACATGCTGCATAGGACGACTCAGCAAATGTACGCCGTTTGATTGAATCAGAACATTCCTGATCCCACCATGGATTGAAAGGCATCTGATACTGAGTGAAGTGTTTTTTGGGGATATTATGACTAGCAGATAATAAGATAGCATCAACGAACCGACCATAGCAGACAGTTATATTCTCATTATTAATAGACTCAAGATGAGAACCCAACATGTTATCAACAGAGGATGCATATTCTAACCAATTTGCATTTTTAAGATTGTATTTAGTAAAAGGATAAGGGGAGGGAATAGGTGCCTGACGATTAGCTAAGGACAGAAGAATAGGAAAGTGATCACTACCATAGCAGGAGGAAAGTACAGACCATGATAGTTGAGAGGCAAGGGAAGGAGAAGAAAGGGAAAGTTCTATAGCAGTCTTAGGATTCTGATTAGGATTAACCCTACGAGTCGGTGAGCCATCATTAAGGACGCAAAGACCAGCATCATCAATCATTTCCAACGAAGGAGAGAATCCATCACAATAATAACACCCTCACATCGTGTGATGAGTGTTAAAATCTCCCAAGACTAGCACAGGACTAGGGAGAGAAGAAATAATAGAATTTAACTCAAGAAAGATGGAAGAAGATGGACGGGGGATGTAAACAGAAAGACAGGAAATATTAAGGACTCTCACAGCAACAGCATTAAAATGAGGACTGTGATTAGAAAGAGGAATCAAGGAATATGGAGTGGAGTGCTGGACAAGGATAGCACTACCTCCATACCCGTCACTCCTGTCCTCCCTCAAACATGAGAAACCCGGGACCCTAAAACGGGATTCCGGCATTAACCATGTCTCCGAGAGGGCAACAATGACAGGTTTATATAGTGAAATAATAGAAAGCAATTCATGTTTTTTAACACGAACACTCTTACTATTCCACTGGAGGATGGACAGAGGGGCCATATTTAAGAATATTAAAGATTTTTGCTAGATTTCGGGCAACGTTGGACGGTAAAGGAACATCATCTAATGGAGTTAAAATACTTATAAGGGTTTCAGTCAAAGCAACTAGCAGATCTTTTCTGGATTCTGATGGTCTATCAGGTAAAGCACAGCCATTAGGAAGGGAAGAAGGACAGTCCCCAACAATTGCTTGATGAGTGAGGCTATCATATCCCTTTTCAAGAGGAGCTTGGGGACGGGGAGAGCGGGTAACAGTTTTGCGATAGGATATTGTGGGAGAAGAAAGAGCTTTCCCCATGACAGCTTTTGGTTTGGAGGGAATTGGAGTGGAAAACATTTCCTTAGTTACATCAGCATAAGAACGCTGAGCAAGCGGTAGTCGGGAGGATGCTTCAATGTAAGAGATATTCTCTTGAGTCATTAAAATTTTAATAGCCTGTTGTCTTGCAAACTCAAGACAGCCCTTGTCTGTGGCAAAGTGTTTAGAAGTACAATAGAGGCAAGTAGAAAACTCTTCAATTATCTTGCACGAGTCACCAATGTGCGATTGCGAGCATTTGTAACATCTGGAACTAGACCGACACTGTGCTTTGACATGACCAAATCGACAACAATTTAGGCATTGGATGGTTGGAAAGTAGTATGATTCTACACGAAGGGAGGAGCAATAAGAAAAGACTCTCTCAGGCAACAGTTGTCCTCGGAATGTTACTACAACTGACTGAGTCGGGATCCATGTAGTAACACCCTCACTCACATTTTTTCTGTTTAATCTTCGCGCTTTCACTACTTCACCACATCCAGATGGGTATTTTAATGATTGAACAAATTCTTCCATTCCCCAATCAACAGGAACTCCTCTTACAATACCCATTCTTGTTATATTAAAAGTTGGTATAATACAAACATACTTACATAGACTTAGAACTGGATTAATCAAAAAATTATTTGCAGCTTCTGCAGACGCAAATTGGACGCTAATTTTATTGCGGCCAACATTTTTTACACCATCATTAACTATGTCTGTAATTTTATTTGTATGGAGGAACTGACCAAATTTAATGTTCCGGAGGATCCGGCGGGCGATCGTTATCCATTTATATAACCTTAAAACACTAACTAACTTACCTAATATGACGATATAAAATTAACATTAACTAAAAACCCAACACCGTGTTAAAAGAGATCAATTCAAAGAACTTAAACTTCAGAGATTATTAATTAAAATATGAAACCTCACTAATACGTGAGTCAACCAATACAAACGTCAAGCGAGTCCCCTTCAAAGCTGCACAATTCTTACTTAACAACATATATTTACGATGACAAGAAATGTCCAATTTTGGCCTTACTTGACTACTAACCATCATAACATAATTATTTAAAATTGAAAGTCGAAAAGCTTCATAAAAAAATATTTTTAACGAAGTCTAATAAAATAAATAAATATATTTTCATATATTTCTATATAAAGAAATATATGCAAAAAAAATATTTATTTTATTAGACATATATACTTACATATATACATACACACACAAGCAATAGAATAAAATAAAAAAATATATTTTCATATATTTCTATATAAAGAAATATATGAACATATATTTATTTATTTTACTAGACTGTGATATAAAAAAATACTTTATTTTACAGCTTCTTCCGCAATTTGGGTCCACGTCAATTTCAGACGCCGCTAAAGATTGTGAACATGTCTGCAAAATCTGCATACTTAGTTGATGTTTTATTTCCTTCTAAATTCTCCTTAATTCCTGGTTACCAAGTTTTATACAAACATCCAGGGATAAGTTTCTCATTTGAATTTGTATTCATTAATTAAGCTTTATCCTAAACTTATAATTAACTACAGCAGAGCGTAAAATACTGTTCTTGCTTGATTATTAGTATTTGTACTGTATGTTGTATCTTATGAAAACCATTTAAGGCATATTTTAACATTTCGTGCCTAAAATATATGACGCCAATGTATCAAACGTCTATTATTGATATTTAATTAGTAGGGAGATGAAAAACCTTGACAATTTGTCAAATATGTTTTGAGGCTCTTAATAATAAAATTTATTCATATTATTACAATATAGAAAAGCTATTAAGCCTTACCTAAATATATACGTATATATTTAAAATAATTTAAATTAATGTATCCCAACTTTAATATTTTACTGCACATATATACTTAAAAATTATTAATATATTATTTTCTGAAATTTGTGAATGTTTGTAGAAGAGGCCTAATTTTTGTTTAGTAATTAATTTATTATTAATTTTAAAATGCGCCTCTGTGAGGCAAGTGGGGACTTGGCATGCGCTACTTGATAAAAATTTTGTCTTTATAGATGCTCCTACACTACAGTTTCAACTTAAATATTTAATCACTAAGCTGGCTTAATTTTCTAAGGAAAATAAATAAATTTAGCGACTTTAAAGTTTAGTACAACATCGCTATATGATTAATTAATGTATATTACTAAATTGAAATAATTTATTAGAAATTATACAATAAATATTATGCTAAATTGAAATTATTATTATTTTTAATTAATCATAATATTATAAACTAATAAGTACATCAAAATTTACGCAGAATAGTACTCGAGACTAACTAGTTTAATAAAAACTTAAGAGCTAGATCGTATACAGACTCTCGTGACCCTGGAGAATATTATCTGATTGTAAAAGCAAAGGGGATCGAACCCAAGATCACCGGTCGGGAGACTGCATATATTAATATGAATTTCGTTTCCCTGCTCTGATACAATGGAATCGATGAGAGGACAGAATATCTTCATGCTAGGTTTTCAATGTCTAAATTCTAGGTTTATATAGACACATAAATTACGCGAAAAAATACATCTAAAAATAAAAATATTAATTACTTTATCTATTTTACTATTATAACGAAGTGTCTTGACCCTACGCTAAGACCCTCACAGAACTACTTGCAAATTTGTAACGGATTCGTTATTCCAAACTCCCAAATAAAGTTGCGGGCTTATTAATACAACATTATTATTTACATTATTGTGAGAATTCTTATAAGCTTCCTTGGTAAATATTGTACACCAAAAGGCCGGTTTAACAAGTTACATTAAAAAAAATGAAATGAAATATTTTATTTTATCTTTTAAAATTAAACTATTAATTTATTAAGCTTTTTATGTTGCATTCAATTGTTCTATATTCACAAACAATTTTATTGTCTAAAAATAAATAAAAACAAACATAAAAGTGCAATATATTTAAAAGTAAATATAAATAAAAAAAATACGCGCAGTGGCAAACCTCAAATTGTAGAGTAAAATTTATCAACATCCTAACAAAATTGATAAACAACTCTTGTATCACGAATTAGTACATGAAATTGGATGGAAATTAAATTTATATAGACTGTATTGTAACCATTGGGCCTATTCAATTCTTCCAGGTACATCAAAAGGAATGATATGCCATATAGTTTTTCATACAATAGGTGGAGATTTTAAGGATATTTTTTTATAGACAATTCTTGACTTTAGTTGGACGTCATCCAATCATTGTACGGAATGATGTAATCTGTGAAAGCTGCAATCAAAATGGAATCGAGAGCTCTCAAAAGGGGACTCAATTTCGGTGAGATTAACGGGAAGCGTCAATCCGTCGATGTGTCATTGTAAATCCTATCGATGGAAATTGTTCCTATTCATTTGGTAACAGCTCAGTTATGTTACAAATTTATACGTACCAAATTATAGCTCGATATCAATCTTGTAAAGATATAATTTATTTTTGGAACCCAACTCTCTCTTTAGCATATTTGTTTTACCGATGTAGTGCATACCGTAATACTTAATAGAGGCTAGAAAATATTCAAGTAAGCTACTGTATTATATGTACTTCTAATATATGACGATATAATATAGTGTATTTTGGAACAACCTTGTGATAGTTTTTCTCTCCTATTTCCAATTTTAAACGAATTCTAAATTATTTTCTTACAAAAATCGAATAAATTAGTTCCGCCACATTTATTATAGAATTACACATAATTCTTTAAATAATACTTTAAATATTTTAAATAAAATCATCTTTGCTTGTGGAATTTCTTGAATCTAAAAATCATTAACTTTTTCAATAGGTTGTTTTTATCATCTGTGCTCATCATTACTTTAAACTAAGTAGAGTTTTACAAGACAGATAGACGAAAGCCCCCATATGATTGACGATCATGTCTTAAGACTTACGATATTCATTAAAATAAACATCTTAACACCCTAACACAGAAAAATATGATACTTTTTTTGCGATACATATACTTAAATATACGTTTTTAATTTACATACCATTTTGATAATTTGTTACTTATATCCAATTAAAGCTTAAGTGTGACTACTTTAACATGACGACAACTATGCAAATTCTGTGTTTAGAGAAGAGCATCTATTATATATTAAGTAAGAAAATGTTATCTCAAGCGTTTAATTTTTTTATATATTAAAAATTGCAACTATTGCAATTGTACTATAACTGATCACTTTTATTATATAACTTTGAATTTCAAATTTAAAGTGTTTTTATGCAGGATAAAAGTATATTTATGTATCTGGCAACAAATGCTTGTTAAGGATGAGTAAAATGGAAAAGAGATTTACAAATTGCCTATATGCCTATACCAACCGGCTGAGAATAACAAAAATTATTTTATTTATAAATTTCTTTCTGAATGAGAATTAAAACCCGTATTTACCTTATGCATGTTAGGCATGTCAAAATTCCACTATAACGGCCTCAAAGTGACAGAGTATAAGTAAAGCGTATTACAAAAAGCTATAATTAAATAAACTTTATTACATTTTACATCGTTAGAACTCCATTAGGTAAGCCAAATAAGCAACGTAAACCCAATATATGCTAGAGGTTTCCCAGAATAGAAATTCTGGATAAAATTTCTCTATTTCTATAGAATCCTTTAAGATTGATAATAGGGACTACAAGTAATTGAAAGTAAATATCAGGTATATTTACTTTCAATTACTTAAGTAAAAATATTTTTTCTTAAACCATTTCATATATTTTAACATAATTATGCAAACGAAATATTTAGAATCTACGTTATTATATATTAGTATTTTAGGAGTATTATTATTGCATATCAATGTTGTTTCATACAGTAAATACCTTTTGTTAATATTAAGAAATAAATCACCTGTTGAGTAATACAGATATACCTGACTGCATACGATTATGGTTTTGTATGCTCTCGTTTTATGAGGAATTTTTAGTATATACTGAATTCACTTCAAAATCCAATAATATAAATAAAAAAAATCATAACACAATGGTTGGTTGGTTTTTTGCATAATAATAAAAAAAACTTGAATGACAGTATAAAAACTGTAAATGGCATTACGCGATGGTAGAGGACGTTGCGCGGATTTACAATTCAACCCCGGTAAGCTAATTGGATGCAGGTAACAATGTTTGCGTCGGGACGTCGCGTTTACGGCTTGCATAATTTCATTTTATTAAAGCTTATACATCATACTGTTGTATCTTTTTGTTATAATATATTATACTTTTACTAACATTACAAAACTTAGATGTCAATGTGACGCAATGGTTCTCTCTGACTACTTGCCATACGAAATAAAGCAACTTTTTATTTAATAAACAAAACCGAAATTACAGTGGTATAATTTTTTTACCAACAACGCTGCCTGCGTTGAGGCCGATTATGGTGCAGTGATACTACATCTATCTGTAAACCGCGATCGGTTGTGGGTTCGACTCCCACTCATGGGAATGGTTATCTTTGAAATAATCTGCGGAATCTGAAATCTTAAAATCGGCGGAAAAATTCTTACGGAATAAAAGCGTGAATTTAAAAAAATCTAATTTTTGTATTTATTCAAAAACGCTTATTTTTTCCACTGCAAATAAATTAATTTAAAAGTAACAAAGAAAATAATAGAAATGTTAAAATAAATCCCGTCAAAATTCTCTAGAATTTAACTTAACCGCATTTACGACGCCTTTGTTTCGTTAAAGTAAATACGAGAAGGTAAACTGAACTCTTATTAACATTATAGGCCTCGAGATTTCCCTATAGGAATTAAGAAAAGACGCACAATTTTTGGTTCATAATAAAGTCTTACCATAAAAAAACGTGATCACATTCGCATAATCACAGATCTTATAAAAAAGTTACATGTAAGTATAGTATTATATTATGCTATTGAAATAAAAACAAGATTTAAAAAGAAATAAAGACTTGATACAATCAATTAGTAGATAATACTATTATTAAATACAATAAAGATTGATTTTCATACTCAATTATTTTCAGAATTTGAAAACCAAAATATTCTGTTGAGTTATAAACTGTAAGTCACGTTTACATAAAAACATTCATTACCTATTTACTACTTTCGCCGAAATTGAGTAAGGCAGTTAAAGTTAACCTAATGTCAAGACACTCCGTTCGTTGCCAGCGCTTTCCAGGGCAGGGAAATGAAAATAATTTTAATGCATATAATCACTACCCAGAGCGGGAATTAAACTCACAATTAATCGCGTTTGCATTTAGAAGCTGTTCCACTGCGCTACGACAGCCTCGGTTACAATATTTACTATTTTTGAAGTGTTATTCCACACTTAGGATTAGAAAACATTTTTGAAAAAACGTATAAAAATTACGTTACATTATAAATTGAATGAAATTAATAAAATCATTGATTTTCCCGATATTAACACATTTTAAATTATACAGTAGTCCATGGTCAGGGATAGACTGTTCGAAACGTCGGGCTATCAAAAGCATATTATCGAATACCAAAGTATACGCGATTAATTCATCTATAGTATGAAAGTATCTAAATATTGGAACAGTTAAGATTATTATAACGCTGTTGATTCTGATCACAATGTCGAACTATAATATTCAATGATTCATTATTTCCATTTCATTATACGATAGTGTAACAAATCTCAATAGATTTACAAGACTTATTAATACTGATTGCGATTGAGATTGGGTTAGAAACCGGGCATTATCTTAAAGGTAAGGTTAATGGGTGCAAGCCGAAACGAACGATGTCCATTCATCTTTGTTCAATAGGGTGCAGCTGAGATCCTGAATCCATTGCTTCTATCAAGATTCATAGACTTTTTAGCTATATTTTACTTGTTCCGACCCGCCTTGACTTCGCACGGATACCTATAGGTAATGTATTTCAAAATCTAAACTGAATAATAATATTATATTTTTTTAGCTTCACGCTTTTATCCCGCATAGCAGGGTAGACAGAAAGTACCTGTCAAGACTCTCCGTACTTCATTTTCCACTGAATTCGAGACATTGCTTGTTAACTCAACGCCGCGCTTTGTCTTTACCAGAGCGAGAAAGTGAAAATCATTTTAATATTTACATCTAAACATACAAGATTAGAGACTGGTCATGGCATAAAAGCAAAGCATCAATAAATAAAAAAATAATAATGACAATTAAATTCCATTAATTTATGAATTTATTGTTACTTATATAATGAAAGGATGTCCTTCCTTTATGATTCTTATATTTAACAAATTTAATCAATTTTCGTGTAGGTCAATTGTTAGTTCGTGTAGTTTAAATATATAATTTTTGCTTCGTCTAGTTTTTTTAGTTTAAAGATAAATTACATATTCTAAAAAAATTCATTTTATTATATTTAGATTTATTTATAATATGAATCTGCTGAGCTGAGTGCCGTAAGGCACTCAGCTTAACAAAGCTCGGGCTTCACAAACACGGGTGCCACTTGTGTCTTCGAGGCTTTAAGCCGTAATTATTTTTTAAACTACAAATTTAAATTATAATTTTATTGAAGATATTTATTATTTTAAATATAATTCAAAAGAACTATTTTATTTGAAGAAAAAATTGAAAACTGTATTAAAAAAAGTAGTGAAAAAACAGTGATGATTTTGCAAATGCAGTATTTATATGTTTGATTTATTACTTTTTTAAGTTTCACTCTTTATTTAGTATCTGGCAGTTTCACCCCGAATTCGAAACATTCCGTAACAAGTTGTACAACTGAAAACAGAGCTGTATGTCACTAGAAAAATAAAAATTAGGTAAATAAGATTATTTCTATCAGAAACTGTAGCACGGCGCACTGACCTGATGCTTATTGATAAATTATAAAATACATATGTATATATAAATATTATTTTAGCTTGATTATTGATTTACGAATTACAAACAAATTTTTTTGTAGATTACTAACGAAATACTAGATGCTTTCGAACAAGGATTTGTGGCTTGTCGAAACAGCTGTAATGGCTAGGCTTATCCATAGGCTACTTTCACACTGCTGACTTCTACTAATAATTGCAATGTACAATGTTAATGAAAATTAAATGTATGACGATTATAAAATACTGTTTATAATAAAAATTATTAAAAAGGAAAACTTCATATTGCTATTTCTTTCTTCTTTATAGTATAATGTATTTTTAAACAGGATAGAAACTTTTTTATTTTTGAATTATGAAGTCTTAGGAATAACATTTTTAGAAAACATTCACAATTTACGCTACGTTGGAATTTTTAAAAGCAAATATTTAGAATAATTTCAACAAAATCGATAATTTTGCAAAATTATAATAACATTTATATATATCTAAATGCATATTCCAATGTATTGAAGAATAAATTAGTAACGATTAACAAGACAACCCAAGGTAATGGAAGTTCAATTCAATTTAAATGATCTACAAAGCCACCGTTAGGTCCGTGTCACCTTTGTAAATTCAATTACAATTGTATTGTGCTCTTGACGCGCACGAATGTCATTTGGGAATATAGCTCGCTCTGAACACGTTCGCTACTCTAATGGAACTAATTGTCATGATATGATAATCAAGATTTTCGTCATAATTTAATAATGTTCATTATAATCACAAATAATGTTTATGTAGTGTGATCTCTACCAGTATTTTTATCTATTTACTAGCGACGTGTATGGCACTTTACATAAAAGTCTACGTCAAAAGGGACGGTGTGTAGCCTTTGAATTAAGTGAGTTAAGTAATATATTTCTTATACGCATTATGCGCTATTGGCTTCTTTTGCTTTTTATATGCTTTTTATAAGCTCTAAACAAGCGAAATAAGTAAACCATCGATGGCATTATTTTCGTAAAACGGTCTAAATACTTTTCGTACTTAATACATAGATATATCTCTTACATATTCAAAACGCTCACCTAGAATAGTAAAGAGAAGTTTCTCAGAAATTCTGTCTTAAAAATGGACTTTAACTATCAGCATTGATTATGATTACTTTAGACCTAGTTGCTATGTTACTGGACTCTCGTTTTTAAACAAAATTCCTTAATGTGTTAAATTTTACACCATGACGTTAGTTGTCTAGTATGAAAAAAATAGCTCAAAAATAATACAAAGATGAAATTCTAACCAAAAATATATAATCAGGACAGCGTTACTATATTAACCATATATATATACTAGTCAATTAAAGACAGGTTACATTATTAACCATATAAAATATCTGCGTAAAACGGACACAAATACAATTTTCACTATACCTATAATATTTATCAAAACGTTCTTATTTAAGACATTAAAATAACTGAATAACAAAATGTTTTACACAACAATAAACACTGCAAACCATAATCTTACAGCAATCTGACGTTATATTTATCTCTACTAAAAATCAAATAGAGAATCGTTTAACAAATTGTTCACCATTTCTATATTATAGTCACTTCATTACGTATACCAGCAGTTCTGTTCGTAGATATCGTCGGCGCACTCTCGCGGGAACAGGTTAGATTCAGAGGGTATTAGTAAAGCTGCGCTATCTCCACAGAACACTTGCACTACGGATTTAGCTCGAAGTTCAATAGCTAGCAATTGTGTACGAGAATGCTAGTGTTATAAAATTGTATTTGCTATACAAAATACTTATGTATATGATTTGTACCCATTTAAATTAATATTGTTATGTAATTTTCCTTTTTTCAAAATAAGCAAAATCTGACTTCAAAATTATATTTATAATAGCGGCCGTCTTAAAGGAAATAATTTTATCTATCTTGCTTTTGCAACCGCCTGAAAAAAGATCCAAACCCAAGATCCTTTAAAAGTTCAAAACGCACAGACAACAAACTTCATTTTATAAATTGAAATGATAATGTAATATAATATGAAAGAGTCCAACAGGATAGCTAAAACAGATTTTTTTAAAAACTCTGAAAAAATCTTTCTTAAAGACATCCAATCTAGAAACTCAGTTTCCTCGGAGTCGGAGAGTTTTCGTCATTTTACATAAACACCTTCGACTGAACCGCATCCGTTCGGAGCTCGCGAAGTCAAAAGAAAAAAATCTATTTTAAGCCCCGCGTACTGGGCTTGGGAGACCTACCTAAAGCGCCTACCCAGCGTCGGGGCTATTGTCCCTGGTGAGCAGAGTCTGCTCTATTAGTCTCCTTCTATCGCTTTACTGTCATACAGAAGGTGACTATGGCTGTCTCCCCAACATCATTCTTATAATTACTTATAAATGCTATATTCCCTGCATACTTCTTTCACCTCATCCGCAGTCTTTATCCTCTTCATATTGCTATATATAAGCTCTTTGGGAGGTTCTCATCCTTTTTGTATTTGCGTCATATATCTTTCTTGCTATTTTTTCATCACTGATTTTTTTGACATGACCAAACCACCTAAGTACGTTGTTCATCATTACAAAACAATGTAGTAGATTTGATAATTTCCTCGTTTTTGAAATCGCTTAACAAGGAGTAACTTAATTTAATGTTGAAATTTTTTTTGTAAAGTGGTTTCTAGGCTAGAAACTATTTCATTTCTTCGCTTTGGTATGACGAAGTGTGGCGTTGAGTTCCATCACTCAACACGCAATGTCACAAATTCGGCGGATAGCGGATTACGAAATGTTTTGTGAAAATGTATGTATGAAATACGCAGATATGATTAAACCGGTTAATAAGTTATACTTTGATTTTATAAATAATAAATACTAAAATAACACAATTTTGCGAGACAAAATTGTGTCCATGTGAACATAAAAGTAGGAACGTATTTTAATACAAAAAAAATGATATCATAATATTTACCGCCCAAAATAAAAATTATAATAAAGCAAAAATAGAATTAGTCTATAGCAATGTCGAAATTCCTACAGGGAAATCTCAAAGCCCGTAAACTTAATAAGAGTACACATTCCCTTTCGTTTTTACCTTCACGAAACAAAGTTATTTTGCTTAGGCGAAATGTGAAAATTTTTAGGAATATCAACAATTATGTCACTTCTAAAGATAAAATTACTTGATGCTATCGTTAAATTATATAATGAATAAGTACTGTCTAAGCTGAACGTAACTTGTTATTTTATGTATACAATGTATAATATGTGCTTTGCTCAGCAATTTGTATGATTTTTTTTATAAAAATATAGATCGGGTAAGTATTTGTTTTATTACTTAATTTCCCTATTATATGAAAATATATGTGAATATTACATTATGAGATCTTTGATTTTCGCGAACTGCTTAATCGCATACTTTATAAAATATATTTTTTGTAATCTGTAAAGTGTTCGAAACATCAGGTTTCCAAAAATGTATTTTCAAAGTAGACATTACAAATTTATTAAAACTTTTTATTTCACATATTAATTTAACCATTAGCTATTCATTTGACTATGAACCATGTGTAAAATAGGCACAAACGAAAGTAAGTAGCGAAAAAAAATTGCTAAATATTAAGAATAATAACTGCTAAATAGCCCCAATTGTTTGGAATTAATTTAAATTTTAATTCTTACAAATTGCCAAATAACAGCACAAAGCATTTAATTTGTAAAGTTAACAGACATTTTCTTTTCTTAAACTTGTTAAAAGTCCTAAACATTTCAGAGTTTTTGTGTTGTCTCAAACGTTTGTTTTCTCAAGACTTGATGGATAAAGAAAATTACTGATAAAAAGTTCTTTTAATTGTTTTCCCCTAAACATTACAAACAAAGAGAAGCTTAGCTATTCGGACTTTGATAAAAGTGTTAACGAGCTACCTTTATTAGCTACGTGCTTTATGCGATCTCTATTAGAGTTCTGTATTACTTTTAAGATTACTTAAACCGAAATAGCTTTTAAGCAAATTCTTTACAGATGAAATAAATTAAATTAAAAAATAATATTGGAAATAAGCATAATTTTAATGCCAGCATAATTTTAACACCATCGTTAGTGGGTTCGAACTCCAGTCGGGGGAGTGATTATATTTAAATTATTTTCACTTCCTCGCTCTGGTAAAGACAAAGAGCGGTGTTGAGTTCTACCACTCAACACACAATGTCTAGAATTCGGTGGAAAGCGAACTACGGAGTGTCTTGAGGTAGAGTGTTTTCGGGCTAGGTACTTCCTGTCTATCCTGCTATGCGGGATAAAAGCGTGAAGCTAAAAAAATATATACAAGAAATTTTCACGATACAATAATAGCTATTATAGATTATAACTGTGTTACACACACACACATACATAATCGCCCTCCTCTAGAACATGGTATCAATAAGTCCAAATTAATAAACAATATTAACAATAAAATAATAAAAACATAACATACTAGCGACCTGCTCGCGGCTTCGCCGCTATGTAGTGGGCGAATAAATCAATAAAATAATATATATGTAATTTAGAAAATAACTTTTTAAATAGAACAGATAACATGCTGTGAAATCTCAAAACTCTAAATATTTATTTTAAGTTGCATACGCAGTACGCAGTGGGCGTAGGGACCTAATTCACATATATCGATACCCCTTTCTCACCCTACCCCATTATTTTATTTAGATTGACATTTTTAAATTCGTCATATCTTTTAATAGGAATGACCAACTTTTATAATTTAAATAGTAATAAGAAAATAAAAATTTTATATTTAATAGGATAAAGATTAATACAGGGGTACGAATTTTATCGTTTTAGAACTGAGTGTAGGTGAAACTTTCATTTAAGTCACAGAATAAGCTAAGGCATTGGTAATGGTGTTTTGAAAACTCAAAACTTAAAACTTATTCAATCGCGGTCACGTCCACTACGTAAGGAGCCCCTCTCCCCTCACCCTGCAGTCACCAACTATACTGCGCGGAACCACATACGCCGCATTATTTTACTATTACATTAATCATTCTCATTATATCTTTTGAATGGAATTTCCGATTTTAATAAATTAAAAAGCATTTTACAGGTATTGAAATGATCTTTATTTAAATATTATTTAATGGGGTAAGAATTAATACAGAGAGATGAATAATGTGATTTGATTCTTGTTGCCTTTTTTTCGCCATTTAAAAGGTATAAAAGTGGTTATAGTGACATAACTGCAGTAGTTTAACATTTGGTATCGCGGACTTTTTTATAGATATTGATGCGATCTACAATACTGTAGAATATTTTTTTATTCCATCACCAATAGATTTTTCCGGGTACGCGAAGATAGATTTCTATTAGTAATTTTTTCACACATTGACTTACATTAGTGCATTTTTATTAGAGAAATGTATTTTTT
Organism: Dryadula phaetusa; assembly: GCA_032432895.1. NCBI lineage: Eukaryota > Metazoa > Arthropoda > Insecta > Lepidoptera > Nymphalidae > Dryadula > Dryadula phaetusa. The sequence continues at coordinate 3,990,477 of JAOYRS010000060.1, read as the reverse complement.
GAAAATATAATATATATAATATGGCCAATGTTATTCAATGAAGATGCAGCTTTCTAATGGAGAAAGAATTTTTAAAATCGGTCCAGTAGTCTTTGCGTGAAAACGCGACAAACACAAATTTTTCCTCTTTAGTATAGCAGAAATATAGAATAATATATAGAAATAGCCATGCAGAAATTTGTTATAGAAAAGTATAAAAACATTTTATAGTGAGCATATTCTATATATAACTTTAATTGAAAGTAACTGAGAAGCTGTATTTTACATACATATATCACATATATTACATGGATAATCGGATTAACTAATATCGTGACATTAAAATTGTACTATCCTCCAATCCTCTACACGGGAATTAATTCAGTAAGGAAGCCATTATTGTAACTATTCTAATTAAGCGTGTATAGTGTTCGAAACTCCCTCTTGCACTGTAGTAAGGAAATTAGTCGTCTCCTGACACGCACTACGGAAGTGGTGTAAATCGGATTAAAGTAAAATCTAATGCTACCACGGATGAAATTCGTATATACAATCATTTTTGCAGCCAAATATGTTATTTTTTTTGTCCCGTGGATAAACCCAGTTACTGGTACCCACAATCCTACTCACTAAAATCTCACGGTAGCCCACCGATCTGCACCGTTCGAAGCCACAGGTACACGGTTACATTCTACTGCAACCTCAAGGCTCGGCTTAAGTCGCTCGTCTTCCTAATAGGAACTTTCATTTTGGCGCCAGATTCAGCAAAACGGCATCTCTGCACACTCTGACATGTTCTAAATCAACCATAATAGGATTTTTTTCGAGAATCATCGTAAAATTCTACTAACAGATATTACCAAAATATTTAGCTTATTCTTAAAGTTTAAATTAAAAAAGTTATTGACGTGATTAGTAAAATATGTATATATAAATATTTTGCTGATATCGATATAAATACGAAATATGCCATCACTATACCACAAACAAAAACACAACATGATACAGTGAGTCAAAAACGTTATCCTGACACGTACGAGAACGTCGTTCACTGAAGAAACGTTTATGAGTAAATCACAAATGCATTTTTCGTGTTCTTAAAAAGCGTTCCCTCCTTATAACTTTCACGACGGAGCTTTTGTCGCACATTGTTGCTATAGCTGTGGAACAATTCGACAAGCATATAAGTTTTTATAACTACCAAGTCAATACTTATTATATTCATTTGATTGTATTCGTATGAAAAAAATATTAGCGTATTTTTTATCTTCTTAGTAATAAAAACTTACAGTAACAAAAAGCTAAATGCAACTTTAATCATTATATTCCTACTGATACTACACAAAAAGCATATTATTTAATCATTTAAGGAACAGATTCAAAAATATTAATTCAAAATGATATTTATTACATTTTTGTAAATACACTTTACGTTTTCCACAAAGTTGGTTGAAAAATATATCTTCCTACACACCTACTTTCTACGCGCTCGTGTGTCATCTCAACGAGAAATCGATTTAGTGTCGCTTTGTCACTGCCGGGGGATCATTGGTTTATCTTATCACGATTGACACTTGCTTTTACAGCGAAATTCACGTCACACCATGGCACTAACCCCATAACAGAGATTTTAGAGACCGTAAACCCGTTATACATGGCAACAGATATGGTTTTTACAATATTAAAACTTTTGTCGTAAATTGTTAACTTAGCTATTATATTCAAATTATCGTTATAATCCATAGAATGGATATTCTTCGAAATTACAATGGAGAGTTATGTCGCGATCGGTTGTGGGTTCGATCTCCACTCGAGGAAGCGATTAAATTTAAATTATTTTCACTTCCTCGCTCTGGTAAAAGACAAAGAGCGGCGTTGCGTTCCACACTTAACATACAATGTCTCGAATTCGGTGGAAAGTAAAGTACGGAGTGTGTTGACACTAGGTACTTTCTGTCTACTCTGCTATGCGGGATAAATATGCGGGATAATGTTTAGTTTTATATGAGGCATGATCAAAAATAAGATATTTTGCAGAGTTAGATTTCAGGTATTTATGTAAGTATTATTACTTCTCCTCTGGAGGTCTTATGCTCGTTACCACCCAACAACACGCCACAAGCTCCTCTGCGGGCTTATCATTATTATTATACACCATACTTACTGGAACTTTTGGCACCTAAAAATATCTTGCAAAATTTGTGAAATTAATAAAGCTTTAAAGACATGTGGATTAAAAAACCACCGCGTGTTATAATTCTTTTATTCCTCTCACTGACCTAAAAAATGCAAACTTTTCGTAACTCATTACATATATATACTAATCAAATCCGTATAATAAAATCCCTTATCACAACAGATGATAATAATAAAGTAATAATTTTATATACATCTAACTTACACTTTATACGTTATTCGTATTTTACATTTCTTTTCGTCGTTGGAAGTACAATGTTACAATAACACAAAAAACATTGAAAGATATTTTAAAACATATTGAAAATCTAAAGATAAAAGTTCAGGTAGATATTAGGTTTTACTATTCAATTTTCAGATCAATTCGATGGTTGCTTTCGCCTTTTAGTTGCTTCATTACATATTCCGGCGGTTGGGTTTATGTCCGCGTACGAGTAAGCCCTGATTCGATGAGTTCTAACCGCGCTATCTCCACAGAACACTTGCACTAAAGGCTTTTTGAAAGTGTTTCTAAACGTTTTTATTACTTTGCTTGAAAATTTTAGAAAAGTAATCAATTTTTTAACTTCATGATCTTATTTCATTAATGTTAATAGCAATTTTTGAATAGGTAAATAATTTTTAACAGACATGTTAAAGTATTCTAAGTTCATAAGGGAAAAAAGAGAAGATATGTTCGCATTAATAACTATTAAAAATTGTTAAACGTTTACTAAATAAGCAATAACCAAAATATGTTAAATAATAATATGTAAATTAAAAAATAACTTATTTCTTTACTATTAATATATAAAGAATAATCAACTTAAGATGATTAGGTCCATTTTACTTCCGAATAATTCATTGTTGACCATTATTATACATAATGAATATATGAATAATGTATGGCTTTAACAGCTTTCCAAGAACACTCTATTTACGTATCACTTTGGAGAAAAGCACCTTCTTGATTGCGAGATTAAGCTGCTCTAAGCGACAGCCGCTCGCTTATAGAGGAGTGGAAATTGTGATAATAATAATGGATATTAATATATAAGCGAATATATTTATGTATATAACTTAACATTTATAGTACATGACATGTGACTACATTAAATTTTTACAAAAAAATACTAGAAAGTAAAATGCCAAAATCTTAATTTTTTTTATCGTAGTCAGATATAACGTTAGCCAGAATATTGGTAAATTAAATAATTCTTATTTAATTTTTCTACACCATCGATTCTATTGCCAAATTAAATACTAAATATATATTTTTAAATTGTAATAAATATTGTTAGTGCTCATGTTAAATTTGAGACTGTAAAGAATTTTTTTATATAATATTACAATATGAGATTAAAGAAAGATTACTTTCTCTATCTTTATATAAACATTCCTCTGAATCGGTTCGAATTAAAGACTACCTTACCTTTACAGTATATACTCATATCTTTTACATGCAATGTATACAATGCAAGCGATGTTAAACCTATCTTATATTTATTAAACGAACAGACCTATCTTATAGCAATCGATATAAAACTTCTGATATCTGTTATAGAGGCCATTGTGGCGCACTGAGACAGCATCTGACTACATATGCGACTTAATGTGGATTTGATTCTCACTCAGATATTGATTGAATTAAAAAAATATTTGCATTTCTCCATTCTGATATGGTAAAGAGGGCCATTAAGTTTGCCTCTCAGCACACAATGTTAGGATTATACCTTTGACTACCCTGCTATTCAGAATAAAACGTGATTAATGTTTTGATTAAATTACCATATATTCATGTCTATGTGCGAGATAAGAACTATTGATTTCCAAGTAGATTTTCATATTTGTGTACGATAATAAATCGTCACGTGAAGTATTTTCATGTCCAAAACCTAACCTTTAACGATTTATAGAAGATATTGAAATATAACCCGAACTGCAATAAAAGAGGAAATAAAATATCGCAGTGCAGAAAATTGTGCGTTTTATTATATTTTTCTCCACAACGGGAAATTCGAGTCTCGCTGACGTATATTGCGTTACGAGTCGAGCTTTGTCAAATAAAACTAGAGGATTTTTCCATACTTGATTTGCATTGTTGTTACATACATATGCGTATTCAGCAAACATATGTAAATAGATTTAGTTTGTGTAATTTTTTTGTTATTTTTCTTGTAAACCAATTCATGGGAACCAGCGTTGAGATTTAAGATAATTAAAACAGAAACAAAGCTTTATATCAAACCTATGAAAGTCTATCTTGAGCTCGTTAAAATGCAACCTTTCCATATACTCACTAATAATAGATTGCTTGTTATTAGATAAAAACAACAGTCAACAGTAAAGACTAACTTTAACTTGAAACGTAATTACCAATCCAAATTATATTTTGGATTGCTAATTACGACTTGTTGCAAAACTTATATAAGGTCGGTCGTGGCACATTGGAACAGCGTCTGTAACTGTAAACGTGATTGGTTGAGGGTTCGATTCTTTGTCGGGAAAATGTTTACATTTAAATTATTCTCACTTCCTCGCTCTGGTAAGACAAAGAACGGCGTTGAGTTCCTTCTTTCAAATCGCAAAGTCTTGAAATCTGCGAAAAGCGGAGTACGGAGTACGTTGATACCAGATACTTTCTGTCTAATCCTTTCTTATAGCTGGGTGCTATATGGAAAAAAATCGTGACCGTAAAGAAAAACTTATACATTTAAAAAAAAAATAAAAGTAAACTTGATCATGAATTTGACAATAGAACGCCGTCAACTTAACAAGACCCTTTTTTTAGTTTCACGCTTTTATCCCGCATAGCAGAGTACCTAGCGTAAGTACCTAGTGTCATGACATTTCGTACTTCGCTTTCCACTGAATTCGAGACATTGCGGGTTAAGTGGTGGAACTCAACGCCGCACTTCGTCTTTGTACCGGAGCGAGCAATTGGAAATAATTTAAATATAAATACTCCACTGAACCCACTACCGATCGCGTTTAAAGTCAGGCCACGCTTGGCCTCAACCTTCTTTTACTCAATGTTATAAAAGAAATATACCTTGAACATACTAAATTATTCATGTATTAAGGTATGTGAAGTGAAACCGTGAATCTGTTTTACAAAAAATATATTCACGGAGGAGTGTTTAACTTATCACAATGAATTTATATGGAAAACAACCGTGTAAAGGTAATTTGACAATGCAAAATAAAAATATAAAAAATATGTGTTTGATTTACGCATTTGTTTAAAGTAATATATGCGTTGCTATGGCAACAAATAGTATTTATAATATCTAGTACAGTAGATACTAATATGTTTAAATAATTTAATAGGTAAAGTGACATGCCGTTGACCACTCGCAAAGTAGGGTGTGACGTGACGCTTACAAATGGTAGACAGCGTGGCTCTCGGTTAGATCACGTAGCGTGCTCGTAATTGATTGACACATTGGATCCTATGTGTCTGTGGTACAATTTACATTTTTGCTTACAATAGAATAGAACAAAAATATTGACAATATTTTTATATATATAGAAAGTATATAAATATACATGAAGCCGTGGCACAATGTGACAGCGCCTGAATGTAAACACGATCGGTTGTGGGTTCGATACGCACTCGAGGGAGTGATTATATACAAATTATTCTCACTTCCTCACTCTGGTTAGACAAAGTGCGACGTTGAATTCCGCCATCGAAAGCGAAGTACGGAGTGTTACGAATAAAAGTGTGAAGGTAAAATAAAATATACTTACCAACTGGCGTATTCACTTTAAATTTAAAAATATCATAAAAATTTTAAACTAATTTTAAAGTAATTTCTTTTTCATTAATATGTAATACTTACTTTTATTTTATAGATTAATATCTTCACCTCTCATATGAAAGAGCAGAAGCAATAAACAAGTAAACGTTGAGTGTCGGCTTTGTTATAAAATTTATCATATTACCTAATCTTATTTTATAAATCCGAGAAAATAATCTAAGCAAATATGCTTAATATAGATACTCGCGAGTAGGTATATATGAAAGGTTCCCTTTAATCTAACACTTGACGGAACCACACATGTAGTCCATAGTATTAACCACACTGCATTATATAAATCACTATCAAAATGTAAATGAAATAAAAAGAGACCGTACCGCATTGTTACTTTTATTTACACAGCTATTTTTGATACCCAGCCATATTTTTATGTGCGAACACGTCTGCTATTGTGCGTAATCACATTTAGCTTCCTCATATTGGGCTCAGTAAAATATTTCAGTCGCAACGCCAATCGGACGTGACCAGCCCTCTCTCTCTCCAAACAAACCCTTTCTATCATTGATTTACTATTATACTCATAGAAATATAACGTTACGTTTTTCAATACCAAGTTCTTATAAATAGTGAAAGTAAAATAACAAAAATAGTTTTGTCATTTGTATGACTTTTATTAAATTATTATTAACCTAAATATAGATATATAATTTATTTTTAAAGATCTTTTTTATTCCTACAATTATTACTTTATTGAGGCCGGTTTGTATTTATCGTTACTAATAATAATATTGTAGCCGGTTGTGGCGCAGTAGGATAGCGTCTGACTGTAAACGCGATCGATTGTAAGTTCGATTAAGAAACAAATTTGAAGTAAAAAAATGTGTTATTATTAAATAAGTTTATTAATATTTATGTATCTATTATGCACGTATCATTATTTTTTTAATTCAACTAAAAGATAATTCTTTGTATTTAAAAATTATTTAATAAAAAGGGTATCTTAAGATTAATGTACCATTAAAATCAAAGACCAACAACTACTTTCCATTATAAACTGTAAGCTAATAATTCATATCAGAATATCGGCACCAGAGAGCATAATTTCTGTTTGATCGCAAATTACCATATCTAGGGTGTTTGATCAGCTTTATTCGATTACTCTATGAGGAGTTCCAAAGTTTCTATAGTTTAGTTAACTATCACTAACAGGCGGCGAGACAAAAGCGACGAGTTCGGTTAAGTTTCATTAGCATGTCTAAAAGTTAAGCATTATAGCTTCGGGTGACACCTAGATCTGAAAGCAAATTGTCCAGTGTCTTTTAGATAAAGAACTTATGCTTTTTGCATATTATAAAATATTATGGATACATTTAGCTCTGGATATTTTTTAAGTAATTTTTTTATTCATTTTATTTGACCGACCTTTACTAGCAAAGTATAAATTAGGAACATCTCAAATGAGAATCCATCGTGACACAGTGGAAAAGCGAAACGTGATAGGATTGGTTGTCAGTTCGATTAGTAAAGGGAATGATTGAATTCATTCAATTATTCAACTCCACTCAACACAATACATTTTGATTTGGGTGAGGAAGTTGAAAAACAGATTGTCCCTTTTTGACGATCTGACTCTGCATGTATGAAAAAGCATGAAATTCATGAAAAGTTTTGAAATTTCGTTTCTCTATAAATAATACTCATACACTTATATCATGAAATAATTATTAATGGGCAACGTATAAAAACTTATGCTATACAATGTTTTAAATTTAATAATATTAAAAAATGAGAGCTTTTAACATCGAAAAGCAAACTTATAAAAGTCATCGAACAAAAATTCAATAAAAGAGTCGAGTCAACTAATGAATAGAGCCGTTTTATTGAATACTTCGGAACTTGAATTATAATAAAAAGAAAAGTCTTAATTGCAAATCAAATTGTCCGCACTTGATAGCAAAATGGCTGCCAGACGCTATTGTTTCTGAAATCGATACAGATTTTCAATAACCTATGTTTTTCTTTTGTACCGTAGTGTAATACAAATATGGACTTTGTAAACATACTCAAAAATATCATATTTTTTCATATAAGTATCACTTAAGATATAATGTTCCTATTTATAAGTAGAGTACAGTATATTATATATACGTATAAAATATTTATTAATCTTTACAAGTAGCAACATATATGAATATAATAATATGAAAAAAGTGATCAAAAGAATTAATCGCTATGATCCTGTTTTTAAATTTTTTTATTACCTTAACTTTTGTCCACTTTTCTTACTGTCCTTGCTTGAAAATTTTACAACTTAGACTAGATCCACTTTTTGCCGACCAAGTACGCTATTTTCATCACAGCAAAAATCTTATGTTGTCGCCAGATAACCAGAATTTAAAAAAAAAATATTTTAAGCGTATTCATTTTGGTTTCTTTATTAAACTATTATATAAATGCAATGCAACTATTGTATAAATCTATAAAGTGCCTACCTCAGACTTGAACTTAAACATCTGAGGCAGGCATATGGTGGTCGTCACGTATTCGCCCTTTGATGAAAATTTAATGATATAAGTATATTACATATGGTGTTCAACTACTGGAAATTTGAATATTAACTGTAAGCCAGTTGGCAGCAAGACTGTAAGTACATAGTAATTGTAATAACAATTTAAAAGTATCTCTGTCAGAACATATATCTTACATAATAAAATCTTTCAATTTTCAAGATTTATACATATTTATTTATACATATTTAAACTATTTTAAACATTTTAATCGCGTATATTTTAGTGTTTGAAAATACATTTATAGAAACCTGACGTTTCCAATACTTTACAGTAGATCGCGGTCACAGCTCTACCTATGACTGTATTTTCGAATAGCAAAATATACGTGATTAATCCGTTTAATATAGAGATTAATCATTTAAAATATACATTATATATCTACAAACCTTAAGTGAAAATTAAGAGAAAAATGTCCTTAGGATATTAAAAACATGTGTGTGATAAAATTAAATACAAAAATTGTTTATATGATTAAAACATAATTTATCTTCAGGTCTCTAACATATATTTCTAACATAATCATGTGAATTGATTTACCCATTTTGCAGGATTTTTATACGTTTCACGCTCTGCCCTGGAGTAGTTAGAGAAGCTAACTTTGAAAATATTAAAGACGAAATTACTATTTAAAAAAGTTCAGTTTAATTTACCACAAGAAAATTACACTGAAAGGTAGCGACAGATATACTGCCCGCAATTCCAGATGATTATCAAGTTGTTTAGACGACTTCTTACTTAGTTCCTACAGCAAACACATTTGCATCACAACAATAATAACCGACTGTAATTTAAACTTTATTCACTTTCCCTGGCTAAGTTCCAAAACAAAGAGAATTAAATAAAATTACCCTTTCCACGAGCGTACCTTATTGTTACTTGTCTTTTCTGTAGACTTCGGGGACTTCGGAAACAAGTAATTAAAGGATAAAGAGATAATTGTCACTAAATTTTAACTCTGAATGCTTACTTCTAATCAAAAGTTGGCAGTGATTCAACTAAACAATCCATTTTCATATTTTATTAATAAAGAATTATCGTTTGTAGCTAAATGCAAACGCTGTTCATGATGTTTTCTTGTCTTTGCTGTTTTCGAGTAGGAGACAAAAGGAAAATATTATAAAATTATTGTACTATAAGGGGATCGAATTTGTTAATTTAAATAAGCTAATTAAAATAGAGAAGCCATAAAACTAGTAATCTAGATAAGGTAAAAAAACTACATTGGCTTCCAATGAATACATTTTACCATATTTACTTATATAACGCTTTTCATCTATAATATAAATACACTTGTTTTGCCTCTGACATTTAACGTGAGCGTGTTATCAAGGAAAAAGTTTATGTTCTCAAATATATTTAAAATTAACACCAACGAAAGTATATTTTTTTTAGTTTTTGCATTTCCTCACCTCTGAATTGACACCTACCAAAAAAATATTATACTTTGTAATTACATGTAAACGTTATAAAGAAAATTAATTTGTGAAATACAGTTTAAAAAATGTTAACTAAGGATATGTTTTTTTTAGCTTCACGTGTTATTCCGCATATCTGGGTAGATACAAAGTACCTGTCAAGACATTCGTACTTCGCTTTCCGCCGAAGACATTGCGTGTTGTGGGGCGGAACTCAACGTCGCACTCTGTCTTGTCAGAGCGAGGAAGTGAAAATAATTTAAATATAATCACTCCCCCGATTGGAGATCGAATCCGTAACCGATCGCATTTACAGTCAGACGCTGTCACATTGCGCCACGACCGGCCTCAATGTTTTTTCGCAGTGTAACATAATTTTTATTATTATTATATATTTTTCATACTTTTAATAAATATCTAAGGAATTTCTTAAATTTTATTGGCTAATAATATTTTAACAATCTGTAATATATATATATATATATATATATATATATATATATATATATATATATATATATATATGTATATATATATATTACTATTGTTAATATGTATATATATATATATATATATATATATATATAGTCTTTCAGTCATTGGATTTATTTAAAGAAAGTTTTATTAAGTTATCTTGCTAAACATCTTCATTATCAAGAAATCTAGTAGTTCTACCAATATCATTGATGCATTGCTACTGAAAAAAACACATGCTACGAACCCCGTGTCTGTAATGAAAATTTTACTTTTTTGTAAACGTTATATTTTATTTACAAATTAATTTTGATATCTAATACAATTTAAGAGGCCCTTTTCACATTTGGCACAGGCCTTCTTCCAGCTTTAATCAAAACTGCTATAGATTTTACTTTCTACTAGATATATTTTAAAAAATATCCCACTATATTATACCTTTACCTATGAAACAATGAAAAGTATTTTTTTTAATCACATTCTTAAAAAAACATAAAAAATATTATTGTTATCCACATAGCGAATATAGACACACTCAAAAAATAATTCGTATAGTCAAAAAGGGTAATCTACCAGTTAATAAAAAATGTATAAGGAGGCTTATAAGAATTGCCCATTTTACGATGAAAATTTTAGCAGACGTCTTCGTATCTTAATATTTTGCTGATGTTCCATTATTTTTACGGTCATATAATGACCTCTTGTTAGGACTTCGGAGGTCAGTAAGAAAGCCTTAAAAGTGCTCATAAACCCATGGAGTGGCTAATATCGTCTAATGACAACAGAGCAGCTTGAGCTGTAAAAAGGTTTTATACCTTTTATTTTACCCTTTCAGTTGTTAAGTAAAATATTTTATTAGATTACTTTTTATATATCGGTACTTATATGCCTAATCTCAACTATGACATTGAGTCTTCTTCTTCCTTACATTTTATATAGAAATCAAATATTTTCACTAGTTCATACAAATAAAAATTTAATGTGTTAATTTTACAAATTTTAATTCGTAACTGTAATATAATTCCCTCTCTGAAAATACCTTTATTACCTAAGTAGTCTGGCAAAGCACATACATACGCGCATTTAGCTTTAAGTCATAAGCCCCTCAGATTTTCGCTTTACTGATACTGCGCTGTATCTAAACGGACTTGTGAAACACCTTTATCGAAAATTTAATATTCCTTTAAGTCAGATTCAAACCCATAACCGCTATACTCAATTGCCATGTTGCTATGGTTATGATGATTTGCTTACCTAACAGCTCTTTTGATAAAAAATTACGTTGCTTACATTATTTCAACATATTTATTTATCTTGAGAAACTAACAAGCACACGCCTAAATAAAACGTAAAAGAGCATTAAATGTCCGCAGAGGCAATATTTTACGTCTACGCCGGGAACCTTTTAAATCGTAAACATCGGCGCCTGCCTCATTGCAAATTGCAAGAAAACCAACTCGTGGTTTGGGAAGTAATGAAGTTTTAAGATTTATGTTTTTACAAAGTACTTTCAGTGGAATCCAGCTTCTCTCTAACAAACTCCACCTTCACAAGAACTCATGTACATTTTGCGGTTAGCTTTTTACTGTAAACTTACTGGCTTTATGCTTTTAGTAATTTATAATGTAAGGTATAAGAAAAGAAGAACAACATTAGTAATGTATTAAGTATTTATTTTAATAAATGCCAAGTAAATAGTTTATTGTTTTCGTTTAAGTTTCTTTTCCATGTGAAAGAAAATATTGACTATAAACCGTTGCAGAAACTACCTGCTTCTCTTCTCTAACTTCTATCTTTCTTTGCAACTTTTACTTGATTTTTATTTTGGCTTTTTTAAAATACCAACAAATATATATTTTTCTTAATTTTGAGTTTTTAGTTCTACTATTATAACTTGAACAAAATATTACACAAATTGCATGTGTCATAAATCTAAATACAGATTCTGAATTAGCAGGTAAATCTGAACAGTTCAGATATCCTAGAACCATTTAGCATATCATTTAAATCCAGGAGTATCGATTGCAATGTTCAAGTCGAGGTAAGCGTTGGGTCAAATAGTGTAAGATTTGTTCAGCGACTTAAGAATACCACCCGAAGTCAACGGCCAGCCCCTTATAAGAATATTTTCTGAGCAGTTCTTTCATATGGTAGCGAATGTTGGTCAGCACTACTCGGCACACATTGGAGCTTCACTTCAAGGAACTGATGATAAGTAGTTTGATCAGTGACTTAACATGGGCTAATCATATACTTAACGTATTAAGTAAAGGTAATCCAGAAACGTCGCTTGAAATAATTTGGTAAAAGTGGCGCACCAGAATAGAGATTACGTACAGAAAATGTCTTGACATGATGGTTTGTGTGAAACAGGAAATGAGAGCCAATGTACTGACAACGTACTTTTGAAAAAACATATAAAAATTTTAACGCAGCAGGACTCGAACTCGCGCCACTTGGACACCGTCCAAACGCTCTGATCGCTAAGCCATGCGTTTTACTACCAGCTGCGTCGCAATTCTTATACGTTTGTTAGAACTTATTTATGTTGTAAATGGTGTATAAGTGTGGAATAACACTTTGAAAATAGTAAATATTAAAAGGTCAATATGTAGCCAAATGAAACATTTTCACATTAAAAACAATAAGAACTTTGCACTTAGCGAAAAATCTTGACAATAATGTACACTAGCAAATAAATAAGGGTGGCCACCCGGAGACAGCTGTCAATTTTTTTAAGCTGAAATCTAATCTAACACTCCTGTCTATCTGTTTAAGCTGAAATCTAATTTAACACTTGTAAATATATATTATTAAATTTTATATTTTATCTAAATTTAAAAATACTAAATAAAAGGCAAAAGCTATACCTACCAATATATTTTCGAAAATAACATCAATTGTGCGGGATACGAGGACCAAAATAATTTTCAAAATTAGCAATTTTAAACACGTGTTAGCAATAACAGACACGCGTTCCCTACCCAAAGCCCAACGCTCCCAAGCCGCGGTCAAACAACAGCTTTAACAACGCAATAAAATGATACGTCCGCAGCTTTATAAGCCTTCCAGCACACAACTTTGCGTAGATTTGAATAAATAGTTATTTTAATAAATAAACTGTAGTGTTGTAGAACTAGTAGCTCACGGTACGGGAAAAGGAATGTTTAAAATATATAATAGTTTAATATTAAAACTCTGTTTTATTAGGTTTTTAGCAACTTCGGGCATTATCTCGCGTAGTGTCAGAACTAGTGTCAAAACTGTTTGCGTTTTCCGGCTGAATTCGCGAATTTTCAAGAAAATTGAATTGATCTCGCGAAATTAATAATAATAATAATAAATAATTAATCACAAAAGTGACAGTTAAATTCAATTTAATTTACAATTGATAAAATATTATAAAAACAAACCCTCCTAAACACTCCTTTAAACAAATAAAAGATTAAATATATTACATTATAAATATATAGGCGTCAGTTATGCGCAGAAGCTATTATTATTGGAAGAACAATAGGTTTAGTAATTACGAAGGAATCGCAATGTAATGGAATTAGTACCGTTAATTTGTAGCACAACAAAGCTAATTATCAAGGGATATGATTTACAATGGCTTGATTAGGTTCCATTCATATGTCGCGGTTACCATCAGCACACTATAAATCAGATTGAGATAATTTATGTGATCTGATTGTTTGTGTGATAGCTGTAATTGTGTGTTATTATGTTCTAAGATATGGGGAAAGCTTTTTAAAAGACTTAATATAGGGACAATAGTGCTGTATGTCTAAATAAAATCAGTTTTCAGTTTTATATATTTGACAGACAAAGGTCATTATACTAAATGATCATACTAAACGAATATCCCCATTGCGTATATACTGTATAAATATTATATAAAGCGTATAAAGTAACCTAGTCTTGCACTAAAAATAAACTTTGAAATAGCCCAGCTATGTGTAAACGAAAACTACAGAAACTAAATGTGTTTATTTTTCGCCGCACTGTTAACAATGTGAAAACAATGAAACAAAATATATTTGAGATAAAACAGATAACATATGAAATATCAAGAATTACACTCAAATAGATTTTATTTACTGAGAAATGTCAATTAATTCACCAAAGGAAGCAATTAGCGTAACTGTACTAATTGAGTACGTCGCAGTCCTTCGCCTTGGAACGAGGGAATTAGCATAGCCCTGACAGCCGTATGAGCGGGCGTGAAATTGCTTCAACCGACCTATTATATACGTATTATGTAAAGTGTATACTGTAAACCTGTCATTTACTGAAGACAAAGAAATGGAAACATGAACTAATATATAGTTTGCTGTGAATACCTTGGATTGGTAGAACTATATAAAGGAATATAAAATGAAATTCTTATAGCAATTTTGCTACTGTGCAATTTTGACAATCATGTGGGCATTTTTAATTATAAGATTTTCTTTATATATTTTACGCTAGTGAATAATAAACAAAAAAATATGTAAAACGTATATAAGTTAGTTTTTTAAAGGAAAATATAATTGTAGCTCAGATATCATATAATCATCTGATTAGAATTTTGAACAGTATAGATGATGCTGAAATTTGTATGTTTAGATTATTTTGAACTTTGATTTTGTAAGAAAATAAAGAGATATAATAGAGGAGGCGATATTAGTGAACTTTAAATGTCGTTTCTTTGTATTTTCAGAGAAACAATTTGTGTTTTATTTTGAGCATCCTCAAAAACCTATCTTATATATATATATATATATATATATATATATATATATATATATATATATATATATATATATATATATATATATATTTAAGTAAAAATCAAATTGGACGAGGATTCGGTATAAACCATTCTCGGATCCATAAGAAGACACAAAATACCATTCGAACCGTTTAGGAGGAGCTCAGTGACATATAAGCGCACAGAAAAATGATAATTATTAAAATTACGCTACAAAAAAAATTGGCCAACGCGACAGTCCAATTGTCAAAAGTAATATTTATTACACAAAAAACGACGTTTAACTTTAACCTTCAATCAGAGAAAATATATACTTCCCAACATGGCAAACATAAGCTTATTTCATAAGTCTGTATTATATAAATACTTCAAAGCTCTACTTAGCAGCACGTGAATAGTTCATATTTTCATTTTTATATACCTGAATTACTTTTGCGAATCAAAGTGTTCCATTTTGTAAGTCAGGCGAATACACTTAAGCCTTTAGATCGCTTCTAAAGCGGTTCACTCGCCGTTTCGTAGGCTTCATTACTTATACTGGCAGTTTGGCTTTCAGATATCCAAGCTATACCAGCCCCTAGAGAACTGCAGGTTCGACGAGTGTAAAGCTATCGTTGCAGAACACTTGCATATAAAGCTCAAGCCACACTTAACCAACGGTTAGTGTTAATGGCCATTTGTTTTAATGTACGTACGTATACTCTTAAACATTCAAGTTGTATTTTAACTAAAATGTTATATTAGTTTACTATTTTAAAGTGTTATTTCACACTTTGGATTAGAAAACATTTTTGAAAAAACGTATAACAATTTAAAAAAATATTATAGGTTTTAATACGTTTCGTTTTTTCAAAAATGTTTTAAAATGTTGTTTTATTTTTTAATGAACTACTTATATGTTATAATTCTAATGATGAATAAAAATATATAAAAAATATGATTCATAATTTTAATTTAATAAACGTAATTTAGCTTGATATGTAGAAATTTAAACTTTAATTTGTGAATACAAATCAAGTAAATAAATATTTAAAACCAAAAATTTCCCTTAAATACGTAAATAATTTTATCTTACCAACCTATTGCAGATAATAAAATTAATAATATTTTACATTAATTGTTAAGAAAGTTTATATAATTTACTCGTTGAATATCATAATTCTGAACTCAAATGTGAAACAAGCATAGCATACTTGAGTCTGAGAACTTCTAAAGAAGATAACATATGAATGTACAGTCGAATTACTTTCAAAATTATTACTTCTTTAACTATAATATATCTATATACATAATATATCTATTCCTTTTTTAAAAAAAGGTCATAATCATAATTAGTTTTATTTGACTTTATTTATTTTTAGCTTGACGCTTTTATCCCGCATAGCAGAGTAGACAGAAAGTACCTAGTGTCAAGACACTTCATACTTCGCTATTCACCGAATTCGAGACATTACGTGTTGAGTAGTGGAACTCAATGCAGTGCTATGACTTAATTCACTCTTGTTTTATCATGCATACAGTATATGCATATAACATCATATCTCAAATAAAGCTAGAGCGTTTCTCACACGACAAATTCAACGCTAGCTGGCTTTCAGTATGTGGCACTGTGATGACAACTACGACGACATTGTGACTTCTAAGCTCGGCGAACTGACCGCGCTTACTTAAGCATAAATGTGAAGAGGACTATTTGAATGACGCAAGCTTAAAATGGCATTGCCTCTTAACGGTTACAACTTTCATACGTAATAATTGTTATGTTACAAATACATAGACTTTTTTTGATGAAATTGAAAACGTGGTTATTATTGTTGTACTGAATGCTATTCAGTACAATAATAATAACAATAAGTTATCACTGTTTTCTTGATATATACCAATATCTAACGTAGTAATTAACCCAAATTTTTCCAATATAAGAAACTTAGAAACTTTGCAAAAAAAATATAAAAAATGAAAAATAATAAAGTATATTTTTATACGTTAACGTCACATTGAGAAAATGTATTATAACACAATAAAAAATTGAAAATCCCTACTACACTAGATATTTCTATTTCATGATCTTTGCTATACTATAGATCAGGGATGATTAGAATTATATACAAAAAAACACTATATATTGAAACTTTTAATCGTGTAATTATGTTACTTTGACATAAGTCACAGACTGCATAAAGTGAACTACCACGCGGCTAATTTTAATTTCTTTATTCTGCTTATTACCTACACATCCATTATTCTGCTTATTTCATATATTTCTGGACCGAAAAAATGTATTATCACGAATTAAATTTTAATAATTTCTAAAGACTACGAGCCGGATAAAATAAAATGTTCTCACGTGCCAGTAATAACCCGCGGGCTGTACTTTGCCTATCACTGCTATAGACACTTTTACAAAAGAATTGAAATACAAACAACTCTACAAACATATACTTTACAGATGAACGCAATTAGGTGTATAATTTTATCGATGGGAAATATTATACTATCTACATATATGGTTGTTATAAGCATCAAGCAATATACAAACAACCATAATATTTAATGTTATGTTCAGCAAGTGGACAGTTATAGACTAATGAGGAGGATGATGATGATGATGATGATAATTTTTAAAAGTAAAATATCGAACACTTGCTAAACACTTAATAAATTTGTGAGTAATATTTGAAGTTAATAAATAAATATTATAGTATCAAAATCGTTTCATATATATTGATAATCTAACCACTTCTTTACACAATAACCTTATTGAAAAAAATATGAAAGATCACAAGTTATCGACTTGCAATAAAGCTTTCAGTAGGTAACTTCGGTCATGAGCTCTCTCTCATCTTGCTTTTCAAAAGTTGGACTACTTTTTGCATTAATTAAAACTCTTTCATAAAGCTTTCGTTTGTTGAAATCAGAGGTAGAAATATAGTTATAGATTAATTTCTTAACCTAGGTATAAGTACTAAATCTTTACTTTGTACGAGTGCATTATTAAGAATACACTTAATTATGATAATTTACACCTATTTATGATTATTATCATTTGGAATGTTTTGATGTTTCAGCGTTTATTTAAATAAATATGATAATCGATAATTTTGTTATGTCCTTCTATACATTTCATGAACAAGTTTTATATATATATATATATATATATATATATATATATATATATATATATATATATATATATATATATATATATATATGGGTTAGTACATTTATAAACCGATTGCCTTTATTAAAAATTGCTTTTCAAAATGGCCCATAAGACCTGACAGAACACGGTACCATGTGTCAAATTCACTTCAACAAATACTTATATTAGCACGTATTGTACTAAATAAGCCATGCATTTAATCGAGTGGAGAGATGCAAACAAAAAGCTCTCATTAAGTTTTATATTAAAAAAAGCCGCTTAAAAATTACAAATATATTATAATAAAATAAGTCAGTTTCAACTTTCAACGACTTTCAATTGTACAAGTTTCGTAATTAAAAAGCTGGCATCTACAGACAAAAGTCGAATGTGGCCGAATCCCGACCGTCAGCTACTGTAACAGACACATTCTATCAGCGCCCGCACTATCTGCGCCGATAATGGAAGCCATTATATGTTCACTGTTAGAAGAAACTTTATCAACATTTTATAGTTTTATATGATTGTTTTATTTTTTAATAATTGAAACAGTAAGTGTTATATGAATTTAATTGTTTATTATAACTCATCTTTCTCAATTTGGGAACTGAAAGCGCTCTTAGACACTACTTTTTCAAAAAGTTCATCTTTCTATCTTAGTGCCTTCTAATTTTGCTAAGGTAGGTAAAATATTAACAATAACACACAATGTCTCTCTGTCTTGACAATAACTACCTTGTCTCTGACTACCCTGCTATGGGGAATACAGCGTGAAGCTTTACACATAATTGATTTATATTTAGAAAAGATGTCCCCTCTAATTTAAACTATTTGATTTTAAGAATTGCATAGTCTTCAAATATTTTTTTTAGCTTCACGCTTTCATCCCGTACTTACCCTGTCCCGTATATACCCTGCTAGGGTAGATATAAAGTACGTAATGTCAAGACACTCCGTACTTCGCTGTTTAACGAATTCGATACATTGCATCTTGAGTGGCAGAACTCAACGCTGTTATTTGTCTTACCAGAGCGAGGAAGTGAAAATAATTTAAATATAATTACTCCCCTGAGTGGGGATCGAACCCACAACCATTCGCTTTTACAGTCAAACGCTGTCCCAGTGCGCCACGACCGTTTTCAAATTTTCAAAATTTCTTGACTATAAATAGGTACCAGTAGTAAATTTCCCATCAGACTGAGTGCGCTTCAGTCTAAAGTAGCAGGTTTTACTGACATATTAAAGATAGAAGTTTTTGACATATTTTATTTCTACCTAGCGGCCCGCTCGCAGCTTCGCCGCCGTGAATTACATGGCTATATCTATTTTGTTTTTGCACCCGCCCGCGTTCTACCTTAGATCAGTAACTTTGTTAAACTTAATTTTTCTTTTCTAAATTTAATTTTGCTCTGTTGTTCAACACACAACTTCCTTTTATACTATGAAAGGAAAATGTAAATTAAACAAAACTATTCGTAATTGACGCACATTGTAAGGTTACATGACATGTATGTCATCCAATGACTATCAAAATGACTATCAAAATATTAACTATAAAGTTATAATTAGCATATAATATTTGTAAGATTTAGTAGATAATAATCAGGTTCACGCTTTACCTCGCATTGCTGGGTAGTCAGATACCACCTAGTGTCAAGACAATCCGTCATTTCATATGATGGTTTGCCTATTTATACCAGCTCTACCACTGGTCAGAGCTGCAAATTGGATGGTAGATATATAATTATGTCACCTTAATCTAAATATAGATTTCGTAAAGGATTTTGTCAATTTTATTCTTATGTGTTAATTTTTGTGCATTTAATAAGTATTTGCATCAAGGCATCGGATTTTTTGCTTGCAAATAATATGTTGGTTTCAATGAAATACTTGTATTATATCAATAATATGATAACTAAAAATTCTAAAGGCGGCAAAAACTTATAGCAACAGCCTATAACATGGAAATGTATTAATCCGCCAGTAATAAATTCCTACCTAAATTTCAATTCTAGGTTAATATACCCATTACAAAACAATACAAGGAAGGAAGTTATCAATTTAGAGGCGTAAGTAATATTTTAATAGGGCAAGCGCTGCCGTCGAGGCATTGGAATCTCAAACTGTCAGCTCGCAAATCTGATACATTTTATCGTAAGCTCAGCTATCTGGCCGCCGCAAATACGCACAAATAAGCAATTTACAATTCTGATCCACGGAGCGAGCTCACCTATTCATCATTTAGATTTATAGTCCTTTTATCTAGCCGATCTGTTTTCTTGTTTAATTAATGGAAAGAAGATTTTGGCTATGGATTTCTGTGGAACATCGGATTGACTGTATTTTGTTTGTGTTGCCCCCCAGAATAGGTTACTCTTGCTACCTTCAAGTGCTTATAAAATTTAAGTTGTTTTAAGAGGCTTTTAAATTGTACTTAATGATGCTATAAAGTTTATTATTAACCTGTATATCTTCTTTTAAATAATATACAACCCAAATAATACTTAAAAATTATTATTTAGTTAAGTTTCAGTTAATTATGACTTTATCGTCTCCATAAGCAGCAATTTCGTTGAGATATATAGATCCGATGTATAGATCTAATTTTCGCAATGCCCATATTTAAATAATATACCAGAGCCTGATGACACACTAATTTAGACCATATATTATCCTCGAGTAGAATACAATTAGGAAAGTTTTCAAATGAAGTAAAACACGCTGTTTCAAATGTTGTTACCTGGAAAGCGTCAAGGAAAGTTTAAATTACTGTTTATCATAGTGAAACTACATTTTAACTTGCGTACTTAATACAATAAAGCCACGGTCAGATCCCGACCGCCATTATTCTCTAGAGAAACGAGGCTGTAAACATTTATTTCATACACTGGTGAATTGTTAGTCAGCTGGGTAAATGCTGTCTCGTGAAGTTAATATTTGTCGTTAAAGCAATATGTTGACCCAATATGGATGAAAGAACATCTCATTTGTTATAGATTGGGAAGCTTATTGTTTATAATGTTATTTAAGAATAATTTGATTTTAATAAATATATATAACAAATTAGTTAAAAAATATAAATATATTTTTAAACTAATTTGTTATATATATTTATTAATAAATATATTTAAAATATTTTTTTCGTTATTTTGGTTATTTTCGAAAGGACGTCAAGTTCATTTAAAAAAAAAATTGTCCGAACAAACCGTTGCGTACAAATTTTCAAGAAGATAACACGAAAAATAGTGTTAAGAATTAAAATGAAATTATTAGTAAATAGATGGACATAGGTGAAGTTATAAAAACGTTAGTCTTCCAAATTTCAATTTTAAAATAGTCGTGCTCAGTATACTTATAAAAGAAAATTTAAAAAGCTCATCGGAAAATATGAGCACATATAAGTTAAAGAATGTATTTTATAATAAAAAGAAGGATTCATTATTTAATATATAATTAATAACATTATAAAAACATTATCTATACTAAATAAATTATTTTATTTACTACTAAATCTACAGGTAAAATAAATAAAATAATGCTTTTTAAAATTTTTATTTCGTCTTTCGATTTATGTACAAAAAAGTTATGCAATATCGCATTTTTTTCAATCATACAATTCATAGATGAACAATGACAAAACAATATAATGTTAAAACGATTAAAAATATAAAAGCAAGAAAAAGTAACATACAAATGTGACGAAAATATCAGCACAAAAAACTTATTATAATTTATGATCTATGTACAGCAGAAAATATAAATACAAATGTATAAATATACATGTAATATAGGTATGCTGAATTTGCGTTTGCTTTCCGGCTTTTACAAAAATATACTCTTCATATCATTTTGCGTAAAGGTACATTTAGGAACCTAAATATTATGGTAAGTTTTAAAATCGGATAACAAAATACTATAACGGTTTTTGAATATTGATATGCACTACAGCTTTTCTATGCATTTTCTACACGAAACTTGAACTTACACACAGATTATTTATATTAGGTTATTTATTTCATTTTATCTTTTATTTAAAAATTTTAAAAATAAGCACACAACTTACAATAAAATTAACTATCAAAATAATAATATAATATTCAAATATTAAGTTTGTTCGTATTTTTTTATTAGTAACTGTTTTTTTTATATTTTATGTGAAATCTCATTTTTCGTTGACTTTTTAATAAATATAATAATACTGAAATTATTAGAAATAACTGTTAAAAATTGATAAATGCGCAAAATAACATATTTATTTCAAAGTGAACTTTACTTCATTTTTATTCAATGTATTTATTTTTTTAATGAACTAACGTGTTCCCGTTCCTTACTCTATTGTGGGCTTACTTATCAACAAATTAATTACAATTTAATATTTGTGCAATATTTTATATACGTCTAACTACAAATTTGCAAACGCCAATAATTAGAACTAGCTATTACCCGTGACAATTGATAAAAAAGATTAAGATTACATTTTTTTTTATTTTTTCAAATACATAGCTGGCATGGACTTAACTTATAAATCCATAAGTAAACAACCTCACAACCTTCTTAATATTAATTCATTTGACTTTATAATTTATATTTTTATTCTCAATTTTATTTTTCAATTAAGAAAAATAAAACAGTTTTTTAATTTTCCTTTTTTACTCAATATTATTTGATTTTTAAATAATTTACAAATATGAACATGTTAATTAAAATATAGTACATTTTAGTATATTTTAAGTACATTTTATTCATATTTATTATCTGTTGAAAGTTACGTATTGATTATTTTTAGAAATTACTTTTGTAGTTATGACAATTTACTTAAGGACCAATTTGTTACTTATATGTATAAATGCGTTTTAATCTCATCGGCTTGTTTTATTTTATTTAGAATTGCAGATTATGTCATTAACCAGACTGATTATATAATTTGCATATAAATAACGAAAGTAATGTATTGTGGAGTAATACGTTTGTTCAAAAATTATTTTTGAATACCAAGTTAGAAATACGCGGTTAATCCATTTAAAATAGTTGTATGTAAAAATATAACCTTTAATTTAATAAATAACGAACAATCGGAGCAAAGAATATTCTAATTATGACTGAAGGTCTTTTAAAATAATCGATAATTTGAAAAAAAATACGCTCATGTAAAAGATCTATTTTAGAGACACTAGTTGATAGTATAACCAGCGGCTTGTGCGGCATGAAAAGTTTAGTGGAATTATGTCTGTATGTGTGTAACAAAATCAACACCAACATCCCTACCATACAAATATTAATTTTATCAATAAAAAATATTATTACTAATTCACGACAAAAATAATTGACATCACGTCAAATTATAACGTCACAAGCATTATTATAAGAACGCGCGAAACCTATTAACGTTAATATTTTTTTAAATTATTATTTATTCCATATTACTATTATTTTAAGACAACTTTGTGCTTCATATAAATAATTTAAATGTACAAAATATGACATTTGTAACGATTTACATAATTAGTTAACATGGCACCATTTTTTTACATATACTGTATGCTGAAATC
Organism: Dryadula phaetusa; assembly: GCA_032432895.1. Lineage (NCBI taxonomy): Eukaryota > Metazoa > Arthropoda > Insecta > Lepidoptera > Nymphalidae > Dryadula > Dryadula phaetusa. The sequence continues at coordinate 3,966,656 of JAOYRS010000060.1, read as the reverse complement.
GTTTCAAACTTAAACGTTCTAACAATTAGCACCTGTTCATTCATAAAATTGTTAATACTAACACTACACTTGTAAGGCGCTTTAAAAATAACTCGAGCGACACAGCAAATTTAAAATACATAATAAGAATAATTATATATTTTTTAAAAATGAGCTTCCAAGGCCAACGACGCCATCAGTCTATTTGACAATGGCAACATTTATACAGATTAAAAATAAAGTTACGATTCGCTCGCCCATTTTTCGTGTAAGGATTTTAAATGGTTGTGAGCTCGTTTCGTTATGTTCAAAGTTGGTACGATTTCTAATAAGCCATTTTCGCCAATTAAACTAAGTCCTGCTAACCCTAAATATGTGTGCATAGGATCAGTGCACGTGTCCGGCCATTTTGAAAAGCCACCAACAACGCAATCTTGGGTTTCGTAAACATAACTTTTATTATTCGCATAGTTTGATAAATGCAATGCATCTAAAATTTTTAAGGAAGCTCCGACCCAAAAGCTGTAACAAGTGTCAACGGGTTTGTTAGGCCGTCCTTGGAAACCATCTATCTGTCTAAAGAGCAGCCATCTTTTTAACCCCTCTATTTGTTCTTCAGAAAGTTGGTCCAATTGATTAGTAAGACTTAGGGTTGCCAACGCACAGTATGTTGTACCCCCGTGGGACTCTAATTCGGGACATTGCGCAATACCGTAGTCGTAGCCCTGAAAAATAAATTTATTTAAAACTAAATATCTTACATAATAATTAATCTTAAATGAAATCTCAGTTTATCTCATAATTTTCTTATGTATATTTTTATAGGATAAAAGGATTTTTAAAATATTTATACATATACGCCCACACATTATACTATAAATAATTGAAAAAATCAGAAAAACTGTTAAAAAAAACAGTACAACAAAAAATATTTTCCTTGCATATATATAGAGAACACTCCATAGTAAAACAAAATGGTATAGCATCCAATTAATTATAAGTTAAAATAAAAAAATACTTACAATCGACTTAATAATATAATCCGTTGCTCGTTTAATATTAAAACCAGACCAATCGTTCAGGATATAGCTAATACAGGCCGCGCAGTATACGAAACGCATATCCGATTCGCATCCCGACAGCGTCGCTGAAAAGTTACCTTCTTCCGTTTGCAACGCTTTAATTCCTGAAAATTTGTGAATATCTCATTATGTTTCTTTATTGAAATGTTTATCATTTTTTTATAGAAAATAATTTTCCACGTAAACTGTGAACTTTGTACAATTAAGGTACAGTAATTTTATGCAGTTTTATATATATATATAGTTTCAATAGTGGTATGTGCCACAACCATCGCACAAATCCAAACAGCAATTTTTCTAAGAAATTTTGAATAATAGTATCAAACAAGATTCCCAATCACATTGGCAACGTCATGTAATATGAAGAACACACCAAGGAGAAAAAATATAAAGTAACTCTATTTTAAATTCATCAGGCAGTTTTACTTAGAAGAACCAACAACAGACTAAGCAGTTAAGTCATAATGTAAGGTTTTCTTAGACAAAAGCCAATAAATATAGCGTTTCACCGACTTTTAATTTAATGCTAGTTTATATATACATATATTTACTATACCTTCGACTAATGCTTTTCTGTTTACTCTGGACAAATCGTCACCCAATGCTAATAAAATACATAATCCAGTGTATGTCATAGCTAAGTGACCGCATCTATAATGACTGTTCTCTACATCTAAATCGATGTTTACTGTGGACGACCCTTGGAAACCACAAGCCGACATATCTCCATCTGTAACAAGTAATTAAATGTTAATAGCGAGCCTTTTAAGTAATTAAAAAATAATCAAAAAAATTTAAAAACTCTGACAGTAAAGGAATTTGGAAATGGTTTGATTTCCACTCGAGTAAATGATTATAAATAAAATTTATTTTTATTTCTCTGCTTTGGTAAAACGCAATGTCTCGATCGTGAAAGCAGTCAGTGTCTTGACACTAGATTGCCTAATACGACATGCTTAATGCTATATATATATATATATATATATATATATATATAATATATATACATATATATATATATATATATATATATATATATATATATATATATATATATATATATATATATATATAAGGTATATAAATTGGTTTTTCGCACAAAACATCTAATGAAGGTGAATTTATATTCAAAGGAAGTACTTGAACGACCTACACACTTAAACGTGATTTATGCTACTTATTTTTTTTGTTTTATAATTACTAATTATGAATAAATGATAAAAACGCATTTGAATACAACATTTGAACAATAACAACAGACAATAAAATTAGTTTCTTAAGTTAATTTAAAAAATAAAGTATCTAAATGCAAACGTAACATATCCAAAGCGAGTATTGAGTTTCACGAAACAGTACACTATGACTCAATATTACGCCAAAGTGGAGAAACAAGTGTCTCGATCTAGGCTCTCTGTCTGTCTACCCAGCTATGCGGAAAAAAATATGATACTGTACATCTATATGAATAAATAAAATTGAAGTGTCTGTTCCTAGGATTAAAATAACCGCTTTTTTTAGCTTCACATTTTTATCCCGCATAGCACGGTTTACAGAAAGTATATAGTGTCAGGACACTCCGTACTTCATGACACTGCGTGTTTAGTGGCGGAACTCAACGCTACACTTTGTCTTAACCAGAGCAAGGAAATGAAAATAATTTAAATATAATCACTCCCGATATCCAATCGAACCAACAGCCGATTGCGTTTACAGTCAGACGCAGTCACACCACGACCAGCTTTTTTCTAAATTCATATGTTTATTTATGCCAAAATAATACAATTACGTCTGTCTATCTGTTTGTTCAGGCCAATCGCTGGAATTGCTGAACTGATTTTGACGGAACTTTCACTATCAATCGTCATCAGCTATGATGTAGTAAAGAACAATTTGGGCTACTTTTATTTTAAAATTATAAAATAATGATCCAAAGATGTTATATTCAAAACAGACATCAGAATCGCGCTTCATTATATTGATTTGTTGTTGACATTGATTGACCTTTAAATGAATAAACTGGTATGGTCAATCAATCAGCGAGTATATCATTTGTTATATTTATCTTATTTTTCATTTATACTAATTAGAATAAACTGCCATTTTTTATAAAAGTCAAATAAAAAATCATATTAACAATAGTTTTGTTGATGTTTTCTAAAAATATTAAATATATAAATTTATTAAATTATATTTATGACCAATATAAATTTAAGGAACTTCCTTGAGTTAAATTATCAGAACAAAGCTTATTCAGAATGAAATTATAATCATCTACTTGGAACTATTATATATATACAAATAACTGATAAGAAACAGTAGGACACATATTATTTGCATATGTTTATTCAAACAGGAAGCCAGTTCAAATTTTATTGTTTCTAAAGCCTTTAATTGATAGTATTATTAACCTTGATTTGTGTGTATTAAAGTAACACCGTAAGATTTTTTTGTTATCAGCTTACATACTACATACATACACTTAACTTAATAAGCCTTACATTACTCTTACCATGATAATAATTGTTTGATAATCAAGTCTGCTTAAATAAACAAGGAAAATTCTAATATTTTTATCTAATTTAAATATCACATGTTTGAAGTAATAAATATAATCTTTTAATTAAACCATCTACCATAACTAAATATTAAAGGCTTTTTGTTTCTTTAGACCATGGTTTCCACTATTTTATATTTTTATGCTTTATGTATGTAGTATATATAATACTAGAATCAGGACACTCCGGTTTTTGGTTTCTTCCTAAATTTAAAACACTGCATTTTGTCTTACCAACATTTTTAAACATAATCACTCCAAAGAGTGGAATTTAAACCTATAACTTATATTTTATAAAATAATAAAATTAAATAAAAAAAATAAATAATAAAGAATAATAAAATTTTAATTATAATATCATTCAATTAGAACCAATTACAAAAAAAAGAATACTTAAGAACTTTCTCTAACTGATTATTATTATTCACAGAAATGTTAGAAGATATAGACTTAATGTTATATGTCAGAAAATACATCAATTTTATATTTAATAATTAAGAGAAATATATTTTTTTCCATGTTTTCTTACATGTTATATACATGTATGGAACCAAAGACTGTCACATTTTTTTATAAAATAAAGAAGGAGGAATTAATAAAAACAAATCCACAAGCAAAATAATTATTAACTTAATGTACAAAATATTATTTTCATACAATTAAATACACCAATATTACTCATTACAAATAAGACTCAAAAATGCAAACTTTTAAGCTTCACACTATATTCCACATAGCAGGGTAGACAGAAGATTTAGTGTAGACACTCTGTTCTGTGGAATACATAATTCCACCAAAATACTTGCTCATATCAGAGCAGAGAATCTGCACATAAACTATCCTATCCATACCCTGATGGATAAACATATTTAGTTTAATACAGGTCTAAAAACAAGAAATAAATAACTTACTCTCTTTTTTTGGGTGGACTTGAAGTCTGTATAGCCACTCTATTATTCGTGTTTGTAGATCTAATGATATTGATGTTATAGAGCCAAGGACATCCAGCCCTGACACTGAGAAATATGCTATAGTAACCCTGAAATAAGAGAAAGTTTATATAAATAAAAAAAATTGTAGCATATTTATAAAATGTAATTATAATAATTTTTAAATTATAATTAAAATATAAAATTGCTTCAGCTTCTAAAAGATTATTTTTCTTCTACATGTTAAGACTACACTTTCACTTTCCAAGTTTTAAGGTCAAGAGGATATCAAAATTATATTTATTTTATAATTGATTGTATACCTGGTAGTGTCATGAGATGAAAGAGAAGCTGGTAAAACATTAAGGAATCTCAGAAAGTATTTAACGTGCTGTCTATGTGCTAGATTTTTATTTTCTTCGTTGTTCATTTTTAATAAATTCTCGGAATCACTTGTTATTTTATACATGAATAATATAATTATAAAATAGAGTAACGTGAATTTGTATTATTAAAATGTTTTCTATAAACTTTGTACATTGATTTTTAAAATGTTGTTTATTTAAACTTAAGAAGAACTAAAATCAAGAACACGAGCAGTTTTTATAATTAATTTAAAGTTACTGATTGAAAATACAAAATTTAGTAACATGATAAAGATGTCACATTCATGTCACAATTTGACGATAACGTAAAGTAAACGTCATTGCTGAATTTTGACAATGAGTCATAGTTGACATTAAGCAGAATAAACTAGTCTATACAATTATGTAGGTACGGGAATATTTTTTATTATATTTACTATATTTAATAAAGTTAACTATGTCTTTCTGTTTATTCAGTTTTCTTTACTTAATAATTTTAATTGTAGGTATTTTTTGACAAACGTAAGTAAATAGTTCATTATTTTATCTAATTCAAATTTGTACTATGAATATTAATAATTATATAAAATATTGGACTCAAGCTAAAGATTATTTATATATAATATTGAGAGTTTTTTATTTAATAAAATAAACTAGAATATACGATTGCGTTCCTAATTTATACTAAGCTAAATATAGAATAATTTAATTAAGTACATTAAAACCGTTTCTCTTCTTTTGAATTTTTATAGGTGTAAGTACTTTACTTCATTTTGACAAAATTAATCTCAAAGTCATATATTTCTAATAGTGTAAAGCTTAATTATTACTTTGCATTTCAAATATAAAACATTTTTTTTTATTTAATTTACTATACTCTAATTTTATCAATGACAGCACTAAATACATTGACGGTTCGTCGCTCTGCATACTCTCTGGTTCTTTTTCATGGCTGACGTTCGAAGGAGCTAACTGCAGTCATGAAGGTTCTCAAAAAGTATTTAATTATTAGTTTTATAAATAAACTTCAAACAAAATAAATATACGTACACGTTCTTAGCATCTTAAACTATTTATTTTCTATACGTTTACTATTATATGTGACGTGATCATTTATATAAACTTCGATAAAATATACCGTGTTGCTTACTGTGAATCTCGTGCAGTATAAATATGTCTTATTTTAAAGTGTTAATTATTAGCTTAGGTACAAAATAGTGTACAATCTAAATTTTCGTTACTTTTGTTTCTTATGAGTCTTGAAAAATTAGTGCAGTGATGTAGCAGTGTGGTATAATAACCTCGTTTGTTGTTTTAGCTGAACGTCTCCTACCCGGCAACGGGATGTCAGAAGTTATTCGAAGTTGTAGATGAGCATAAGCTCCGTATCTTCTATGAGAAGCGCATGGGCGCAGAAGTTGAAGCCGACCAGCTAGGTGATGAATGGAAGGGCTACATCCTCCGTGTTGCTGGTGGCAACGACAAACAGGGCTTCCCTATGAAACAGGGTGTTCTGACTAACAGTAAGCCTTAATTTGTACATTATATTACATTGCCTACCTTGTTTTCGTAGACATTATTTCCTTTGTTTTCACAAAAAGTTATTGATAAATGTTCTATAGTTGACAGATGTATTTTGAGGTTATATTTAACGTGTGTATGAAGTCTAAAGCGTCCTTACGCATAATTATTATATTAGCGTCTTAATTTTTTTTAATTTTTAGGTCGTGTTCGTCTGTTAATGTCAAAGGGTCACTCTTGCTACAGACCACGTCGCGATGGTGAGAGAAAGCGTAAATCAGTGCGTGGTTGCATCGTCGATGCTAACCTATCTGTACTCGCCCTCGTCATTGTCCGCAAAGGAGCCCAGGTAAACAATCAAAACCTTGTTTGGCTTAAAAAATGTTATTCAGAAGTCTAATGATAGGTTACAACTGTTGAAATATCTACAGAATGTGTACTTACTTATAGATTTAGTATATCCCTGTTCTTACTGTTTCCCAGATCCCCAAATCTGTGTAATTATATGCGCCAGGGTATACCAATTGGTGTATGGTGGTGCTGTATTACAGATTTTAATACAGAGAAACCAACATTAGCACCATACATTTATTATATATACTTAGTATGTTGTAATTAATAAGACTAAATATATTGATATGGAATTGAAAATAAAATTTTAATAAATTAATATAAGAAAATTTCAAAGTAACATTTAATTTGGCTTAAACTAATCAACTAACAATGTGTGTAGTTTCATTAGTAGTAGAAATAACTAATTTTAAATGTGTAATATGATAATTTTAGTACAATGTCTAGTTATAACAAATGATTTATTTAAATGACAAAATATATTTGGAATTATACTTCATACTGGCAAGGCAGCACTACATAGAGTTCGGTCAATATAATGCCACAGTTGCTGGAAAGTAGAAAATAGAAAATCTTGATACAAACTTACCTAAGTTGGAAATACTAGAAATTAATTATTTATTATCTTTTTATCTCACTTTTTGTAACTTATGTACAATAAATAATACATAAAATATTGCCATCATCAAAACTATAAATGTCTCCATAGGAAATTCCAGGACTCACCGATGGCAATGTACCTCGCCGTCTAGGACCTAAACGTGCCTCTAAAATCCGCAAGCTTTTCAACTTGACCAAACAGGATGATGTTCGTCGTTACGTCGTCAAACGTCTCTTGCCCGCCAAGGAAGGCAAGGAGAATGCTAAACCCAGATATAAGGTAAATATAAAATTTTTTAAAATTTATAAAAAAGATTGTTTCATTTATAAAGATTTTAATATTTATTTAATATGAAATATGTAGTAGCAACTTTAATGTGAACTTGAAGCATGTACCACATACTTACCTTTAAAAATTTGATGTACAACTCCTATAACTATATAAATTAAATAAAAAAACTATACATAATTTTGCAATGCATGATTGAGTGATTATAATAACCTTACTAGAAGGCAAGTCTTACTACTTTTTAACTTTCCCTGATACTAACTTATTTGCTGGATGAATCTTTAATCTTTACCCAGTTCACTTATCAGGGTATAAAAAACTGAGCTCCGAGCAGAAGATTCAGATTTATGTCTGTTTACTTTTACAGTGAGCTATACATTTTTACCTAATCATTTGAATTTTGCAATGTAAATTTAAAAAATTATACATAGTATGAACTATTTATATAAATTTATTGATGATCTATTTTTTAAAACTATTACTTATTCAAAATTTTCATTATTAATATAGATGTTAGCTTAGCATGTTATACAAAGCTTGACATTAGGCTTCCTGTTCTGTCTTCTAGTACTTTTAATTAAATATACTTGTAGCATTGTTGACGGGTGTGTATGGCAAACAATTTTAGTAGTGTGTTACAGTTATTTTATTTATTTAATGTGTTTCATAAGGATTATTTAAAAAAATATTACCATTAGCATGTTTCAAATTTCTTACTCTGTGTAATTTTCGTAATAGAGTGCTATAAACTTTTTGCATTATGTAACTATATGTTTATAATAAACATGTAACCAAATGCTGTCTCCACATAAAAGTTATATGTATGAACATATAATGTGTATGTTGGTTGCACCTTAACCTCAGGTATGGCCATATTGCCGTAGGAACGGAATAATCTACTAAGTGCAGCTTTCAATATTACATTTTGATAATATTGCCGCGACATTTAGTATCTGTTTTACTACAATTGAAAGTCAGAAAGCTATATTATTTTTTTTTATACAAAATTGGTCTAAAAGAACTAGTTGTGAGAACCGCTTGTCAATTAAATATATTTCCATTTGTTATAGGCCCCTAAGATCCAAAGGTTGGTTACACCAGTAGTATTGCAACGCAGACGCCACAGATTGGCACTCAAGAAGAAGCGCCTCGCCAAACGCAAGGCCTCCGAGGCTGAATATGCTAAACTGCTTGCGCAAAGAAAGAAGGAATCTAAGGTGAAAATTGTTATATGTACAAATTATGTAGATTACCTAATTGTATTTATTTTTTTAAATTGATTTTATTTGGAATTTGAAAAAAAAATAAAAAATATAAAAAAAGTAATTATTAAAAAATGTTAAGTATTGAATTTTTGACAATTTCTTTTGTTCAATTAGATCTAAATTTTACTAAGAAACTCCACCACAGCTGGTATTATGACTATATTTGTATTTATAGAAATTATACTGAGCTGTAAGAGTGAAGGGCTGTCTCTTACCCCTTGGTGTATGTTCAATATAAACTAAGGTATTAGATCAGCAACAATTGAAATTAAAATATATTAATTTCATAATATTTTGGCCAACTATTTCATTTAAAATTATTTTCGTCTAAAGGTACGCCGCCAAGAAGAAATTAAACGCAGGCGTTCAGCTTCAATGCGTGATTCCAAGAGCTCAAACCAGAGTGCACCGCAAAAGTGAAAGACTTTTATCAAATAAAAATTAATAAAATCTATTCTGTATTTCTTTTTATTAAATTATCTGCTTCTTTCCTTTAGTTGAAATTAATATTGACTCTTACAATGTACGAAATTACAGAACATGTATCTAATTAAGGAAATTGTATTAAGAATTTGTACAGCTACTTATATCATCGGATCTACATTACTTTTTAATAGTAAGTCAAGATATTTGCATATGCACTGTAGATAACATGTTTGTTGATAACTCAAATCAATTATAAATTAGTCAAAATATTTTTTTTTAGTTTCACACTTGTCCCGCATAGCAGAGTAGACAGAAAGTACCTAGTGTCTAAACACTCCGTACATCGCTTTCCGCCGAATTCGAGACATTGTATGTTGAGTGGCGGAGCTCAACGCCGCGCTTTGTCTTACCAAATCGAAGTGAAAATCATTTAAATAACCCACAAGCAATCGCGTTTACAGTCCGATTGTTAGACTGCCCCACGACTGGCCTTTAGAATTTTAAATATTTTTTTTTTTCATTATATTACTAACAAGATCAGGCTTAGGATATAGACGTATGAGAAATGTTTAGAGATTGAGTTCATTTGTAACAATTGATCAGCACGATTTTCCCTAATTTCACTTATGAATTAAAGACTACTACTTTAGTAGTCTACCTATAGTCTATTACCAGAAAATCTCTAGAGAAAACCGTAAATAAGAATAAAAATAATATTAAGTATAACCAGTCAACCAAATAGGATATGAATGAGCCCACCGTCACATTTACTGGAAGGAGATGCTTGGCCTATCGCTCCTCGAGTCACAGTGAGCTCTAATGATAATGAAGAACAAAATTAAAAAGTAGGAATTTATTAACGATATGCATATATAAGTTTATATATAAAGACAGCAATAAAAATATAAAAACAATATAATTTATATTAAACACCACAAATAACTAAAACAATATTTCAAAACTATTTGGGACACTTTAAAAGACCAAGGCCTACGTATCGCGCCATTACTCGAAGATAAGAGGGATTCAATTTTTTCCTTTTCTCGAGCAACATTTTAAGATGTCTTTCAGAGGATTCATCAAAAGTTTTTTGATAATCCGAAGCCTGAAATAAAAAATAATATTGTTATTTGTACTTCCATCTATTAAACAAATAGGTTTTTAAAGTATGTATTTAGGTATATTACAATATGTAAAATTTAAAAAATGGCAACGTATAGCTTTTGGGAGAACATATTGCTAAGAGAGGTATTTTGCTTACAGTTGTTTTGGCTATCCAGCAAAGTTCTTCAAAGAGATTATCCTGGTTCTCAACGGGTGAATTTAAAAAGCTTATTCCGTCATACTAAAATTATAAAAAAAATAAAACAAAATTATATATGTATGCATTCATCCGCAACTAAAAGGACTTCAGTATCCTGGCTGTGCTAGGCAACTGATTTGTGCTATTTAAATCCTCGGATCTTGATATCCGTACAAATTTGCAAATTGGACGGCAAAAAGCAAAATTACTAGGTTTTTTACATAAATTAATTTTAGGTAGATATGAAATATACTTCCAATAGTGGAAAGTAGATACAACCTTTAAACGTAATGTCTCCCTAAATATACTTAAATATTTTAAAAATTATCTTCAAGAGTTTTAAATTTAATGTGTAAATTTAATAGAGTACAATTGATTGACAAATTGTTTCGCCCGTGTCAAATCGGGTCACTCCAAGAATAAGTGGGAGTATTAAAAATGAACGTATAGCTTAGTGTATACCTGAAAATATCAGGTTTTAAAAAAATATTAAATTTAAATATATTTGTGAGCGCTGTGGTGCAGACGGTCAGCGTAAACGCGACCGGCTGTGGGTTAGATTCCCACTCGGAGCAATAATTATATGTATAAGAATTTTTCAATTTCTCGCTGCAAGACAAACGAGACGGAGTGTCTTGACTTCTCACTAGATACTTACTGTCTACCTTGCTATGCAGGATAAAAGTATGAAGCTAGAAAAAAAAGCGTAACAAGTTTACCCTTCGCAGTCTATTTAGGTTTTCATTTTCTATAACTTCTACCTCCATATCCAACTCGGTGCTGCGGGTTATTCTATTCATTGCGATTCCTTGAAGAATAATTGGTCTGTATCTTATTAAATTTGGTGTATCTTTTTTATTTGCTAGTAACAAAACTAACAAGGCCTGCCTTGGTGTAATATCGGTAATCCAATTTCTCATCTGAAATATACACATGTTTACGAAAATTTTTATGTACCTATATTGAAATATGTGATTAAACTAAGTATAATTAAGTTCTATGGTCGTCATCTTAAATAGCAGCCTAAATCACTAACGTGAATTATGGTTTTAGGATCAAATTGTACATAATTATTTTTAGTAACTATATAAATATTTACTTTATTTACCTCTCTGATTGACGACGTTATCTTTTTGTCCAAATGTGCATCAAAAACACTAGACAAAATCTTTGATGTTCCCATAGAAACAAAAAAATCATCCAAATTGGTAATTTTACTTAAATCAGTGCTAGCACGTTCATTACAAATGTTCGATGTAGATTTACATTTCTTATAGAGTTTTACAAAACTCTTTCTCGTTTTTAAATGGCAGCCAGTTCTTACTTTTTGTTTTTCTTTACGATTTTTATCTGAGTTTGTATTCACCTTCTTACCTTGATCTAAGTTTGAGGTAAAGTCATACACATTTTTTATTCGGTTTTTGAATCCTTCATAAATAGAATTGACCTGAATGTTGGGTACAGTAGAAACAATGTTTCTTTCAAATTTATTAACATTGCCTATATAAACGGTAACGCTTATATCATTTATATTGCGCACTACAATTGAAAATATATTAATAAATGGCGAGTTTATATTTAACTGTAAGAAAGCATGACTTAGACAAGATTCTATGAATTTTAAAATGTCAATTTTTTTAAAGGTTGGAAATATTTTCTTATTCGATGTAGTATATGGAACTATTGCCAAAGACGTAGGATTACTATTACGATTAATTGCTGGAGTTTGGTGAGCTGACAGCTTAAATACAGCCGGTGAAAGTGGAGATTTAATAGTGGCAATGGACATCAAATTTATATGATTATTCTTTAGTAAGTCTCTAGTTTCCGTTAAGCTGAAAGTTGATTTTATCCATTTAAAGTTTTTCTTTACCACTCGAAGATTATTCGTTAGGGCAAAAGGTGTTATTTTAGGAAACTTTCCTTGTTTCGATAATGTGACGGTTGGCGTCGCTTTGATTTGTAATGGAATAAATTGTTTTATTATTTTATTGTTTTCAAAAACGCTTTCATTTAGATATGGTAAATTACTTTTCACGTTTTCAACGGTTGATGAAAATATTACATTGCAATTATTTTTGATAATCTTACGCATTACATAAGGCAGTATAGTACAAATTTCAGCTGGAAGTATAGCGTTAACAATAGTTGTTTTGCATTTAAAAATTTTAGAACTTCCTGCATCCTTTAGAGGCACGCAAGAAAACGATTCATTATTCTGCGTACAGTTTAGTACTTGCTTTAAGACAATGTCAAATTTAATAACAGTATTTGTAATGCAATGTTTAACTGCTATTTGATTGAAATTCTCCACAGTTTCAATTTCAATATCCGATAGATTATTTTCAAATCCAGATAAAGTTGCTATATCTGTTCCCTCAAATTCTTCAAATTTACTTTTATCAGCTTTTTCAGATTCTTCAACGAATATATCTAGAATGAGTTATAGTAGAATTTAATTAACGGTTTTCGAACAAAATAGAGAACGGAATGACCCTCCGTAAATGAGAAGATTTAAGAAGCTAAGGGCCTTTTAACGTAGTATCTATTATACTAGAATGCTTTCCGTAGTATTTACTATATACTACGAAAAAGGATACTATGGAGACTAAATATATATATATATATATATATATATATATATATATATATATATATATATATATATATATATAATCTATCGTACTATGCGTTTTGAAATATTAAATAAATAGCAGTGAGAAATTTCGTCCTAATATTTAATGCAGTACCTTTAGAAAAAATAAAAAAACGACACCGTCAAATTGCGTCGATTATTCACAAATATTTTTACAATAGAAAAAAATAACAATTCAACGAACAGGTGAATATGCCAAACATACTACATGCACTTAGTACGGCAGTCATGCATAGGAACCAAACAGCAAAATTAAATTTGTTTTTAATGTATATAATTTTCCGAGATAAAAAGTAGTCAGTGTGATACCCACCATATTGAAGAATAATTATGCCAAGTTTCATTGTAAACGAACCTGTAGTTTTCGAGTGATGATAGAAGGCACAAACAGACAGACAATTTTTTTTAATTACTTTTTAGGGTACATCATCAATCTCGTAACATCCTCTCTATTATTATTTTTAATATTTTCAATGTACAGAAACGACCTTTCAACGGTTTTATTATAAGTATCAGATTGTAAAATAAAAGTAGCCTGAGTTACTCCTTAAAAAATCAGCTATAAATCTACCAGTGGACGTCCCGTCAAAATCGGGTCAGCCATTCTGGAGATTAGTTTGAACTAACAGACAGACGGACAAAAATTCTTTAAGATGATATTTAGGTATATGTACCGAGCATACTTAGCTATTTTATAACTTCACATAGATACTCTTATTTTACTTATTTATATAGATGACACGCACCATTACATTTCACATCTTCTTCACAGATTCCAGAAAAATAAACCCCAGCATTTAACTTCTTTATAACATTATCTATAACATCGCTTGTTCGCTTCCGCTTAGCCCATTGATTACTTGTATCATATAAAGCTTTTCGACGATTATCATTTTTCAAAAATGTTTTAGATGATTTACTAATATCGACATAGTTTTGAAAATTGCTAGCATTATTTTCCCTAATTTTAAATTTTACAATATCTCTATTAGATGTGATGATAGAATTCTTTACAGGATATATTTGCTTTGTTTTCCGAATTGCAGGTTCCTTTGTATTTATGTCCACCTTTTCTTTACTTTCTTCTTTCTCACCGTTCGGTACTTGTGCCAATTCAATCTTCTTTTCTCTAAATAAAACATTAATGTTCATATTTTTTTTACGTTTATTACTGATCGGACTGTTAGCATCTTTTACTATAAAGTCTCTTTGCTTATTATCATTACATGTATCTTTTTGGTACCAACTCTTCATGAAAGGCCATATATGGTCCTCTAAGCCTTCAAATTGAGGCGGACTATATTTTTCGACTTTTATCGTAGAGCTGACCTGTTCTTTACCTAAAATTACTAAAGGAAATTTTAAACCAGATAGTCTTCTTTTTATTTCTGCTTGGGTTAACCGTGGAATTATGCAATTAGTAGGCAAAGTCGCTATTAGAGGAGTTTTTCCTTTTGCCTCTTCCAGTTGCTTAGATAAAATTGTTTTTTGGCCTTTACTTAAAACCACTTTAGTAATACCAGTCACATCTGGAAACTCATCTCTGTCTGATTTTTGTACATTGTTTGTATCTGCTGTCATCAATTTTGAATTACTCGAATTGTCTTTTCTAGTCTCGATATGGTCAGTTGTATTAAATTTATTCTCGCAGTTCCTAGCACTATCAATCAAAACAGGGCTTACATTATTTTTTTTAGGTGCGTTATATTTTTTATTATTTAAACTATTACTGTTCGCAGCTTTATCATTTAGATCGCTGATTTTAATATCTTTATTAGTTTTAAAACCAGTATTCGGATCTTTATAACAGATTATTTTGTTTTTGTCATCATCGTATTTTATAGATCTTGTAAAACCCTGTTTAATTGGTTTTTTATAATCTACTGATTTAGTATTTCTTTTCCCATTAATTTTTCTATTTATATATAGATCCCTGTTATGATCTTCGTTGATTACTTCAAAATGATCTTGTTTACTGATTACTGTTATTTTGTCGATACTCGATTGAGAATAAGAATTTTGCAAAGAATCCTCATCCAAAAAGCTTGAAATGTATGCGAATTCCTCCGTTCTACACGTTTCAATATATCTAAATGTAATATAAAAAGTATATAGTTAAATGTTAGATAAGGACAAAAATATTGAAATTAATTAATGTTAACCAATACCTAGTATCTTTTTGGTTGCTACGTCGTCTATTTTTACTTCTTTTTTCCTTATGTGATATAAAACTGTCTTGAGAAATCGAGAGGCTTGGTTTTAAATTCATTTTATTTATATTACGAAGAACAGACCAAACGTCATGAAATTTCAAATTATTGAAATCGTTAGACTTTTTATTTTTTTTATTATGTTTTTTCTGATTTGTCTTTCCGTCGCCATTAAATTTATTCAAAGTATTTACAGAACATTTATCTTCTAAATCAGAGGGAAATTGTGAACAATATTTAGAACCTGAATCTAATTGCTTTATTTCTTTGCTTTTGTCAGGATGCTTACGTTTTGATGATCGTCGTTTTTTGAACTTAGATTTTACTTTATTGTGATCATCAAATAGTTCAGAGTCGTTTAGGTCACTAACTGTACATTCTAGGGGTAAAGGTGCTTGTTTATTCGGAAGAGTCAAGACAGATTTTTTTGCTTTTTTATTTATTCGTTTAGACGCTCTCAAATGGTCTGAATTTGATTTATATATATTAACGGCTAACGGAAAAGATGACATGACGTCGGTAGTCCTTTTATGTATCATTTTTTTTTCAGTCACTCGAGATAATAACTGAAACCTATTACCGTTTAGGTAAGGTAACAAGTTTTTGTGGTCCTTTGAATCATGTCCAAGGTTGCTGCTTGTATATCCATCAGCACCATAAGTAAATTTGGTTAATTTAATTGGGTTTAAATTTGAAGATTTCGAACACGACGACTGTGCTGTTTTATTATTCAGCTTTTCAAAAGAAGTTATTGCCATAACCAAACTTATCCCAATAATCGTATTCTGACCTATAAAAGTAATCTACAGATGATTTTATTTTCTTTTAAATTAATATATATTTAATAAAAAAATATTTATTACCTCAAATGTCACTTTTAATTTTAATAACAAAAATTTCGAGGTATCGATTTAAGAGAAATTAATAATTTAACATAGAATTAAACTTACAGTAAAAGAAGAATAAAAAATACTAATATGTAACAATATAGCTATGCCATCGAAGTAATTTTATAGGAAAATATTCAACGCCTTGTCCTGTGTCAATTTTAAAAAATATTATTAATTCTATTGTTTCTATTCTATTGGCAAGATTAAATAATTTGTAACAAGAATAAAAAAACATATAATAATAAATATATATATCAAAATATAATATTTAAAGTAACGAAAAAATTATAAAATATTGTTATAATATATAGTATTATATTTTAAAAAAATAATGACAATAAGAGTAAATGAACGCAGCATACATAGCTTATTTTGACGTTCCATTTTTTAATTCATCGCTCCCTCGTCCTTTGAACCATTCCGTATCCATCATCTGTCACAATAACTTGCTATTTGATGGAAACGGGGAATAAAGTTGTCGTATACATTCGAATGTATTAATATATATTCTAATTTAGTAAAAAGTTTTTAAACATTAAAAAATACAGATATGGCTTTACAAGGAGATAACAAAGACATAATACAATATGTTCCCTTTATGTCTTTTGTTCATCCATCATTTTGGCATAGTTTAACTGATTTTAAATTAAACGTAGATAAATTAAACGAAAACACAAAACAAATTCATGGTCGATTTACGTATAGAAATGATATTGGAACTGTTTTTGAAGTTGATGGAACTTCTTTCAATAAGTAAGTTAGAATTGTTTACTTCTTTATTATTATTGGTAAAGACTATTCAATATTCAGTATAAGCTAATTATGATACTTTACAAATTTTACATTCTAAAATTTCTAAAAAGTCTTTTGTTCTTATTCTGGATGATGACAATGAATTTACAACCATTATTGTTATAAGATTTAATATATTATCTTTCTGTTTCTATAAGATTTAATATGTTATTTTTCTATATAACAATCCTGGTTATGCCTTTAGATGCTATATGGATATCATGGATTTTACACTATTTTAACCTATATAGAAACTAAGTGTTTGTCTTATGGATTTTTAACTAGCAGAAGTTCTTTCAATTCTTTAAAATAGTTAGGAAGTAGGGATTATTTTACTAATTAGAGACCTATTTCTACTACTACTGCTTTCTTCACTTTTAAATATATTAGAACTATTAGCTCAATACTCAATTTTTTTTGGAAAAGAATTTCCCTTTTATCAAATAACAGTTGGTTTCCATTGTGTATCCATAAATAACCAAGTGATGCTGTCCTCGAATTAACCAATTTCATAGTGTCAAAACTAAATAGTAAAAGGAAAATCCTAGCTGTTCTAGTTGATCTGGTTTAAAACACAGCCTTGGTACCTATTCTCAGCCTAGGGCTAGACGGAATTCCATTGAGCTCCTTACAGATTTTCTACAGATGTTAAAAAATCAAGATTGAAAATTTTTGTAAGTGAGGATAGTTCGATCAATTGCAGATTTCTCCAGAGCAGCATTTTGGATCCCACTCTCTTCTTTACCTATGTTAATGATCTGTGCAACCTACTTCTCATCATTGTTATTCTCTGTATCTCTTTGGTGAATAAAATAAACTTAAGGTTTGTTGTTCATCCACTTCTCCATCTTGGCCAGTCCTATTCCTCTGATTGTCCATTGTTGTAATAATATAAATTTAATGAACAACTGCTATTATCAATCTTTATGAGATGTTAATGTAAGTACCTAGGATATATGATAAACAACACACTTTGTTTCAAACACCAAATAAATCAGCTCACCAATATAAGGGTATTTTTTAAAAATCATGACATGTTGGTATAACCTCAGTACTGTATTTTCAGCAGCAGTCTATGTACACTATGCCAATCAAAACTTTTTTACTGTGCTGTGTTTTAGGGTGGTATTAAATCTACTCTAATTAACTATAAATCAGAGTAAGCTCGAAGATTCATAGTTAAAACAGGTTAACCTTTTTCTTTGATGTATTCCACCTCAGCCTTACACAAACAAACTGTTTGCCAACTCTTTGTACTATACATTAATCTAAACAAACATTCCGAAGCCATCTATAGTCAGAAGCATGAAAAATATTTGTCCTGTAAAAACTTTTAATCTAGATTTTACCATAACTTCTGTCTGTGTGGTTTATATATTATTGTATAATATATTATATAACAAAATAAATAAGATTATTATATAACAAAATAAATAAATAAAACAAATTGGAAATATAGTTACATCTGTAATTTTCGGGAGACAGAGAACTTATTTTTAATTCCTAAATACACATATATATTCACATATTCACACACTAATATACACTCTCAGTCACACTCATACACACCAACACACACACCAAATAAACAAACACATACCCACTATTATTTTTCATGATACTAACAGTTTAATTATTGGCCTGTAATAATCTGTTTTATATTTTCTACTTGTAACCAAACTATTACTGCCATCTTATGTAAGTGTCACTCACACTGGGGATTTGTGAAACAGGCCTTTAACTAGTATGATATGTGTCTCTCAATTACTTTTATTGTTTTGTATTCCAATTCCAATTTCAATTGTATTCAAATTTAACAATTGTATTACCTATTATGATCAAACATTTGCAAAAAGAAAATAAAGATATTATTATTATTATTAATTAAAAAATCTTTGAGCACCATGAATATTTCAATTATTGATTATTTAAAAATATCTCTTTCAGAAATCCAGAGCAAGACCTATACTATATTAATGTGACAGGCACTCTAATGAACAAAAACACAATAGAAGACTTCAAAACTATTGATAAAGTATCACTACTTAATAGTGTGGGAGAAGTTTTAAGAACAAACATTCAAATGTTATCTTGGATTGATAATCCTAGTTGTTTATTAAACTTTTTTATACTTTCCTTTGCGGTATGTATTTTTATATTATTTTCAACGTATAAGTAATATTAATATATATTTTATTTACGTCACGCTTCGTCACTGAAAAGCTTGATCGATGATGTTTACAGTCAGATGCTCATAGAAAAGCTTGATCGCTCCACTGAGTGGGAATCGAATTCAAAACCGATGATGTTTACAGTCAGATGCTGTCCCACTGCACTACAACCAGCCTCAATAATAATTATTCTTAAAAAAAAAATTTTAACTTGCCATTTTTTATTACAGGATCTCAAGAAATTCCATTATTATTACTGGTTTGCTTTTCCATCACCTAGTCAACCCACAATATGTATAAGAAAAAATAATATTATAACTGAATACTTCACACAATCACAATTAGTGGATATTTCTCAGGCCTATAAGTTACTTGAAACAGACCAGAAACCTTTCTTTGTCATTTCCAAAGAAAATACTGAAATTAAAATATTAACTATTTCAAAAATTTTGGACAAAAATAAATCTAATTCTAAATTAGATCTTGATATTTCAAATATATATTTTGCTTTCTCCGATCCAAGTAATAATGAAAACCCAGGTTGGACGTTAAGGATATTTTTGGCAGCCTTATTAGAATATCGTCCTACATTAAAACAGAAAGATATATCTGTGATTGCAATTAGGTGCGGTAAAGATGGTGCTGTTGATAAAAGCCGATATTTTGTTATCTCGGTTCCTGAAGTAAGTACTCAAGTATTGTATACAATAATACTATATATATATATTTAGATCTGATTTATTGGTAGGAGGAATAAGGAGTACCTTTTTTTATTTTGATATATGTACATATATGTATATATATATATATATATATATCAATAAATCCGGTCCGATTTGGTCAGGTCATTAGCCGAAACAAACAAACCTTGTAATAAATGTTATTTTGGTATGTGTACAGTGTATATTCCATGATTGTTATTTACTTCTACTACTTTCAGCATATGCAATCACCTGATAATATAGGTTGGGTTGGTTGGGAAAGAAATGACAGGGGAAATTTTGGACCAAGATTATCTAACATGTCTGCTTCCATGGATCCTATTAAGTAAGATTTTTTTCATTAAAAAATTATTAATGTACAAGAAATATAGTTAGAAAGGGCAATGGGAGAGCATCTAATAGTAAACACGATTGAGTTTAATTCCCAATTGGGAGTATCATTATACTTAAATTATTTTCATTTCTCCACTCTAGTATGACATGATTGACCACTGAGATCACCCTGCTATCATTATTAACCATCGAATTGTTTCAACAAAAAAAATTTGAAAATGCCAACCTTTCGCATACTAATAATGATTAGGTTTTAGAATCAGTCCCCACAATAATAAGAATTAATTAAAATGTATCATCATTTGCCCATTATTCTATTTTTCATATGATTTCAGACTATATCAGTCAAATTTAATTGAGGTTATCAAAGCACAGTGGGCCAGCGTCTGACTGTAAAGGCGATTGGTTGTGAGTTCGATTCCCACTTGGGAATGATAAAGCGCGACTTTGAGGTCACCATTTAGCACGTAATGTCTCGATTTCGGGCGGAATGCAGTCAATGGAGTGTTTTGACACAAAGTTGTCGCTCATTTTGTCATTTGCGTTAACTTTATGGCCATAATATTTCCATTTTTATTTTACGTAGTTTCAACGATATAACAGAAAAACCGAAAATCGTTTATCAAGTATCCTTAGAAATATTAAGATTTTTTTGTGATGCTTCTTATATGTCTCAAGAAGTTGTGCGCCAAATATCTGATTTCAATTTCCAATAATTTCTATTGTGTTGTCTGGTCATACATTCGGTGGGTAATGGAAGATTTATATAGAATCTCGATATTTCCCGGTTCCTTGGCAACTTCTTGAGGGGCCACTTATTACGTCACTCGTTAAGCGGAAGAGTCCAAAAAGTGTGACATAGCTTGACAGTGGTGGTCTTGCAAACGTGACCAGTTGTGACAAGAACAACACATAGGTCAAAATATCACAAAAGTCTAGGGAATTTATGGATGGCCTAGCTAATAAAGCTAATTGTTCCCTACACTCTCTAAGCAACATATATACAATTTCAGCTTTCTATATACAATAGTTTTGGCGCTGTCAATTTGTCGATCAGCGAAAGTCTTATCTATATATTTATTGATTTTAGGTTGGCAGATACATCATCTGATCTCAACATAAAGTTAATGCAATGGCGACTAGTACCTGATCTTAATATTGATGTGATGAAACAAACTAAATGTTTACTGCTCGGAGCTGGTACTTTGGGCTGTCACGTCGCTAGGAATCTATTGGTATGTGAAAGGTTGTTTTATTATTTAATACTCATTACCTTCTAAGATTTATTTTGCTTTGAAACTGGTTCTCTTGGGTTATATCAAAGGTAACTTTTCATACAATTGCTATAATATACGATTTTAGTAAGCAATTTTTTTGAAATAATATTTTAAAATTTTGTTGCCTTTTTATTTTTTATTTTATTCACTATTCAATATGTATAACACAATGTAGTTATAGTACAAAAACATAAACATATAGTTTGAATATAAACAAGAATCACTGTATTGTATTACAATTACATTTAACTGTGAATGCGATTGGTGATATGGGGATATTGAAGAATTACCATATTTAATTTATTTTCATTTCCTCTGATAAAACACAACGCGGCGTTAAGTTTCGCCTTTCAACTCGCATTTCGTGTGGACAGTTGATATGGAGTGTCTTGCCACTATGTTCTCTCTGTATATCTTAGTAATAGAAGAGACAGAAAATAAATTAACATTTTAATGACATTGGTCGTGGCGCAGTGGGACTGAGTCTGACTGTAAACGCGATCGGTTGTGAATCCCCACTCTCGGGGGAACTTCGGGGGACAAAGTGCGGCGTTAAGTTCCACTATTCAACACGCAATATCTCGAATTCGGTGGAAAAGCGAAGTACGGAGTGTCCCAATACCACTACTTTCTGTCTACCCTGCTAAAAGCATAAACCAATAAAAATCTAATTATTCAGGCATGGGGATTCCGCCATATAACATTTATTGATAACGGTAAAGTTTCCTACTCCAATCCCACGAGACAAGTACTCTTTAACTATCAAGACTGTTTGAATGGCGGTAAAAAGAAAGCGGAAGCAGCGGCTGACAATTTAAAGCTGATTTTACCTACTGTTGTGAGTGTTTTTTCTCCTTTGTTTTTAAAAGTGACTATTTTTTGTTACTTTTTTGGGTGTTATTTGGTTAAAAAATATTTTAATAACTAAAAAATAAATTAATAATTCAAAAACTATATTTTTGAACTAAATTTTCCTTCTTTTGTAATTATTAATTATTTAATAAGGTTTCAATTTTGTGACAAACCTTTTTATTTTGTTTCCTATTGATTTCTAGAGAAGTCAAGGCATATCACTTCACATTCCAATGCCGGGTCACCCTATCGGCGAAGCTTTAAAGAGTGAAACTATTAATAATATCGAATTGCTGACTGAACAAATTAAACATCATGACGTCATCTTCCTTCTATTGGATACGCGAGAAGCAAGATGGCTGCCGACGCTCATAGCAGCGTTTCATGGAAAGGTATTATTATTAGTAATAAAGTTTTATTAATGACAGGTCATAGTGGCGCAGAATTACAATGTTTAATTGTAAACGCAATTGGTGTAGGGTTTAATGCCAAGCCTAATATATAATATACTTAACGTAGTGAGTTCAATAACTAAACGGACAATTACATTTGATATTTTTATTTCCTTGCTCTAGTAAGACATAATGCGGCGTTGAGTTCCGTCAATCAACAGTCAAATAGCAATGTTGAGCACATTTATTTTAGAGCGAAAAATGGAGAACGTACCTTACGCTCAAAAATCGTGTTTATCGCAATTTTAAACACTGATGCGCTTCCTATCACGAACTATCAGGCTACCCGTACGCTCATTTGCCAAAACAAAAAAAAGTGTATCAAAATTGTTTTTTTTCTATACTGGTACAAATAATTGTGTTATACATAAATATCTACAAATCCATTATCTCTTTTTAGATAGTTATTAACGCCGCATTAGGCTTTGACAGCTACTTAGTGATGAGACATGGAATAAAAGCAGCTTTTCAAGATATCCCAATAAACAGTTTACAAGTGTCAGGGGAACATCTTGGGTGTTATTTCTGTAATGACGTCACAGCACCTGGAAATGTACGTATCCATATGTATTAGTACAGTAATAAGTTTATTGTTTGTTTTGATTAGAAATGTTATAATTTAAATTCAATTTTTTTGATTTGCTCTAAATTTAAATTTTCCGAAATATCCCCTTCATGCATTCAAGTCTTCAATTCTAAAATGCAGTAAATAATCACTTTCTAATATTTAATTCGCTACCGCGAGAATTCCTATGACTAAAAGAAATATTACTGTACCCAAAGATTTATTTCCCCGCTTTTTTGAGCTGAAAGTAGCGATCAGAGTGTCTTGTTAGCCTGTTATGCAGGATAAAGCGTGAAGCGCCATTATTTCGTTTGTTTCATAACTGCAGTGTAAGTGACACAATAACTAGGCGTTACTCTATCGACGTATATGTAACTTTACATAAACGTATACGTCAAACACATAGTTTACATTGTGGTACATTTATTTTATTAATATTTTAAAAAATGGTTTTTTACAATCCTTATGTAAACTATAAACATATTTCTTCGTCCGCGTGAAATGGGATTTGCTTCACAGATTAATATATAGATTGTTTTCAGTCGCTTAAAGACCGTACATTAGACCAACAGTGTACGGTCACTCGGCCCGGCGTCGCGGCCATCGCTGGTGCCCTAGCAGTAGAAATACTTGTAGCTTTATTGCAACATCCTTTAAGGTATGTTTAAAAATATATTTTTCTTAGCTTCACGCTTTATCCCTGACAGGGTAGTCAAAGACAAAGTTTATATATTGTTTTGTTATAAGTGTTTAAAAATACCTTTATAATCATTCGCTTCCATAAATTTTTAACTTGTTACAATTTTATTTATAAAATTTATCTTTTTCAAATTACATTTGCTCTTTAAAAGTAGTTTTTTATTGCATTAAACTATGTATTTTATAAACTTTCACCTACCTTTAAATCTTATTTAACATTATTTACATTTACTATAAGGAATAATGAGGTGAATTATTTATCACACAATCTAAAACAAAAAAACATAACCTATATTTCTTTTCAGAGAAAAAGCACCAGCCATTTTAAATCAAAAAGAAAGTGGCGACCTAAATCAAGACCAAGGAATATTAGGTGCTATACCCCACTCAATACGGGGATTCCTACACTCTTATCAAACAGTGTTACCAACATGTTCGAAATTTAAACAATGCATTGCTTGTTCCAATATCGTCATAGATAAGTATAAAGAGGAAGACATCGAGTTTTTATTGAAAGTTTTCAATAGTGGAAACTATTTGGAAGAAATCACTGGCTTATCTGAATTGCAGTTAACAGCTGAAATGGTTGATGTAAGTATTAAAAATAATATAGATAATAAATAAAAAAATATGAGTTTGTATTACAAATAAATATATTGCATGATTAATTATAAAACAAAATATAGTGACGTACAAATATTTGAAGGTTAATATTTATAAAGTTAGTGTATGATTTTTTATTTTCTATTTCATATTTATTATTATGTTTGCATACTTACCTCATTTTTTATATTATGTTAAGAATATATTTGATGACTATAATATATACAAAATATTTAAAAACATATTTGTATGTCAGTATTTATTCATTTCAGATCCTGACATTGTCTGATGAAGACCAGTAGATGTATATTTAAAGAGCATACCCCACTATTTGGCTTTCAGCACAAAATATTATTATACGATTATGAAGCAATTTGTTATAATTTATTCGCTAATATGATCAATCATGTTTCTATTTATAGATTAGAAAAAGAGAATTTATTTTAGTTTGGGCTGTTGCATTTTTAATATATAACAGTAATGGAATTTTTATTAAAAATATATAATGCCAATTTATCTATTTTTTTTATTTAATTGGTTCTTTGATATTCGGCTGCGGCTTAAAATAAGGAAGGAAGAGAAAAGGAGGCCGGTCGTTGCAAAGCTTAGCAGCGCCTGACTGTAAATACGATCGGTTGTGGGTTAAATTCCCAATCGAGGGATTGATTATATTTAAGTTATTCTCATTTCTTCGCTCTAGTAAGACAAAGCGCGCCGTTGAGTTTCGTCATTCAATACGCAATGACTCGAATTCGGCTGAAAGCGAAGTACGGAGTGTTTTAACATTAGGTACTTCGCTTGCAGGGCAGGCAGAATTGCTATGAGGCATAAAGGCCTATAAAATTAAATAGCAATAACTTGCTGCATGAAAACGTTTCTTTGTGAAGCTTTTACTTAAATAATATTAAGAATTGAATAGATAATATAAGAGGCATATATATTTATAATATAAATGAAACAACAAAATTCTATATAACTAATTTTATTTAACACTTAAATAATGATTAATGATGCATATTCAGTTGAATGGCGGGTAAGGGGAATTTTGTAGGCTGTCGTATTTCCTTCACTGGTTTTGGTGGTTTAATCTTTCTACCATGTCTGCCATCCTTCCTCTTCCAAAGACCTGACCTAGGTCTGTTTCCAAGCCATCTGTTCCTTTGAGGTGAACCAATTGGAGTACTCCCATGTTCAATATTTGATAGACGTCCTGAAGTCATTCAAATTTGTTTAAAATAAATTAAATACCACAGAGGGTGTAGTTGTGGGTTCGATTTCCACTCAGAGCGAAAAGCGCGAAATTAACTTCACTACACAACACGTAGTGTTTCAGTTTCGAGCGGAATGTCTTAACACTACCTTGTTTCTGACAACTCTGGTAAACAGATAAAAAATAATCTTTAGTAGCAGATGTAAGAGGTAAGAGGATGTAGCAAATCATATTTATTAACATACCAACAACAGCCATGCAATGTTGATCAAAACTAAATAGCCTTTTTGATGGCATCTGAACTATCACCCTGTCATCTTGTTTTCTTAGGATAGTACCAAACGTTCCTGCTGCATGGATATATAGTCCACCTTGACCTGTTAATATATATAATATATGAAAACCTTTTTGCAAAAAAACTATACTATACTATTTTCTCCAAAAAAAATTGGATTTATTAACAAAAATCAATGTCAACAAGAATCCTTGTCTTCACATCGCTTTCCTACTCATCTGCGCATTTCTATCATATGTCAATTTCTTTGAGCTTTACACACACAGGGGCCAATAATATAATATTTAATCTTTGAATTATGTACATATAATATTACATGGACTGAATTATAATTTCTAATTTCGCATTGATTTTGATTATTTAAGATTAGTAAAAGAGTATAATTTCGTTTCTTTGGTCTATTCAATCCTTATCATTTTACCAATTGCACCACAGTGGTCATAATTTTCTATGATTTTAATTTCATATCGAAAACTGTCTATGGTACTAAACGACTTTTACTAAGACGCTACTTCTATATTTCTCAATGTTTCTTGGGGCTCTTAGGATTTTGCATAATGAAGAACAGCCACGTAAATGAACTATAGCCTATACTATGCCCTATCTTAATATATTAGCAAACAAAAAAATATATGTTAAAATCCTTAACGTTCAGTACTTTCAACGATTAGTGTGTACATAAAAACAGACAGACAAAAATTGGGGGCAGAGAATCAACCCAGATCTATTTTAAAAAAATATATTTATTAAGATCGTTATTTTCGCGATTTATACACATTTCAAATGAAACGAACGAAAATTTTAAACGGATATTTACACGAATGCGTATATTTTGACATTATATATGCCACCTCGGTCTACCTGAGACCATGGACTAAAGTAAAGTGTTTGAAAACGTCAGGTCTCCAAAAATGTATTTTCGAATATCAAAATATACGCCGATTAATCCGTTTAAAATAGTTTCACTTATAATTAATGTAAAGACAAACTTCTTTCAATGTTTTATTATTGCGTAGATTGTATCACTAAATATTGTAATAGTAGCAAAAATATTATAGTTAATTTATTAGCCGTATCATAGTTGAAGAAGTATCCATGAGAAAACATGTGCCTTTGAGCTCTGCTTTTTATATGCCACATAAAGTCTTGAATTTGTGGAGAAATAAAGATATAAGATGTGTTGATACAAAAGATAAGTTGATACAAGACTATAATTGCCTCTTTTTTGTGTAGAAAAAAGTGTGCTAATTACTTCTTTATATATTAATTGTAGTATTAGTTATTCATTTCTTCGAGTATCATATGATTTTTTCCTTATTTCAAATAAACACTTACCAGGTTCTTTCTCAACACAGTGCACAATTGTACCAGTTGGTAATGCTCCTAATAGATATGCATCTCCTTCATTGGCTCTCACTGAAATTATATTTAATAGTAAAAATAATAAATCACTCTAAATTAATATATTTGTGATATAATTTAAACATAAATGACATGTCCTAAGATGTGGACGAGTCCAAATCTAGGTATGTTAAGGTAATTAAATTGATTTTTAACCAAAAATATATATCTATAATATGATAAAGTAAAAGTTAAATAATTTTATTCAAAGTAAGAAGTTACATGCTTCAATTTTTTGACAACAAATAATTTACCACAAGTTCACTAGTTAATGTCTCAAGTCTGAGAAGAATTAATAATTTTTGCTAATGACAATGATAAACATGATAATAATTAATCAATAATCATTTCGCTCAGTACATAAAAATTGTGTAAATTTTAAAGACAATGCATACTTTTCATGGTAGACAGGTTTATAAAAATGTTTCATTCGATACTAAAACACATGATATTAATAAATTTAAAATTGTTTAATTTTAAAATGTGTAAAAATCAATTGCAAAAATCAAAGATTTTATTAAATGATACTATTTTAGACCCATTAATCATATATATTTTGGTATTTAAAAATACTTTCTAGAATTCCAATACAAACATAATTAACCCATTTCAAAAAGTTTTAGTTAAAATTTTAAAAATATGATGATAGCTTTTAATTTCAATAGTAATTGTTGTGTAAGTAATTCAAACCTGGTATTCTTGGCAGGTGACGTGAACTTCTTATTATGTCTCCAGCTTTCATATTCTCTGTTGCTAGGATGTACTTTAATTTATCACCCACTGCCACCAAAGCTACATGTGCTGTGCGACAACCACATTCTAATATCTGCAAAAATGATATTTGATTCACAAAAAAATTTGCCTTTTATTATTCCACTTACAGACAGACACAAAGTGCTCCAACAATACAGTTTTCACTTACTTAGACATTATTTTATCATTCAAATTAAGTTAGGTCACATTATCTATAAAATGGATGAAATGGATGATTTATGGAAACAAAACAAATATGAAATGTAACTAAAAAATAACACTTAAATTTAAACATGTTGAAACAATTTCTCAGTTTCTGACTAATGTAGTTATTATTGTTATAAAATGTTATATTTATGTACAAAAGGTTGTGATAAAGCAATCTTTTGTGAATAGGATACAGTTTAGTTTAAAACTTTTAAATAACCTGCATAACTTTTTCATCTTGTGGAGGCCCTTCTGTGGGTCCATCTCTGATCCAATCAATCCAGTGATATTTATGTTTTATACCACCACCAATACCCTTTGCAACCACTCTTCCTAAAATAATTAAAATAAATATATATTTTTTTAAAATAAAGAAAACTATGGCAAAAACAATATAAATACAATCGAATCTTACCTGAAACAGGGTCTCGACCCGCTAAATTAGTAACTTCTAATGGCTTAACGGTATATTTTTCAGGAAAATGAACTATCCTTCTATAACTAATGCCAAATCCAGGTTTTGGTTTAATTAAATTAGGTTTACTTGCATACTTAATTGCTGAAATCTGTATTGCTCTTCTCCCAACTACACTGGGAGCTACTGTAATGCTAAGGCCTGCAAAAAGCCTATTTAAAGCCATTATAAGATTTTTTCAAGTACCATTCGATCAAAATATTCATTAAAGCCAAAACCTAACCTATACAATTGCGAATTGACTTATGTACAATAAGTCAAAATGATATTTAATTTGACAGTCTGATGTTTCATATATTTTTAATTCATATATGTAATAACAATAAAATATATTTTAAATTAAAAAAAGACTTTATGTTGATATTTTAACTAACAGATAAACACCTCCATAAAAGAAATCGTTAGGATGAATACGTACAAACTTTTGCGTAGTCATTAAATAAACAAAAAAAAGTTAAAAACGACCCCTAGCGGCAATTTTCTGATAAAAATACATCGTGAATGTGGCGTGTGTTGTTTGGAATATAGTGAGTCGTAAATAAAAATGTATTCAATGGATGGATATATCTTGTAATAAGTGTGCTTTATGTGTGTTAAAGCAACAGCCTACTTAAAACCCTTCTGTGAATAACAAAAACTATAGTTGAGAAGTGGTTTACTTTTGGTATTTTGTCATATGTTGCACGCCTGCCTTGGGGTCTTGATGAGGACAAAAAAATAATCAGTAATTCCGATGCTTAATTGATAATGCAGTGAGTATTATAAATTTATTTATATTTAAATTAGTCAATACTGAAATTATTTGTACAATTTGAAGAGACCTAGTAGTTTTATGCATTTATAATGAGCAGGTTACTGATGTTTCTGCTTATGCTGCGCTTCATAACGTAATCATTGGCGCCTGGAGAATTTAACAGCATACACAACATATTTGTTTATTACTATGTTGTTAATGTGCACTGTAATATAAGTATTCTTTGTACATTTTATTTAATGTATTTTTTGTTACAGAAATAGACACAACCAGTCTTCCGGCACGTTATTGCGCTTTCTCGTGACAATGCGGTGCCTTTTGTGAGAATATATTTACTAAAGTATTTTTTAAATTAACCTTCTTCATAATGGTTGTTAGAGCTGGAAATATATAATAGCAAAATGAGTCACAATCTGGCAGGTATGCCATCATACAGGCTACCAGGCCCAGGATTAGGCCCTCCAGATTTTAAGCCACCAATGGATACCCCAACACCTCCAGCACCAGCACCAAGCAACCCAAAAAAGAGAAGAAAAACTGCAAACACAAATAATGCCTTAACACCTCCTCAACCACCACCAACTGCTCAAGACTTATTGCCTCCACCATTAACAGGATATGGAGATACTATTGTAGCATCTAACCCTTTTGATGACTCACCTTCTACAGTATCACATAATGGTCCTATGATGAGTCAAAATGGCCCTATGATGAGTCAAAATGGTCCCATGGGAATGATGGGTCCTATGGGTCACAATATGGGTGGACCACCAATGAGACACATGAGTCCATTAGCACCTCATGCAATGAGCCCCATGAACCAACAAATGCCACCTAGAGGTGGGATAAGTCCTATGGGTAATATGAGTCCCATGGGACATATGGGTGGTATGTCTCCTATGGGTGGTCCTAATATGGGAATGAGTAATCATAACATGGGCCCAGGTATGGGCCCTACGTCCAGGTCAATGGGAAGTCCAATGAGCCCAATGAATTCTATGCCCATGGGGTCTCCAATGTCATCAGGGCCAATGGGGAGTCCAATGAATATGGGATCAATGGCAGGTAGTCATATGAGTAATAGCCCAATGGGGCCACCTATGCACAGTCCCCTTGGTAGTGGATCAATGAATGGTCCTATAAATGGACCAATGGGAGGTGGTGGTCCAGGTATGAATGTTCCACGAATGAATGGCCCAATGGGGCCTAGTTGTTCTAATGGCTCTATGGGTCCAACTAGTTCAATAATGTCACCTAGCCCAATGCAGAGTGGTGGAATGGGACCTGGGCATTGTGGGCCCATGAGGCATGGAAGTCCAATGGGCTCAGGAATGGGAAGCGGACCTATGGGAGGCAATGGTCCAATGACGTCTATGGGCCCAGGACCACCATACTCAGGCAATCATATGGGTCATGGACCAATGAGCATGGGAGGCAATAATTCAATGTCAATGGGTCCTGGTCCAGGTAATATGGGAAATTGTGGACCACTTGCTGGAATGAGTGGCATGGCCTTGGGTGGCCCAGGGGGTCAAGGTGTGGGACCCATGGGCCAAAATATGGGAATGTTTGGACCTAAGCCTATGCCAGTAAGTGCAGGTAAAGTTTACCCTCCAGATCAACCAATGGTGTTCAATCCACAAAATCCAAATGCTCCGCCCATATACCCGTGTGGAGTATGCCATAAAGAAGTTCATGATAATGATCAGGCTATATTATGTGAGTCTGGTTGCAACTTTTGGTTTCATAGGTAATTATACTTTTATTATTAATTGGTTATATTCAATATAATAATAAGTAAAAATAATTAAATGTATCTAAATTGTAGAGCGATTATAACACTTTAATGACCACTGATTTAAATTTATTATCAACACATGAATTATTATGCTTTTATTTTTATTAAAATTATTACATTGCCCATTTTAAAAATTTACTACAGCTAATCACTAATTGGTAAAATAAAATGATTTCATAACCTATTTTTGTAATAATTTCAGAGGATGCACAGGACTGACCGAGCCGGCCTTCCAGTTGTTAACTGCAGAGGTATATGCGGAATGGGTTTGTGACAAGTGCCTACATTCAAAAAACATACCGCTTGTTAAGTTTAAACCATAGCGATTCGCCGAAACTCTGCCTACGTGAGTCACTAATCTCATCACAAATATTTATTACACTTCATCATGTATGGACTATTAATTTATTGGAATGCACGAAAGTCTAAGATGGATCTCATGGGTAGGAATTAGTATCGTTATTTGGATGGAAAACATCAAAATTGACATGCAATTGAATTGAATTATAATTGCAGACAATTTGCTAGTCTGTTTTATTTATTAAATCAGTAAGATATTTCAATTGTCACATTCTTTTTAGTTTAAACCCTTTGCAATACAAATAAATATATGTATATACATATATATGAAGGTAAAATGCCCTTGTTGATAATATTGGCTGTATGAAACTCATAGTATTTTTTAATAATGTAAACCTATAACTGTCCTAAAAAAATTTGAGTGTTAATTTGACCATATTGTTATTTATTATAATATTCTCAAAAACAGTGTACAAATCATCAAAATAAGGGAATTTAATTTCATTTTATTGTTAATGGATCAGTAAAGTATTTGTGCTTAGGCATATCTGTTGAAGCAATTTAATGTGATTTTTTCATTAGGAAAATAATGCCAGCATATTAAATTTATTGTATGACATGTAGCTGCCGAAATTAAAAAAATATTTAGTATTTACTAAGAACAATTTTAAATTACATTAGTGACAGCTACATGTAATATAGAAAAAAAAATGGAAAAAAGCAATATAACATTGGCCAATAATTTTGTGGCTCTTTCTGTGTGTGTCGCTTTATTCTTTGTGCATATTGTAAATATATTATAATAATTAAGTCTAAACTTCCGCCTTATAATAAATGTGAAGTAGTAAAATATTTTCAATACAATTACAATAGACGTGTCACCCAGTGTTGGTTTTTTGGTTATGTATTTGTAAAGGTACAGTGCATGCGCAGCTTAGTCATATATTATTTCACATTAAACCGTAATAATAATATAAATAATTTTAAAAACAATTCCGTGATATAAATAAGGGCCTTTTATGAAACATTTATAGCAAAGAATCTTATAATAGAATATACTGTATATTGTACATTTGAGAACAAAGTTGCTATGCATATGGTTTTTTTTATTATATTATGTATCAAATGTTAATTTGGATATCTGTATCTTATTAATTATTTATAATTATATAAGGCAACTATGTTCTAAATTTTGTTATAAGAAATTACTACAAAACATTATTTTACATTTTTTTAAATAATAATTTAAAATTCAAGCGCACCATAAAATTGCTGTTTCATTTTTGCATAAGTAAAAGAAAACTTAATTAGCTTAAACAAAAGCTTTTACTAGAAGTGGTACTAATATGTTATATTATGAATGTATAAACATTGTTTTTGCTGTGTTGAAAATAGATTCTGGATTATATGAACCATACTTTTTATATTTTCTCTTATAAAAATCATTTATTATTTTTTGGATCTGATGTGAAAATATTAATGGCAAATTTTATATAAAGGAATGTAAGGATTTTTATGTTTAACTAACAGATTTTAGTTCAGTTCAGTTCTTTGATTTTGATGCTGAAGGTCAACAGTTCTTAGAATGAATGAAAACAAACAAAAGACAGTTGAAGCCCTGAAATTAGACTTTGTAGTAATCAGAATTTGTATGTACAAAACATTTTTTAAAATTTATTTGAATCTTTAGCATTTTGTGCAAAAGTGACGTCATATAATCCAGTGTGTACTAATAATGTACTTATTATTTGGTGCCCATCGCATTTTGTATGCGACAACGCGTTATCTTTACATAAATGTAAATACGATGAATCCATACGCTTTGTTAAATATAAGAGAGTTAAAATGTGTTTGTCAATTTTTTAACTTTTGAAGATTTTTTATCTGTAAGCATGTAATATAAGGTATGTACATAATAATTTAGTTATAGAATAACGTACTGAGATTATATGAAACTGAAGAGTGCTCCAGAATATTTGCGCGGTTGTGACTTAATCGGGTGAAATAAGCAGCTATATTGTATATTTTTCACTCGCCGCAAAATATTTCTGATGGAGTTAGTCAGTCTTAGTTTGTGTCATTCTAAAAAAAATAATTGAAGTATATTTAATCGTAAACCTTTGTTTGAAGAAAAATTCATGTTTATTTTAAATATTCATTTTGTTTACCACTGTCTTAACATCTTGTGCCATTTCTTGTAATAGTGTTTAATTTTGAGTTTTAGGGCAGCTTGTACACTTGCTTACCTTTTACATGAAAATAAGTTTTGGAACGCTCTCGGTTGTGATTATTTTTTTTTTTATTTTGATTGTTACTTAAAATGGTAGTTTTATAACACTTAGTATTAATATTGAACATGATTTGTTTATTACATTTAAATTTTGGTTGCATTATGATTGATGAATACGCTACATTTTACCCTTTACTCACTAATGCAAAGTATTTTTTTTTATTTATATATTGTATATTTTATTTGATATCATGACGTGTGAATTGAACCAAAACTTGTATAACACATTTTTTTAACAGTTTTGTATGTGTAATAAAGGAAATCAACGCAGCAATTTAGTGCCTAAGTCATATATACAATTTTGATAACAACATTTATTTTATTTTATAAATGTTTAAATGAGATTGTGAAAATAACGTATTTATTTATTTTATGAATACCATGACATATGTTAGTTACATGAATTGATAATGCGCTTGTGGCGATAAGCGCGCAGCACAGTGCGTGCGCAGTATGTGTCGTTCAGGTTGATCGGGCCACTTGTAACAATTAGAAAATAACATATTTATATATATATATATATATATATATATATATATATATATATATATATATATATTTGTATTTTGCTATCATTAATATCGAAACATTGTGATTTTCATATTTTGCTAGTGGTCAACATAACAGTAAAAGTTATATCTGTCGACATGTGTACATTAATTAGTTTAAATCTTTCATCTTATTTAGTCTCCCTTTCAAAACAAATAAGTAAATTGTGCATCTTTATGTAATTTCGCGGTTATCCAGAAAATGTCCTGGCTTCAAGACACAACTTTGTTGCGTGTTAAGTAAAATATATATTAAGCTAAATATTTCAATAAAAATATATAAAAAAAACAAAGAAGAGAATTATTTTGTCGACAGATGTGACGAAAATTGAAAAAACCCAAGAAAAAATAATTTGTGGGATTGTTTTGTGTTAGTTATTTACTATCGCTTAGAGATTGGCGGAGGCGAGTTTATTAATTTTGTACATATATTTAACAAATCGACGAATATGATAAATAACTCTTGTACAGTTACTGAATAATTAGAAATTTATCGTCTAGGATACGCGGCCATGAATGTAATGTAATATTATTATCGTG
Source organism: Dryadula phaetusa (assembly GCA_032432895.1). NCBI lineage: Eukaryota > Metazoa > Arthropoda > Insecta > Lepidoptera > Nymphalidae > Dryadula > Dryadula phaetusa. Next base: position 3,931,199 of record JAOYRS010000060.1, on the reverse strand, counting down.
AGAGCATCACAATTATTCGGAGACTGCGTTTCGAATCTACTTATTTCGAATAATTTATATTTCCGGCGTCACACAGGTAGACTATGGATATAATAGAAAAAAAATAAGCAAAATGATTTTATGAGGAATTTGATATTTTTGTATTTGTTTATTATGTTTTATTAAGAATGTACTGTACAGTTAGTTTATGGTGCCGGAAATATAGAAACGAATAGGCCCTTATATATTAATTATGTGTCACGTACACTGGGCCTCACGACTTATACAAGTTATATAGGAGTCATATGCGACGTTGTACACTCGTTTGGCCCACCGTACGTACACTACTGTTGTGAATGATAGCAAGTTGTATTTCAGATTTTATAAAGTCAAATAGAATTACATCAGTGGTCTTAAACTTGTGCATAGTTTATTTTGTATTATGTGAATAATAACAAGCAATAATAAAATTGTTATTGAGCATTTTTTATTTCATATATATCCGATTGATTTATCCTGCAAAGGAGGGTTGTCGGAAACAATCTAGTTGCAAGACACTTCGGCGACTGTTTTTGTATTTAGTGGCAAGTTTAACGCCGCGCTGTCTTGCCAGACACATTAATTACAATCATTCCATACAGTGAAAATCGAACCCACAACTAACCACGTTTACAGTCAGATAGTGTGACACTGCCTCTCAGTGGTCTCAGATATGCCAATTGGTGTTTGAGATTACATTGATATATGTTTAACAAATTGAATATACACTAGGTTTGTTGAAATTCAATTTTGTCAGTATTTTTTCAAAGAAACATTTTTACATATATAGATATTTTATTGACACATGACATTATGGCATACAGTCTTACACTATAATATTTAAAAGAAGCTGCATATTTAATATTTCCATTGCACATCAACAGATAAGAAAACCATATAAATGAAATCGAGTACATATCTTAGTAAATATTCAATATAAAAATATATTAAAGCGTAACTTAATTTATAAGATTAATTAAATCGAGATATATCTGCACAAAGTAATATTCTACACGATTTTTTTGTACCTTTCACACATTGTACGAAAGTATTTGTTAAAAGTAATATCACAATTAAATTATATATCCACAAATCAGGGCTACCATATTATAAACCTGTCTAACAACACATATTAATAATAATTTTGAGTAATTACTATACTAAATATAAAAAAGTATCAGCAAATTGTGCGCAGACTTGTAATAAAATAATACTAAATATAGGCAAAAAAATTTAAATTTACATTTTAGTAAGTATGATAAATCTCTGTTGCCATTTTAACATCTACCTGTTTTTAAAAAAAATATTAATCTTAAATTTTAATACATTTTTTTTTTATATATTACTACATTTTGTTATTAAATTTTAAGTAATATGGCAGGCCTATATATGTATCTTATGGTTTTAGATCATAAAATATATTGTAACAATTCAGACTAAATATTACAAATATACACAAGAAATAGATAGAATGAGTAAATAAAATAGATACACAAAAAATAATTTTATACACAAATGTATGAAATTATTACAATGAATTGTTGGATGCAACTTTTGTTCATAAAAATGGTGAAACATCAAAATTAATTAAAAATTACTTTTAATACACAAGCATAAATGTTTTGCAATGCACTGATTGCAAGAGGTTATAATGTACTGTTGTGGTTATAATATACTATTTTTTAATAACTGTGAAATAATAGATTGTTTTAAGGATTTGCTGAGGTCACGTCAGTTTGACATGTGCACAACGTTAACTTTAAACTTTAAAATATGGTAACAGTAAAATTCTATGGCAGTACTCTATCTTTATCTACAATTAATCATAAAATATTTTGCACCTCTTATAGTATCCAAGAACTATACTACTTATAATATATTTAAGTCAGCAAATAGGAATTTGTGTTCAGTATACTTGATTTTAGCTATAATCTGTTCCATAGGATGTTAAGCCTTTATATTGTATTGCAAATGATACAGCTGCATCCAGGAAATCATAATGATTGCCGACTATATCACCATTTGAGCTAACATTTTCATCGCCATCATATTCTATATTACTACTATTCATATTGTCAGATTCACTTAAGTATTGATATGATGAACTGGAACTTTCTGGATAAAAACTTAGTGGCAAATTGTTATTTTGATTTACTTCCTTTGTGAAATCCCATGACATATCCAAGTTGCTTGCAGAGCTTTCATCCATCTGAGATTTATTTTCATTTAATTTGTTCTCAGTATTAATCTCATCATCAGATGGTAAGGGGCTACTTGGCGGTGATAAAAACAAATCTGTATTGGAATTATGTAAATTTTCACTTTCATTTCCACTTGAACTAGAGTTATTTTGTAACCCATGAGCTGATATTGCCATGAGAATAGCTTCATTTTCAATACTATTGTCACCTGGTAGATTATTTATAAACTCAGCTGCATCTAAAACAAGCACTCTATTCCTATTATTATCCATATCAATAGGAAGTGGGGCAATCATCCAGTTGTCCAGGACCCTATTTATTGTATTGTCAACAAAACACTTTGCCATCTGAAATGTAAAAAAATATATAATCTACTTATATGACTTTTTAGTACAAAAAATAAATGATAATATTGCATGGAAAGAGTTTTAAATAATAATTACTCATATAATATTTTACATATTTACCTGTCTTGCTTGCCATCGAGCAATACATTGGTCCTCTGCATCTTTATTGGAATATACTAAGGATTTTGAAACAGACATTCTTTCATCACTACTACTGCTGCTTTCACTGACAGCTCTATTATTCTCAAATGTACTAACATATCTAGGATACGCCAATTTTTCCGTGGATTCATTTGAACTAGGCAACAAGGATGGATTAGAATCAGTAATAGAATCCAATGTATTAAAATCCTGCTTTAATAAGTAGTCACCTAATATTTCAAGGTTTTGTTCAGTATTTCCAATTAATTTAGATTCACAATGTTGTGAAGAAGAGCCGGCTCTCTCAGATTCAATTATTGTGGTAGGTTTTACATCAGACATACCATTTCTCAAATGATGTTTGCCCTTAACTTCCCAAGCAAAGCGAGCTTTCTTTAGTGGGCGGTTAGGTTCTGTAGCGTCGCCATTTTCTTGTCGTTTACAAGACGATTCTCCAGCACTTCCAGGAAGATTCATTTCGAGTTGTTTATCAAAACTGTCATTAGTAAACAAACACTGACATCATTAATTACTAACATATGATTGACTGACAACTCGTTAATTAGTCGTCTTAATTCTTTTTCATATTTATAAACAATGAATGCACGATATCACAATTAGAATAAAAAAATGATGAAAGTAACTTAAAATAATGTTGATTATAAATTATTTAATTCAATTTTATGATTTATGGAAACTTATTAAGTGAACAGAAAGAATTGCACAAGTGTTTAGTACCGCTTTATAGTCTGTGAGCGTTGGAGAGCTATTTATTTGACATTTCAAAATAAGGCCTCGTATAGACAATATCACCGTAAACATTTAAATAATTTTATTAAACTCTTTTATAGTTTGAAAAATATTCTTTAATAATAAAAACTGCAAAGACAAGAAATTATTAATAATCTTAACTTTAACTTTTATTACTATTTAAATTTGTTAACACCAATTTATAAATATAGATTTTATTTTTAATTATAATAGATACCTACAAATTAAACAGAAAACCTCTCTAAATATATAATTTTATTTTCTTTCTATTAACCTCTATTAAACTATTGAAGTAATATTTACTATTTTTAAAGTGTTATTTCACACTTAGGATTAGAAAACATTTTTGAAAAAACGTATAAAAATTTGAACGCAGCGGGATTCGAACCCGCGCCTCTTGGATACCGTCCAAGCGTCCTGACTGCTAAGCCATGCGCTCTACTACCAGCTGCGTCGAAATTCTTATACGTTTTTGTTACAACTTATTTATGTTGTTAGCATCACTGTAGAGAGATTTTTACAAATTTCTACTACCTAAAGTTTGTTAAGAAATAATCGTTTAACAAGAGAGATTGCCATTTTATTTTAATATTTACTATTTTTAAAGTGTTATTCCACACTTAGAATTAGAAAACATTTTTGAAAAAACGGACGGTTTGGACGGTAACCAAGAATTTTACAACAAATTTAATTTAAATTTGAATTTTACAACGCTATTTTGACTTAATCATAACCGTCTATTTGTTTAAATATTTATAGATTCAACGACAATATAATATTTTCAATGCGTAATTATTTTCTTTTTAGCTTCATGCTTTTTATCCCGCATAGCAAGGTACACAGGAAGTATCTAGTGTGTAGACACTCCGTACTTCGCTTTCCACCGAATTCGAGACAATGCGTTTTGAGTGGTGGAACTCAACGCCGCACTTTATCTTACCAGAGCAAGGAATCAAAAATAATTTTAAATATAATCACTCCCGCGAGTGGGGATCGAAACCTCAACTGATCGCGTTTACAGTCAAACGATGTTACACTGCGGCACGACCGGCCTCGATTCGACTTTGATCAAAAAACATCTACTCTATATAGTCACATGGTCATAATCTTGTCAGGATAAGATGATTCCTGGCAAGGTAAAGAACATATATAAATAAATAAAAATCTTATTTACAGCTAAAGGCTTATATATAGGTATTTATAACAAGTAATATTCTATTAAATTAAATAGTGTTTGAGTTATGTGCATCCAATAGTTACTCAAATTATTCATGTATTATTACACTAGGTACCTCATAAGTTGGTCCTTTTGAACTTGGCTGGACTCGTTGTCGCATGCCTAGAAACAACTCTACATTACATTACTATATTATAAGCTATTCTATTATTATTGACGTTGAGTTACAAAATGAATACCAAAATATTTACTTACATTTTAATTTTTCTACATCATACGTTACAAAAAGAAATCATTACAAAAACAATCCATTAATAAAAATAGAATATCATATGATTAACTTTTAATATACCTAAGTTGATTAGTAAATTATAAAAACATTAAACTTTATTAGATGCTCTGTCTATAGTGTAAGTGTACTTATTTCTTGAATGACCGTATTATAGTCAATAAAACGGTAATGAGAACAGGACAATCACGTCCTCCTTATGAACGTTCTAAATAACCTTATCGTCTTAACTACTTAAAAGTTTTAACAAGATACTTCGCCTCCAGTTAAAATGACAAAGACATCAAAGGACCGGTTAAATTTCGTAGTAACGAGTTATCATAAAACACATTGACGCCTAATCACCTCAAGGGGAGGGAGTCCCGATTAGTTAATACAATGATTGTGAACAGTCTGACCCTATGCGTCGACCGCACCTTGCCCAAATGGTAGGCCTGTTAAATTTAGTCTCCAGAATTTAATATTTACTTCTATTCAGAATATTGTGATTCTGAAGATTCTTCTGGGACACTTTAAAGAAAAAATGCAGGTATTTATTTATTTTATTATCTTCTCTTATATGTTTTCTTAAAATATTTTTTATGTGAGACGCTCAGTGCCTTAATTAAAACTGTTATAGAGAACAAAGATGTTCTTCTAATGTATAACGTTGATCATTAAAAGTTTAGTGTAGATATAGTGTTTTCGCAATGGCAATAAATATATATTTTTATACTAAAAATTTAATTTAAAAATTTGTAAATATAATGTTATTTCTAAATAAAACAATTGGTATAATAAGATTAATATCTTATGTATTTTTGATGTGAAGATTGAAGGAAAGATAATATAATTTTACATATTTTGCATATACTGTAAAACAAATATTTTAAATTAAAAGGGCTTCTTTACTGTGACATTACTGTTTATTAAATATATATTGGTTTTATGGCGCGCTGAGATAAGAACTTCAACTTTTTATATGTACTCTGAAACTTTGATAACTTTTTTAAGCTTAGTAAACTCAACTATTAACAATATGTACAGTTTCTCTACGTTTTACACTCTTTTCGTTATATTTTTACAGTAATTCATTAATTTATTTGCTCTCTCATTATATATTTATTCAATCGAAATTAGCTCATAAAAACAAAATTTATTTGAAATACTGTTATGAATATTTTATTAGCATCTAATTGATAAAATTTAAATACTATACTCATTTATGAATATGACAAAAGATTTGCTCTACAATTTTTCACGGAAACGAATTTGCAAGGATATCGACTTTAATAAATGTCCAAGCTTCCGGTTATATTAATATGAGTCATATGTTAAATAAATTACTTTTAATTATATTAAATTACATTTATTTACATACATACAGAAATTTATTTCTGAATGACGCAGCGCCACTTCTACGCGTTTCAAGTGCGTCTCATCTTGTGCTTCATAGAAGATTTTTAACTCTAACTTTTACAAAAAAATATTTGTTTATAATCCAATAAAGGCTTCGTGACCAATTTATAATCGAGCCACGTCAAAATTTTTAGATATTCGTAACTATATGGGTGAATTTTCTCTCCTACTCAGAGATATCTAAGTCCTATCTTATCACATGTGCTTTATTGGCTTATATGTCCTCTAATATTTGTTACTTTACTAATTATACCGAAATCAGGGCTTAGAAACTCAAAGTTTCTTTTACATATTAATGGATAATTTCAAGTATTTGCGTTCCTAATTTTTAGCGTACATTTTATTGACGTTACAAAATAGAATACGCCGTAGTACCTACATAAACGTGAAATACGTACGTATTTTGTGTAGCTGACAGAAAGTGTGTGTTATAGAGCTAACGTTAGATTTTATGAAAATCGCTTTGGGATTTTATCGATCGGTATTATTAACAGTTTTTATAATATTATATCCTATAGCTGAATGGCATAAGCATGTCAGATAATCTCGCGTAAAAAATATTGAAATGTCTACAATTTATAATGATTTTATGTAATTTGTCCTAGTTGTATTCTAGTTTTCTTTTTTATAGCTAAATAAAAATATTTATCTAGATAGCAAACATTTGTGATAATCAATGTATTTTTTCTTATTATAGGTATTACTATCATTTATTATAATTTCTATATGCGTCACTGTTATGGCGGCGCCCCAAATGTCTGACATTCAGTTAGAAAGGACGTTGGCTGATCGAGGAACTATGCAACGCCATATTAAATGTGCGCTCAGCGAGGGGCCGTGCGATCCCGTCGGCATTAGACTAAGAAGTAAGTAGATACACGTAAAGCTTAGTGATCTAGTAAATAATCTCGTCACAACTTTCATATTCTGTTCTATTAATCAATAACAAGATAATTTGGTGCGTTGACCTAAAAATCAGACATTTTGATCGCATTACATACTTAGTCACGTTTCGACGAAGAAAGACAATATTTTGTTACTTGGAAAACGGTCAGAAACCAAGAATATTTCATTTTACCTATCAATAGCCGACCCAGTACACTAATTTTTGACTGTTAATAGGCTCCATGCTTTCTTTATATAATTCAATCACAGCGATTCTGTTCTCTTTATTATTCAATGGTATTATGAGGAAAAAAAAATATTTATTAGCGTGAAAAGAAAACACAGTGAACAATTGTATATTAAAATTTAGGCAAATTTCAAATTTTAAATTTATAGAGCTTTGTAAAATCTAAAACATTGAAATGACTGTTAAAAATAAAGGTAAATTTTTGTATACGCCAATTATACTATCTAATAACGTATTTTCAGGCACTTATAACTTAGTTGAATTTATTTATGGTTATATAACCGTAATCCGTTTTAATGTTTAAAATTCGCGTTTGTTTTTACGTTTCTTATAAAAGATGGAATAAAACTCAGGTCACCCATATTAAATGAAGCAAGAAAGATTTCTTTTTTAAGTGCATGTTTCAAAGACGTTATGCTTTACAAACTTCCGTCTTATAGCGTAATAGTGTCGTTATTTCGTGACGATGTTAGATCATAAGAATCAAATTGCGATACGGTTATAACGCATAAAAACAAAATCTTTTTTTAACAAAAAATAAAATAGAAAATGTTAATGTCAATAACAAATGTTTTTTTTTAATGTAAAAGTATACTGAGTGCAAATTGATTCATACCGAGTAACATTGAAGTCTATAACTTGTGTACCTACTTATTTGTGTTGATAAAACAAGAAAAAGGGTGTTTATTTTTTTCAATTACTGTGAGAAACTCGCTAGTTATTGGAATTTTATATTTTTTAGTTTTGGCAAAAGTTTGCAATATCTATGACATTAAACTGTAAACTTGTAAACATAGGATTTTGCATAAGTATTTTTATTTCTCAAATATATTGACATCAATTTTTTTCTTTCTTGGCCTTAACTCGACTGCAGAGCCTAGAAGAATATTATTATAATATTAATGCTCATCAATAAAAATTTAATTAAATAAATAATAATAATAATAATAAAAGCAACAAATAGATAACTGGAAAAGTAAAGCATTACATTGAAGATATCCACATGACTTGGAACAAGCTCATATCGATGCAATAGGTTCAAATATGTGGCTTAAAGTTGGGAGCTTATTCCCTGAAACTGAAGGATTCATAATAGCCATTCAAGACCAAATCATAAACACAAGAAATTACAGGAAATATATAATTAAAGATACCAAAGTAACAAATGATAAATGTCGCAAATGTCGCAACCAGCCGGAAACCATTCAACATATAACGGGCGCTTGTTCCAATCTCACACATTCAGACTACACACACAGACACAACCAAATTAGTAATATCATACATCAACAACTTACATACAAATACAAACTTATTGAGAATAATAATACCCCATACTACAAGTATACCCCTGAAACCATACTAGAAAATTCAACTCATAAATTATATTACGACCGAGCTGTTCTTACCGATCGAACTATACATTTTAACAGACCAGACATAATATTACAAAATAAAACGGATAAAATTACTTACCTAATAGATAATGCCGTACCTAATACTCATAACCTCCAAAAAACAATAACCGAAAAGATAAATAAATATGAAGAGCTAAAAGAAGAAATAACAAGAATTTGGAAACAGAAAATAGTATATGTGGTACCTATAGTTCTCTCTACTACTGGCGTTATACCAAAACATCTTCACCACAGTCTACATATGTTAAATTTAAAAAATACAACTTACATTACACTACAGCGAGCAGCAATTCTAAACACATGTCGATTAGTACGGAAATTTTTGCAAATAGACGAAGACTAAAACGCGTAAAAAATACAAACATTATATTATATGTACTTGGTTATTAACCCGTAGATATAATTGAACCCAGTTTAGGACTGAGAAAAAAGCACATATAATAATAATAATAATAATAATCATTTGTTATTATTATTATTATTATTTATTTAATTAAATATTTTTATTGATGAGCATTATATATTGTTGCTGTAACAAGCTGATTTTAATTTAGTATGGTTAATTAAAAGTTATATTAAGTAATAAATTGTATATAAAATAATAATATTTATAAATATTTCTTTTAGCTTTAGCGCCACTCGTGCTTCGAGGGTCCTGTCCTCAGTGCTCTGCGCAAGAAACACATCAAATACGACGCACTCTTGCCTTCGTACAAAGAAATTATCCTTGGGAGTGGGCTAAAATTGTTCGCCAATATGGTTGACATTTATTTCATTTAAACTCGTAGAGACTTTTGTACGTAGAAACTAATTATTTTTAAAAGTTGAAAGTGAATTAATTTTTAGTATTTCTAATTTTGCAATTTATAACAAGATAATTATTTACAAAATGTCTTTTTGCGACTTATATGATTAACGTCATATACAAATTTAAATGAAGAGTCTAAAACTGTATTAACTTTATATACAACTATACGATAAATGATAAGCTTAAAATAACTAAAACCAAGCAAAACATGTATTATTATTTTATTTATTATTTTTTTTACTCCATAATCTCAATTTTTGTACCATAATTAAATATTATTATTGGCAATAAAGTGAATTAAATTGTATTTTTTTCCTTTAAGAGCTTTACCTAATTATTTAAAATCTATTCTCCTAATTATTTATTAAATTTTGCACGCTTAGTAATGAAAAAAAGAATAATAATATAGGCAGACAATCGGAAAATTCAAGTTAAGGACTTAGTGTCTTAGTGACTTAGTGTCTTAGCGTCTTAGTGTCTTAGTGACTTAGAGTCTTAGTGACTTAGTGTCTTAGTGGCTTTGTGTCTTAGTGACTTAGTGTCTTAGTGTCAGGGCTGGACATTTTTAGTTTCTTATTTTTAAAAAATAGATCATTAAGTCAAATATTAAACCTATGTATGGGTATATCCTGCATATATATGTCTAAATGTATTTTACCAAAACAAAATGAACAATATAAGATCGCATTATTTGTTTTCATTATTAAAGTTGCGATACATTTAAAGTTATTGCCCTAATAAATATTTATAATTTCTTGATAACATTTAGACAAACATATATGTGGATATAAAAACGTGTATTTGACGTTTGTATGCTAATATATTACATAAGTTTGTTTACATATATAGGAGGACCCACGGTTTTTATATTAAAACTATTCAAGTGCTCGAACCAAATGTTACAAGACTATTATCATTATCACAATTTCACTGCAGTGGTACATTTAGTGGTCTTTTATATAATAGAGCCGTGCCGGTTCGTCTATTTTTTTATTTATCCATTATTTTGTCACGTAACGAATGTAATATCACATACTTAAATTGGCAAGAAAAGAGGGGGCCGGGTTAAGTAAGTGGTTACGACATCCAAGAAACATTCTCTCTACAACCATTCGCCCGTTGCAACGCGCAAGCAGCAATCGTGTTCGTGAAACTGTTTATAAAATTTAAATCCGGGTCGTTTAGGTGTTGCAGAAAGTAAAAGTGTACACTAACTTTAAGGATGCAGGTAAGAACACAGCCAGTTTGTAAATAATCTCCGTTTTCCTGTTAACGACACGTTTCAAGCTACCAATTATTACGTTAAACTCGCAAAGTAATTTTTACCTGTTCGCCTTATTGGTGAACTTTAATTTTATTGCAGTTTCTCGAAATTATCGTATTTTGTCTTATAATAATTAACTTTCAATTTTTATTATTCTACTTGAAAAAACGAATGATTTATTATATGTACTTATTATTTGACATTCACGTCATATTATTTGAAATTTAAAATATCATAGAAGATATTACAGTCTCTACATTTCAACTTCATAATAAAGACATCAACGAACACACTTTTCTCAAGATACCATGAAAATTTATTTTTTAAATTTAATTTTATATGTTTTTGGTTATTTATAACTTTGCAAACAACAAAGCGAATGTTCTTAATATTTTTTCTGGTCTTAAGAAAAAGTAGGTGAAGGGCGATCAACTCGAATGAAAAGTGACATTTTCAAACTTATTTTCACTGTCATAATTATCCTGAGGTTTAACGTGACTTTTATGAAGTATATGGTCATTTTAGTATATCGAAAATAATAGCACTACTTTAACAAGCGTGTGTTTTCCCCATTTCCTTTCTAGATAACTATTCTAATATTGACCGCTTTAAAGTCTATACGAAATTGCATTCTTTATTTCAATTTAAAATTACAAGTAATTTTAAAATAAACTTACAAATGCTTAAAAAATGGATAAGTTCGGGGCGCAGTGATGTAACACTAACAGGAATTAATTTTAAATATTATTATTTGCCTACTCTAATAAGAGCTTTTCTACGCATTGATTTGAGAATCTTGAATTCAGCAAAACGGAGTGTCTTGACACCAGCTCTCTCTACTTAATATGCTATGCAATCAAAATTGTTTGATGAATTGATGCTTCACTAGGCATAAGTGAATGGAGTTTTGTATATTTGAACATGTTTAAATTTTAATTATTAATAAATAGTTAATTTTACATTTTTGTTATATCTATTGTAACATGTCGAGAATAGTCATATTACATTTTAAATAAAGTAATACACCCGGTAAAATTTATTTAAAGTTATAATTTAAATAATAACTTAAAGTATGTAACGAGGAAAATTTACTGGAATTGTATATACTGCTTTCGATGAAAAATGTGTCATGTTGTTTGTGTATCACGTGTATTGTCGTATGTGGTTTTGACATTTATTCATTTAAACGTGTTATTATTCCAGTAATATATAGTTGATTGTTGCTTTGTCATAAAAATATTTAGAATACAATGGAAAGTTAAAGTATAGATACGAATTTTTCTAGTCATTATCAATAGTATATGTTCTGAAGTAATCTCTATTCCTATAATGTTAAAATAACGTAAAATCACAACTTATTAAACTTTATGATTGTGTTTAAGATAGATTTTAATAATAGAAATTACTTTCAAATTACAATTTACTATCTATTACTTAAATTTAAATTATTGTTTTTACAATAAATTTAATAGACACTGGATCTTATAAGCGTCGAATTTAGTTACACCTATATTTTTTCAACGTTAAAAAATTTAAATAAAAATATTTAAAGAGCCCTTTCATATCTAATAACCAAATTAATTTTTGGTAATTGGACAAAGTTAATAGTATGAAACAAATTCCTATATATTAGTGTATACATTAAACTAAGAAAGATCTTGCTCTGCCCTCCATTATAAAAATATGTTTTATAAATACGAGTAATATTTTATATTTTTCTCTAAATTGTATGCAATGTAATATACAAACTATTTCTCGAAATCTTTTATTTCAAGTATTCAAGGACCCAAGAATCCAACGATCCATAATAAGTATAAATCAAGTAATAACTTGTAATTAATTTTACATAAATGTACCATATATGTACAATATATGGTTTATTATATTATTATAATATATTACAAAAATGTACCCAATATGATTTCATTATAAAGTAAAATTTATTAAAAATCTGTATTGAAATATGAAATGAAACTTTATTAAACAAAACTTACAATTTTATTCTTAGTGTCGAAATTAAAAAGTTATGAACTTACCTTGTAAATAAATTAAAACGAGATTTCTTTTGCCAAGGAATTGTTAAACATTATTGGCAACATTAGACAACCTTCAAAAATTGTAATCGATTTTTACACTTTTAACTAATTCTAGCAAAAAATATTTAAACATTTTCGGCTTTGAAACTACTTTACTATTAAATAACGGACTAAATAAATATGCCCCATACAATCTACCTCTTAATATGTTAAAGAAAAGCTTTCTACAGCTTTTTTCCAAAAAAAAAACCAAAGCCTATTTTACATGTCAACGGATTCCAGCAGGAGAACAGCTTAATAACTTTAAAATAAATAATGCAAAAGTAACGATGGGTCAATGCTATTAGAAACAGCGTAAAATTATATTGATAGCAATCAGCATTGTTTCAACGGCGATTGCCTAATAATTAAAGGTCTAATCACGTCTCACGGCGATGTCAGTTCTATTCACGTGTGCATTATGCTTGTGTTTTAACATATCGTCATAATAAAGTGACTAATTTTAATTAAATGTATTTTTTCATTTTTTATTGGTATCAATTATAATTTTTTGAATTAAATTCTGAAAACACTTTATACTTCTATATATGTTGCAATAAGCTCAAAGTAGGTATCAATCATATTGTTTATTTTTGTAATTCTTAATTTCAACTAAAGTACCGATAGGGTAGAAATGTTCATCAAATGGTCTGACTATTTGATGAAAATTTATCAACCTTAAACGCCATGACACTAAAGAGCAACGTAAACACAATGAGTGAATTTGTGAGTTCGATCCGCTTTTCAGTAATTTCTTTAATTTCCCCTTTCTGGTAAGACAAAACGCCTGGATTTGGCCAGTTAAAATACAAGGCGTTGAAATTAGGCGAAATGTTAAACATTGAGCGCGATGAACAAAAAAATAAGCTTAAAAATACGGATTACTTGAAGATTATATAAATAAACTAAACTAACCAAAATTTAAATATAATTTAATTACAGTTAACCCACATTTTGGTGATATGCACTGTTGGAGTAGTGTGTATGGCGCAAACACAAAGACCAGAGGTCTCTGACACAGCTTTAGATGACGCACTAAATGATAAAAGATTCATACAGAGACAATTAAAATGCGCTCTTGGAGAAGGGCCATGTGATCCCATCGGCAAACGTTTGAAAAGTAAGTAAAAATAAAATAATCACCTTAAATATAAAGAAAATAAAACAAAAAATCGAAATATATAGAAAATATAATTCCTGATAGCTAATATTAAGAGATATTATAGCAACACTATAAAGAAAAGACTTGGCAAAATTTCTTAACAAAACGTTAAGAAATTTTATGGGGATTTAGAAGTATGAAACTTGTTATATTTAAACTTCATACAGGTAGTATACATAAAGATATATGATATGGAGAATAAGCAGATATTTTTTTATAATTTCATTAGTAAATAAAATTAAGTAGGTGCATATATGATACATATCTATTTGCCTACTAATAATTATAAATATGCCTCAAAGAGAATAGGTAGAGTCTACCTGTGACTCCTGCAAAGGGTTCGAAACGTCAGTTTTCCAAAAATGTATTTTCGAATACCAAAATATATGCGATTAATCCGTTTAAAAAAGTTACTTTTAAAATGTGTAAAAGTCGCAAAAATCAAAGATCTTATTGAAAGAATGTTGTGGTATTTGATGGGTACGCATATATACATAATACTCTTTTTATTAAATGAATTGGAAGTTTTTAATGGTTAACGTTTGAATAATATATTCTTTTATTTTTTTTACAGCTCTCGCCCCATTTGTGCTAAGAGGCGCCTGTCCCCAATGCACACCACAAGAAACGAAACAAATACAGAGAACACTGTCCTATGTCCAGAGAAATTATCCGCAACAGTGGGCGAAAATAGTTCGTCAATATTCGGGTTGAAAAGTACATATTAAGAAATAGTAGGGTATAATATCAGTAATAAATAAAAATCTAAATTCATTCATTATTATATAAACATTTTTTTGGTAGGATATTTGGAAATGTAATTGTGAGCTTAAATGCATAAAACTGTATTTGACAAACTATAGACTTATTTCATGACAAAAATGTAAATATATTAAAAATAAGTTATTTAATAATGTTTATTGTAGATTTAAATAATGACAAAAACAAAGATCTGTTTCATAATAAAAATTGAACAAATTTTACTATATTGTTTTATTTTTATTTAAAGCATTTGAAAAAAATGTTATCAAGTAATTAATAAATTTAAATTTTCTGCAGGAAATTATAATTATGCCTTACAAGAGTTTATAATGAGAAAAATTATATTTGAATAAAAAAATGTTATCGCTATCAAACAACTATTTTGAACATCGATTAACTGATTAAGTTACACGTGCTACTTAAATTGCAGCTGTAACATATGCATATATATAAGCATTAATTATTGTAGTTACACTTTGCTAGTTCAGGAGTAGGATAAGGCAGTACCGTAAATATTATCAATCATTGGAACACAACGCTTCTCATTGCATTATAAGAGAAAAATAAAATATATTATGATTCCCTCACATTATACTTCCTTATTAAAAAATGTTAATCTGCAGTTATTTGCCGCACCATATATAGTGTAAATAAAATTTAACTGTCCTAAGTTTCCTCCTTCTAGATCTTCATTTTTTTAAACAAAAGGAGACTCAAGGGCTTTTCTTCTATATAGGCCGCATTACTATAAAACTTCTTAATAATAATTAACACAAAGTAAAACAAATTATAAGAGATTGCGTTTTAGCTGTTTGCAGGCTATGGAAAAGCAAAATGTCGACCCCATGAATTCGAGGGCAGTGGGAATCCTAAATAAAAATGTAATCAACCAAAAAAATATTTAAAAATTATGATGAGACTATAACTATTTTTTACTTATAAATTATTTGTTCTATATTTCTTAATCATAAAAGTGACAAATAGCAAATTCTTTGCTTCTTTTTCTATCACAATTACAAATTACAAAAAAGTGCACACTGAGAACCCAAGCTTAAATAAATAATATAAAACAAATAGATATAATTATTTCATTAAATTATTTTTCTTTACTGTGCCTGTCCTAGAACATCGTAAAAAGAAGAAGATAAAAAAAGTTAAAAAATGTTATATGTGGCTATGCACTCTCTAACAAACTTAAAGTTACAATGTCTCCATTATCAAAATATATTAAGATTAAAAAATTGAAAACACGAATACAACATTAGGTTTAAACTGAGAATTAATATCATAAAACATATATCTCGGAATGAAAAATTAATTTTGTTACTAATATTATTGATCCATTATAAGTATAGTCGACGTCTTAAATTTTTTAACATCATCATCATCAACAACAATAATAGAGAGACAAAGATATTATTTTTTTCAATATAAATTCTATAAGTAAAATATTACAATACAATTCTTTTTGTTCTAATTTAATTTTCTTTAAAATTAACAATATGTCATATAGCAACACAAATGTTTGTAATTATATGTTGGTAACTGCTGACGCTGTACCCCTAAGCATTTCCGGTAGAATATTTTATTAACTTATATTTATTAAATATTTTCCCTGTTGATTTATGGGAAGTAAATTTAAGTAATAATTCATTATATAATTTATTAATGCTTATTATTTCTTTTCAAAGGTCAATTAATATTATTTCATATTAATAAATCAGTGCTACCACCTGTACTGACTATGAAATTATTTCGTACGCAGTCGGTGAATTTATTTACAAGTACTATTTTGCAACTAGTTTGACAATTATAGAATGCAATCCGTCTAACTATATTTAATATATTTAATAACCAAGTGAAGTGACAAAGATTAAATGCTTATTCTTTGTTTTTCTTGTGTTATGATAACAGGTCCATTCGACCTATAGTAAGTATAGAATAAAATATGGTCGTGCGTGTCGCCTGAACTGATAGTAGTGATGTGTGAACAGACTGAAATTAATTATTTGGACGGGGAAGTGGTATGGGTGAAGTTAGGGTCATGCTGGTGGCCAGGCGAAGTGGTGGGCTCAGAGAAGCTACCACCTGACGTCCTACCATCATTTCGGAAACCACCTATTGCTGTTGTCAAGTTCTTCCAAGAAGATACTTAGTAAGTTTACAAATATAACCTAGGAACTATAAGCTTATGTTTTGATTTTTGATATTATGGCCTTTGTTATGGATTATAAAAGTATATTCATTCGTATCTTCCTTGTAATCATAAATATGCTACTCTCAACAACTTTGAAAATGAAATTATATATGAAATGTTTATATAGCAAAATATAATATTAGTAAAAATTATAATAAATACCTTAATATGAATAGGACATACAATAATCTGGCATATTTTCATTTTCAGTGAGTATGTGAAAAATTTAAATAGCATTTATAAGTATAATTGCAGCCGTAAAAATGAATTCATCAACAAAGGATTATGTAAGTATTTATGACTTATTTTTTAATACAAAAAAAATGTCTAAAATATTCAAGTGACTTAAGGTTTACTTTTCTATTGTCTACATTTCAGATATGTATAGAACAAAGCATGGTCTTATGGAGAAGTTTCCAGAAGATGTTATAAGGGCTGAAACTGCAGTAGGAGGGGATATAACAATACTTACTAGAGATGAGTTTCAAGAAACTAAGAAAGAAAGTTACGCTGGACTTTTTGGAGATCCCGCCAAGAGAACTCCTTCCTCTGGTAAAAAAGGTTAATTTATATATCATTGCTTAATAGGTAGATGATTAAAGCAACATTCTGTAGAGGTAAATTATAAAAATGTCTGATTTCTTCTGACCTTTTATTAATATATGCATATAAATTTTGAATGAAGGAGTAGCTATGTTTTACAAACTTTCTTTTAGCCTGGGTCTCCTCAGATAATAAAAGCAGTAGTCCAATTGAATAATGCAAAGCAACAACTGATTACTTGTAATGATTTTTTTACCAAATTAACCTCCTCTCGAAATATCTGGTAAAGAAAATAAATATATAATATTGTTTATTGTACACTATTAAATTATTTATATATAAAATGAGCACAAGTAGTTCTTTTCCATACAAAAATTAACATTGCCAAATTATATACTCTTCCTTTTTTCCTTGAATACATTATATATTTATTGTATTGGGTATAGAACTCACTGCTTTGAGTACCATGTTAGAAAAAGTAAAATTTTTCAGCATTAATGAAAAAATTAAATTCTCACTTTGTCTACAGTTCAAAACAGACTTGTGTAACTAAAGTAATATATTTATTTAATTTACATGATATAAAATCCAATTAAATTTTAAATATAAATATTCTAATATTATCTGCTTACATGCTTACATTTCCCATTTTGATTTTAAGTCAAAACTTTCATTTGTTTGCTTGTTTAACAGTTATTAATGCTTTGTCATATAATTATTCATTTTTTATAATTAAAATTAAAATAAATAATCATACATGCACATTCATCCATTATTACAATCCTTTTCAGTACACTCTAAAAATGATAATATTTATAAGTACTTTTAGATTGTATTGATTAGATGTTATTATTATTGATTGATAAAATTTAATTATTTATTATTGTTTTTACAGGTAGAGGAGGTAGGGGAAGACCTCCAGATTCTTCTAAACTGTCTACTCCCATTCGAAAGGTAAAACTATAATATTATTTCAGTTATTAACTTGTTGCACTAGCAGTGAAGTAGTGTTTAATGTTTCAATCTTCATTTAGGCTATGATTATATTCAAATTAATTTAATTTCCCTGCTTTGGAAATTTTTAATACTAGATTCCCATGTATAACTGCCTTCCCTGTTATGTTCCCACATAAAAGCGTAAAGGCAGTGTGTTAAATATACATTTTCATAACATTATTCTATTGGTTTCAGTTTAAGGAGAAGACAAACTATAAAGTTCACATACTGCTACAAGGCTCCAAAACTTCAAATCAAGCTGAAAGTGTTTCAACACCATCTACTAGTCGGGCCGGCTCAGAACCCACAGAAACACAAGAAAAACAAGAAGAGAAGAATAAAGAAGAAAATGAGACGGAAGAAAGTGAAAAGTTACAGACTGTGTCTCAACCAGCAACTTTCAATACACCTACTATGTCTAGTGCAGGAATTTACGCATGTCACGCATGTAACTTCACAACTACCCGCCTTAATGTTTTAATTTTACATAACAAAACACACAGTGTCACTTTCACACCATACACACCATCTCCAATAAGGAAAAAACCGTCAAAATCACCAAAATCTACACCTCTGACGACTAAGACGTCAAAACCGAAAAAACCTCGTCAAGAAAAATCTGAAAAGCCTAAAAAATCTCAAAACATCAAACGCACAGCTGAGCCTGAATCAACTATCGAAGTAAAGAAACAAAAGACAGATGAGGAAATAAAAAGCAGTCTATTGGCCGACTGGGACGATGGTGACGAATCAAATGATGACTCGGCAATGGTTCTGACAGGATCTCCGGAAGTACCAATAGCTGCAGAATCTCCTGCCGTACCAACCCCGGCTGAACTACCAAGTGCTCAAGTGCCAGAAGAGACCACAGTTAAGAAACCAGAAGAAGCTGAAGCAGAGAAACCAGAATCGTCCAGTGACTCAAAATATGAATTCTGTGAAGATGAAGACTGGCCTGTTGAAGCTGATATAGGTAGAAAAATACCAAGAGTAAAAAACCCATCAAAGCGAAAAGGAGAGACAAAGAGTGTTAGTATCGATGAGGATGAAATAGCTAGGGAAGTGGCCGAATTGCTCAATAAAACTACTTTACCAGAGCTACCGGCGGCCCCTGAACCATTAAAAGTCGAGGAAAATTTTCCGGAGCCTTCGATAGTCAAATCCCCGGATAAAAAAATAGACGTTCAAGATCAAAATTATGTTGAAAAAAAAAGTTCAAATGACCCACAACAATCCAAGACAATATTTAAAACGAAGACATTTTTTCGTAGCCGACACTCAAGAAGCCAAGATGCAATAGGAAAATATGTTGCAGAACAGTTAAACGCTGCAGAGAGAATGGATATCGCAGATAATGATATAAACGGCTCTGATTGTAGTACACCTGAAATAAGGGCGTCGCCACCGATAGAACAAGTGAAGGTTGCTCGTTTAGCACCTAAAATACAACTGAAGAAAATGAAAGCAGAAGCGGCGCAACTTCGCGAGCTAGAGAAAATCAATGCCGAACGGTTAAAAGACGAACAAGATAGCTTACATGCTGCGTCACCTGAACATCTACATACAGAGCTTACAGGTAATATTAATGAGAAACAAACATACAACACTTTACAAAGTTTCAGTTTGGAAGATTTTGAGTATGAAGGAAAGAGTGAAAATTCTGCAGAGAATGAAATATCTATAAACAAAAATATAAATGAAATTGTCAACAAAGAAAATAACATTTTAAATAATAATGATACAGACACTGATAATTCTTTATCTGTATGTAATATAAGTTTGGATATAGACGATAATAGTACATCGAAGATAAAAGAAAAAGATGTTCCCGACTCTAAATCTTATGGAACATTCATGAATGAATCTACTGCATCCGCAGTTGATGCATTATTAAGTGTATCACGTGAGACTGACAGAGTGACGAAAGTAATAAGTGACGATCCTCCTGAAGATTTATTTGAGGATGATATAAAAGATAGTATATTAAATAATGTAAATGGTTATAACAATACAGATAGTAAAAGTAACGGTATAGATAAAATCAGTGAAGAAATCTCTAATATAAATAAAAAAGAAATTGAACAAGATGAACAAAAGAAAAATGAAAATGATATAGTTCAAGATCTAAATGTTAACACAGAAATCCAAAGCACTGTTGCTTGTTCTGATAATCCATCCGAAGAAGCTGCTGTAGATGTCAAGCAAACTGAACTAGATAGTTGTCTGAAAATAAATATTAGCGAAGAAATACCATTACCAAATATAACAACAAAAGAAAATGTTGAACCAAAAATAGTTGAACCGGAAGCAAATGTAGTTTTCCCATTAGATAGTGTGCTACCATCAGAATCTGATTTGCAAATTGCTGAAGCTCTTATAAATTTACCAATTACGACTTTGCAAAACAAAGCAGCTGTTTCTCCTAATATAGATAGTGTATCTAAAAAGACAGAAGATATTGTGGAACATAAAAACGAAAACAATTTTGATAATAAAGTTACAAATGAAACGACCAATACTATTGATACCGCTCGTTCCGAGTCGCAAACTGAGAAAAATAATGAAAATATGAATGCTAGGTTTGAGACAGAATTGGAAAAGAATGAAAATTTAAATGCAGCTCAGTCTTTAGTTCAAATGTCGGAAACAATTGACCATAAAATTAAAATGCCTGACATTGAGTTACCAAGTACAGATTCAGCAGGCGTCACGTCTAGTGATAATGAAATAAAAGTAATATCTCCAGAAGTAAATGTGCAATCAATTAAAAAGTCAAATAGTTTTGTTGAAGACGTCGTCCCTCAAAGTAAGCCCGTCGAAAATGAAACGAAATCGCCAAAGTTACTAAAAATTTTAGAAGAGCCAGTGATACCTAAATTAGCTTCAAAGAAGACAATAACTAAACAGATAATAGTTCCAACTAAAGAGAAAATATTGAATTTTGATGTGGGAAAATCTTCTATGAAATCTAAATCTCAATCGCCTAAACAAAAAATTATTGTACGTCGTACGGCATCCAATAAAAATCTTTTAAACAGCCTTACAGAAGTAACAACAACTGATAAAATAATATTATCTCGTACTAATAATAAACTTGGCCAAGACGGCTCTTCCGTACAAACGTATACTATTCAGACTACACCAGAACCAGTCAGCGAATCAAATACGATTATAATACAACAGAAAGTACGCAAGATCACAAAACCCGTATCAAAATTACAAAAAATAAAACCTCAACCTCAAACGTCACTTGTTGCAGAAAACAAACTTGGCAAAGACAGCAAAGGCAAAGAAGACGCTATTTTCGATATTAATTCTATGCCTATAGTTATTTCTGACGAGATTTTAACACCTGAAAGTATTGAAAAGATGCCCATAGTAATGTCAGATGGCAATGTGATTACAAATTCTACTAATCCGCCTAAACTGGTTAAAAGTAAGCCAACGTTAGTCGAAAATGAAAAGGTTCCTATAAGTGCAATGTCGAATAAGACGGAGATAAAAACTTTACTAATGAATTCGAGTAATGAAGTAAGTAAAGTTACGACACCCAATATTCTCTCAAAATCTTCGAAGTTGCGAGGGGCTAAGCCTATGTTAGTTATAGATAAGACAACTGGCAAACAGAAAATTATAATGACCAAAACTGAGACTGCCGTGAAGGAGATAAAACAGCCACCAGCACTCATACAAACAGTTCCACAAAATGCAGGAAAAACGGAGAAATTTATCATTTTACCAACACCGAGCTCACCTCGGCCGGGCAGAACGCAAAAGATTGTTATAGATCCACAAACTGGTAAAGCTCACGTTCTAGTCGGAAAAGGACCGGACACCCCGTCGACCGGTGCCGACAATAAACCTGTTTCGGCGAAACTTATACCATCTGCCTCAGACGCTAGTACCCCGGGCAACACCGTCATGATAATTACGAACGCCCAAGGAGCACAATCAAGAATAGTCCTTACGCCGGAGCACGAAAAAATATTGTTTCCTAATAAACAACAGCCTAACATGTCGCAGCTCAAGAGTTTAACACATCGAATTACATCCAATACTGGGTCGGTTCAAAAAACTATCGTCTCCAGCGCGGGGGCAACGAAAACACAAACGCGAATCGTCCCTAAACAAAAGAGTGCTATAATTACTTCAAAAGGTCAATTAATTGTAGGTAATCGGATATGTACCACCACGCAAAACATAGCGCCGTTGCCAGAGATAAGGCCGGCGCCCAAACGAATATTAGCATCGGAACCTAAAAAACTCGTACAAACTATACAAAAGAATTCGTCTGAGCCCCTTATATTTTTACAACAAAAGTCAGGTACAGTCATGCAGTTAACAGCGGCGCAATTTGAACATTTACAACGTACTGGTCAAATTATACAGAAAGCAGCATCTCCACAAGAAAAAATGATTGTGCAAAAATCAATAACTCTTCCTCCGACTGAATCAATAATACCGACCATACAAAAACAGAGAGTAAGGAAACAAATCACTGAAACGCCAACGCCGCCTAAGAGAATAAAACATGAAATAGCAATCGCACCAGCCCCCGCCCCTGTGTCCATGCCCGCTTTAGCTCCCATATCTCATACTATTGCTCCGTCACAGGTACCAAATGTTTCAAGTACTACTAATAACGCGTCTGCCTCACATTACTCTGAAATGGATAATTTTGAAGAGCTGTTACCATCGACGGCGATAGCAAGACAGGAATCGGTTTTGGCCCAACCAGAAATCTCCACACAACCCACAATCCCAGCTCCGCTCTCTGATGGTCAACTGCTGGCAGTACCCGGAGAACACTTTGGAGGGCCTGCCGGGTCGTTTTATCTATGTGTTGAAGAAAATGGAACTTTTAATGTGATCGACAATCGTCCCTTACTTTTAGATAATAATCAACTTGTACCAATGGCTGATACGTTGCCAGTGCTGGCACCGGTGCCGGAACGACGCGATATATTAGAAGCTGCTCTTGCAAACAGCGACGTATTCCATGCGGAACCACCTCGTGACGAAGCACCAGATTTCAGAGATTTAAATGCTAACGTTTCCGTTCATTGTCGAGTGTCGGAGACAAGTACAACATTGAATCAACCTATAATGACACCAGTTGAGGTTCCATCGAAAGGTGATAGCGAGCCTGCTGTGCCCTCCAATTTGGAAGATGGATTAGCGGTAATCGGAGTAACTCCTCAGACGGTACCAACTTCACTCGAATTACCTATAACTGTGACCGATCCTCGAATAGCACCGAAAACTACAGACCCATTAAGCAACAATAATTACGGTACGACTCTCTTAGCCTCTCCAAATACAGAATTGAAATTCTCAACCTCTGAAGATTTACCTGTAGGTCCGATATCCATGCCCATACTTACTGAGGAGGAGAGTGTGGGGAAGTCGATGCCTATCCTCACGGATGAAGTGAACGAGAGAACTATATCCTCAGTAGAGTCTACTATAGGATCACCTTCATCTATTGATGTCAGAGAGTCTGAGAACGAGGACAGTGGGCAGTGGCCGCGGAGACTCCTCACCCCGTGCTCGGACACGTCCGAGACGTCGGCCGAAATACCCTTACAGCCTATTATGCAGTTATCAGCGAGTGATTTATCTCATAGCAGTTAATTAATAGAATTTAAAGTTATAATTTGATTTACTTTTCAAAAAAATATTTATTACCAACCTTCCCCTTGTGCGGGCGAATTTATAGAAGAAAATGTGCAATAGGTTAAGTTTTAATTTCTCAAAACGTATTTCATTTGGAAATCTTAAGACGAGTATCTGAATGAGATAAAAAAATTGTTTGTTTGTAGTGACGGAGGTTAAGTAATACAAAAAAATAAGAGTGGCGTACGTTCTAAACGCACGCGTGTAGAGGACTGTAAATAACAAAGTGACTGAAGTTTTATGATGGTGTCTAAGGCTCTGGACTTTCATTCAAATATAAACCAGATGCAAAACTGCACAGCGACTAGAGTAAGATATATAATTGTAAATTTAAATTGAATTATGTATTGTTGAATCCCGTGTAATATATAAAAGTTAGGCATATTATAATATTTTTATAACGTTTAGCGATCTTTTGAATGGTATAATTAGGTACAGACACGTTTGTACATGATTATTTGTGCTATTTACGTTAAGCATTTTATATATTTTCAGTTTATGAATTACTTTCAAACATAAACTTTTGTTCGGCACCTTTTGGTGTGTTGATTTCAGTTAAAAGTTAACTGATTGAAATATTATTCAAGTTAATGCTAAGTACAATATTTGTTGAAATAACTTTTAATATTATGTCAAAGGCACATATTGGTTTGTTTGAGTGATCTACGTCAGAATCTAGATCGAACTATAAAAAAATGAAGTTAGTAATATACTTCTATGTAGTTTAAGATCTTAATAAATAAATTTTATTCAATTTTTTTTATTTTATTAACTATCCCGTTGTCGTCTTAGCTTATAACACCCGCGGGATGCGCCCACGGGGCATATGGGATTCCCACGACGTTCGATAATATTGATGCATAAAATAAATATACGTCATTTTCTTATATAAATATATTTATGGTGTGACTTACAAGTAATTATAAAACTACAGATTAATTAATATTCTTTGTTGTAACAGGTGCTTTAGTAAAAATATCATATCTTACTACTTAATTCTTTTATTCTACTAATTTAAGGTAACAATTTTTACATATAAATTCGTAACATTTTATTAATACAGTTTCTAAGAGCGAAGTTCAGATACAGAGACTACAATACATATTTGAAGATGTAGTTTATTTTTTTAACAGAATATATACGTGATCTTTTCATTGATAAAAAATGACAATAAGAAAAATTTAGTTGAAAAACGCATTGAAACATGTATTATTCTTTAATAAATTAACTAGATGGTAGGTTAGATTTAAAGTAAAAGCAAAACGTTTCTCGTCAAATATTTTTTTACAATACTTTTGGCGGGAAATTTGACATTTCAATACTCAGTTGACAATTTATAACTCAATCCGTACTGTGTAGATTTTAAATATTGAAGGACTCCATTTAGTAAGATAGTAATAATACTGTTGCGATCAATATTTATATATTTTTCATTTAATATATAATGAGTCATAACTCATAGGGTAATGTAACTACGCGAGTTTATGTTGAAATGAAATCTACTGGTGTTCAAATAAAACATTCGTTATTGTAAAGCTTGTCGCGTTGTGTTGGGTAGGAAGAGACACATCAGGCCTCCGCCCGCGAGCAGGACCGCTACGATGAAGGTAGGCGCTGGGCAGTAGGTATCTAATAAAGCTGCTATTACAACGTTGCCGATGATACCACCGAGACGTGCCGCTACCATGGATACAGCTACACCGGTTGCGCTGAAATTGTAATACATATTAAACGGTTAATAAAGATGACATATAAATAAAAAGATTGTGGCTGGTCAGGGCACAGTCAGGCAGCGTCCGACTGTAAACGCTATTGGTTGTAAATTCGATTTCCACACGGAGGAACGATTAAATTTAATTATTTTTATTTCGGAAAAGTGGGATACGAATTGTCTTGACACAAAATTAAACACACTTTTTTCTGTCTTGACACAAAAGCGGGGAGCTCAAAAAGAAATAACAATGCAAGTTGATATTTTAAAAATATAAATTTATAACGGCTTTGTGCGTGCCAGGCAAGCATCGTCACTTTCTATTTTATGTGAAAAACTTGGATTATCAACTTCAAACGAAAGATATGAAAGTATGGGCTTTATTATATAGTAGTTTTTTTAACCTTAATACTTTACTTTTCATATTTGCTTATTTTAGTTTTGCTTAGAATCTCTGCTCTAGTAATATTTCCATTAGATATAGGTATCTAAAAAAGTCATGCTTTCCATGGTAAAGTGTGCATATGTTATAATAAATGCAACTCATATCCATACGTAAGTATAGTGCAAATGTTTGCAAATATTTACTAGAGTTGTAACCTTTATCTGTATTTATTTTAAATTAAATATAATTACCGTAAATTGGTGGGGAACACTTCGGTAATGAGGCAGTCGAGAGACGCGTTCCCGCACGATATAACCTGAACTAAAGATGGCGCTCACAATAAGATTGTTGGTCTTATTGTAGACGAAATACATCGCCGCTGAACACATACCCGCTGAGAATGTTGCGAATACTGAAATGACAATGATTCACTTTTTATATTAGAATTAGAATTCACTTTTTATATTAGATTAGAAAAAGAGATTTTATTCATATTTACATGATAAACTTAAATCGATAAAATATCTTCTTATTTACTTTTATATTCAAATTATTTTGCTCTTCTTTATTAATACAACGAGAGAGGTAGTGTCTATATAAACTTTAAAAACATGTTCAATCATCGCTGCATATATCGACGATTTTATTTTAAAGATTTTATGCCTAATTTTGTCAGAGAATTTTAAATTACCTAAGAAGAATTTCCTTCCTAATCTATCCATTCCAAGAACTGCAAATATATTGGACGGTATAGCCGCGGCCACAGTTATAAGGGACTCCATGAACACATCAGAGTTTATATGAGAGTCGCACTTTGCTTCCGCCGAATGTGTTCCGAACTGCGTGACGTACGCCGTTACTTGACAAATGTCTGCTTCAGCATTATCGTGGGTTCGTGACCATTCGTCGAAACGGTTGAACATCTCCGGGAACCACATCATCAGTCCATAGTAGCTGTAATATTTAATTATATTACATATTTATAAAATAGATAAAATACGAATTTTGTTTATATTAGTTATTATTGAGAAAATATAGTTTTTATTTTTATTGAGAAAATATGATTGTACATATATGATTTTAGGATCAAGCATTAAATGTTATTAATTACCTATTATATACTACTATATTAAGAATTTAGTGTATTGGTGCCTTGTATTAGTAGCTTTACTCACCTGTTTTCACTTTTCACATCTATGTATAAAAATAGACTAATTTTATGAATTCATAATAGCTTACCCGATATGGAATGTAAAGTTGATAGTGATTGAGATCGTAGTGAATTTCAGGATTGGTGGGACGAAAAGTTGTTTACTGTGTTCCACAATGTCGCTCATCATTCTCCTCAATTTAGACTTAGGTTCTTTCGCTTCAATTTGTTTCTCCGGCTTAGTATGCATAGGTTCATCCACCAAAATCTGCTTTACTGGATATTCCTCTTTACTTCTACCAGTATTCATCATGTAAATACCACGGAATACTTCTAAAGCCTCATCATGACGACCGGTTGATATTAAAAACTTGGGTGATTCTGGCAGTAAGAACAATAGTGCAGCCACTATGAATGAGGGCAGTGACATCACTAATAAGAAAATACGCCATGAGTTGTAAACGAATCCACCTGTTACTCCACCGATTTCTGTACAAAAAAAATATTTTTGTAGGTTATCTTCGAAATATAAGGCATATTAGATGTTTTAGTCAAAAATATAGATTTTGAAGAAAGCAAATTAAATTGACATACCACTAGGAATAATGACCCAAGCTAGACCGGCGACGAACAAATTACCAAGAGTCCAGAAAGCAGCCATGAAACTTAACATAGCACCTCGCTTCTTTTTCGGTTGAAACTCGGCGAAATATGACCAGATTACTGGGCCTGATCCTCCCAAACTAAAAAACGTAAGAATAAGAATTGTATGAAAAATATTTTTTGTAGATCCACACTTTCACCTGCATAGCAGTACAGACACTTTCTTCTCCTATTTCCACCTAAATTCGAGATACTGCTTGGCGGAATTCAACGCCGGGCTAAGTTTTACCAAACTGGACTTTTTTTATAAAAAAGTTTTATAAAATATTTTGTATAAAATTCTTTCCTCGACTAGGATTGACAAACCATGGCTATAGAGTTAGCCGCTGCTGCCACGTTTTGTTTAATAATCTCATAAAAGTATAATTTAACGAAAACGATACTTACGCAGCACCGTTTATAAAGCGGAAGAGCATGAAAAGTTCATAATTTTGGCTGAAGGATGAGGCGACGATGGCGAGCGCGTTGATGATGGAGATCGCGATTAGCACACGCTTGCGTCCAAGCGAGTCCGCCACCGAGCCCCACGCGTATGCGCCTACCATCATTCCTATGAAGATTATGCTGTTCAGCCATCCCTAGAAAAAATAAATATGATAAAATAAAAAAACTATTTTACAAATTTTACAATTTATCGATAATATAATACCTACCAAAGTAAGAAATTACGAAGCGGTATTACAAAATCCCATGTATGTTTAAATTATTTATAATATTTGTATGTTGCAGAAACATTGCGTGTATTGATTAATGATTATTGTTTGGTGTCTAAGATAAAATATTTTATACAATGCAATACATATGAAAAATATATTAAGATAGACTTATAAGAAGTAATTAAAAACATTATATTTTTAAGTTCAGTAAGTTATTGTTTTATTCTGTTTTATATTATTATTTTCTTTATTTATTATTGTCTTATATTTTTTTTATAAGCTATAATAAATATTTTTATTTCATTTATATTCGGAATGGTTAGAAACGTAGAATATTAAAACCTCAAATAAATAAAAGTTTCTTAGATAATTTCCTTGAAATAGAAAATTTTGTGTCAATGAGTATTACTAAGAATGATTTATTTGCATGTGTGATTATTGTTCAAGTATGAGACGGGGGAATACCGATAACATGTAAAGGACAAACAACAATAAAAAATGTTTGCCCAAAATATTAAATGTTGTCAAATATTGCTCCTCTGAGAGGTTATGTAATACAATGCGATTAGTTCATATACTTCGAGTCTGACAGAATATTTCCAATTTACACTAAATTGGGGATCTTTTAGCTGCACGGTTTTATCCTGCATGACAAGGTAGGCAGTAAGGGACAAAACAAGTTTTCCTGCCAATTCAAGACATTGCGTGTTGAATGGCGAAACTCTTACTAAAGCGTGGAAATGAATATAATTAAAATATAATTATAACCCCTCCTGGGAATCGAACTGAAAACCGATCGTTAAAACGCTACCTCATTGCCCTACGACCGGCCGTTTTTATTCGACTCTGTCGTTACTTGCAACAATAAATGTCCAAAAACTTATACTTACAATACATTTGATAATATGTAAGTCTTACTTTGGTTTGCGTGGTAAGGTTTAGGTCGCACTGCGCTGATGGCAAGATGAAGGACATGGATATGACATCCATCTCCTCTGAGGTGCTGACCAGACCGCACACGGCCAGAAGGAGGTAGTGAAAGCGTCCATAGCCTTCAAAACATGAAACATTATTTTTTTACAAAGAAGTTCATAATGCTATATAAACCAAATGATGTACGATACTGTCCATAGCGTATAAGTATAGTGAGTTTTTTTATTTAATTTTGATGTTTGTATAACTATGCGCTCATATTGGAATTTAAATGTAAATTTGTCTGCGTTTGAGCTATAATATGAGTAAAAAAAGTATAAAAATATAACAGTACTTTAAACAGTTGTGCTTAGTAGGTAATAAAAATATTATATTCCATCAATAAACAAAAACAAAACCCAATTTCATAATTGTGATTCAATTAATTATATCAGCCAAATGCAGTATTAACTTAATAAAAAAAGCAAGTATTCAAATGTGAAATTTCTGACACGCATAAGTTCCAAGATCCAAAGGCTTCTTTTCTGAAATGCCGGAACGCTATTTGGATATATATTTTCCCATATCATATTCACATTCTAGCACCATGGCAGCCTCATATCCTGTACAAGCGTAAACAAATATGTTGGTATCATACGACTAACTTCCTAGAACTACTGTGTTTACTCCATGGTACCACTCGAAAAAATGCAACGCGGACTATCTTCATTCATAAATCGGCTCATTACTGGCCACTCTGTTCGAATTACTACTCTATTTACAAACACAAACTACGCTGATATAATTACACGTGCCTCTTATAATGTAACAGAATGTAGAAGGCGATATTAAAATAAATTCCTTATAGTAATATAATACTCTGGAAGAACTTGAGCCCTTCTTGATTTTATACTATGTTTGGCTTTTAAATTTCAATAATTTTACCTGCTTGTTCGATAGCCCGTTCGAAGTCAGCCTTTTCCGAAGATCCTTTTTCTGGGTCGAGCTTTGCTGGTGTCTTCAGCGACGGCACGACGCCTAGAATACGTTTTTTTTACATTTTGATTTAAATGTAGAATATAAAAACTGTAGCAATATATATTTGAAAAAATATATATATGTAGAAATTTTCAAAGCTTACCAAGATCAATATTTTTGGAACCTGGTCCGTTTAGTTGGTGGTCACTTTTTACATCACAATCTGTAAAACAATAATTAAATGCTTAGTTAATTTATTACCTACAAAAATATACTTAAAAAGTTATTGGATTTAACTTTGTATAATCCAGTAATTGTTAGATCACTACGAATTACGAATATTAATAAAACATATTTCAAAGTCGTATTACAGGTTTATACACTATTAATAATAAATATTATATTTAATTCCACTTACTGTGAGGTTTCTTAGGCCCAGGGTCAGTTTCTATCATCCTATGCGGGCGGGTAGCGGTGTATGCCGGCGGTCACGCGGACTGATACTACTTCACTGGCTACGAGTTCGTTTCCAACGGCACAAAGCTCGTCTGTTACAAAAAATACCTCTATAAACAACATGTATTTTTCAGAGCTTTTAGGTTGAAAGAAAGAACTTAAAAGTCAATACACTCGAGTTTATGTCATACAAGGTAAACTTTAATAAACAAATAACATGTGAAAATAACATTATACGCCATGAATCGCCATATTTATATAACGTCAGTGCGTAATACCTTGATTCTCGAAATGTATTAGTATTTGCAAAACAAGCAAAGGCGTCTGAACAAATTCTATTTAAAACATCAATCGCATTTTATATCTCTAACATTGAAAAATATGGAGATCGTCGGTCGTAAAAGTGTTATTTCCGTTTAAAATCCTGGCAATTTAACATCTCATCCTGGATTCAAATAGGTACTTGAGATATTTTATAATTTAAACGCAGATTTTTTGTTAGTTTCA
This sequence comes from Dryadula phaetusa, assembly GCA_032432895.1. Lineage (NCBI taxonomy): Eukaryota > Metazoa > Arthropoda > Insecta > Lepidoptera > Nymphalidae > Dryadula > Dryadula phaetusa. The sequence continues at coordinate 3,899,406 of JAOYRS010000060.1, read as the reverse complement.
TGCTTTATTCTGCATAAGTAAGGGACAGCTTGGTGTCTAGACACTCTGTTAACTGGTTGCTGCCCGAAATCGGAAAAAAATTGATTAATTATAACAATTTGTGCGAAAAGGAATCGAACCCCAACCAGTGTTTATGTGTTTAATGTTTACGTGTTTATGTTTAAACAGTGTCCCGCTGCGCTACGATGGCGTTATGACATAATGATAGTCAGTTTTGAATATGCGGCATTACAGTTTGGAATATTTTGTGAAAGTTAATTATGTTTATATATATATATATATATATATATATATATATATATATATATATATATATATATATATTATGTCTCTATATATATATATATATATATTTTTTGCAATTGAAAGCTACAAATTGCGCTATCCTCTTGACTTCGATAGGATTTAAATTGTATAACGGAATTTGTCAAAGCTTTCTCTTTTGAGCTTTAATTTAAATAATCTAACGTTGCCAGAGTGAAGCAAATGCACTTAATAACTATTTACAGTTAGCAAATTTTAGAATAAATTAACACATTTTTTAATAAAAGAAATGTGCTCTTCTTAACTTCATAGCTCTTCATAAGTCGTGTGTATTAATAAGTTCCAAGAAGGTACGATGTACTTTAAATACCTAAAATATTTTATATCAATTTCAATCTAGTCCCGGCAGCATTTCTAATAAGAACTAGGAAGGCTACCGGAAACGTTAACAATAACTCCTCCTACTTTATTATATATCACATCCGCTCTTTTAGGTTTCAATAGAGATAAAGAAATAAAACAAAAGTTATATAAATTAAAAAAGTATGTACATGTGAATAAATAATTATATTCTATTATTTATTAGCCTAAATATAATTAAAATAATGAAAAATACGTTCTAGGCACAATTGTGCTGAATATACGCGGGCCACAGTTCAATAATAATTACCGCAAAACAATAGGCGGGAAGCTGTCATCACGCTAGAAACAAGTTGGCAGTACGCACTGGGTCACTCTGGTTTGCTACAGCAATTTATTTATACAGATGTCAATTATTTAGATAATTTATAAAATAAAAAGTAGCAAATATTATTTTCAAATACAAATAAAAAATAAATTTGTTCCTTAGTTCGTTAAATTATCTACTATCAGTTATCTTGTCATTATTCAAATAAAGAATATGATTTTTTTAAATTAGTTATAAATTGAAAAACAGACTCAATGATTGTTTCATGCTATTTCGTATTCAACCATTTCTATGGATCTAGATAGATATGCAAATGATAATTCACAATGTAATGTAAGTAATTATCATGTAATAGAAACTTACTCTTTTTACTATAAAATTGTGTAAATAGTTACTTGTTTTCATTGTTTAGTATTTTTTTTGTAATAATTAAAGCAAAACTGTCATTTTGCTGATTTGAAAAACTATAAATTTATTTAAATTGGAGCCCTTGTATAAGCTAATTACTGTCTTTGTTGCAATAAATATGTAAAATTACTGTTTATAAAGGCCAATCGAAAAGAAGTATGCCTAATATATTCATTTCTTTAGAGTTTACTTTGTACATAAAAATAAAATCAATGTTCAATGGTTTGCCTCCATAGTAGTAAATAGTAATGGATGAAGTCCTTAAGTGCATTTTTACTACGCTCTTCCGCGTGAGTAACAATAACAAATAACACAGGATATGTTGATGAGTAGCGTGAGACAAATTTGTGTGTAACTAGACCACAATCTGGTATACAATCTTGATGTAAATTTATCTAGATCTGCCATCATTTTCATTCTTATATTGTTATACCTGCCAGTACATTCTGCTTTTAATAACACAAGGTATGTTACCTACATATATAAATTATAGCCTTATAATATATATAAATATAAATAAAGTTGATTTATATTAGTATGTATTTGCAAATGGTTATGGTATGTATTTAGATCGGACGCGTTAGCTGACACGCAGATTTGAATCTGGCGAAATTTTGATTAATAAGCACCCGTAGGATGGGCATATATTTATTAACTAATACAGCAACTTGGCATTGGAACTTTTAAGACATAAATCTAACGTTATAAATAATTGAAAATCGTGAAAGTTGCTTTTTGTAGGTATATGTAACTTCCGATGTTTATTTTACATAGAGTTATTATTTACTCTAAGGAATAGGAATTGGTAATTTGACAGTTAACTGTTTATTGTACGCAGATGATGCAGTGCTTATTGCATCATCAGAATACGAATTACAGCCATTGGTCATCATTCTGAAAGAAGGGTATGAAAAAAATGGTCTAATCGATTCTAGTATTTGAAAGAGACGAAGAAAGAACGATATGTAAGATTAGAGTAGATAGAAAGATATTAGAACAAGTGAATGAGGTGGTATATCTGGGAAGTACGTATAGTAGAAATGGAAGATACTAAATGGATGTCGAAAGGCGTGCTGCCGGTTATAGGGTTAACGGTTCTCGTGCTGCATTGATGCGACGGCAAAAGTCGATACCTACGTTGTTATACGACAGCGAAACGTGAGTGTGTCAAAGGAACAATGCAAGAAAGATGAATGCAGTAGAGGTGCGATCTCTTCGTCAAGGAGATACGCAGAATGGTAGGTGTAAGCGCGAATGTCATAGTAAGAATAAAGAAGAACGTGCTCAGGTGGTTCGGGCACGTTGAGTGAATGAGTGATGAAAGAATGGCAAAAAAGATGTATGAAGCCAAGTGGTACTAGAGATCGGCGGAGACCTCGGTTGACCTTCGAAAACACAATATCAAAGATACTGGAGGAAGGTCACGTAAAAGCATGGGGACCCCTGAAGTGTACGTATGAAGTGGATAATGACTAGGATATGGACGAGGTGAAAAAGGTATTCAGGGACCGTAGCTTTTGGCGCTCCGTTGCTTCTGACTACCCTGCAAGGGATAAAGCGTGAAGTTAAAAAATAATAAAAAATCACACGTATATTTGCAAATTTATATTTAAAAAAAAATATCCGATACTCCGTTACTTGCTACCCATATTATTATTATTATGATAGTCATACAATAATGCAATTTAAATAATTATAGCTTGTAACAATAGTTTAAAAAGACGCAATAAGCCGAATTATTGCTATCGTATCGTAAAGTATGTAATATTTTATATGTACATACAACAAATAGGTCACTAAATATAATATATAGTTTCAATATGATTTTTTTAAAGTGAATATAACATTGCTAGTGCTTTTCCGCCATTATTATAGTTAAAAATATCACATTATAATGTAGTACGTAAATTAAAATAATATAATATATCTGAAGAGTAAAAATAACGAGATTCAGGTGCCCTATGCTTAATCTAGTTTTGAGTCATAGCCTTAGTCCACGGATGTCCGTTGTTAGCCATCATCTTACATTAATAAATCATCGTAATACGTAGATATTTGCAAATGCGTAGGAGCGCTGCAAGTCGTTGAACCAATTTATTGAGTACTCCTATGAGTTAAAGACTTGGAGTCGATCACACGAGCCTAAACGCTTCTATATTTCGTTATAAATCTGGTACGTCAAATCTGATCTGATCTGATTTGACGTCTATTTGTTTGTTAATTTTCATGGTCAAACAGGAATATCAAAATTGTATATATTAATATGATGCACTAAGTACAATATCAACATTTTTTGAAATTAATTTATATAGTACTTTTAAACAATTATTAAACACTAATTTTAAAAGAAAATCATTTTATAAATCTTGGCCAAAAGGCACTTTAACTTTTTTTAAAAAAAACCAACAAGTCTTGCGTCAATGCGTAACAGTTTGTAACAATAAAAAAAGTAAAAGTGTATATTTTTAATATTGATTAATTGTTATAAATATCGTACAACTTTTTTCAAGTTCGTAAAATGCAATGTATTTAATAATCTTGAACAATTACAACTCAAGGTTCTTAGTAACTGCTTATTCTGATAATTTGATTTGTCTGTGTTTACAGTTCTGTAACGTCTTCAATCGAATAGTTTTTTTCTTGAATCAATACAATTTTTTTAACTTCACGCTTTTATCCCGCATATCAGGGTAGACAGGAAGTACCTAGTGTCAAAACACTCCTCCGTATTCCATTTTCCGCCTAATTCGAGACATTTTGATAAAAATCTAAGAGTTGGGTTTTAATTTTCTAAATTTAAGCATTTCCCTCTTTGAGAAATATGCATTTAAACGTGGTAAAGAAACAGACAGCTTATTCCATTATCAGACGCAAGAAATAGTTGCCAAATATGTAAAAGTTTCTTTCTAATTTCTTTTGTTCACCTATAATAATTAGCTTAATTCATCTGTATAAAAATATCTATTTACTATATCCTACAGCAATTACAAATGCATAACAACTAGAAAGCACTATTTATAAGACAATTAGAATTTTTTTAACTTATTGCAATTAATTGAGATTTTTAAATTTAAGTTTAAGTTATTTACTTACAATCTAAGAACCTATTATAAGTACCTTAACACTGCGGCGGATTAAATCATGATTTATTTAATATGTATAGATAAGTTTTATGAATAAGATTATAAGATTATAATATAAATAAATAGTTGATCGCCATGAGAGATTTATAAAAGGTTTACGTCAAAAAGATACGTCGTCTGCCGTAGGAATTTGAAGGGTATAATAATTCTATTTGCATTTGTACACGCAAATGTGGACATAACGAGGTTGAATTTGATATATTATTATAGTAAGTGATGTTTCAGTGATTTTTAAAGGGTGTGTACTATATGGTGTAGGTGTCTACATAGGTCAGGGTTAACAACCAAGTATGTGAATATATTTTAAATGAAACCATTTTAAATGGATTAATCGCGTATATTTTATTTCATCTTTATATTTGTAAAGAAAACACGATTAATTCATTCAAGAGTTTCATTTAAAATGTATAACAATTGCAAAAACCAAAGGTCTTAATGGCATGTGTCTAGAACGACGTAATTTCGATTATTGCTTTAACCGCAGACTTGCAAATACTAGCTGTTAATTAACATTTATTATCTAGTTTTGTTTTGTTCTAATATAATTTCTTAATATATCAGAAAACTGTTTCTAAAAAGGAACGTAACGGCTTTAATATAGACTGTGTTTTGAATTGAATTGAACAGTTGGGTGCTTGATTGCATCACGTTACTCAATTTTAGACTCAAGATTTGATTTGTTTGGAGGTAACGTGCAAAATGCATAATGAATGACACCTAATGATAACAGTCTTTTTCATCTCCGTCCTGAGTTGCAGTTGCCGCCCTTCACCAAAATGAATAACCGTATAAACTTCTGTACTTAAATTACTACCAACTGAATACCTGACTGAAATTCAAACTCATAGTTTTCGTAGAGCATCCAACATCAGACAATTTTTAAATGCCGCAAATAATTATTTATTTATATTTAATAGAAACGTATTTTAATATACGATATATTAAGGCGACTCATATCGCGTGCATGTATTTCCTTTATATCGAGAATATTTGAATTTCTAATCTTTAATAGGTATAAAGATGTATAAGGGGGTGTCTATGCATGCAATGCTACTTTACTGTTTAACCTAATAATTTGATAATAATATTTTACTAGGCAAAGAGAAGCTCGTGAGAAACGGTCGCCGAAGTTCTAAACATGAATGGCGAAACTGTAAGAATATCTTGCAACCAATCAGTCCTCTGAATCTGAAGGCGTCACTTTAGATGCACAATTGACGACTTCTAAACTTAGGTTAATATGTAAATATTATAACAATATTTCACAAAATTGTATCCACTCATTTGTTGGAAGCAACCTAATACAACTTTGTAGCTGTTGCGCTATTTTACATCACTGACAATATAAAGCTCAATAATATTGTATCTAATCGTCCGTTACTGACCTGAGTTTAATTAACCTGAGCTAATCCGATAATTGTAGCTTACAACAATACATTCACTACTTCTTATGTAACATTACTATAATATTTTAGTAACTTATTATGCTTGATGACCAAGACAAAAATAATATGTATAATATACATATAAGTAGGTACATATTTAATCTGTAAATCGTATTTTTATATATCGAAAACGAAATATTTAAATTTGTTACCAATTTTTGAATATTTCAATTATGCATTTCTACTTCCTCAAAACCAGATCCAATTTCCGCAATTAAATCGATTTCAACATCATCGTTATCATTGCGTTATATCAATCGTATAGAGTAGAAGGCGAGGCGATCTTAATAAAACGCGAAAATAAGATAATTAAGTGACAATAACCTGTGGCGAGTTGCCCTGAGATTTTGTCAATAAAAACCACTTTGTAATTAATTTGCAAATTTTTTGAGGAAACGGAAATAAGTAACAAAACTATTTTTATTCATCTACGTAATTGTAATATTGAGAAAAAAAATCGGCGTCAAACTGGGGAAAGGCTTTCATTACATTGAATATTTATCTTAAAAAAACATTTATATTTATTATCTGTAATATACTTACATTTATGAACATTAAATATATATTTTCACCTGCGTACGTTTTAAAAATATTTTTCATATGCGTATCTGTATCGATTGATGGCGAATATTCCTCGAGGGAGCAGGAAGACAGTGAGGGAGGTTCAAGAGTGAGCACGTACAGTTCTTTTCTCAGTGTTCAATTGGAAGTTGTGTTAAATTACTTATTATAAAAAAAAAATATCCTATATTAAAAAGTTCATTGTACAATTTTCAAAGTTTAGGTATACGATAACATGTAGGTGCAATTAATTTACCTTGAAAGGAATTATATTTATTATTCTTCATAATTTTAATGATTGCCACGTTCTCTCTTATCGCCGGTAATATTGCGTACTAACCTGCCTATTATAAAATTACCACCCATCTCAGTGCGTGAGAGACGTCATTGTAAGTTGTATTTTAATATATTAAAGTTAAAATCATCGATGATTCATCATACAGTTAAAGCGATGGTAAAGTGGATTCGATTTCCAGTTGGGGGAATGATCTTATTTAGAATATATTTTCGCGTCTCCACTCTGGTAACACGAAGCCCAAAATTAAGTTCGCCGCTCAACACGCAATGTCTTGATTTCGGGTGAAATGCTGTCAACATATTGTTAAACTAAACACATACTATGCGGTCTGTAAATGTGCCGAAATATTTTAATGAAGAGAATTTGTAAAAAAAGTCCTTAAATAAGACTAAATAGTAGATATATAATGTACATATTGTAGAAATATATAATGTACATTGTGCCTTGCGACTATTTAGTTTTTTAGTAGTATTAAAATCTTTTAAGATATATAGAGAAATTTATTTAAATTTCTTTATTAATTGAAGACCATGGCTTCATGGCTTTTAAGTTGGTTACTTTTTTGATGACATAAAAATGTCGCTACTACGTTAATATGAACGTCAACGTATTTATATTATAGACACAAAGTTAATTATAATACAGATATTTACATTATTATAGAAGGGCAATTACCTGCATTATATTCGATATTAAAACTACATTTATTTTATTGACTTTAACTTTTTGCAAGTACTTCTTAAAAGTTATTAAAATGTACTTAATTTATTGTCGTAAATGAGTTTTTTCATTCAAAGTAAATACTTGAGGTGATTAATTATATATAGGTATGTACTTATAAAATAAAATATATTTATTTAGTATTATTACTTATAATGAAATATATATTAGAGTAATATAAAAAAGATTGTCATAGAGAGTCATAATAAGATGATACCGAGACCAACCGGAAAATTATTTTCAGTTACACACAGTGAGGTATTCGTATCGTATGGAAAAAAATAAGAAAATAAAATTATGAAATAGATGCTAACCAAAATGGCATTTGCTCAACTGTGCAATTATTCATAATATTTTAAAATATTGTTACTTTTATTTACTTTGATTTAGGTTAAATCAAAGTAGATTTTATGGTATGTTGACGTAAACGTTTTTTTTTATTTAGTATAAAGAGATAAAATCTTACCGATTTTTGGGAAAGCCGACAACAACAAGATCAGTGGACCCCGAGAAAAACATAGGCACTCAAATGTAACTTAAATAAAATTTACTCAACTTAATTTTAGTTAAATAATAAAATTAATTAATGAATATTATTTAGTACACACAAATAAATATAGAGATCTCCTGTGAACTTTCACTGGAGTGTAACATGACAACGCACGACACTTTAAACTCTTTCTATTTTCATCGAGTTAATGAACAGTAAAGAAAAATCGATTTGTTTTTTATATTTTTTAGTATTCCGACGTGTTTTCAATAACAGTGCGCGCGGGTGTATGATTAAAAGCACGCGCGTTTGGCTTTGCACCTCCTGATACACTACATTCGCCCCACCTTGGCAGTTGGCGATATTGTTTTTTCAATTATCTCGCGTTAAGGCTGCTATTTAGTTCCGTAAGTGTCGCGCACACTCAGGAAGTCTACGATGTCATCTTCACGACGTACCCTAAATTGATCAGTGACGATATATTATGATGATGGTATAATTTCATATTATTTACGTTTTTATGGGATTGGATTGGCACTATTCAAATTGCCAATACGTTTTTTGACGTGAATAGAAAAAAGGAGAAAAAAAAATAAGGATTTTGGAAAAAGCACAGAATATATATTTATTATTTATAATTTTTGATATACAAATACAAGAGAATACATTAAGCAAAGGACCGATTAATCATAAAAAATAAACTAGCAGTTGACATAGTATTCAGAATCACTTAAAATTTTGCATCTAGTAGTGGAATAGTTTTTATAGCGAATCAGTTTTAATTTAACTCTCTTCAGATTTAAGTTACTTTGCTTATATTTATTGATTCAGTTTCATTTTGTCAATAACATTTTTTGACTTTAATATACTATTATAATTCTTCTCCACTATCTTAAGCAATCTGAAAACGTAAATATTAGGGTTTATTTAAATTAACAATAGGATAAGCACACGATTGTATATAATTAAACTGGTTCACTTCAATGCCTTAAAATAATATTATCCAAATCTTAAAATGTCCGCTCTTAGAGACTTGGCGTAGCGTAGAAAAATTTGGTTAAAAATAAGTCTACCTAACATAACCGCAACAAAAATATATGACAATAAATAAAAAGAAAACACTAAACACGTGAGTTTAAACCATTAATTAGTGAGTCGAAACGATGGATTTAGGCGTGAAGTGTGTCACATTTATGCCGTGTCTTGCGAGGCAGACGCCTCTCGCACCACACCGGAATGAATCCTTTAGGTTTTAAGAAATTCTACAAGCAAAATGGAAAAACGGTTCTAAAGAAACATGAAGGAGCTATGTGAACTGTGAGCTGTCCGGTGCTAAGACATTAATTGAACTTCTAAATTTGAAAAAAATAACTCCACAATGATATCGATAACGATAGGTTTGAAATATTGACATTACGTATTGCATTTAACAAAATTATTATTTAGCATAATTAGACATATCCTTATGTTCTTTCAACACAAAAATTCAGGCACATACCTAATGTGATAAGTCTTAGAAATATAGTAGCTACAAGCAATAAAGTTTACAAAGTGAAACCTTCTGGTCTATTACTTAAGAAGTATTAAACATACATAGATTATTAACAACATAAGTATATGTATTCATAATAAATAAATATAAATATTTTGTTCTATTTAAACCTGTCAGGCACAAGATCTAGTTATGTAAAATATTATTATCTCGTGTACGTTGGTAGATATGACATGACATTAATGTAATGGGTTAAATAAAATGATGTATAAAATTTATTTACACGGTAAAATAACAAGGGCGTTTAGCATATAATATACGCCTTATGTAGCCTACTCACTAATATGTAAATATGTATGTACTATATGGTCTCAATATATAGAGCCATGTTTTTTTTTATGTTAGAATAAACATTAAAAAGTAACTTAAGTTTTAAAATTTCACGTATTTTCATTAATATGTTCAATAAATTTTAATCAAAAAAATAAAATAAATATTTAAAATTACAATATTTCTTAATATGTAAATTTTCTTTTAAAACTAAAAAAACGTTCATTATAATTTATATTCGAATTATAATACTGTTTACATAGCTCTCATTAGTGATTACTTATTTAAAAAATCAAAATGGCGACATTACTAACAACTATAAAAATATAATTACTTTTAGTTACATTACGATATACAAATGTTATTTACAAATAGTTAATTTGGTCTATTGTACATTGTTTTAACTTCAATAATTGGTAATTATTTCTTTATTATGCTATGAGTTTTGTAGTAAAAAATTTAAAAAAAACCGTTTAAAGATATAAATTATAAGGCCACAGTAAATAATATGAGAGTATTAGACTTTTTAATATTTTATGTAACAGTGCACTCCGGAATTAACTAAACTCATAAGGTAAGAATAATTACCTATTAAATTAGGAAGAATTTACGATATTTGCTTTTATTAAAATTACAATATTTACTTATATTATTAAGTGGTGTATTGGAGTGTGAATGAACATATTGTCTGATCACGATATGTAATCATAAAAAAATAAATAAAAATAAAACTGTAATATATACACTTAAGAAGTTTATTTAAAAACCACTAAATAAACGAATTTAAAATTTTCTTTTCGATATCCTTGTTGTCGATGCAAGGACATCTACACTATGAAAATATTAATTATTGTCGGATACGGATATGTGCATTTTGTCGAGCAAATCTAATTTGCAATTTCCCAAGAAAAAGAAAGAAAAAGAAGTGGGTTTGACCAAGCGATTTTAGATTTTGTTCGACTGTTTAGTATGAAGATGTTCATGAAGTTAACAAAAACATGTTCAAAATATAGAAAATCTTTTTTTAAGCATATTGTGTATAAAAAGAGAAATAATATTCTCTTCACTTCCTATATTATGGCTGTTGTTACTATTAAAGTCTCATATTTAAAATATTACGTAACATATTAGTATTCAGCATATTTAAATATATTTATTAAATTTTGAATTTTAAAACTTCGGAATTCCATTTTTTAGAGGTTGAACCCAATGTAAGCCAAACAAAAAACAAACGTCTAAAGATGTAATTCTCTAAATAAAACATAAATGAATATACTGTTTTATAAATTAATTTATATATAGAATTTCATTGTGTAAGTAGCGTTAAATGAAATATATTTTTAAAATCAAAATAAGGAATAGATTCTACGAAGCTCGATATATCTACGAGTATATCTTTGCACTATATTATTTATGTCCAAACTTAGGAATGTTTGGACATAAAGAACATAGCGAGTTAAAAGTTGCAGTAATCGCTTAGAGATATAAGCAAGGAAGTCTTATAGCAATCCTCTGCGTTGACGGATCAACAGTTAAACGGATAAGGAAATGATACAGTTTAACATCAGAGCATGATGTATTAGAAATATAACCTAGCGACCTCGAACGTGGCCTAAGACCGGTCTACCAAGGTAAAGGCTGAAGTCATGTGAACTGCACTATAGAAAACTCATGCCGGTTGCTTATAGTATCTATTTACTCAGTAACGGTGTGGTTTAGTAACTACTCCCGCAGATATTGCGGCTTCAATTTCCATTTGAGTTAATGTTAAGAAAATTTGTTAGTTTCATATTAGATCTGGTAAGGGGTTTATTTTAGGTAATGTCCACATTTTTCGCTGAATTTAAATAGGAGAAAACATTTAATTCGACATTTGTTTTATTAATTTAGTTATAAATCATTTATTTGTTTTATATTTTTAATTTATTCAAGCAAATTACTTTTACTATCAAACAGATTTTCTTTAAGAAATTAATATTTATGAATAATTAATGTCGCATAGTCGAAGACAAAAGCTTGTTTGCTTCATTAAATAATCACGTGCATTCTATCTTGGTTAATGAGAACCGGTTTAAGAGTATTTTTTATTTAAATTTAATTAGAGGTACAGTAAGCGTTTTTGTGTATATTTTTTGTTTACAAAAAGCTAGATATTAGAAACCATAGCAGCTCAGTTGGTAAGTAGAATTGTGGAATTTTTATATATGAAAAATTGTTTTCACTTTTTGACAAGAATGGTGATGTGTTGTATATGTACTGAAAAATATTAATATACGTAATAAGAGAAAAGTCTGAAAGTAACTTACAACATAAGCGTTGATATATATAAATTTCCAACGAAATATTTGTGAAAATATTCGTCTCCATAATGAGTACTAATCACATGTAGGACAATAGTATTTGATGTTAAATGAATTAATCATTCAACTAGAAAGTTGTTTATCCTCCTGTAGAATTAAAGTGAACGCGAATTTATAACATGCTTTTACGTGGAATTCAGGTCATAATTTTTTAATATCTGATCATCGTCCTCAATAGAATATTTATATATAATTATTTATTTATACGTTATTTATACGTATTAGCTCTACAATAATCATCCATTTTGGCACAGTGGGAACGTTTTGAACTAACGATAACTAAACTTCGACTAAACGAAAAATATATATTTTGGGTTTATATTCTATTGCAAGTAATTTTTGTATGTATCTTATTTGTTTCATTAATATTGATACCTACTTCGAAAAATATGTGAAGCACACGAACATAATTATACTACAAATAATATACGGAAAAGTTTTTTTTTTTATTTCTAATCATTACAATTACTAATATGTACATAATACGATTTTTGAAACGTGTTTAAATTTTAAACAAGTTGAATATACATAAGGAAATGATAAATCACGTGTAAAATAAAGGTGAACTTGATATTTAAACGTATTTCTATTATGATAACAATATTTATTCCGCGTTATATTATTTTTTTTTGTTATTGTTTCTATTTAGTTTTAATTTTCTTTTATTTCAATAATTTCTTTGTTAAAAGTCGAATGTACACAAATTAACAAACTATTAACAAACCTTAACTTTAACTTTTTTATTAAATTCATTTATTTGCGTTATCATCAAAGTCATAAAAATAAAAATATTTCAAAATATACAATAATATATAAAGTTAACTAAAGTAATCAAGTACATAGTTTCATAACGCGTAGTTTTTTAATAAACAAAGAGGCGCTACCGAGCACGGGTGGCGCTGACGAAACAAGTATTGACATAGTTAATGAGAGGACATCAATTTATCACTGTGTATATTTGAAAGTCTTACTCACGACAGATTGCGATGCTGAAGGATACGCCGCCCCGACCGAGTCAACATGATACTAGCTATCAACAAATTTGCTACTCAAACACTACTGTGGGATATTATGTAATGGATGTTTTTTTTACATTAAAAATGTATTTTTTCCTAAATATATGCTGATTCATCTGATATAAAAAAGATGAACTTCTTTTATATGAGAAGTTATTTAGACAATCAGTTTAAGTTAACTAAAATTAGGACTAAAGGTATATCACAATATAACGAATTTTATTACAGGACCACAAAATACTAGTAATACGTAAACGATATTTTAATAAAATATGCAAATAATTGTAATATAAATTAAAAATATTAGACTTTAACATTGAAATGTAGGAAAGAATTCATTCATTTACATTAGAAATTACGAAATTTATGTTTGTATAGAAGATACTTGTAAGAATAATTGAGCTCTCTTAAGTAACTGTTATAAATAAGGTCTTTGCGACCTCGTCTGTATAATAAACCAATATAATTTTTATGGAAATTCATATTTGTGGTAACTGACATTCGAGATTTCTTTGATAAAATTCATAAGAATTATCTATTGTTCGAATTCAATTTGTTTCAGATAATCAACTGTTTCACGAACATATTTACATATTTCTATGATTTGTCCGACATCGATATCAGCGAAAATAGGTAAATGAAAGCTTAAAAGAAATGAATCTGAATAAAATTATTCAAATTTTATTTTAATTACTAAAACAATTATATTTTGTTGTTATTTGAATAATAAAATAAATATTAATTTAAGAACCTTGACATTTGCAATTGGCTTAACACTATATAGTATAGATATACAATAACCTACATTCAGCTAGATGTGGAAATTTTTAACTGTTAAACGAACTATTTTACAGATCACTTGTGTCACATAGATATGAGAGGGCGATAATCGCCGCGCAAGGTTTACATGTTAATTGCAAGAACTCACCGGTCGGCCTGATGTGTCTCTTCCGATGCTGTTTCTGATATGGGAGTTCCGCCACCGAAATGGCTATGAACAAAAAGTGAATGAAATGAAAACTTAACACTACGAGCGCACGAAAAACACTCTCGAAGGAGTGCGAGAACCTCACCTGTGTGACAAGCTATATATGAACCGTCAGGCCTCGGCGAGTCAACACAGACAATCTTACAGTAAATACTACGCAAAAACATGTAAACAATATTTGATTATGGATTTCAAATGTCGACTACGTACCGAATGCTTTTCCGGGGAAAACGTGATGGAGTGATGATTTAAATAACGTATCTACCTACTACCTCCTTGTTAATCATGTTGGTGTAAAAAAGGCTTAAATCTTTATATATTTTTGGAATTTTTACTTCAGTTCTCTATTTTTTTTGAATTCTGCTAATATATTTATTAGTATGAAATATATATATTATTATATCAGTATTTTAGTATTTAATTTAGTATTTTCAATTCATGTAGTACACATTTCTTATATATTCAGTATTAACAAATGTCAATAATTTTGACAATAATTGATGAATTGATAGAGGCTATCGTGTCGCACAGAGATATCGTGTAACTGTAAACACCGTGATCCTGAATTCGATTTTTTCTTGGGCGGAATGATTACATTTACATTATTACTATTTTCACGGTCTGGTAAATCGTAAATAAGATTGTTACATATAATATAAATTTTACTCGAAGACTATGAAGTATTTCGGTTGTTAGACGAAGTGGAATTTGAATACTTACCATTATTTAACTATCAATATTTCCCAAACAAGTGACAGCTGTATGTGTAAGTATTATAACATAGGGTTTTTTCTGCCTTAAAAGAAATTGTATAAAAAATTGAATTAATGTCAATATTTTGAATAATGTTTATTTTACTATTCCAATTCATGTTTTCGTAAACAGGGAATAAGGTAAGGTAATAACACACATTTTACGTCACATAAGAATTATAAAGATTAAGTACTTACATTATTTAAAATCTATTAGTATTTTAATTTTCATACGAAATATTTATTGAGTGATTATTATACTTAATGTATGTTTGGAAATGGAGATGTACATATTGATAAGAAGTGAAGAGCTCAGGTACTGATTTTGTGAATATAGGACTTAAGAATAAACACAATTTTAATAACAAAAGCTACCGTCTTAAAAATCTAATTCATCACTTTATATGTTAACAAGAAAAAATATATATTTTTTTAATATAGCACGTAAAGAATCTATCTACCTTAAATATTCAGTTAACTTGTTATGCAACGAAAATTAGACTTTGATATTTATTTATGATGATAAAAATATTGTTAGGTTCAGATTAATCAAAATATAGTAGATATTTTGACTTTTTTCAACAGCCTTTTATTAGTTTTACGTCTTTTTCGAATCCAGGCATCCAATATTAAGAAATTGCAAATTTTTCAGTAATGGATTGTTTGCAGTTTTTTTTGCATAATTTTGCAGTTTTTCATGTAATCAAAAAAAACGTTAATCAAAAATAATAAATATATTTTAGCGGTTTTGGTAAGTAATTTTATATGTCATCAACGTAAAAAGTGTACATTCAGCAGATAATTGCACGTACCTTCATTAAAGAAAAATATACATTCTTTTTTACTTAACAAAGTACATAATATTCCAAAATTCTGATTTTTTATTCATGATATTGCCAATGTCAGTTTTTGATGTATTCTAGTATTAAAACATGTTGCTCCAATTGTTCTTAATTTTTATAGGAATGTATTTTAATTAGCAACTTTAAGCAAATTAGAACGTCCTATATTTGTAATATATTCCTGGACTCTTGGCGCTAAAATAAATAATAACCTTAGACAATTATCAACACTAGCACAAATATAAAAAATAGGCCTCCTTAATTATGTGCACATTCTAATACCTGTATGTATGTATATAAATTAATATGATTCAAAATGTCAACTAAATGGTTTTTTATTGATTTCATTATTCATATAGATGTGAACATTAAGTGTGATATTTGATCTTATTTTTCTAGTTAAAACTGTACGCTACTGTCATTTTTCATTATAAATACATAACAATAAAAATTATATGTATTATAAGTATAATTCTATGAATATAGATCGGTAACTTCATTTATATATCATAAAATATTTGTCTTATAAGATGTAAGTGAAAGTATTATATGAAAATTATCTGTACTACTACTAGAAAGTATCCATATGCGACATACGTTATAAAATAATTGTATCTGGAAAGCATTATTCGTTTGTATTTATTAATTCTTAATGTTTTAGGTCAAAAATATAAAAAATAATTTGAAAAAGTATAAAACTGATTTCAAAGTTCACTTGACGTGGACTTACAAGAGTAGGCCGGGCTAGACAATAGTAGCTCAATGATTGAAACAGTACATATATTAAAATTGTCGGTCGCTGGGAAGCAGGTGATTAATAAGGCATACGTTCGGTAATCTAGGCCAAGTTGTAATCTTCGAGCATCTTTGTCCGCGCTCACTACTACGAAATATTGTGAGCACAAACACAAATTTGGTTTCTTGGTCTTTGGTGATAATACCTCTTAAATAAAATGTAAAAATAAACACATTTTTTTATATATTTACCATCCATACCTTTTAACATATTTGTGCACTATTAAAATAACCTACCAAATTTTAGCCATTAGTTTCTAATATGAAAAAAATCATATTGGAGCATTAACTCCAATATGTGTTGTGTATGTGTGTTCAGACAAGTAATGTACTACCTTACAATAAGAAATTTAAAAATATATTTTTTTAATATCAAATTATAATATCTAACTTTAAAAAAATAGGATAAAGAGTTCCCCTACCCCTTTTAAAGTGTACATGACTATAGATAATAATAGTGGATTTGATACTTGCTACACAATACCGATAAAGAGATAAATGTGCAATGTGCAATGCAAGTGCATACGAAGCATAGTGCGTTTGATTAACTGTCAAAATGTTTTATGTAAGAAAAACTAAAAAAGGTTGTATCGAAATCAACTAAATTTAAAATGTGTATACTATTTACTGTTCGAAAACCATGTTCTAATAATCTAAAAACAATATAAACAAACTCTACATTCTACATACGTAATTTAACGTAGAACAAAATACACTCAAACTATTTTTACTTCCTGTAGAGATATCTTATGTTACACCATGAAATTGAATTGCATAAATAGTTACTTTCTTTTATAATGAAATAATTATATTTTTCAGTTGTATTAGCAATTTTCAGAAATTTTATATAATTAGCACCCTAACTATATTCGAACTACGAGCTCTACATACAATAATAGGTAATTTTAATCACTTTTCTACCTAATAAAAAAATAGTAATTGTACCAAGCAAAAAAAAACAGAATAGTTTTAATATTTGAAATGAGTATACAAATTTTAAATTGTACAAATACAAAGAAGAAATTACTGATATATTTAATATAAACAAAAACCACATGAAATTTCGCGGTACATTACAAATATTTATAGTAATCTAACCAAGCTATGTATTTTAGAATACACTCTATACACTGTCCATAAAGGCATTATGTCACACATCGATACCCACGTGCAATTTAATGATCGATAAGCGTCTATTGATTTAATGACTGTTACGTGAATGTTTAATTATTTTAATTGTATTTTGTATATGACAAATGAATATAAATAAGGATTTTATAAAAGCACTCTATTATGTACATATATTTACAAGTAAATTTATCTCTAAATAAAATCATGTAAATCTGTGTAATACATATTAATCTTAAAATTTTTATGTAACCAAATCAAATGCGTGTTATAAAGTCATACAAAGTCTATGTATTGTACTTGGTAGCCGTATTCTATATATTGACATGCAGAACAATTGAACTATTATTTCATTTGCTGTGCCAGTCAGTGGGCTGTATCTTTATAATTAATTATTCAGCTCGAATTGTATTTTTATCAATTCTGCTCTATAATTTTAAATATTGCTGCGTAGAGAATGATAAACATCATAATAACTGTAGATTTATACTTAATATATTTTTAACGTAATTTGATTGTTATTTATAAAATTTATAAAGGAACTGATAGTTGGTTATCCTTTCTATTGACGTTGTTTATACAATTGGTAATAATATAATCGATGCTCAACACACCGTGGTAGCGTTTGTATGCGGGCAGCAGCAACTCTTTATGAATTAATAGCATTATTTCACACTCTATCTTTAGCAACAGTCACATAAGCTGTCGGCTTATCGGCTGCACTTGAGGCGACAGATCAAGAAGCACAAAATTGACGCAGCGGCAATTTATCAATAACGTCAGTATAAAGTGTTCCGGCTCGAGCAACGCGATTTCGGCCATCATCATACGCCTCAACTCGTCCGCTTGACTCTCGCTATCACGCGACTATTCATTCTATTCACTGTCAGCCATCCGTACAACGCTATAGTAAATCATCACAACGCAATACATTTTAAGTCTGAATTTGCTTAATTGGTCACTTTGAGTAAGCGACTCATACAAACTCAAAAATAGCCCATAAACTCTTTTATAGATAAGTATTTCTCATAACATAACGTAATTAAAAATATATTTACTTATAAGTATAATATAATTGTAGAATACACCAATAATTATTTTTATATAAACCTTTCTGAACCATTATAATTGGTGTAACTTTATTTCAATATTGATATTTTATGGCAAGATCGCTCGTTACATATTGTAAGAGTAATGAAAGACATTTGTGTTTTAAGTGCGTGCTATATATATCATAAAAGCTTATATATAAATCAAAGATTATATGACTTACTGGTGCGCGAACATTCCTCTCAGACGATATAAAGACGTTTGCTGCGTTTAGATCTGGTTGTATGATGGTCCACACCACGTTCTTTCTCATGCCTCGATCGTTAGGTTCAGACAATCACTTTATCACAATTCCCAATTTTTTGTTACTGAAGCATGCTAATCAAAAAAGTATATATTATTGATCAAGTTAGTATTGAGATTAACGTGCGTCTCGCGATCGCTGCTCAGTATTTGTGGAGGGCAGTGTGCTGCGAAGCCGCTGACAAAATAATACACGTCCTGTTACAAGTCGGCAGACTGACCTATAATGATGATGAATTACCTCTACAAACAACAATCAAAACAGTTTCATTGTTATACAGAGGTGATTTGAATAATTCAATTATTTTATAGATGACTCCCGAATAGAACTCAATTATAACATATATATGGAACTGAAATTACCTGTTCTACCTTTATTTTCAAAGACTTTTAAAATATGTAAATAAACTTTAGGCACTACCATGAATATTAATTTACTGCAATGCTTATCAAATTGAAATTTGATTCTAAATTTTGCTACCTGGAACTTGTTAGATGGAATAATTATCGCATAATTATAAGTTATATCAGGCATACATATGGTATTTAAAATATAAATAAAATTTAGTTTTATAAGGTAAAATATAATATTCTGAGAAAAATAAAGTCCCTGTGAGGGGACGGGGTAGAATACAATTCCCTTCTGCGGTTGGGTAGAGTAGGAAGTTAATCCTCCAACTGGTTCGCAACCACTATCATGACAAAAACGATTGGTCAAATATCTTATGATGTGTTCCGGTTCGATGTCATGTAAGCCAGTTCTCCCTATTTCCAACCATACTTTTCCTCATCTCATTTCATGTCCATCCCAAGGTCAGCGTCGCATCTACAACTCTAATATTGTTGATGTCTATGGGCGAAGGTGACCGTATCATCACGTGGCCCTTATGCTTGTTTGCTTCCTTTTTCTATAAAAAAAAGTATAACTTTGTTATGAAATGTAATTGTTTTTTCAGTTAATTTTATTTGACAATGTGATTACTTTGCCTGTTCGTTACGCAATTACTACGCTAATCGTCAAACTTCGGAATTTAATGAAACTTGTTTTTGGCCTACGCAATATTGATATAAGTTTCATGTAGGCATTTAATTGAGAATTATATGAAATAATACTAAAAATACCTGTGTAATAACAAATTTGAATATGTATGTAACTATGTACCTATAGTAAATGATTTCATTTATATAATAAACAGCAAGATTTATGTTTGAATACTAAATTATCCCTACACGTATTATGTATAAAAACGCTCCTTAGAACGATATTCCTACGTCACCTTGGTCGAAATAGTTCTTTTTAATGTCATCAGAAACTGACTACATCAACAATCACTTATATATTGCAATAATCAGACCAGTTTATTTTAGGAATTGCTGGATGTTTTTCATGGTAATTAAAATACTAAAAGAATTATGTAAAGTAAGATAATGGTGATAAATCTGACATTTTATTTCACTATTTCTAGATTTTGTTTTTGAAGAAACTTTTATAATATTTTGAATTAGGTAATAATGTGTGCTTTAATTTTTGTCTTATATATTGGTGGGTATTGTTATTTTTCCTTATATTAGTAGATGCTCGTCTACCTGCATATGTTGTATATATGTACAAATAGATAAATGTACGAATAAATTCTTATATAATATCGTAGGTAAAAAATATTTATCGAATGCTCAATATGTTTTATTACTAATTTGTAAAGTCCTCCGTCGCATTTTCTTAAAAGTGAAAACATATCAGTTTCAGTACATTTACAATTGAAATTAATAGATAAAAAAACTTATTTGCGATCTACCTCCCAACAGCAACAATACAGTAAACATAAATATAAATCAAAATCGTTCATCACGATTCATAAGTCGCAACTGACCTACTCCTAGTGCCTACATGCAGTAATTCACAAGTGGTGGTAAGAAAAGTTGACGCGTCGCATTATTTGCGGACAATCAGACGCTTCCGCTCACACAATGTCCACTCAATTACTCTCATTGAACTAACTAGAGTTTTGTTTTTAGTTTCCTTCATAAAATTTGATAAACTTTTATTGGTACAACTGAAAAAAATGGCAATTTCCCATTAGGTGTAAAGCGGCATATTTATTATATAAAATTTGGCTAAGTAGATACAACTAACAGTGCCGAATAAAGTTATAAATTTCTATTCATTACACAGGGATGCCAAAACACAGTATGATTTTTAGATACATAGGTATCCATTCAGACAGAAACATTAGGTATTCCTAAACAGCAAATATTT
Source organism: Dryadula phaetusa (assembly GCA_032432895.1). Taxonomy (NCBI): domain Eukaryota; kingdom Metazoa; phylum Arthropoda; class Insecta; order Lepidoptera; family Nymphalidae; genus Dryadula; species Dryadula phaetusa. The sequence goes on along the minus strand of JAOYRS010000060.1, from coordinate 3,878,076 downwards.
GCAAAAATTTTAGAAAATTATTGACATTGTATTTTAAACTATTAAGTAGACACCATCGTGTTACAATAAAGATTTGTCTTATTAAACGTAATCATCCTCTCTTATAAATATTTATATTTATATTATAGCTGTTACTCAAACTGTTAAGACAAAGTATAACATGCTATGTTTGAAATAAGCTAAAAATGGAGAACACATCTTATCAGTGGGTGGGTAAGAGATGAATTGTAATTTAAAATATGACTGAAGAATATTTTTTTACTAAACTGTAAGGTACATTGTAGTTATACCTATTTATAAATAGCATTGAAGTGTCTGTACGCGATTCGAAAACAATGGTCCCTTTTACAACGTTGTAATTATCACATGTACAATATCAGAACTTAAACAATAATTTACAATATTAGTAAATTTGTGAAACTAAACTATAAAAAGGCTAACTTTATTTTACTAAAATGTTGGATTATAAATATAGAGAATATATAGCGATGTACGGAGTGTCTTGACACTAGGTACTTTCTGTTTACCCTGCTTTGCGGGATAAAAGCGTGAAGCTAAAAAAATAAATAAATATTATGCATTTATCAATGCACTTGTACTTTAAATATTAGTATTGACTATTATACTATGTAAGCATGTTTTACTCTGATAGGTTTTCAGTAACAACCTAGTGTCAAGACGCTCTGTTGACTACTTTCCACTCGAAATCGAGACCTTACGTACTGGGTGAACTCAGATGAATAAATTAAGTCTCCAATTTATAAATTATCGTCTTGTTATATTAATGTGTAATATATTAAAAGCTAAAAAAACACAAGCTTTTGCTGTCACAATCATTAACAGCAGGAGGTAAAAAAGTAAAGTAAGGTTTGACGCTCCGCTCCCTCTGACTACTTCACCAGAGGTAAAGCGTGAAAACAAAAATTAAACATTTGAATTTCGCAAGAGACCATAGTAGGTACATCGAAGAGACTACATTAAAATATTCGAATCGTTATCTATTAAGATGAGTATGACATTCTTGGTAAATAGTTAAATGTCAACATTATGTTGGTTCATAGTAATTTTCCATGACTAGCTACTAACCTTTTATTATTATTTTTTGTGACGTTGGGAAATACCTTTTTGCAGACCGCCCTTCCGTGCAGGAGGGATCAGTACTGTGGGTTGTGGGTACTCATCGGTAGAACCAATACTACCCACTAAAACCCCGCGGAACCCTCTCGACCCCGATGAGACGTCGCAGGATCACTTTGAACCTCCCGCAGTAGCTACTCTAGGGTAGTTGGAGATGCGAATACTGCCTTCTCCTACCCCCTGGCCTACGATGGCGGAGCGAGTCAGCATTTGCACTGGATTCGCGTACCCGCTCCGCAGCCTCCTTCAATACTATACCTGTTTCACAGAAGAAAACCATTGCAGGCCAGTTCTTTTCACTATTCAGCATAGTCCTCACCACGCTGGATAGTGAGAGGACCCTACCCACTACAGTCATCAAGGCGTGGCGTTTTGGGGCCCGAGTGGGGCATTCGGCTAGAATGTGATGCGCCGAATCAACGGACGCATTACACGCATGGTATGACAACGCCTCCTGACGTAAAATTTGGTGCAGGTACTTGCCAAAGCGACCATGCCCCGTCAAAATCTGCATCAACCTGAACGTCAGGGCACCAAACTTTCTCATGACCCTGCGTTCTAAGTAGGGACGGACTGCCTCCATTGTCGCTAAGCCAACCGCCGAAGACCCTAGATCATCCTTCCATCGTCGGATCAGGGCTTCATCCGCTCTTCTCCTAATCCACGCGATACTATCACTCGATGGTCATTCGCTTCGCGACCGCTCTCTTGTGCGGAATATATGAACTCTAGCGAGCACTTCTGCCTGCAACTCCTAAGGTGGATCGCCCGCCAAGAGAGTGGTCACCGTTCACGTCACCGTATGGTATCACCGAATTGCTCGCATCGCTGTGACCCTCGGCGCTTTTCGCAATTGAGTCCTGTTACGAGCGGTGAGAGAATCCACCCATACAGGCGCACCGTACAGTACCATTGACCTCAACACACCGTTATAAAGCGTTCGGCACGGAGAATCTGGCCCTCTAACATTCGGCAGCAGCAAGCCGAAGGCCTCGGCGACATTTACATGCTTTGGCGCAAGCTGAACGAAGTAAGATGCTATGACCATCCAGGGCTAGGCCGAGATACCTCATCTGGGCCCGTATCTCCACCTCCTGTCCCTAGATGCAAGGGCCATGAAATAAGAGGGCCTCAGTTTCCGGTTTAGAGACCCTCAGGCCCAGCGCTTTAATACGGTCAATGATAAGGTGGGTGCTGACTTCAGCCAAGCGTGCCACCTCTTGGTAAGTTGGTCCCCGGGCAGTGACGAGGGTATCATCCGCATAACAATTGATATTCAGCCCGGGGAGAAGATGACAAAGCAGGAACCAGTCGTATCCGAGGTTCTATAAAACTGGCCTTAAAACTGACCCTTGTGGAACCCCGCAACCGACACTTCGTCGACCAATCTTACCATTTCCTCCAAAGCATGTACCACTCTGTCTTGGAGGTAGTCATTTAACAACCACCGGAGATAGTGAGGCTCATCGTGGTAGTAAAGCGCCTAACGTAGCGCCTCAAACGGCAGGCTGTTAAAAGCATTTGATCACATCAAGAGATACGACGAGAAGAACATCCCCTGCTGTTGTTGCACCTAATGACTGGGTTTTCAGAGCATTTAAGGCGTCGATGGTTGAATGACCAGCCCTGAACCCGTATTGTGCCTATGAAAAACTCGGGCTTACCTCCTCTAGGTGCTGAATAAGACGATTGGCATGGATCTTCTCCAAGAACTTGCCCATTTCATTCAGCAGCACTATTGACCTGTATGCGGATAAAGAATCCAGAGGACAACCCTCCTTGCGCAACAGACATAACCCTTCCATATCTTCGAGATATGACCAAAAGAGAGGCACTGCTTAAAAAGTTCCCGTAGTCTATCATTAAGGTATTCCAGGGCTATACTTAATACTTCTCCTGGAATACCATCAGGTCTGGGGGCTGTTTTCTTGGCTTTCAGTCTTTCAAGGGCCAACTTCATTTCCTTCCTCAGTAATTAGGGGCACTACAATTTATTTCTCATGCGAAGAACGAGGGGCCATTCTGGGAGAAATGTACGCAGCTGGCCCCACCTAGCTACTAACCTAAACCAACATTAACTCTGACATGAACCTCTTTGTGATATTTTTAAAACATGCATTGAATTATCTTTTAAAGTTATTTAAGCTGAAGTAGATTTGCCTACGTTGCTTGTTTACCTATAGGTACGTATTTTTTACCTTACGTAGGAATTTTTAAAGCAAAATCCTTTAGGAATTCAAAAGTCGAAATCATAAGTTTTATATATTAGAGTAGAGCGAAGTGATTATCTTAACACTAGACTTTTTCTCACCACACTGTTCGCGTAACAAGAAATGGCGTGAAGCTAAAAGTGAGAATGTTTTTCATAAGGATTTCATGACTAATATATACTTATTGTGCGATATAGAGAATATAATAATTTGTCATTTTCAAACTATGACAAAAATTATTTTTTTGGTTTTTATTCATAATAAAATATGCTATATATAATTATTATGATTACAAGAGGCCAACCACGGTATAGATTTTGCGACTCAACACGCAATTTCTAAATTTTATGTTTTATAATTTTGGGAAATCATTGATTTGACTGTAATAAGATCTTTGATTCTCGCGATTTTTATACATTTAAAATGAAACTATTTTAACCGGAATAATCGCGTATATTTTGGTATTCGAAAATACATTTTGGACACCTGACGTTTCGAACACTTTACAGTAGTCCGTGGTCACAGGTAGATTAATCCGGTTAAAATAGCTTCATTTAAAATGATTTGACTGTATTGAGATGAAATATTTACTCAATCGAAAAAATATATAATTTATAACATTACAAATAAATACATACTACAAATTTTAAGTATATCCTATTTAATTTTTTACGATGAAATATAGTGTAAATAATAAAATAAAGAGTGATTTGTTGGTTACAAATCACTCTTTATTTTATTATTTATTTACTCGATGCTTAATATGGATGAAAATAACAAAAGGATTAATTTTAAAGTATTGTACCGTTAGATAGATCTATAATACGGGTAGACAGTTTAATGTTCTCATTGCGTGACCCAGAGCGACGGCCACTGTGATCCAGGGTCCTGAGGCCAGGGTAAGTCGTAAATATAAATTGTTCCTTAAGGTCAATGTTAGTTCAATCCAGAAAATAACGTTAGTAATTTGAGATGATACTTTTGTGATAGAAACAAAACTATCACGATATAGAGTAAAATATAGAGTAAAATCTTTCGGAACAATGATATATTATTGTAATAAAATATTTCAATAAAGAAAACAATTACATAAAAGTAGTATCTAATTGCAAATTTTTAATATAAAAAATTTAGAAGCAATGCAACTAAGTATAATTTAACAAAGTAAGTTTACTGACTATTTAGGATATTTTTATGTAATACGACGTATTATTTAGACATGTGTGCTCATTGCCTTTAAAACTGGACATATTGACTCGATTGTATTTTTAATGGAAAAAGACTATTTTTTGTTGGTTTTTGTATATTAGTGACCTATTGTATAAGCCTTAAAATCCTTGGGTTGACCAATGCAACTTCTGTTAGTATTAAGTCCTTGAATAAGGTGATCTTTTTACTTATACTTCATTACAGCTTACTTAAATAATATGGCAAGAGGCATAATATGGCACTTAACCAGATTACTCTGAAAAGAATTTTAAGTTGTTTGCTATTCTTGAATTATAATAATTATTTAGTTTTTATTTTTTTAATAAAATAACAAATAAGATATGTGAAAAAGAAGTTTAAACTTATAATAAAATCAGGTTTAGAGTCACATTTTATCAAAAAGTACTAAGTAAAAGGTAGACCTATATTAATAAAAATATATACCTATAGTAAAAATTAGACCGGTTGCTCAAAAAACCGAATTGAGATCAACTTGAGCACTCTAAATAACGAAAGAAGTTATATATTGACTCACACCTACTCTTGCTGCAACTTTCCTCATTATATATAATAAATTAAAACAGGAAGTAAAATTTTCAGATATACTTATTTCGTTACCCGTTTGCATCGATTTCATCGTGTGTATTTAACACGTACTAAGTACATCTATGTTCTCTAGTAAGGTCAAAAAATTTTATTATAAAAAATATTTTTAAACCACTAGTATCTACTACAATTTTATACTAGTTTTATATTAGGTAACATTTTTATCATAATTTATAATTAATGTAGAGGTATCGAGAGCTAATGAAATCCTTTGTCTTAATATGCCTGTATCGATGCACCTTTCAGACAAATGCAATTTCGGAAAACCCATTTCGCCTTAGTATATTCGACAGTTTTAGCAATTAATAATAAAACAGTTCTATATCTACATTGTACCTTTGGCTAAGCGAAATATAAATTCAAAATCTTCGTTAGTCAAACTAGAGCTAAATTACCAGGGATTAAGTAAAGACATTTAAATAAAATACCACTTGATTCCATTTTAATTTAATATTAAAACATGAGTTACAACAAATGGCATCTTAAAACAAAATCCTACATATAAATAGTAAAGCTGCTCAATATAATAAAGTTATCATAACAGATGGACTACATAATGCATCAGCCTGCACCCACTTGAATATCGTTATGTCAAATCACAATATCAAAATAAGCTTTATTTCAAAAAATGTATAGTAAAAGTATATACAGTATAAGTATAAACTTTAATTTTGCATGTCACTTGATTATTTTTATATTAAATTATTTAGTAGGTAATTTAGAAAAAATATTTAACAATAATATTAAAGATAAAATATAGTAAATTGTAAAAATAGTAACTCATGATACAATCATTTTACCTTTGACAATAAATTTAAATGTAAATATTCAAGTGGATAAGCTGTATATAATTTTCTTTGCCGAATGTAAGTTTAAACATATAATATAATTTTGATCCCAAAAATGCGATTCAATATCAGATGCTACATTAACAACATTTATAGACACACGGTAAAGCAAGGGAATTATCTAAATCTAGCTATTACGTTAATCTATTGCTATTTCATTACTAATTAAGTACATAAATGGAATTGAGATATTATAACAAAACTATTTATATTATTTCGATGTATTAAACTCGAATTATATGCGATTAGTTTATATATTTCGCATCAAGACAATGGCCTATAAAGAAGCCATTATTAATCACATACAATTCGGCGTTCAACAGATGTATTTGTATGTAGTAACTACTTAATAATTAAGTGCATTTTGTGCAAGCAAAATATGTGAACATAGAATACTCAAAACTTCTCGTAAATTTAATATTTTATAATAAATCAACAATATTTAACTATGACTCTAAGCGGCTCTACTATGTATTCTGAAAAAGTACTATTTAATATATTTAAAATTGATTTATCGTCTTTTTTTATTTAGCTAACATTTTTCACTTGTACAACAGAAAAAATAATTATATTTGATATTTCGGTGGAATTTTGTACTACATTTTGGGATCAATTTTAATGTACTTAGCTCCACGTTTATCAGTTATTTCAAGAAAGCAAGTCAAAATCCTTACCACAACATAACATAATAGAAGAAATATTGTGCTCAATTACGAAATTTTTTTTTCAAACTTTCGACTTAAAATGTATATATTATATTTGTACAGACAATGATTAAACCTGTCCATACAAATCAAAACCTTATCAAAATAATCAAGAAATAAAAAAAAAACTAACTGTACTTTACAAATAAATTAGAAACAAAAACAATTTGTTCTGCAAATCACATCAGCAAGGCGAAACCAAAACTTGCAAACAGCATAGCTTCAATACAATTAGTATGAATAAACAATATATTATCATATTTCATATAAAACTAAACAACCGTACACCATTAAATATACATCTTAAAAGTGAAAAAAATAGAGAGATTTTAGCACACGCAGCTAACACTGTAATGTAAAATAAATGACCAGAGACAAAAATAATCGTACAAGTATTATATTAAAGAGGAAAATAATAATTATCATTAATATTACTTTAACAACCTCCAAACACCTTGACTGCATCTAACCGCTATAAAAACTTTCAACGCTCAACATCAGTCCGCACCAGTGGTCGTTAAATAGTAATTTCATTAATCTAATTTTAGATTTATATCATCACTATATAATAACAATATTAGCCTATATAAAAATATATTTATAACTAAACGCGTAGGCGCACAAAACTGTGGGGAAAAAATATTAAACAATGAGATTACAGCTGTATCATTCATTACAGATGTATCATTTGAAAATGTTAAACGAGCGAAAATAAATTAATAAAGTAAACTTAAAACTAAACATAATGATCTAATGTAAATATATACGGGTCTTAAATATATTACAAAAATATTATTTATGAGGGGAATATGTACAAAAGCTACGAGATTCGATTTCATGTAACTTCAAAGTTAAAAGTGGCATTCAGCCGACCTTTCGTTATTGTCGCAAACCTTTCAGCCTGGGAATGTCACAATTACATTACAAACGCCGCCAGCGACAAATACAATAACAAAATAACTTAAATGTTGACAAATGATTTGTTTGCTAAGGAGATTTCATTACTATAGCGTATAAGTAATAAAATAATCAAATCGAATAGAATTTAAGTAATATGTATAAGAGTATGCCCATGTCCATTCGATAACATCGCTAACCTAAGCCTTCACCAAAATCCTATCTATTCCAGTACCCTGACATACATTTTTTTATAATAATAAGTAAATCAATTTAATTATAATATTTAATAATAATTTGTAATATACGAAGACTTATTTAAGTTAATACATTACTCTAACTAGAGTTAAATACACGTTCTTATTATTCAAATGCATTATATGCAATACTATAATTATAAACATATTTGAAGACGAAATTACTTCTTAGCGTCCAACTATTATACAGAGATACTCCATCAGTCTAACAAAAGCACATTTTAGTGCGATACGCTTACTTTGTGTCCACAATGTTTGATATAAATCGATACTAACGATTCGTAAAAATTATAATTAACAATGTCAATGTCAAACAAAACACTGATTCCTTGCTATTATTGTGTTATATTAATGACGTTTATTTTACTTACAATACACGAGGTGTCATGCTCTTTCAACTTGTGTTGATCAACCTCCTTTCAGATATGATACAACTATCAAATTACATTAAATATCTATTCATATACATTTCCGTACAAAACCCCCATACAACTTATTAGACTCCACGATGGAAGTACTGGGTGCACATGAGTAAAATAAGAAGCATGAGTCGAGGTGGTTTCTTTTTAGATATACAATTATCAAATTACGCTATACATATTCCACCTGTTTTTTTACAAATTATATAAAATTTTTATCTCTTAGTTCCACCCAATATCATTTATCAATATTCCGTGTTAGAAATACTAAGTCAAGAGGGGCATGTGGAGCAGGCACGCGCGGGTCAGGAGGGGCGTGCGCGGGGCCGGCGCGGGGCGCGCGGTCCGCGGGGCGCGCGCGGTGCGAGCAGGTAGGACGCGTCGACCGCGCCGCGCTGTCCGCCGCGGGAGAGCAGCCGCCTTGCGATGTTGTTCACTCTCTCTTTCTGTTGTTCGCGACGCGCCGCCGGTGAAAGCGCCTAGTTTGAATATATTATATAGTAATCTTATACTAATTCAAATCATACAATTAAAAATCAACTAACTTTAAATAAGCTAATGTGAACTGAATGACAAATTATCACATTAAATTTATTTAGTATAAGTCACTTTTCAATTTATGATAGTAATTAATAACTTACATTATACTCAAATGAAATTTAAAATATTTTACCTTAGGGGCAACATTGGACACAGTTGGCGTAGCTTTCTTTTTTGTGTCTTGAGTAGTCTTCGCTTTATCAGTCGGTGTAGCGGCACTCTTTCCAGCTCTGCCTTTCAAATATTCAGGTGACACTTCATGAGGCTAAAATACAAAGATTTGCATATCGTAAATGCCTAATATGTACAAACGTTATGTTATATCGTATATCGTGTTTATGGTTTCGATACTCACTCAACAGAATATTTATATATAAATAAAGGATTTTTTTCTTAACCATCAAAAATGTGGCTTCAAAATGATAAATGTAAGAGGGCAACACAATTGTTATGCCAATTGTGTTGTCAATTGTTAATATAATAAATTCCAATGGACTAAGGCTTGACAATAATAAAATCCCAATAAAACAAACTTACTGCATAAGTCCTGGTAAGTTTGAGTCGTGTCGGGAAATGATCGAAAGCGTAGGGCTTCGTACAGAGCGGGTACTTGGGACGCGACACACGCGTGAAGAGACGCGCCGAGCGGTCCACGCGCAGCTCGCAGATGTATACATGCTCCTCTGATGCACCTACTGGACGGCCCTGGAAATATAGATAAACATTTAAGTAGGTAAATTAAATTTACAATATTTAAAAAAAGCAGCAGACATATCAACAGAAACCTAAATAGATACTTTGCATGTTAAGTATCAGATCTTAACTGCACTTTGTCTTACCAAAGCAAAGATATGAAAATAAATTAATAGTTTTAGAAGTTATTGTAATAGAATAAAAATAAAATATTTACATACAATGAAAGTACTTAAACGTTGTTGAATATATGTAACATTGAGAAATATAAAGACAATATACTAAAGATTAAAAAAATAATAGAAAAACTAAGCGAACCTTGCAATATGTATTCAAATCCATGACCCAGCACTGTGACATAACAAGCTCTATTGGCACCGCCTCGTACAAGGGAACTCGCATCACTTCATTATGGAAAAATCTACAAAAAAATAAGTTCATATTAAGTGCACTACTATATAAAATATATATAACTAATTTATGTGTGATTTTGGAACCATCAAAAATTTATCCGCGAAGTGGTATTTACTAAACTGACGAAACATTTGAAATAATTAAAACTATAAATTAGATAGTGGATAGTTTGGACAAAAAATATGTTTTTGCGTAAAATGAAAATAAATAATCAGTTATGTTGACGTCTTTTAACCATCATTACCCACCATTCTGTGTCATCAATGAGATTGTGAGAAGGTGCTCTGGCGGGTTAGTAACTGCTTGTCATACGTAACAAATGGTATTTGATATTGTATTTTTTTTACCTTCACGCTTTTATCCCGCATGGCAGGGTAGACAGAAAGTACCTAGTGTGTGTTACGTGATGCGTTCGTGTTGAGTGATGGAACTCAACGCCGCACTTTGTCTTTTACCAGAGCGAGGAAGTGAAAATTATTTAAATATAATCAATCCCCTGAGTGGGGATTGAACCCACAACCGATCGCGTTTACAGTAAGTCCCCCTGTGCCATAAACGGCCGCTTCGGTATTATATTTAATATTTTATATATTGTTTGAAATACTATTTTTCCACATATACCAGTTGGAACTATAAAATAAGTAGGATGTACTATAAACCCTGTGCTCATAAAACGTCTTAATTACAATGTGGTTGCCATTGTGTATAATTTTTTTTAAAAATCACTCACTTTCTAGTAGGTTCGTGGAAGGTCTCATGCGGACGTAGATAATGATGTCCGTACACGTAGCGCTCCTGCGTGTCCTTGTGTTTCCACAGTCGCTCCACGCGGAAAATATCCAGCTCGGACACAGGCACCTCGCCTATGGTCTGATATGTGTGCTTACGGACCTCACCCTCCTGGAAAATCATTTAAAATATCATATTATAATCAATTAAATGTGAAGAAAATCTCAAACAAAAATCATTCTGTTTAGACTTAATTGGAAAATAAAAGTAAATGGTAAAAGAATTTTATAAATATGGATAATATACCAAAGACACATGTGTTAGTGAGACATAATTAAATAACATAATATAAAAAAACAATTTATAAATATTGATAGTAAAATGTATTTTTCGTTATAACTCGAATTCAACTTACTTTACTTGCAACCGTCTCTTCAGTCTTGTCCTTTCCTTTGGCGATCTTCAATTTCTTTCTATCCTGGCGTTTTGTTTTTGGAGAGTCGTTCTTATCTCCATTCTGACTGACATCTGGATGTTTATCATCAATCGGGATATCACGTAACACGTATACAGTGTCACCTTGTCGCACTTGAAGGTCACCGCGCATCAGTGATAGATAGAACTGGTGGCCCTCTTCTGTGTATTCATCTAGTGGGATTTCACGATCGACCTGTGGAAGGAATGAAAATGTTAAATATATATATGTTCAGAACTAATATGTAACATATTTTCGAGCACACCAAGTATGGAAATCCTGAAACTTACTACATTAAAATTATTATACCATTTTCAACCAGACTATAAAAACATGCCAAATAATATAAAATAATAATATTTATCGATACAGAAAATAAAACTTATATCAACAAAATATAGTAACTTCTAGAGTTATAGAACTGCTGAAGTTAAAGTTTAATTTACACCATATTCAAAGGGAAGGTTTAGAACTTGCCACATAGTGATCCACGACAAAGAGAACAAAGAACAGAACATATTTAAGTCAGCACAAAAACAATCAACCAAGCAACACATACGGGTTTGGGGCTGCAGAAGTGGCAGTGGTGTTGCCTCTTAGCGTCCGCGAGGCGCACGCAGCGCGCGTGCTGCCACACGCCGCAGCGCCCGCACTGCACCATGAGCCCTTCCTCTACGTGCAGCCCGCAGATGCAGAGGATTACTTCCTCTGTAGGAACAAGTAGGAATATAATTATTCATATAATTAACTAGATTCTGTATTGGTAAAAAGTAGTTTAATATTATTCTGATATATAACCTTTAAAATTTCATCTAAATCTATTCAGTAGTTTTTACGTAAAAAAAGAAACAAACATACTTCTCAATATGGCAAAACCTCTCTTACGTCAAATTTGTGGGATCAGAAAGCTTATATTTAAATTATTTTCGTTTATACATTCTAGTTTGTCGGTTTTCGCAACCATACCTATTATGTCCGAATTCAGACAGAAAAATGCCAAAAAGTGATAAACTTACTCTACAAGTTTTAAAGAGAATTATATAAAATTAAATTAAAATATAATTATATAAAATAGAGTTATAATATACATTTATTTTATAAGTAATATTTAAGTTTTTTTAATATCATGTCCTACAAAATGGTAATAAACGTTAATGATCTGTTACTCACCAGGTTTAGATTTTTGAACGAAACCAGCTGGTAAAGCATCTTGTGAACCAAGTATTTTAGTCAAATGTTCCGCGAAGTCCGACTTCATGGAGTTGTATATCTAAGGAGTAGCGTAAATAAAGGATATAAGCTTCTGTATTTAAATATATATATATATATATATATATATATATATATATATATATATATATATATATATATATATATATATCTACGTTATCTATACTTTAAGCATTTACATAAAGTTATTAACTAATTTAATTATAATATAACTTTATTACTTAAAAGTAACTTATGTATACTTTTTCTAAACCAACGTGACTGTAAACTTGATTGGTTATGGGTTCGATTAATTCTCCACTCATTATTTTTCCGCTCTGCTAAGACAGAGCGCGGAGTTGACTTCCGCCAATCAACACGCGATAGTCAAATACTCTGACCGCTTAGCCATGCGTACTTCCGGCTGCTTAAAATATTTATACATCAAAAAAATTATACGTCAAATTAAGTGGTAATAAACGTATAAGAATCTCGACACAGCTAGAAGTTTAAAAAAAAATTATTAAATTGAAGGTGCAACATTCTTAATTTTTAATAATAAAGATAATATAACATTATTTCATTACCTTCCTCAATTGTGTAGCAGCTGCCCCCAAAGCTGTAATTTTTCCATGTTCCCGTATAACACTGGAGAATAGCGTATTCATATCGCTATCGAATTGCGCCACATTTTCATATTGATCGCTTTCTATATTATTATGTATTGTGCTCAAGTCTAATGGTGGAACGTCGGATTTGGATGTTGGTTTCAGTTTCATCAAAAGCGAGCAGATTGATTTTTCTTCATCATCTTAAACGAAAACAAAAATACTGTTAAATTAAATTCTGCATAAAAATATATGTATATTAATACCATCGTGTCGAAGCGGGACAGCGTTTGATTTTGGGTTCAATTCACACAGTTCGATACAGTTTAGAGAAATATATATCTAAAATATATTTTCATTTCTCCGGTATAGAGCACGCCATAAAGTTCGCCACTCAACACTCAACATAACGCTCTATTATTTGTCGGGACGCAACCTTTCTTTCTGAAACACGAAGTTGTCTCAGAAAGTGAGAAACTAGAAAAAAAAAATAGTGTAATATACCTAACTCCTATAAACAAAACTTTTATATGCGATAATGGAATACTGATTACTTCTTAAATTTTAATAGAATATCTAGATTGAATATGTCTAAATTTGTTTAAAATATAACATATATGGGCAAGAGGATTCGAATCCACGTTTCTTAAATTAAAGTATTTACAAAGGTCCTAAGAAAATTAAATTATTTTATTCACACGACATACCTTTAGCGGCTACAATACTATTATAAAGCGCCTTCAATATCTTCCCTATACGCGCTTTCATGTCAAGCGTTGGATCATCTTCGAGTCGAGTTAGTTCCTTTACGCTTTCCTCTTTCAACTCGCGTAGTGTTTGCAATCTCTTGAGGAATACCGAAGGGTTCATAGTGTCAGGGAGGGTTAAGGGGTTGACGTTAGTGATAAGAGGCGCGGTTGGAGGAGGCGGAGGGGGGTTAGAGGGGGACGAGCTGGCGGAAGGCGCGGGGGCTGGCTCTGAGGGGGGTGAAGCTGGAATAGGCAGTGAAAGGCGCTCTCGAATACGACGCACCTGTAATACAAATGTTTGGTGTAACATTAATAATTTGTCAATAGATTTTCTAATCTGCATCACTTTTTTATGTTAAAAGTTATTTAAAGTACACAGAGTAGAAAATATATCTATTTTTTACATACAATAAGTATATATTATTCTTCCCTAATGAAATTGTGTTAAAGACATATATATATATATATATATATATATATATATATATGTATGTATATATCTATGTATGTATGTATATATATATGTATATATCTATGTATATATATATATATATATATATATATATATATATATATATATATATATATATATATATATATATATAAAATATCCATATAAAATATTATTTGATGTTCTCATAAAATATATGTATAATTTTTCCCAAGTTCATTCAGTAAACGTAAACGTTTTAAAAAAGTAAAATTTAGCTGTCAAATCTATGATCGTGGTGATAATCAAAATTGCAAATTAATAATAGATAGATATATAAAGAAGTAAACATTGAACTTACGTTTTCTAAATTTCTAAAGAGGAAACAATGTCGCTCTTTGACAAAGGCCCTTTCCTTCACCGTTAACGGTTTCATTTGCGGCTCTTGCCACAATTTATTCAAGTGCTGTTGATACTTCAATATAGTCATATTCTTTATATCACAAGCCGTTACATTCTGTTGTTCGGACTTTTTGTTACATTTGACAGCTTTCCTTGGACGTCCAACTCGAGGCTGATTGCCATTGGAACTGTTAGACTGGTTGGAGGCGTTTGACGGCGTGCGGGATTGAGTCTTTAGAGGTTGCTTTGTTATTCTCTGTGACTTACCACCTATAACACCTCTACAGTCTTCTGAATCACATTTGCAAGGCTGGAAATTGGGTAATTTATTAATAAAATAATTAAACTAAATAATAAAATAAGTTTTAATTGTTATTATATACCTGACCAACAGCTGGATTAAACAAGGAGAAATTGTAATCGTATGTTAACTCCTCGTCAGGGTCAATATCGCGGAGAGCGAATAACGCCATCCTGAATGTACCTGTTTATGTAAACCATGTTAATAAGTGACATTTTTATTTGTATTTACTGTCCTTTTGTTTAAAAATGTAAAATACAGCTTAAAGAACCACAAAAATACTAAAATTAAATAAATTTAAAAATATTTAGAACAGTATATCATTTTATTTGTTACTCCCACATTATTGAGATAAACTAAAATATAAAAAATATTAATTATTTATATTTGTAAATGTTATCACTCTATGTAAAACTTTTTTATTTATCAGTTTACATAAAACATCACTTATTAGTAACTAATATTTAAAGTCGCATACATTAAACTACTTGTGTTTTACAGAAATATTCAGCCACCTAGTTCATATAAATATCTATAAGCCATATAAAAGCTATACAATTATTATTAGTTTATTCACCATTAGCGGTCCACTTCTGCATCTCGCAGTTGGGGCGGCACGAGTGGTTGACGAAGCGTCCGTCGCCGCCCATGCGGTGTCCGTCGATGACGAGCCCGCCGTCGAGGTGCAGGCAGTAGTGGTGCGTGTCGCGCGCGTAGCGGGTCGCCATTCGCTCCTATACATTTTAATAATAACTTTAATTATTTTAACTAACTCTGAAAGGACAAACCGTTCTAAAATGTTGTAAAGTCTTTAATTCGGGTAAAAAGCGGGGAATGGAATGTCTAGACACTAGGTTCTCTGACTATTCCTGCTATGTAAGTATGAATCAACCTCAGCCTACAATGATCAAGAAATAAAACTAAAATATTCAGTAACGGTCTGACGTAAATATTTTTACGACCAATACTTCTGTCAGCCGCCGCCCGATTAATACATACACATAAATTACATTAAAATGTCTTTTGCCCAGCTTGCTTTCAGGCATACGGCAATAAATGCTGAAGGCAACGATTCTATATTATTGGTTCTCTCTGCCACACATGATCGCAGATGTGGCCAAAAATATGATTAATACTGTGTACCAAAAATTTGATACATACTAAATGTATAAATATTTTGTATAAGACATAAACACGCTAACGACATTTTTTTATTTTATTTAGACATATATTAATAAAACAATGCACTAAAGCCTGGTCCAGTATGCATGATCATATATATAATAAAAGTTATCCTAAATACTGGAGAACCGTACAACAAAAAGGCTACAGTAATAAGGTTGCTGCTGATATGAAGACTATTTATTATTAGAAAATGGATTACCATTTTCTTTGCTATTAAGCAAGACGTTTAAATCAAATTATATGATATATTCAAATAACATGACAGAATAACATTCAATTTAAACATTATTTAATCAATTCTTATGTAACCGAAAATGCCTACTAATACATATTTAATGTGGTTTATTTTAAGTTATTGCATATTACATTGTCGTTTACGATTACATTAAATATGATATTTATTTATTATATTTACATATATATGACTACTAAAAAAAGAAATACCTACATATTATAAATCAATAAAAACTAACGTAATACTTTCGCTTAAAAATTGTATCAAGCGCATTTACAAGATAACGTCACATCAACGTAGATAAATTTACATCATAAAAATTTTAATGAGGCAGGTTTCCGCAAAAATTTATCAAAATGACCTGTGCCGCAATAGTTAACTATACAAAAAAATAATTTAGCAAAAATCAATAAATTAACAATAATATTACAAATTTTTGCACTTAAATTACTCCTAAGTAGTTTTTGTCATTATAATTATGAAGAAGTTTAAACTTCTTATATTTATTTATACATATATCTCTTAGAATATCTAACTAAGAAAAGCTTTCGTCTGCGTTTTCTTGTTCGTAAGTGTATGTAGTTTTATTATATTATTTTATTACATTTTTCATAATTATATTATGTTTTGAAGATTTGTACTTTTATTTCTTGGAGGTTCACACTATCCCGCATAGTAGGGTAATCAGAGACAAGCGAGTGCCAAGACACAATAAATCGCGTTTATGATGACTTCACAAATTTAATTTAAAAAATATATACTTATTCTAACTTTAATATTGTCAACCATCGTCTATCTTTGTAAATAATAAATTGTGTTCCTAAAACTGAAACATTTGCGACGACTAAGTAGTAATGGTAATAAAGTCTAAAATAATATAGTATTTAAAATTGAAACGTAAATACCTACTTATTATAAATACGCCTTTACATTTTTTATTTATTTTTTTAGCTTTACGCTGTTTCCTTACCGTCTAACAATATTACAAAAAAATACATTTTAGTAACTAGCGTTGATTCTGATACAAAATAAATATTAAATCATATCGAAAACAACCTACAACACCTGGCGTATATAAGGAGTAAACTTAGGGGATTTTTTGTGACTATAAAATTCGTCATAGATGAGCAACCGTAGACAATGTAAGTACCTACATACAATTTAAATTATACACAAAAGCTTCCTCAATAACACAATAGAGATAAACCCAGACATAACAGACATTAGGTTTTTTATAGTCTTGAAATTAATATAAATATTCGTTCAAGTGGGACTCGATCCTACAACTAAACGGGTCCAGTCGAGGACATCACAAATTGCCTGGAAAGTTTCAAGGTTATACAGTTATTTTCAAGTTTGTTTATATAAAGTAGGTATTCAAAATATGTATCAAAGTTATGAATGCTCTTAAGTCGATGACATACATGTAAAAAAAATGACCTTGAATTCAATTAACGTTAATTACTTAAAAGCGACAGTCGAGTTTACAAGTCAAATTATGTTTCGAGATAAGATAGCGTATCTAATGCAAATACTGACATTCCTACTTTAAATACCTTATCTGACGACCTCGGTTATGTACTTAAAAACGAAATCTTTATTATTTGTGTACAAAACAATACGTAAGTCTTTGTGTACTAATTGTGATACAAAATAATAAAAAGTAAATGAGACATATATAAAAACATAATATGAATACATTATATGCATTATGGCTTAGTTAAAGCATTTATAGCACCTACTACTCAGGTTGATCGAGGATCCATATTGATCAAGTACCGCGCAATATCCTGGATAGAGTTACAATATGACGTACCGACGTCTCACGTCATACTCATACGTCATACAATATTTGCGAATATCCCAAAATCAACAAAAATATAAAAACAGGTCACCTAACTCAAACAAGCACAATAACATACATAAGTATAAAAAAAGAAACTCAGTGAGTACCTGACATCAAAACAAATAATATTTTAAAACTAAAAAAGAGAATTTCCCGTCGGCCAGGCCGGTAAGGTTGTCAGGTTCATATTTCGTTTAAATGTTATTCCACACATTCCATAGGATTAGAAAAGATTTCAGACGAACGTATAAAACTAGAACGCAGCTAGAATCGAACACCTATCTGTTAGAAGCCGTCCATGCGCTCTGACCGCTAAGCCATGCGTTTAAAAATGTTATGTTAGGACATTAAAAGAAAAATCATCTTATTAAAAAGTAGACCGTAAAAAGGTTTGAAGTTGCTACTATCACCTACTGTACCAATAGTTTTAGTTCGTAGTTTAGAAAGGAAGGTGAAAAGTAGTTTAGTGTTATAACCTAAGCGTTATTCTAATGCATGCTACATATATTACGCTAAAGTTTTATCCAAATCCTTTCAATAGTCCCGTGGTGTTATGAAAAAAGTAACAAAGATTAGTATGATCTTCGTTTAAGATAATCTCACCTTAAATTCCTTATCAGATACGACTTCGCCGACGTATTCCAATATAAAGTCACCAGATTTGATCATGTGCTTAGTGCGGACTCCCCAGCCTTTGTTCTCAGTCATGAATTTCTCGAGACCAGAAGCCCATTCGTGACGTTGGATACGCTGATTCTTACATTTATCACTGTTAAAAAAATATTTTTTTTTATATATTGATAGTATAAATATAATTTAAATAAATGTTACTTCATTAAAATAGCACTATATCAAATCTTTAGTATTATTGTGATATATTATAACTAAACTTTAATTTAATTCCATAAACTATTATGGTTATAAAAATTCTTATGATTACTATTTTTGCTAATTTATTTTTATATCATTACATTATATCACTTCAAGTGGCGCCATTTAGATTCATAATTAAAGTATTAAAAATAATGTCATGTGAAACAAATATGCCGAGCGTCCCAAGATGGCGACGACATCCTTGACGATAATATTTTATACATAACTTATTGAAATACTTTCGTAAAATACTAAACCATTAAAAAAAGGAATAACATAATTAGAAGCAACATTTCAGATACTTTAGTTGAAATAAAACACGAGCGATTAGAGAGTACGAAAAGGCAAACGAGACATGTTCACAATAAAGTTTACCCTATATTCCCAACTTACCCGCAAGGACAAAGCTGAGGTGAACACTCCGAGAACACGAGCCTATTTATACAGTCTTCGTTGCAGCCTGAAGACGATGCACAGTTACACGCCACGCTCTCACACTCCTCGGCTGACGGTTTCACATCGTAATATACATCTGGAAATAAGTGCATCAAAATATATTTCTAATAAAATATTTTAAGCTGCCTAAAAGCAAAATAAAAGCCAACGTGGTGTCGTTGACAGGACTATATGTGACAAATGTAAATTCGATCGTCACATAATAGAACCTTAATTAATAAAAAAAATCATCTCAATAAGCATCTCGATAGTTTAATTTTTGCAGAGTTAATAAATTACTCTCCACTATATAATATTTATACATTTAGAAAATTTGTTCAAACTGAGAATTTTCTATTATACAAATATAAAAATTCAAACAAGTAGAATTTGCATCAACCATCGCATTTAAATTGACACGTCCCTAACATGTCCCAGCGGCACATGCAAATTTAAAATATCATTTAAAGCTATATTGAAGTATAAAAAAAACACGGATAATGTTAGTAATATAAATTATTTAAAAGGTCAGAGGATCACGCACCTTTAATTTTAATTAGCAATTTAGTTACAATCAAGGAAATACATGAAATGTTACGAAGTCTTTATATCGAATATACTCTATATTAAAATGTTACATGTCAATTATAATTATATGAATTCATACGAACAAGTATCATGGTAATGATTACATGAAACCAGTGATATGGAGCCACGCTTGAGCACATTTTATAGCATCGCTATTACAATAGACTCAAACGTGTAGCGCTAATAAATCAGCCAATCAAGTGTTATCTTTATCAAAGCTTGTCAACAAACTGAGGTCACCACATGCTGCTAATAGTACTTTTTAAACAGTTTTAAATAAACACGATTTTAAGAACAATGTGTGTAATTCAAGGAGACAAGCAATAATAAAAATTAATTTAGGAGCACTCACGTCACGGACATTATTCTAATTAAATTTTACTTCTTAATAAACGTATTGACGTACGTTATTGATCGGTATTGCGTATTGTCTATTTTACATAAGACATTACGAAATGATAAAAAAGGCACATTTCATCACTATCTTCTGCAAATTTTAATTAACATAACAAAACTTTGAATCATTATAATTAGTCTGTCCTTAAATTAATTAATTATTTAACTATAATATATGTATATCTCACTTGTGCGAATCTTTTTGTAGTTCCAAGACGGTACTGGCTGGTTGTAATGTTGTTCCCACCAGATGTCGTAGGGCAGTGTAAAATACTGCGGTGTCCGCCGCACCCACCGCTCACAGTACGGCGGCGGTGAAAGTAGTCCCGGTGGAAACTCCGTTTGAGTAACCAAGTTCTTTCCCTTGCCCTCCGGTTTAGGGCTAAAAATACAAATATAAGTTAAAAATCAAATTTGTCTCAGTATATGATACACGCAAAACTAATTTATTATATGTATATGTTAAGTATATACTTACTCTTCTTTGTAATAATCGGAAAAAAGTCCAGCGACCAAAAATTTCTTTCGTAAACGAGGGTTCTTTTTAGAAACTGCCGGCCTTTCCCGAACATCAGCACCATTTACAGGACTCTCGTCACGTGAAGAAGCGACCCGTTTTTTACAAATTATGCTTTTTGAAAGCACATCAATGCTCTTTTCGAAATCAATTTCTTTCTCATTCAGAGGTAATGGATCATTTTCATCGTGGTCAGTGAAGAGTATCTATAGATGGTTCGCGAGATTTCGATGTCAGCCGCCGACTTATTACAGTGTCTATGGAACTTTCTCGAGAACTGGAATGTATTTCTGGAAGTTTTTTACTGACAGTGCATGATCGCGACTTTCGCCTAGTAGCTATGCTTTCTGGTTTAGTCGATTTTTCAACAATTTCTAAAGGTACCTTCTTTTCCGCCCTTCGTGCAATTTTCTCTTCAGATGCATTATCAGAACTTCTAGTGAGCCTCCTCTCGCCGGGGTACAAGATAGCTAGGCTTGATTTCGGTCTTAAGCCGACTTTTGTAGTCTTTTCAACAATTTTCCGCTTTGAGAATATTTCTTCAATCTCGTGTGAAGGAGACATAGCTCTCGTTTTTCTTTTCAATCTTTCTAAATTGTCCAAGCGGCTGGTGTTTTTGTCTGCTTTAAGATTTAATAAACTTAGAGGAATGCTGTCTTCAGGGTCGTTCCCTAGGGAGCTGGATAATGAAGGAATACTGTCGGTCTCACTCAGAACCTCCCATTTATTGATATGGTTTTTCAATTCTTTATCACTTCTAGACTGTTTAAGTTGCAAAGCTGGTGCTCGTAATATAGAGGCACTTCCAACTTTTTTTTCTGTGGCACTTTTTTCAACAGAAGAAGCTTTACAATTCTCAGTCAAAACATCTTTTCCCTGTAATTTTTCTAGAGCGACAACGGTCAAACGGCCTTGCTTTGGCAATTCATCTTTGTTTAGGACTATCTTGAGTTCGGGTTTCTTTGTGGTTCGTTCCAAAAAGCTACTCATAGCCTCGCCATCTTTAGGTACCCTTTCAAACGCAGAATGATCCGTGTCCTCCGATGTAAAATTATCAGAAACAGAATTATTCAAAGTAAGAGACGGCTCTACTTTCTTTTTCTTCTTTTTGACACTAGGGAACCCAGTCCTATTTATAGCTTTACGTCGTCTTGTTCTTTTCTTGGACACGTCGAGAACCTTGTTCCCACTAGAATCATTAGTCTCACCACCCTTCACATATATATTTTGTTTTTTGATAGTTTCTATTGTTGACAGCTTGTCCGTTGAAAGTTTTGGTAGAACCACTTTCGTAGGAAGCACAAGTTTACTTTCTCTAATTAAATTATTTGATGTTTTCTTCTTTTTCTTTTCATTTGAATCGTCACTCTCGTTGACTAGATTTCTTTTAGGTTGTCGCAAGTTATGTCCACCAGTTGTTTCTTGGATTTTATCAGACAACACTGCTGCTATTGATTCACCTCTTTTAGGTCTGATAATTGGATCGGGCGTTTCAGATATTAATGCAAGAGGTATTTCTGCCTCAGTATCTATCGGTATCAACAATTCATTGGAATTCTTGTTGTCATTGCCTTTAGATTTGTTTTTGCCCTTAGAGCTCTCCACCAGAATATTATTTACACAAATAGATGATTTAGGAATCTGATCTTCTAAGTCTATAGATGGTTCAAAAATACCTGTAGGTTTATCTACATTTACTACAACACACTGTTCTACTACAGTCTCTATAACTTTCGACCGTTTAGTTTCCAAGATCTTTCCTTTAGACACCGGAGACTTGATAACGCTTGCTCTTGTGTTAATTTGTAGAGATTCTTTGCTTTTGATACGGTCTTCAGAAATCTTATTACCACCATCACTGCTGTTCTTTTCTTTTTCTAAAATTCGAGATTCAATAGATTTCCTAATGTTATTATTAAGAAGAGTATCTAAGACTTTAGTAGCCGCACTTGGGTTAATTTTAGATACTAAATTGCTAGTAAGACCTTCTAATCTGTTTTTCTTTCGGGTCATTATTTCAGACTTTTGTGCAGGCGGAATTGAACTTTTATATAGCGAACGTGCAGACATACTTTTAAGAGGATCAACGGATGAACTATTTGACATATTTGACTGATCAGCGGATACAAGAGACTTGTCACATTCTTTGCTTTCTTCCTTTGAGGTGTTTTCATTGATGTCCTTTGAAATACCACCGCTTATTGTTTTGTCTTCGGATAACTTTTTGGACAGTGACTGTACTACCTGATCTAAGCTTGAATGAGAAATAACTTTATCTGCTTCTAGTCTGTGCCGCTTTTTCGGGGTTGCAATAGGAGCTGAATTCCTAACTGGGGAAGCTTTTCTTTCACACCTTGGTGACGAAGTTCTATTTGGTTCAATTTTAGACGATTCAGGTTTAGTGTCATTATCCTTTGTTTTCGGTAAACTTTTTTCTAAGTCGTTAACCATTTTATGTACAGCTTTAAGTTTTTCTGAAGTTTCATAGATTTTCTTAGAAAGCTCTGATTGTTCCGCAGTAGGCTTTTCTATTGCCAGGTCATCATCAATGTTATTATTTGTAAATTGGCTATCCGAAAAAGGTTTATTAAATGCATCAGTTTTAGTTGGAGTTGTTTCTAATGCATTACCTGCGTTCTTAATTGATTTTGCTGTAATTTCATTTTGAGTTTTGCTATCTTGTGTGCTAGAAGCAGGGTGTTTCGAACTGTCGCTTCCTTTCTTATTTTTTTCTACAACACCTCTCTGTTTAGATAATTCTTCTGAAACATTTTTAAGTCCTTCACCCATACAACCAGTTTCAGTACACAGAAATTTATCAGTGCTAGAATCAGTCTTGGAATTTTCATCAAATTCAGCGGACACTAAGCTTAAACTTAGGGAATTGCTAGTAGAAGAATTAATATGATAATGTCTTTTCTTCAATGGTAATTTATGTTCGTTGGTGTCTTTACCACCTTTATTTTGGGATTCTGTCAGTTGCTTTTTATGCCTTCGTTTTGACGTAGGCGTAGCAATTTCCTGATTATCTGATGTTTTCCTTTTCTTAGATGCTCTTTTGATAACTTTTGGAGGTGCTGAATCTGCCGGAGCTTTTTCTTTTTCTATGGGTTTTTGTGGAACTGGCGACAAATTACTAATGAACTTAGGTGCAATTTGACACAACTTTATAAAGTTAGATATTAAGCTATCCATGTCCTGGGTGAACTTTTGATCGACAGAATCAATCGAACTCCGATTTGCAACTGATTCCCTACATCGTGAAACCGATCTTGAACGGTGTCTTCTTTTACTTCTATGCCTATGATGTTTGCTTTCAGTTTTTATAGTAATCCGAGACGGTCTCTCTGTTGGCTTCAAATTTATTTTTGGTGGCGCTAAAACTACTGTCCTTCTTTGCTTTTTAATATGGTATGATGGTTTAATGTGTGGTTTTTTGAAATTTAAAAATACATTTCTAGACAAGGATTTGTTAGGAATGTAAGTATTTTTAGCTTTTTCAAAACAACTAGGCAAAGGTTTTGAAGAATTCTCTTTCTTAGCGGTTGGTGAATCCTTTTTAATTTGTTTACGATTCTTGGGCGAAAGTGTCCGTGAGAAATTTCTCAAATTATCATCTTTCTTCGAGCCAGTCAGTTTTGTAGCGGTACAAATTGGCGACATTCCAAATTTATGTGTGAATAGTGGTTTAAGAGAGGGCAAATTGTTTCCAATGAAATTAGTTTTAGAAGGCGATTTTAATAACGTGTTGTTATTGTTGTGACTTACTTTAAAAATGTTATAGGTCGTTACAGGCCTCTGCAAGCCACTGAACACCGGGCCCGGCGCAAAAGGATCTGAAGAATTGAGCCGTAGTACATGCTTTTGATTGTTCTTCGAAAATCCATAATTATATTTGGATGGTAGGGGATATTTAGTGCACACACTAACATATTTCGGACTAGCGTTAGGTTTGCGTAAATATGTCTCACATTCAGAATCACTGGAACTGTGTCCTAAAGTTAAACTACTGAATGTTTTATTAGACAAAAGTAGAATTTCTTGATCGGACACAAAATGTTTTTGGTTCTTGTAATACGATCTATTCCTGACAGAACGGGTTTTCTTTAATTTCCTCATTCGCCTCCGCATACTCCGAACACTGTAATCTGTCTTATAACCTGATTTGTCGCTTTTGTACCCGGATCTATGATCACTTTTGTACCCTGACCTATAACAGTCGCTTTTGTAACCCGATCTACATCCATAGTCACTTTTATATCCCGATTCAATTAACCTGCTGCAACTTTTGTAAGGTTTGAACTCGTGATCACTTTTGTAACCAGAGAGAATATCCTTATATTTTGGATTAAGGTCGATTTGTTTCCACGTAGGATCTAAAGGATCTTCAGCAGCAGCTTCATTTTCGCTTTGATGATCTCGCCAAGAGTTGTTCATTGATTTAGTATTCTTTGTTTTTGGTAAGTTCGCAAGTTTGCTGTTCACTTCTTTTCTTTTTGCGTAAACGCCAGATAAAACGGATCTGTTGGACGGTAGAGAATCGTCGTCACTGTCTGCAGAGTCGTATTGATTTTTATCTCTTAGCGTTTTAGATGTCGACTTAGTTGTTTTGGCTTTATTTTGAGGCTTCCGGCCAACTTTTTTCCTTGGAGGATACAAAACTCTATCAGTTGCATAAAGCATTCTATCTAACGCGGCAATATCTAGTTTGTGATCATTTTTCTTGTTTTTCTCAAATTTATTTTGTTCTTGTTTAAGTGGGATGGGTGAGGGTGCTTCTGTTTTAATTTGCTTAATTTCATTGTCTATTCGCTTTTTCTGGAAATCACAGTCACTTGAATCAGATATATTGTGTGCCCTGGCTCTAGTCTTAGATTTTGAGCGCGCACTTTTTCTTTCACCAATGGTGTTCTCTTTATGGATAGATTTTCGACTATGTCTGCTATGACTATCTTCTATATCATGCCGCCGTAACGGAGAATGTGTGGGTGAATTATGATTTGACAGTATACCAGAGTCAGGCGACACATTAGGGGGGTCATTGTTATTATGAAAATCGTTAATTACATTAACTCGGGACTTAGATTGTTTCTGAGATTCAGCACCTTTATTGTCATATTCATCTTTTCTAACTTTACGAGGTCTACCTCTTTTTCTTCTAGATTCAATAACTACATTCTTAACATCTTCTTGAGATTCAACTGAATTTGTACTGATTGTGTCTATTTTTTGAGAATCTATCTGGTTATTAGCGCCGGCGTCGGCACCAGTAACGGTTATCGGCGAACTTTTTAAGAGATCACTAGCACTACCTAGCTCTGAGCCACCTGATGTTATGTCTAAATGCATGAAGTCATTATTATCAACACAATCTTCAAGACTAGGCGGATTAGGTATCGATAATCCAACAGAATCCGTCACAGAAGTTATCTCTTCAAGATCTTTATTTATTTGAGACAATTCTTCTGTTTGCTGCGGACTTAAATGCTGAGTGTTGCTTAAAAAGTTTGACGCGATAGGTGGGATTTCTGATAAAGTATTTATTTGTCCAAGCACACAATCACTAATAGTTCCGACACCTTCAATAGCATTTGGTTGGATTCCACATTGTAATGAAGCATTAGGCGTAGGGTAAATGGTGTTAATTGGCACTGTAGTGCTCAGTTGCTGAGTTCGGGCGACAAATTCTTGCAATAATCGTGACGAATAATGCGACGTGCTTTGATTTACAGTTGTTGAGTTAGAACACTCATTTTCAGATCCAGAAGAGTCTTGTGTAGCTCTCTGTATCGCAGCTGTTACAAGTTGTGGTGTTAGTTCCATTTCACTACTTGATCCGTCTCCTGAAAGAATAAGTAACATTGAATCAAACTGAAGCTATTTTTAAGGTTAAACATTAAAAAAATCTGGACTAGACTAGACTAGACCTACCATTATCTGCAATAGATTTGTCGTCTGGCGAACTGTTATGAACTGGGAAGGTCGAGAAATTGGGCTGTTGCGCCGGCGCGCTCGATGTTTGTTCTGGAAATAGTTCCGCAAGATCCGCATCGTCGATGACCTGCGGAATATATTTCGGGTTACTTTTGTCGTCATCGGCTATTTCTAAAAGAGTTAAGAGAAATCGATATATACATATATAATTATATAATACAGCAGTTGTAAAGTAACGCAGTTACAAAATCAATAAGTGGTTATTATTTTGAATATATGGTTATAAAAGCTAAGTTGGTATATTCCTTTACTATTATTAAAAATCATCCCTGTGATATTTATAATAACATGTCTTATGTTATTTTAAAATTAAATTAGTAGTCAAATTATGCAAATAACGTACTTGCAATTGACAAGCGGCAGCAAGTGCACTAGAATCGTCGGGGGATGTATGTGTAGAGCCGCCAGCGGCTTCCGCAGTATCAGAGTCCGATGATGATGACGACGACGAAGAGGAGGAAGAAGACGATGATGACGTGGAAGATGACGTGCTGCTCCCACATGCACCATTCTCCGCCACCGATGATGCAAACTATAAATAAATAAATATAAAAATAAAAATATAAAAATAGCAATTGTAAGTTATAAATTTTATACAAAATAAAAAATAAAATAATAAAGAATAATTAATTAAATAAAATAACAGTTAATATATCAAAAGCTACAGCCAATTACGACAACAATCACACAGAGTGAGAGGTGCCATTCATTTGACAAGATTGATTTAGCGTAACTAGTACTAACAGTAGTTGCACAAGAGTGTACATTGCACTGGCCGCAATATTGCACCTTTACATTCGTAATAGCCTATACAAAACATTGTATAAAACCTAACGATCGGTTATATTTTCGGAATATCAGTACAACTTAAAGCTATTTACATATTACTATCACCCATAGGAACGAACCACGGCTAAAATTATCGGTGTTCAACAGCAACTTCACGCCAGTCGTGCACATTTAGTGAAAACTGGCCATATATGTGCCAATAAACATATAGAATGATAGTGCTTAAAACGCGAAATTGTTCTTCCTTTCTCGGTTAGCCTTTCAAGAATGAATGTACAACTCACGACTTTCGATAACACAATGAAAGGGATTTACAGCACGCTTCTATTATTTGACTTGTCTAACGCGGCTTATCTAAGATGACTTTGTGGCACTCAATTTGAAATCCAATTAATTAATATATAACAAAATACTACAAAACTAAAATAATATAATTAAGTAAAATAATATGTAAACATTAAAAAATTTTGGTTTTCCGCGTTATCCATTAATGAGTATTGCCACAAAAATATTGAAATTTCTTTTCTAAAATATCGGGAAGCTAATAATATAAGTTAGTGTAGAGCTGTTGGGCATTATGTAGATATATGGCAGTAATCAATAAGGCGGAAGGGCAAGCAGCCCTCGCAATGCAAGGGGTTGATGTGTCGTGTGGTCGGTCTTATCACGGCTCGCATATCAAAACACTCTGAACTACCCCCACGCTACCTTTACAGGGGCTGGTTTTAAATAAAGTTGTAAAAATAGCTTAAAACGCATAATTTTACTAGAAAAAGTAAACTTTAATGTAACAAGTTCTACTTAAATATATAAATCTACCACGAACTTTTGGAAAATATTAAGAAATATTTAATTATCAATATGTCACAAGGACAGACGTAAAATATACAATACAATAGACGTTTGACGTACACAGTTGTATCTGGAGTATAGGAAATATGTTTCAAGAATCATATGAATATTTTTAGTTTTTAGCTTCATGCTGTATCCCTGACGGAGTCGTCAAAGACGAATAAATAAATAAAATAAAATAATCATTCAAAATGTTTTAGGTTATTCTCAAAATCTTAAACTAAATATTTTTAAATCTATATGAATATTCCTCATTTGAATCTACAATAGAATAACGGTGCCTGTGCCTAACTCAGACGGCGCCGACACGAATATCACATTAACGACCTCGTGATCTACGGAGATTTATATCTGACAGCAAGTCAAACAAACGCAAAACATTTATTGAATAGCTTTCAAAATGTTTTTGTTCAGGAACACTCACAGTAAAGATATATCAAAAGTTGACATTACGTTTAAGACCCAGATACCTTACATTAATTTTAAATTTCGATCTGAGGCAAAAATACATTATAATGATTTACAAAAACATAACAAGCGGGTAAAAGTCATATCCGTTATCGATAAAATATTCTATAAGAACTCTTAATAAAAAATATAACATAATATTAAAAATTAAAATAGCTTGATGGCCGGGCGTAAGGCAGCTCTAGGCAAAAACAACTTTTTTATGATATGATGAATTGAATTGAATACTTAGCTAAAATAATTTTATTTTAATAAGAAAATTCACAATAACTCGTAAATAAATAATGATACCAATATATAAATATAAATGCATGAGATAGATAGATAGATAGATAGATAGATAGATATATATATATATATATATATATATATATATATATAACAAAAAGTATAAAGAAAAAGTATAAAGTATAATCTCGCTTTCCACCGAATTAGAGACATTGCCTGTTGAGTGGTGGAACTCAACGCCGCACTTTGACTTTACCAGAGCGAGGAAGGAAAAATAATAATTTTTAGCACTTTATGTATGAAAATTATAAAGAGAAACAGAGAAAAAAGAAAAAAAAATAAAATAAAATAAAAAGCAAAGCAATAAGTTGATTGTAAGAGTCATTGACTTCGAGCCAAATATCGTGAACAATAATACTTCTGGTATTAGAACGTTTAAATGTTCATAGAAGCTGATCGTAAATCATTAATTTTAAACTACACTTTGTGAATAGATATTTTTTATAAATGTAATTTAAAAAGATGTGCCTTTTAATGAACAAATAGGTACTATTTATTCACAAACCAATGTAATTTAAGTAGCCACCGAGCAACATACAGAAAGAAGATTTACATATTTATACAATAATATTCCATATATACATGTTTAGGTATTATACCTAAATATTTAAGAAATTGCAAATTCATAAAAACACGCCTATGAAACAAATATCACATTCATAAAATAAAGTAAATAGTAAATTAAAGGTTGGCTAATCGAGGAAGGCCGTGAACTTGACTGCGACAGACAATCGAGTGTCGGCGCAGGCGTAGAGATCAAATAGCGCGGAAGGGCAAGAGAAAGGCCGATCGGTGATATTTGCGTGCGCGCATTGTTGTGCATGCAAAGCGATACTGTGATCGAATCTCGCTGTTCAAACGCTAATGATCTACACAAACATTAAAGATGACTAATACAAGTGTGTAGTTTATATCGACGTACAGAGATAGCTTTTCACTTATCTTAACCTTTTTAGGATTTATAGTAGTAAATAATCAGGTTATATGAGACTATTACAACTGAATATATATTATGAAATTCAATGAAAATGTTTATAGTTACAAAACTAAACACATAAAAATGAGTACCTAAATCTGATTATTGTCGTAACTTAAGTATCATAAAGCAATTATGTTGATCTTACGACCATTCCACAGCAAGTAACTAGTCACTGCATCTGAAGCTCACGTTTAAAAGATCAATCAAGATAAATACACACAGTTCATTTTCCTTCTTACCTACAATCACAAAAAGATCTCAATCCCACGCACCCATCGGCAGTTGCGATATTTCTGCAAATATTCATATTACGGCGCGAGGCCGTACACTCACGTAATTGGTAACGATTATTAAGTGAATTTATATTCGATAAGTTGACAGGTCGTGTCTCATATTAAATTCAATTTTAGTTGAAATAAGACGTGACATATTTACGAAGTCACTTTTGATAATATAATGGTATAGTCAGATTATAATTGCTAGCTGCCGGATATCTTTACTATATGATTATTGAATAATTCACTCCAGAACAAAAAGTCTACTCATGCGTTTTTGTTCAGTAACATACTCCTATAGCTACTTAAATTCGGGTGTTTACATTTTGAGATTTGAGATTGGTACAAGTACAAGATAAAGTAATCTTATCGCAGTGCACATAATCACGCGCTTACATATACGGATAACTCGCATTAAAACGAGTGTTGCGAACCATGCCATCAATAGGCGACTATTTTCAGTTTTGGTTTATTGCCATGAGACTGTCGCAGAACATCCTGCGCATAATCAGCAAAAGATTGAGTACAAAAATGAAATAATTGAATACTTGTAAATGATTCGTTAATTTTATAAGCGAGAGATGAAATATCTTCTTTTAAAAACAATGCATTTGTTGTAGTCAACGAGTTGCATAGACATTGTTATATTAACAATTTACCATGTTAGTAAACTCGTTTAAAGGTTAAAACATTAATTGGCAGCCCTGAATGAAGGCGGCTATCCGGTGGCGGTTGATTGTACTCATCAAGGATTTCTGCACTCAAGGACGTTGGTTGCTAGACGATTGCTGTCGAACGCCTCTTATTATTTCTCCCCAGACACATCTCGTTTTTGTCTCGACTCATTTATATTCATGATACATATCGACTATAATCCCTATAATTCTTTTTTGTTCTCTTATTTACTAATATTCACTTACTACTACTTAACTATCAGTCAACAAAACACATTTGTAATAGTTTTTTTTTAATATATGAACACAATTAAACATAGATCGTAATAAGAGTTTAAGAGATTCTTACATGTCTTATATATAATAATATGAAAAGATATTCAAAGTTACAAATGTATCATGCAACGAATATGAAATACATTAAATTTTAAGTAGATAGACGATATACCAAAAAAAAAAGTAGAAACGAAAATGTTTAGATTCAAGGTCTGTGCGATGTCTGCCACATGTTCAAAATAAGATATTGGTTCAGAATAATCGTGGTAAATAAACGTGCTCAGTATCAGTGCTCTATTCCATATATTTAAATCACTTTTTGCATCGACGAATTATTAACAAAAACTATGGACTATGTTCTGTTCATCTATTGAGGTTCACTCACCTCAATAAGTCAAATGTGCGAACCTCATTGTCTGGTACGATTTTTTGTGGCATATGGCTAGTTCACGGCATTTGAGCAGATGGTAAACAATTATTAGCAACCTTTTTGTCTTTATATAAGATTATAATCTTCAAGACAGTCGACATTGCGATCATATCATTACGCGGACAATGCAGTTACATTTAAAAAGGCAACCGTAGATTCAAGGGTGTATGCAAATATACATCATATCAACAAAGCTCACTGCGGTCTCAAAAAAAAAAACAAAATAAAACAAGGACAAGGACAAAAGGACTACCAGTCAAGCTCTTAAGAGTATATGAGAGGACGACACATTGAGTCTTTAATTGCTTTTATTTATGCTAAAGATATAACGTTTTTATGGCTGTGACGGTTGGTTAAAATACATATGAGTGATAATTACACAGTTGCTTAATCGAGTACGTAATTTTAGAATCGTTTAGAGTCATGATATTGACATTTGCTGTAAGTGAAAATACTAAAACTAACAGAGTATAGATATATTAACAATCTTTGATTACCAATTGATTAAAAAAGTATCTGATGTACTAGTTGTTAATTTTATAAATCAATAAAGAAAAACAATTTAAATACTCGATATTTATTTACTTGGCATGTTACGAATATAAATGAAACTTCCTAATCTGAGAGGTTACAACATGAAGACAGCTGTGGTTTGAATATTGTTCTAGAAGCGTGTTCACGAAGTGTCCCGTCTAGGAACCGCAACTTAATACTATCTGAAGCGCGTGATATTTACTATACATACTGTTTTAATAATAATAATGCAAATATTTTTCGAATATTAGTAGTTATTTCCAAAAGAACGGAATATAAATAAATAGAATAGACCTTCATAAAACCTTCTTTCTAAGATATAATTATACAAAATGCCGCGTTAAACTCTCACTCAGTATTTAATCATCTCCGTTAGTAAAATTGTATTTTGTTTTATCTTAAACTGTTAACGTTCATTATATTTATATTCATTTAAATAACATCTTTAAATAAATTAAGATATTATAGTTACAATCAAAGCTGCCGAATAATAAATACTTTCGATAGTCGAATTACCTGTTAAATTAAATAGCGATCACTAATACCAGTGATCGAGCAAGTGATGCAAAAAAGTCTAATGGGGCTGCCAAACTGGTGTGATCATCAATTCACAAATAAAACACATGTTATCTGATCAACGGACGCATGTTAAATTGTATCTGGCTTTATTCGTTCATCAAAGAGGAAAAAATATACGTTCGTATTTGAAATTATATAGAGCTTTGGACTTATATTCTTTACTCGATATATTTCATGAACAGGAAATATTATATTTGATTTATCAACAGCACAGTACGTATGTATGGTGACATGAGTATATGTTAAACTCAATATTAATAGCTAGAAATACTTTTAAAATGTTCAACCCGCAATTGAAATAATGCAGTTTTAAGAGAAAGCTTAGACATTTTGAACGTTTATACGCTTAAAGAATTATTGTGAAACATGTTTGAATCGTACAAAGCTAATAGTCAGCTTGTTAAAAGTATTAAGTGGCTTATTGAGCCAACTATCAAACACTGTTCATTCAATTACACGGACAAATAAATTATATCTTATTAAAACGCATCACATGCGAGTTTCATTCGAAGATAAACACTCGATTGCAAGCATATATTTAAATAACAATTTTGATAACAAAAAATCCTTCTCGCGATACATTCGTGAGACGTGATGTCACACTGTCACGTTTTGAATACAAGTACTACAACGTTAAAATAAAAACATGATATTATTTACAATCTTCATCGAAATCACTTTAGTAAAACGTCAAAATAAAAATAATATCAATGCTGCAATTTTGAAAACTTGCATTCGAAAATAAATTTCTTATATTTAGTTTAGCTTTTTAATGTTGTATAAATATGGAATTAATTAGACATCAACAAAAACTAGATAACAAATTTTATAAATACTTGCAAAAAAAATTGTATAACCTTGTAGAACCATATATTACGTAGTGAACGTAGTTTAAAGTATTATAAATACAAATATTTTGTTATAAAGCTTAAATTATACAACATATCATTATATTTAATCTTAAGTAAAAATAGTGAAAAAAAAACAAAAAGATATATTTATTTCATCGAGATGACATTGGTTATTGGTAATAAAAAAAATACTTTTTATCGTGTATGCACTAAGCAATTTGTAATTCTAATATCATTAATGTTGATAGGCACCACACGTTGAAGTATCCAGTCGATAATTTATTGCTTTTACAATAAAAAGTAGTCATTTTAGCATATAATTAAACGAAGATGTAACTTTAAAACTGTTCATATATGTGTACAATTTTGAGTAACACCAAAATATCATATATATATATATATATATATATATATATATATATATATATATATATATATATATATATATATTTATAATATATATATATATAAACGTAGTGTAAAACTACGTTTATAGACTGCAGTACACTAAATATCAGCACAGCAATATATTATGACCTGTATGCGACTTTAGAGTCAATTCTATTTGTCACAAAAGTGACAACAAAATTGCGTCTGTACAACGAAAATATCAAGATCGTTAAATAATTTAGCAAATTATTTGAAAATAAGGGGTTTGCATATTACAAATATAGCATTTATATGTGAAGTAGCGTTCTCCTGCGCACTAGCACTAACAAGCTCACAGTCAGGATAACAAATAACAAGCCATCGTAAAATTCGACCCTATAAGTCTCTCTCTCCTTGTTAGTACTTCGCCTCAGGTTTTTGATACATCTACAAGCTAATTGAAGTCGATGCGATAGCGATATCAAAATTTTGTAGACATCCAATATAAATAAATGAAATTCGAAAAGGTTGAAACAAAATGTATCTCTTAACGTAATTAAATTAATGTTAATTACTTTGACGGCAGAAGGGCCCCTGTTCCAAATGGCATGCACCGATGCACACCACGCCAAGTGATATGGTTACCGACTAACCTATTGACTTCTTATTAATAGTTATCACCAGTGTGCAACAAATAAGAGTAGTTATTTAATACGCAACATATTATTTTGTTTTGACATAATTATATTAAAATATAAATGGTAAAATATCCACACTATATGTAAATGATAATTAAAAACACATTTTTGTAAATTATAACAAACATAAGCTACTTAAATTTGTCACCACCTGCTGTGGGTGTTACAAATACATATATTTATAAAGTTGTACTGTGAACCACGCCGGCGCCCGTGACTCAGATTTAGGCGCCCGCTATCGTTTCTCCGATCATAATCCCAATCTTGACTAAATTAATTAAGGTGTACATTAGGGTGCGAAATGGACGAAATATTCATGTAATAATACAAATAACCACTCGCACCCGTTTAATATATTCCGACGTAGGGTAAGCATGTTAGTTTACAATGATATACCTGTTTTAAAATTAACTTGTTTTTAGTATTTTTTAAATGTACTTACGATAAATAATTAAAAATAATATATAAATATTTGGTATACCAGACTATT
This sequence comes from Dryadula phaetusa, assembly GCA_032432895.1. NCBI lineage: Eukaryota > Metazoa > Arthropoda > Insecta > Lepidoptera > Nymphalidae > Dryadula > Dryadula phaetusa. The sequence goes on along the minus strand of JAOYRS010000060.1, from coordinate 3,842,618 downwards.
TAATTTTATTTAGAAACTGTGCAGTATAAATATGTTTCACATTTTGGTTTATCTTATTTTACTCCTATTACTGATTCTGCATTCCAATTCTCGCAACGGGGAATAATGATTGGCGATAAGCGGTAATCGCATGAAAGCTAGCCTAGAACTGGTTGCTTTCTTAACAGCATTGTGGAAAGGGAGTAAGAACTTAACGGGCATCGAGAAATCATATTTTATACGTATAGTATTTGTAATGAAGTGCCGCACTATGCACAGCGTGTACGACTTAGTGGCAGTATTCCTGGAGATGACAAGATAGCAAACCACGACTTCCTTATCCTTTACGCGATATAATCGGACGAAGAACGTTGTCTAATTTGAATAACCAACGACTTGAAAACTCTCGATCTAAATAAAACGTAGAATAGCAATTTCGTCTTACATCTTTTTGAAAAATATATTAATAGTAATGAGACGTTTTGAATTTAAATAAGGATATTAGTTTAGGTTGGTTTAGAACATTTGGAATAAATTACTCTTCTTATGGGAGTCGTAATAAAAGACGCCATTAAAAGGACGTATAAACAGCGATAATCCTATTAATATCGGTCTTAGCATTTACGTTGGAATTCTCTAGAAATTTTCCCGAGTTCCCGTGAGGTTCAGATCGTGACTGCGCGTCGCGTTCGGCGCAATTTGCTTACCCATACAGTGCCAGTGAGCGCCGCTCTAATCATGTGTAAAATATTGCCGTACCTCGTCAGTGTAGCACAAAATCAGGACGGCACGTCAAAAGTCACATAGAAACGTTTTGAGATTAATTGACTTCGATAGGCGCTGCACGATTACCGTTGTCTACATTACGAACTGTTTTAAATACGATTGACTTATTAATAAAAAGCTTTAATTAATGTAGAAATTGTTTAATTGTAATAAAATTAACGATTTCTATCTATTTAACACTTAATAAAATAGCATATACATATATAAGATAAAAGAATAAGGAATAAATAATTAAGTATTCATATAAACAATTTATATAAAAATGCAGAATCCGTGCATTCACAATAAATATATGACCTCAAGCGAGTAACCAAACGGGCTGTATGAAGTGCGAGAGGAGGGCCGAGGGCCTATTAGAACAATGGTAGCGCGCAGAAGCATGTGATCATAAAGTTGCACCTACAATCAGTTGATGCCGTATACCTGACCTGGTACAACATGTTATATCATTTGTGTAAGCAGCAATCCACAAAAGAGCACAATAGTTAATAAATTATCGTAATCGATAAATGAGTTTTATTGTACACAATACGCTCTAAACAGAGTATATTATTTATAACGACTATCATTGTGAAATAATTTAATGAATTCTTAATTATCCTTTATTGAGTTACGCAATGGTTTATTATTTCACGATGGATATCTTATGCCCTTACTTAAACAATGTGGGTAACAATTTAATTACAAAACAATTACACAGGATAATTGAACTCACCACAAATTACCATAACACAAACCACGTGATAAACAAACAAATCAATGCTTTACAATATATCCTTATATCTCTTTCTAGATTCGTGATATGATGATTATAAATATTATACATATTTTCATTATGTTAAAGTTAACTTAATCCTACAAAAAAAGGAAACAATGTTAATCAAAATGCACCTTAGGACAACAGAGGCGATGCTTTGCGCTTCGGTATTTGTATTATAGATGAATTTTTTTTTTCGTATAGCAATGCTTTGTTTATGTGGTAAAGGGAGGTAGGGTACTGCATTCCCACGCGACACACGCGGATACGACGGTTCCGATCACCGCCCCCACTAATTGAGGAGATGCATCCAAGGACGCTTCGAGACTGTACAACTAAATCCGTTGTTATTAATGAAATAAATTATTTTGACATTGGCATGATTCATCTACTGGTAAATCGTTTTTATTTTTAGGTTATCAACTGTTACGTTTTCAGTAAATTATTATTCATCATTCAACACTATTAAATTAAGAGTATTTTAATGTTATAGAGTACAACAGTAGATAACATGAATGTATGATCGACTTATTTCAAACAATAAACTACAAGGATAATACGTCGTCTTCAACGATTACGATTAATGATAAGTGACATGGTAAGGAACTATCTTGAACTTGAAAGACGCGTGGGCAATAATCATCTAGCTCTATCTAACAATGAATTTCATATCATTCATCTTGTATTATATAAAATTAAAGACAAATTTGTGCAACATGTCTAAATTTCTTTTTCAAGAAAAACCCTTCACCGTTTCGTTGATAAATAATATGCTTATTACAGCAAATATTTTTGCTGTAATAAGCAATATGAACTTTTTTTTATACACTCTATCAGCTTTATAATAGTGTTTCTTCATTTTTATAACTTAATGAAAATCTCATTAAAATTTTAATTGTTAAACATATATATATATATATATATATATATATATATATATATATATATATATATATATTTATATATACATATATATATTTATATATATAAATATATATATATATATATATATGTTTAGTTTTTCATTAAGTTATAAAAATGAAATGAAGATACAAAACACTATTATAAAGCTGAGTGACACTGGTACAGAATATACCAGATATAGATGGACAAAAGGACAAAATGTATACAGAATTAAAATACTTCCTTGTTAGCGTAAAGATATTTTAAACGTTGCGACCGCAAAGTAATACATAAGACTTGGCTTTGGAAGTAAACAGTGGTCAATTATAGTGTAGCGCGCCTGGCTTTGTGGCGGGTTCAGAAACAATCGAAGCGGTGCGATGCGCGAGATACCGACCCGTAATAACTCTAATGGTAAGATAAGACCGCCACTGTACGGCTATAAGTTGTATGGTAACTGCAGAAACCGTATAAACACTGTGCGTACTACATTTGTCTATTTACTTAGCTGCGTAAAATTTAAAGATTTCAACGTTCAGATAGAGTGTATGCTGTGTACCTATCAATATCCCCGCGTTTATTAAAATGATTAAAATGATCACATCGACGGTGTGGAGGTGCCGAAGGCTTCCTAACTCCGCAACATTTTGCCAAGCCGCGAGTACTGAGACCAGTTTACGCCGACAACCATGTAAACGATTTATTCCCGAGGCTCGTTTTGCATTACTCGATCAAGAGCTTAGGGCTGAATTCTTTGCCCATGTTTTTAAAGAAATAAATGAATTAGGTATAACTAAACATTTTATTTTACAATAAAAACACAAAAATTAAATAGTAAACAAAGATTTGTTTACTATTTACAAATCAAAAGTATAAGTAGACAAATCAAAAGTATAAGTTGAAAAGTTGATATGTAATTAAACCATTTTACCAGCGACAGAAGGTCATAAGTATAATATTTTTTTTATTTAAACATATTATGAAAATAAAACGCTAAAGAAATAAGAGCAAAATAAAATTTATACTAAAATAATGTACACTATAAATATACTACCAGGCGATTTATTTTCAATGCCCTCGGATAAACTCCTATGCAAACAGGTATATCATGGTTGTCAGCCCTATTGAGGCGTGCAGTTGTCGCAGGGGCTTTATTAAACGACGTAAAGTTAAGATGGCCGTTGGACCGGCTTATCCCGATTCCCAGTGCACCTACTTGACGTGCTGTTAATACGCAATAATCATTGTTACAACTAACATTCAAATAATCATCAAATATTTTCCCAAGTGATAAAAAAAATTATATACTTTTTTAACACGCAATAGACGACATTTATTTTGAAAAATAAAATTAAGCAACAAAGATATAAAATTAAACAATTACGTAAGAATCGTGGGCCGATGAAACCAAATGAGACGAGAAAAGCACTCTCATAAAACAAGCCTATAAAACTCTGAGACACCGCTAAATACAGTAGAAGGCCCTCATAAATATTTAATTGGCACATGAGGAGCCTGATTGAAAGCGTTTATTAATACAAAAGGCCCGTATGAGGGTCGGCGAATTACTTATAAAAGAAACCGATTGAATATAAGCAGGCAGTAATGGTGCATTTAATCGATGTGACCAAGTGCGAGCGCATACGTGTCGAACGTCCTCACTCACAATCAAACTGCATTCCCTCACAACATTTACCTGTCCCGCTTTACGCAACTTTCGTACGTACGACATAGTATTCGTATTATATTAGTCATAATTATTGTATTTTTAATGTTAGAAATTATAATAATCGAATAATAAATAAAGAGACTAATTTTTTTAGATAATTATTGTTGTAGCATGTTATCATATAATTGATCAGCAATAAGCGAAAACCACAAATATAGATACACAAACAAGAATGTAACCGGTTTAAATAGCAAGCCAGCAGAATTTAAGATTATGCACTTCTAATGGTGCAACGTTTAGAAATCATCTCTAACATTAATCTTCAAAATCGACGAATAAATTAATGATACCAAAAATTGTGCATGTGTTCGTGCACTTTTTGCGGATGTCACCAAAAGCCGGCAGTTGCCACGTTAAAGGTGTCCAACCGGTTTAAGTTACCATCTCCTCCCGCTGCCGTCATAAGCGCGTCTGCAAATTCAACACTCGTCAAATACCGCAAAATGCAATATGACCGTTGCGTTTGAGCCATACTGGCATCAATGTAATAACGCATCTCATGAATAAATGTTGCAAATACTCCTTCTTTTTGCCGTAAAATATATAGATGAAATGATTGTTACAAAAACAATATGCGGAAAAGATCTTTTATATTTTTTTCCATTTATTAGCCCCACTTACTGATTGATCTTTTAACCTACCAAATAATGATTTTTCTTCCATCCAGCAAATGCATGTTGAAATTATAACTATAAAATTGTTTATAGTTTTTTGTGATCGAAGAAAAAGAAGTATGACCTATATGTCGGTGTCGCTCTTTCAGCGTGAATCAAGTGAAGTGAGTTTTCATATTAAAGTATTTGAATTTTCGTACAAAATTTTTATTCATATCCTATTATAATTTAACAGTACACATTTTTAAATGCTAATGCAAAACTTTGAATTCGAAATGCTTATTTTGGCTCATACATTTAAATCTTTAATTGTCAATTTATTTATATCATGTATATATTTCAACTGTCCGATCAACATAGTAGACAGTAATTCATAATAGTGGTTATTGTCAAAAGATTTCAAGTATTACCCGATTGCAATATTTCCCGTCATAAACAAAAAAGACAAATAAAATGCAAAAATAACACTTCACTCTCTCTATCCCCAGTTATTATGAATTATTTTTAAAGAGCTTAATTATTTTTAAAACTTAAGAATAATTCATATTGCATGTTTATCAGCAAAGAGCGTATTGAATCACCGCCATCTTTAGATGGAACTAACGTATTGCATAATCGGTCATTAAAGTCGTCCGCAATGAGAGGCGCGCTACAATAGCATATAATGAAACAATACTTAGCGAACAAGGAAATATTGATGGAATTATAATTTATTGTGCCGCGTCTGTAACATCCATCGGTGTAAATATTGATAAAATCGATCGATTTGATAATAATCAGGAAGAAATGTAAATTGAACTCGAAGGGTACCGTAATCTCGTTAAAGCTATTAGATACCAAGATAAAATCTACAGAGCTTTAACGGCGACGTACATCAATCAGTAGCGAGACTTAGGTCCGCAGCACATAGCATTCCTCTATTTTCTTTTATAATGATCTAGTTATACAGCAAAAACTTCTATTACTGGGAGTGGTAATGACAAATATCTAGAGTCAGAAACAACGTTATTAATAGATTCATTAGTCACTACACGTTCATCATACAAAAAACTCGTATCTTGAAATTGATTTATAGCAATTATAAAATAACAAGTTCGACGCCGACGCTATGAACAATAACATATTCAGAAGGACTACATTTTATATATCGCACAATATAATCGAGATGTGACGTTATGAATAGCCGTTAAAATAAAACAACCTTGAATCGATCAGTGACATGGACATTAAACCAATAAGTGTTTTATTTTGTTTAAAATATTTTAATGTATTCTTTACCTTTTATGATTTAAAACAAGTTACATATTTGTTCATTATATTTCTCAAGATACTGTCGTAGCACTATTGTATAGCGTGACAGCGCGAACATTGTAGGTTCAATCCCCATTTAAAGGAATATATATTTCCACCATCCTTCTCATATCTCTAAAAAAGGAAGAAAGTGACGAATGTAGTAGGTTTCTTAACATTATTATCCGTTTATACCTTTACAAAAGCGTGGGTCATAATGTGTACCTATATATAAAAAATCAAACAGTTTTTTGTAACAAAACACAGAAAATTTAAAACTTTTCATAGGAAGATAAAGATAATTAGAATTCCTGGATTATTGTTGTAGTTGAATCTCCAAACAATTGAAGTATGATAACTTCTCCATCACATTGCAGTTTAACTCATGCAATGATTTGATAAGTTCAATATTTAATTACTGAAGATTGCAGTAATATAAACATTTATTAAGAGGTTCATAAGTATCTATACCGACGTATGTTCACCATGTCTAAACACGCGACGCGGTCACGCTCGCTCGATCACAATTTCATGGTCAAATGAAGCAAGTTTGATCTGTCTATTACGTGGCACTTATTGCTTGCTTTTAAAAATAGGTTCAACGAACAGAAGCGAACTATTGCAATTACATTATATCATAGTTAAAGCAATATTTTTATGTTCGAATAATTTTTAAAGATTGATTTTATTTTTTGGCTAACTTTATTGGAAAAGTGATACTTAATAAATGCATAAGGATATTAATAACTCTTATTATTAATATGGTAGAATTATACATAGATTTATTTAATCGTGTATTGGCATCGTAATAAGTTACATCATAATTGTATGAACGACAGGCGTCACAGTTAATGAGATTGACTTTGCAACGACCACTAATTCAGTGCAATTGTAATGGACTTGGTGTAATATATTTTTCACATAAAATACCGCAATATTAAATGTGCACTTCAGTGTTAGCATACTTAATTGACGTGAGTTGCATTTGTTATTAGTGTTTTCGAAACGGTTTGATACAGTAGTATGTTGTGATCGCTCGCACCTGGCAGTCATGCTGGTCGTGGTATGAACTGACGAGCTGGCTGACGTACTCCCATACTTCTCCGGGAGCGGTCCAGGCTGCTGAGGTAGCCGCGTGCCGCATCATGCCAACATCACAATGCACTAATCTCACTTATCACTCGCACACACTGTTTTAACAAACTAGTTAGCTCTCGCACACGTCCGAACGTTGACGAGCTATTTATATTGTTTTATCCTCAATCACGCGCAACTGGGTCGCGATCTACATAGCGAGCTATGCTAAAATCAGTTTCAGTTTGTAAACAATTATTTCAATATCGACAGTGCCTCTATAAAATTTATGATATATAAGATTATATCTGTATTAATGACTAGACATAGTTCTATTGTCATAGTAATTTAAGTAGCATTAATTAACATAAATAATATTAATTGAAGCAAATATGAATCTCTTAGCAGATAAAGTAGGAAATAATATAGAATTAAAAATAAAATTACAACTATATTACTTTATCCATTAGTAATACAATACAGTTTTATAAGCAATATGTAATAATAACCAAGGAAAGGAATAGCTAATTTGAAGCGATCCGCGCAATCACAGAACAAATCCATTGGATCCGCATGTATGGGAATGATAACACGCGACCTTGGCTATACTAAACGATTGATAAGAAAATTTTGGCGATTGTCGCAACAGAGGCTCTCGTTCGCTTATCATGTTGTTTGTTTTCCACGATATTAACTGATGCGATGTCGCGCCTAACAAAGTGACGGCCATATACACAAATCTATGAAAAAAAATCTTTGTTATTGAAATTTGCACAAATATCACTTCTCAAATGGTATGTGGATTTTTAAAATCCTATATGATAAGAATATTAAGCGGCTAATGAATATAATGAATTAAAAATAATACATAAACAAATCAACAATAAAACTATGTCTTTACTTAATTTAATTATTTATATATTTTGGTAATAATTTCCTTACACAAATTTACTCTGCAATAATATTTTTCACAAATTTAGTTTATTTACACTAGCACAAACACGATCGAGCGTATGGCGCGAATATGTACGCACACCGGGCGCACCGCACACGCAGAAGTAAGTACGCGCGCGCGCCTCGCCGCGAGCCAGCTAATGACCGGCGCGACATGTATTCGCGATCCCCACTCCGCCACTATACGGCATACGCGCTATCAAACCAGTTTACGTGAAAATTTTTAATTCCTCGGGTGACGACCGGTCGCGCTTTCCTCGATCGCGGCCTCCCTCGCGAGGAAAAAGCGCAGCGCCCCTGGGGCGCGCCGGAAGTGCACGGCCGGCGCCCGCACGCGATCCTGCCTTAATTAAATGCAGCACGTTGCACACCTACCCTTACCGCCGTGGCACGCTCTACCGCCCGACCTACTCACTACGACACCTATCACTCAGGTTTATCGCACTCGCACTATACGTAATAATTCAAATCACAATACATTTAATTCATTACAATACATCTAAACATAAGAGTATGATAAGCGAGCTGTTTACCGAATGTTTCATTTGCGAATAAATATATATGCAGACAGATATTCCTAAATTCAGAGCAATAAATCTCTACGTGGATTCTATCCGTCGACGCTAACTAACAATGAGCATTTTATTCGGACTCAATGTGAATGACCTATCACAGATTAGTCGTGGGCGTTGTTAATATACCTAATGATCATAATAGTTTCAATTATTATTTTTTTTGCATTTTTATTAACTTCCTATTATTTTTATTCAATACCAATAAATTCTCAATCTGAAGATAATTTAAAGTGCAGACACGTTAATATTTTTATTTATGTTAGTTATGGAAATAAGCAGGTAATTCTAGAACCGTTTAAATGTCCTCAGCCACATATCGCAATATTAGCGAGTATGTAGCAAAAAGAGCAATCTGGATCGTGAGTTCTGAACTCCAATCGCTATTACTTTACTTCTTATAATTGGAAATACTACTATGGAATATACAAATAAATTTGAATATGGACAGGTAAAGTTTATTGCGTAACCGCTATCAGTATAAATGTACCAGTAAGGTTTCATATATCCGTGCGTTTTGCAGGTTACGCTAATGATAGTTCTTGAATAAAGCGACTGGAAATGATAGTATTGCATACGCAATGCATACATATATACATTATCAAAATAAAATAAATCTTAATCGTATTACACGTTGTTATTCCTTATTGGTTACTACTTGACGTGTGTAATTTTGATAGTAGGATAGCCAGATAGAAGGATAATATTCTTAAAATATATTAACTCCCTAGATAAAGAATTGAATCCAGATAAACTGTGTATAGTCTAACAAACTTGAGAAGTGTGCTTCAAATAAATCATATCAGCAGAAATATCTCTCCTCGATCAACCTGCCTATGGCTTAATAAATAATTAATTACACTATGAATTAATCAAAGCCAATGTATGCATTTGGAAAAACTCCAACAGTAGAAATTAATTTATAACATTATGTAACAAAATCAGATCATAGGCGAACTTTCTTTTCCATTAACAACAACACCTTATTAACGATCTACGCCTATAGGTAATTAAATATTCCATGCAAAGTTATATTCTATTTGTGTTACGAGTTAGCGAGTAACAATCGGAACAATATTTCTATATTGATTTTTAAATTGTTATCACTGAGTTAGCACAAGTTGTAGAGGGGGTGGCATGGAACAACTTATTACCTCTTCCACCAGAGCCTACCAGAACAGGCACGACCTTCTATAATGAAGAGTACGGATAAGATAATATTAAGGTAATTATGTAACACTCTCATCCTCTGATTATCATGGAAATAGTATAGTTAAAAAAATATTTATAACAAATCATACACATAAAAAAATAACAAACGAATGTTTTATTATTGTTATTTTTGGACGAACAATAAATATAGTCGCCGCATGTACAATATAATTATAGCATCTCAATACACGGAATGTGCGACATGCGCATTTTCATCTAGTCACGTGGAAAGTAACGTGTTGCTATTGATTGCTAGTTATTTGTATGCAATGCATCATGCTGCGGATTTTTATTTAAATAAAAATCTGTATAACTGTAAGGTAAATATAAAATATAGAGCTGCAAACATTATCTAGAAATAAATACATATTAACACTGCAGTTTTATTTTATTTATTAGTAAAACAAAACTAAAATCATAGAAAATACTATAGCGACAAAAAAAGAGAATGTGAAAATAATATTTTTACTAGAACTGAGAACTTTTTACTGCGCATTTAAAAAATACACTTCGGATACACTTTATTACGCCTATTAAATGTTAACCTATACAAATACCCCGCTACAGCAAAATAATAGTTATGTTAATATGTGGGGTCCTTTAGAAGTTATGAATGATATCATCCCATTCCTATAGACTTCATTTTGTGTGGTAAACAAGAATAAGTACTTACGCAATAAAATAAGTAAAACGAGCAATAACAAAGAAATTGGGGGGTACCGTTTTAAATTTGGGCACAAGGTAACCCTTTCACACAAACGTCCCCTCGACGTATACCGGCTTTAATAATATTAGAGTAACACAAGTTGAACATAGATGTACTCAAATTTTTGACATTTGGCTGTCCCATTACGTCGTATCTCTCTGAATTCGTTTCTATTCCCACTCGGGTAAATCGTTATATTTTAATTATTTTTATTTGTTTTTGGTAGACTCGTTTCGAATTCGTTCAAACGAAGTGACTATAAACTAAATTTTCTGACTATACTTTGACTCTGCTATGTTGAAAAAAGCACGAAGCTATTTATTTTATTTTTATCTTGAAGCAGTTGCAATTTGTCAATCTGAACGCGATAGTAATGGAAAAAAGTATAATTAAATACTTCAAACATATGCATATGTTTACATCGCAATTAATGATGTCATCAGGTCGAGCAACAAATGTGTTTCAAGGCACATTTGGAATACGAAATGAATCACTTTATAATAAAAATATCAGTCGAAGATATTATATTGCAGGTGGCTTCAAATGACTAACGAGTATTCGAATTAAATATTTAATAAAAATCATTAAGTAGTTAAACAAAATAACGCCTGTTCAATAATATATACACACCACACACACACACAGACACACACACACATATATATATATATATATATATATATATATAATTGCTTAAGTCTTTACATATTAACAAACTAAAATATGTATATTCCAAATCTTTCAGTCTAAGTAAACGAAAAAAGTAACCAAAAGCAAATTATATAAAAGAATAATTTTACAAAAACTTTGTGTACGTATATAAAACTTTGTATACGTAGCAAATAGGTCACGTAACAAAAATTAGGTCATGATCAAAATAGTAATAGCAATATGCATGTTAATAGTACTAGAAACTAGGCGTAGGTAGATAATATAGTGCTAACAGCCAACCATTTCAGTTCTCACACAACGCGTCGATCGTTCGTTTAGCAGTTAGTGCCTTGAGGTACCCTGTTCCGAGTCCCCAATCGGGAACGTATTCATAATGCGATTTCCTCACGTTAAAAAAATAAGATATAAAAACGAATATATTCGATGAATGTAAATATAGTAGCTTCACACATTTATCCCTCATACCAGGGTAGACTGGAAGTACCTCGCGTTTCACTGAACACGAGATATTGCGTGTTGAGTGGCGGAACTCAAAGCCGCGCTTTGTCTTACCAGAGCGAGAAAATGAAAATATTTTATTTATTTATTTATTTAGCTTCACGTTTTATCCCTGGCGGGGTAGTCAAAGAGTACGGAGCGCCAAACGCTACGATCCCTGCATACCTCTTTCGCCTCGTCCACAGTCATTATCCTCTTCATGCATGCCCTTCAGGGGGTCTTCATACTTTTTACGTGACCTTCCTCCAGTATCTTCGATACTGTGTTTTCGAAAGTCAACCGAGGTCTCCCCCGACCTCTCGTACCATTCACTTTGGCTTCATAAATCTTTCTTACCATCCTTTCACCGCTCATTCTTTCAACGTGCCCAAACCACCTGAGCACGTTCTTCTTCATTCTTACTGTGACATTCACGCTTACACCTGCCATTTTGCGTATCTCCTCGCTGCATATACGGTCAGCTAAACTGACTCCGCATATCCGACGAAGAGATCTCATCTCTACTGCATTCATTTTTCTTTCATTCTTCTTTTGACACACCCACGTTTCACTGCTGTATAACAACGTCGGTATCAGTACTGCATTGTGAACGGCAACACGTGCGCTGGTACATGCAGCGGTACGCTGACGTTTTGCCGTCGCATCAATGCAGCAAGAGCACCGTTAACTCTGTTACCGGCAGCAATACGCCTTTCCACATCCATTTCGTATCTTCCATCTCTACTAAACATACTTCCCAGATATATCACCTCATTCACTTGTTCTAATATCTTTCTATTTACTATAATCTTGCATTCCGTTCTTTCTTCGTCTATAATATAAAAATATTATAAATATAATCATTACCTCGAGTGGGAATCGAATACAAAATCGAACACATTTTCAGTCAGACGCTGTCCCACTGCGTCACGACCGGCGACCGGCTGTATTTATATATACACATAATAAAATATTCTATAGACTTATTTAGGGTACTCAAAGTATAAAACGGGACATTGTTACTATAAGATTTTGCTGTCCGTCCGTATACCTGTCTGTTCCTCTGTCACCAGGTATATCGAACGAAATGTGATAGTTAGGCAGTTGAATTTTTTACAGATGATGTATTTCTCTCTATAATTTTTTACAGATGATCTATTTTTTACAGAGGATGTATGTTGCCGCTATAACAACAAATACTAGACTTAATCGAATAAAATAAATATTTAAAGAGATTCCCATACAATAAACGTGTTAATTATGTTTGGTTTGGTATATGGTCGCAGATGTTTGAAATAATCACAGAATATTTAGTAATATATTATTATACTTCCAAAATGAATAATAATATTGAAATAAACTACTGTTTTTGCATTTTTTTATTAAATCTATTTAAGATGCATATGTATGAACATTTTTAATTTTATACCTTATCTTGAATCAAAATAAAACACGATGTTTTTTATTAAATAACAGACTGAACCGATTGATAAGTCCTCCTTTTGCACTTATCATAATGGCATTGTGTTTTATGGTGAAACTATTCAATGTTGTACTATTTCTATATATAGTAAACTGTAAAAACTTAATATTTTACAATAGTGATTCGATTTTTTTTTTATTTCACTATTTTTTTATTATAATTTAAGAAGCTTTCTCTTGTAATTTAAGATTTAATTAATTACACAATCATTGATAATCTATCTTTGAAATATTTCGGGCTATTATTGTTGAGTTATAATAATTTCCGTCCTGTGTAACAATTCTTTGGTAAATAGCACAGCATTGAATTTCTACCTACAAAAGAAGGAGTATGCAAATTTCTTAAAATCGTCAAACAGCGAAAAATTGTGTATCTAGAATATGTGCTCAGAGATGACTAGTATCAACTTTTATATTGACAGGAAAAGTTGCAGAAACAAGAAAATCGGCCGGAATAAAGTCGTTAAAGAAAATCATTGAATAGATAGAATGCAAAAGCCCTGAAGAAATGTTCTACTTAGCCAGAGATTGGGCAAAATATGCGGAGATGACTTGTTGGGAGTGACACTATGAGAAGTGGAGAGTGAAATACATTTTTCTTTGAATTATGTCTTGAGACTAGCTTCTTTTTGCCTACTTTTCTGTAAGGAAAAAAGTATCAAGCTTTTTAAGTTTTGATAACATGTGTAAAATACAATAAAATCTTCCCAAATTATTATGATCTACTTCATTTAATTAACTTGAAAACATGCACATTCTGATTATGCTGATATGACATATCAAGTTGTTTTTATTTTAAAAGAAATATATTATTATCTTACGTATTTCAGTTTATTTATAATCATAAACAATGATATAGTAATGTGTATACCAAAATTCTTATTAGTATATCATTTAAATATAATAATACATTTTGTAATGTCAGTAAATTAAATAATAAATATTTTATTCATTAACTTAACTATGAAAGGTACAAAAATCTAAACATTGTTTATTTAAATTGATTAGAAGATTCAAATTGGATAGAATTTTTTGAAAGTGTCTGCAGACACTTTTAAATCATCAAATTGCATGAAAGTGCAGTGTGTCAGTCCCACTAGAAGCTACCAGCTTGGAGTGCAATTCTATTGACTAGTGAGAAACTCAACAGTTAATATACTTTCCTTGTTTACTTCCATCATAATTAATATAGATTATGCAAATATTTAATTGGTCATAATCACACTCATAACACAAATATTTACTGTATAATATGATATATATAATAACAATTCACATTGATGTAACTGCTTAAATGCAAATTCATGTGATTTTAGGAATTACAAAATAATAAAAGCACAATATGTCTATATTGTACTAAAGCAACGCAAACCAACTTTTTAGTTCCTAAATATTATCAATAGATAACAAGATTATTAAAAGAAATACTTTTTTATTTAAGGTAGGCAGAGAAAACCTTTTGAACCTAGACACTCCATATTCATGCTAAATTCAAGATATTGGATTTTGCATTGTAATATACATACATAATAAAGTAATAAATAAACTAAAATAATAATTTACCTTGTTTCTTCGCCCCGGTGCCTTTTTTGCAGTATCAGCTGATTCTTCACTTTTATTCTTTTTCACATTAACAATAGTCTTAGAGGAACATGCTTTGTCTTTGATTTTAGTGTTGTCTTTACTATCACAGAGTTCCTCATCACTATCACTTTTAATAACATTTCTAGGTTTTAAAGTTTTTTGTGGAGAACATTTAGATGGCAGATTCTTCTTGACAGCCTTTAAAGGCAAGTCATCTTCACTTGATGAATCCGATGAACATTTGCTGCACGATTCTGAACTAGAGCTGCTATCAGATAATTTTTTCTTTGTAGTTTTATCTTTTGTTTTGGTTTCATTGGGTTTTTTCTTTGCTAATGGTTTAACAGTATTTTTAGGAGTTGGTTTTCTTGGTTGAATTGCTGCAATTTTTAGCTTTAGTCCAGTATCACAGGATGTCACTGAAAACTGTGCTTTCCGATTATTAGTCTGCTTGTTACCAGTACATTTCCAGTCACTTCCTGAAGATTTACTTGAGCTGCTATTCTGTAAATAAAAAACCATACAAATTTATAAAACTGTCAAAAAAATAATCTATAATTTATTATATCATATGGTATGTATATTTAAAATTGAAATATTGATTTCAATTAATAAAGCAAGTTAAATAGGAAAGGTTTTTTATTATATATTAGTCAATAATAACATAAAGAAATATTACTTACATCGGAATCACTATTTGAGTCCGAATCACCACTTGAATCTTGAGTTTTTGGCACCTCTGTGCCCATTTCTGAAACAATAGTATATTGACTGTATATTTTATGTTATATTTATTATTTTTGTAAATAAGTATAAAAACAATCAGTTGAAGGTGTTATCATTTCTTTTATTATACACCAAACATGTTTGTAATTTATTTAGATAATCTAATGAGGCAAGGTGCCTGTTACATCTTAAGTGTGCACAAATATTTATCTTATCCAAACTTATTACTAAATGACCATAATATTTTCTAACACTTGTTACTTAACTGTTATAGTTACAAATATCATGTAGGAATGTTAGGAATATATTATTATGGTTTTACAACATATAATGTAAATAATAATGACATTATGATATAAATAACAACAATAGAAACAGCTATTGCTTAACATTTTACTTATAAGACATTTTGTTTTTACGAAGATAACATTAGTGTAGTTTTGCAATTAGACACTTTACAGTTAACACAAGATTTCGGATTGTAATTTGTAAACTAGCTGAATTAATGTCTAATGACGCTAGATGTATGTACTTACTTCAAGGTTGGTCAAGATGTTCCAAAATATAGAACTATGAAATTCTTCATCTCACTTATGGTATATTCGTAAACATTGCGATAATCTGAAAGTTAATACGGATTATAGTATGCGGTGTATCAAACGGTTTAATAAAAAATAATATCGTTTTCTCCTCCAACTCCAACACTAATTTGTCGGAATGACAGATCTGACGACACTCGTTGGACCAGTTTTATTTCACCATGTAACTAAAAACTTGGTTTTACACACCTTTTCAAAGGCTATAAATTTCACATATTCTTTATTGATAAGCCCTGGATTTTATTATTAATCACAAATATAATGAGTTTAACGGTTTTTAATGTCATTGGCGCCAAATAAATGCATACGTTTACATGATATTTCTAAATAAAGAGCTCAATACACTCCATAGGTTATAAAATATACTTCGGCAAATTTACAAAAGTAGACATAAACAAACCACTTCAGTATTCTTCGAAAATTCACCATAAAACCAATTATTTTATCTTTGCACTTAATTTTTACATCGCCTGGCCACCATGTTTACAAATCTTTTGCATAAAAATTTAGGTAGGTACAAAGGGAGAAAGCTAGTGAATAATGTGGCTTATTCTTTCACACCTATGTGAACCGCTTTTGCTAGAAAGAGAGTCAAATCATAATAATAGGTTCAAATTGCGGCGCAAAATGGCGTCAGATATACATACTCTATAGCTTATAACTATAAATATTATTATACCATTAATTATAGCTCATTATATGAATATAACATTATTCTTTTGTTACTATTAACTTTATGCATCTGTCATTTTGATATATAATAGAAATGTTCCTGTAATAATTTACCAATTAAATCTCGGAATCATACTAAGATATAAGATTTGATAATGCCATCTATACGAAAAAATTAAAATTAAAAATGCAATCATCTGTTATAAAAAGTTAGGTTTTAATTAAGTATTTATTATTTGATGATTTGAAATTAAGTTATTTTTGCGTTTTTATTATTCTTAGTCACTAGTCACTACGAAAATAAAAAATATTATATAGCTTCTAATTGACAGATGACTTTGGCAGCTATTGTCATAAGTTGTATGAGCCTTTTTTTGTACTCTGCAGAAACTCTAAAATTAATAAAATAGTAAATATACCTTATATTTGCTGTGTTCCCTATTTACCAATGAATTATTTCATAAACAAAAAGTTCCTTTATTTTTTAAATTATCCTTTACACACGATAGTTAATAAATAATTAGGATTATATATATATTAAAAGTGTGATAACAAGTAAACAGCGATTTTTTGTATTTCTATTTTTTAATTATTCTTTGTAGGGTCTCAAAATCTAAAGTTTAATTGATTATAATGAACAAACCAATTTTATACAACAGTTTTTAATATTTTTCTGAGATATTTCAGTAGACTATGGATGAAGTAGAAGTTTGGGAGGATCTAGCTAATATTCCAGCTGATCCACCTATGATGCGCGAATTATGCGAGAAATGCAAGTAAATATATATTATCCATATAAAAACATTTTATAAACATGTTTAAAGTGTTATCATTACTAGTAAATTATACACTTATTTTAATTTTCAGAAGACCTTCAGTAGTTTGTTGGTGCTCAGCACTGCCACCACAAAGACTAAATCCAAGAAGTAATGTCATCTTATTACAACATCCAGCTGAAGAAAAAAGATGCTTACGAACTGCCCCTATGTTACAACTTGGTTTAGCAGAGAATAAATGTCTTATTTTTAAAGGGAAAAGATTTCCTTTACCTAGACATGAAAACTTAGAGAAAATTCTTATACAACCTAATACTTTGCTTTTGTATCCAAGTAAATCTGCTATAGACATACAAGAATTGAAACATGAGGCAATTAACTATAATATTGTATTAATAGATGGGACTTGGCCTCAAGCTAAAGCTATTTATGCATCAAGTCCAATTTTACATAAAATAAAACAAGTTAAATTTACTGCTACTAATACAACAAGCAATTATATTATAAGGACCCAGCCTACAGAAGGTTGTTTGAGTACACTAGAAACAGCAGCTGAAGCATTGTCGCAATTAGAAAATAATAAAGTTTATAGAGAACAGTTAATAGAGCCATTACATATGCTCTGTAAGTTTCAATTGGAAAATGGAGCAGTCACTCACCAATCAAAAGAATTTTTAATAAAATCTAAAACATACCCAAAACTTATTGGAAAACGTTTGTCAAAATTATTGAAATCTACTAATGAATATATAGACACAAATTAGAAAAATTAAATCTTTTATTTTATAATTTCACACTAATCTTGAATAATTTAAATTTTATTTTTAAATTATTATGTTTTATATAAATGTATTATTTTAAAGTATTGTAAATTAAAATAAATTTATTGTTTGGCAAAGAAATTAGGCTAATTGCTTACAAAACAATAATTTCAGTATCCAGGTATCAATAATATTTTAATCATCACTAAAATTACTAACTTAACAAGATATGTAATTAATATTTTTGGAAAAAATGAATTAAATGTCAGATAGTAATTTAAGATTTAATTAAATATTAGGATTTTTAATCCTAAGTTACTTTAAAACTAAGATATTAATTACAAAAAAATAATAATAGTATTAAAAAACCTAATAGAAAATACTCCCCTTCTCACTTTTTGCTTTTCAATATCCACCCAACATTTTCGAACCCAAAGCTGGAATTTATGTTACGAGAGTAGGGAAATAAAACAATTTACATTCCATAATTTCTGGCCGGGGATCGAACCCATAATTGTAAGTTTACAATAAGATACCATCTCACTGCACCAGAATAACCTCATAGAAAATTAAAATTTAAAATGTACATTTTGTATAAACTATTAAATTGCATACCATGTGTATTTTAATTTTTCAGAAACAATTAAAAAAATAGTATAACATTAGTAAGGTAAAATGTAGTTTATTTTAAATTTATATATATTTCAATATTTTACATTTTATTTATTCTGGCAGTCCACTTATAGTGATAGGCTTATTTGACATACGGATTGTCATAAACAATAATACGTAGTGTAATAAAATCAAATGAGAAATCTGTTATTTGTTTCTTTTCATTCTGACAAACAAATTTATAACTGTGGTTTGTGAAGTTATTAAATAATTGTTGTTATATATGTGTATTGTAGAGAATTTAAATTGGACCTGTTGATATATGTTCTTCGGTTTTATTATGTATTTGTGTACATAGATGTTTACGTTTTAGATAGACGGTATATGTGATAGTTTGAAACATAGTAATATTTACCAAATATAGAATGTTATAGTATTTTGTTTTATTACATAATAATATGTAAAGTTAGAAAAAAGGTTTGTTACTCCTATAACTCAGTATATATTTATGTATTACTATATAGTAACTATGAAATGTATATAAATGCTATAAATATTTTAAATTATTTTTATTAATTTTGCAAAGTTTTTTACTAGCTAGCTTTATAAGGATTAAGCTTGACTGATTTTTTAAAAATAAAGCTACTGTAATCATATAAAATAAATGAGTTTTTTTTATTTACCTTATATGAATGATTAGTATTAACAATAATTGTGGATCAATAATTATTTAGATTGTACATTGTGTGTTTATTTCAATACCATTTCCTCATTTCAATCTGTTTCTAATTTTTTCTTTCAATGATTTACTCATTTTGTTAAAAATAGTAATGAAATACAATTT
This sequence comes from Dryadula phaetusa, assembly GCA_032432895.1. Taxonomy (NCBI): domain Eukaryota; kingdom Metazoa; phylum Arthropoda; class Insecta; order Lepidoptera; family Nymphalidae; genus Dryadula; species Dryadula phaetusa. The sequence continues at coordinate 3,822,837 of JAOYRS010000060.1, read as the reverse complement.
TTTACTGCTATAAAGCTTACATAATAATATTTATAAGTTATTTTAAAAATAAACATTATTTTATTGAAGGTTGAAATCAAGTAGATGATTTGTTACTATATAGGTGAATTCTCTGTCATATACAAGCCAGTCAGGCATGGTAGGTCAGGTATTGGTGCAACCCAGAAGCTTCATTTAGACTATAAAAAAACACAATGATACAATAAAGTAATATTTCTCCATTTAATAAATAATTTATATTTAAATTTATATTTGAAAAAAAAAACTTAAGCAGCTTTTTTATAAAACATATACAATATTTTATCTAAAAATGTAAACTAATAGCATGTGTATTTTGAGTAATTTGCCATGTGTATTTCAAAGGTGTACTAAAGTTTTTAAAATGCTTGTCATACAAGTTATTGTATTTATTTTTGCACTTTAGCTACTTAACCAATATATTCTTATTATTACATAGCTATTTAAAAAGTATAGCTTACTTTAATACTTAGGTAACATAATGCATTCCAAGAAACTGATTTAGATTCCACAAAAATAAATTGTTAAATAATATGCTACCAAAAACAGTTCGTGCCAATATTAGTTTTCATGACTGAAATAACAAATTATCTAAAAAAGATACAATCTTGAGCCATGATTGAATCATGAACGAGATCTTGCACATTAAATGACGTGACTTAACGCAACACGTTTTACAAGCGGGGGAGTATTCGAAATGTCAGGTTTCCAAATATCTATTTTTATACCAAAATATACGCGATTAATCCGTTAAAAATCTATTCCATGAGCGGAGTCGAACCCACAACCATACCAGTCAAAACTAAGATGCTGTCCCAACAAGCACTTAGTTACGATTAGGGTTGCCATCTTCTAAAATAAAAAGGCTAACTCTGATTTTTAGATCATTTTTTTGGTCTAATTACTAGACGTACGTAATTTTAGACAATTTTAAATAATAAATAATAGTCTTGCACAAGTTACTAAGCCTTATTACTTAATCAAACATTAACCACTTTCTTTTACCACACATTAACATTTTCGGCGAAGTAGTATCTTGAAAAAAGACCATGGTTCTGATTCCACTTACTACAGGCCTATCTCTATCAATTTCCTGCTTCTTCCAGTCCAAAATTATGGAGAGCATAATAAACAAAGAAATCCTAAGATCCACAGTTGCTCAGCGACCGTCATTAATACTTCCGCAATGGTCGCTCTATGTATTCCTGTGATCTTCTAATGAACTTAACCCACCGCTGGGCTACTGCTATTGAAAGTAAGGGAGAGGAAGGAGTCTGGACATCGTGAAGACATTCGATCTAGTGTGGCACGGAGCGCTCCTTGCCAAACTTCCATTACATGCCTGTGAATACTGGCGTCCCACAAGGATGTGTGCTATCCCCAACACTGTTGATATGTTAGAAGATCCCATCAATCGTTGCTATGCAAATGACAACACCATAGACGCCGTCTACACCAGCCGTACAATTAATTCTCGGGAAAACGTTGAAGGACTACCGAAAAAAAGCACAATCAATTAAACATTAACATTAATTTATCTTGGTTCTAACTATATAAATATTCGTTATTACGTCATGTAAGACCAAAAAATGCCAAAGTTCGAAAATTAGTTTTATGGTTTGGAAAATAATAAAAGATTCTCTCAAGATCTCTCAGTGTAAATGTCACGTTGCTAAGTAAATTACTCAAGAAAGAAATATTGTTAATTACTGTTAATTTTAATAGTTCAAGACTATTCTAAATATTACTTTAAAATAATATTATTTTCATTATTGTTTATTGTGGGGTTACTCGTTTATTAATATAAATGTAAAATGTTTATACCAATAATTTCATGTATTATATAGAAAGCACTCACATTTTAGTTTTAAGACACATTAGGCATAACTGATATTTGTCATAACCCATAGACAATAATACTCTGTCTGACAAATGACAAGTCTTTTCGTTCTTTGTTTTGATTCTGTCAAACGGATTGAACATGGCTGAGGTTCGATATTTTTAATAATTTAATCTAGAGTAATTTTTTTAATCATAGCTCTTTTATTTAAGTGTACTGTAGTGAACTAAAATGTATCTCGACAATATTTGTTCTCAATTTTTATTTTGTGTTTGTTATCATAAATGTTCACGTATTTCAGGTAGACGAAACTCTCAAGAAGAAGCGTACCTTCAGGAAGTTTACCTTCCGAGGAGTTGATCTAGATCAGCTTCTGGATATGCCAAAGTAAGATACAGTAAACGGAATTTATGTTACTTAAATATTTTATTGATTAATTTGATATCGAAAACATAACCTAAATTTTTACAATTAACATTGAATTTAAATTTTAGTGAGCAACTCATGGAATTAATGCATGCTCGTGCTCGTCGGCGATTTGCTCGTGGTCTGAAGCGCAAACCTATGGCTTTAATGAAGAAACTTCGTCGTGCAAAGAAAGAAGCACCTCCAAATGAAAAGCCAGAAATTGTTAAGACTCATTTGCGGAACATGATCATTGTACCTGAAATGGTTGGATCCATTGTGGGCATTTACAACGGAAAAGCTTTCAATCAGGTTTGTCATAATTTTATGCATATATGTTTTATACTTAATGGCATGTGTGGTAAGTGTAAATCTAACTATTTGCTAAATAAATTATGAAAGGGACAAGCCTAAATAATTGTATTATTTAGCATTGTGTGTGAGTGATTTATGACGTCAAAATAATAATAGATGTCATTATGTTTGAATGACATTAATAGATGCCATTATACCTAGTTCATGAGAAGTAATTTTTCTTCTATTATGTTCATTAGACTGTTCATCTTAAAAATTAATGAACTAAATAGGAATGTGACTAACTTGTTTAACTTTAAGTTTATTAAATGATTACTTTTCTAGTTAAAATAAAGAGGCTATTTATATTAACTAAAAAATGAGTTTTATCTGGCTTATAGAGTTTTTAGAGGCCAATTGTGACATAGTGAAACAGTGTCTGGCTGTAAACAAGATTGTTTGTGGGCCTTATTCCCACTCGGGGAATGATATTCCAATTATTTTCATTCTTTACCTCTTGTAAAATAGTGTAGCATTGAGTTCAATTAAAAACAACAGGTTTTTGTATGTTGTACATTAATTAATTTTATAATTGTTAATCTTCCTTAAATGTAATTAAAAATGTTGAAATAGGGTGCAGCATTTAAAATAATTTATATAAAATATTAATTACATTTTTTCTAGTAAAATGATTTACTTGATGAGTATGAACTCATAGTGGATTTATTTTTTTATTATTATTACCTTTTTTTCTTAAATCATTTTCACTCTAATAACTTGAGCTATTTTTATTTGGGAAAGTTATAGTTTGTATTAAATATTAAATATTTATTCCAGGTTGAAATCAAGCCTGAGATGATAGGCCACTATCTAGGTGAGTTTTCGGTCACATATAAGTATGTCAAGCACGGTAGGCCAGGTATTGGTGCTACCCACAGCTCCAGGTTTATCCCACTTAAGTAGATGGAAACTTCACTTAGATTAAGAAAAAATTTTGCAATAATACAATAAAGTATTTTTGTGAATATTGTTTTTTATTTCATCATTAAATAATTGATTAACACTATGTTACTATTTAAAAACACTAATTATTTTAAATAATTTACTTATAAGGTATACAGGCTACTTAACCTTTTCATGTACTTCAATTACACTATATAATTTCATAATATAAATTATAATTACTATATTTTATTTTTATTAAACAAAAGTAGGTACTAAATATAGCCATATGTATCATTTGTATAGTAGAATATGCTACTAACAATAAAAAATGTATAGTCTTCTACTTCCAATGCCACATTTGTTTTTGTTAATTATGAGAACTGGTAAGATTACTTAAAAAAAAATCTTAAGAAATTAGAATATTTATTTGTTATCTCCATTTGTTTTTTGTTGTAAATGGTCCTGATCACTGTTTGTACATGAAAGTTATATGAGAGATACTATTATTGAGAGTATTTATTGCTGTTATAGAAGTCAATTCAATGTTTTTAAAGTCTAATCTTGGAGATTCCCTTTAAAGATAGTGTTTGTTTTATTATATTTTATTTTATTTATAAATACATAAGTTATATTAGTTTAAAGTATTCTGTTTGACAAAATTGCAAACAAACACTGAAAATTAAAATGCAAGACAAAAGTGACGTAACTTTTAATAGACTTCAAATACACGATAGGACAAATCATAACTTCACCGATTTTTGAGATCTACTTTGATAGCGACAAAGTTGCGGACAAAACTAGTTATTAATATAATCATTTTCACTCACAATCGTGTCATATTACATTAAAGGTGCTCCCTCCGCCATGGTTAGTGGTATCAGTTCCGTCCGTTTTTCTAATTACGGAATTTTGGGCTAGGCTACACATTATTTAGCTTCACGCTTTTATCCCGTATAGCAGGGTAGACAAAGGGTACCTAGTGTCAAGACACTCCGTACTTCGCTTACCACCGAATTCGAGACATTGCTTGTTGAGTTCCACCACCCGGTGGAAGTCAACATTATCTATGGATCAAACTAAAATATATTCAATAAATCAACTGTTTCCTTTTTTACTATTAAAAAATAACTCAAAATTGTGAAGTGATGAGGTGGTATATCTGAGAAGCATGTTCAGTAGCGATGGAAATATGATTTGGATATGGAAAGGCGTATTGTTGTCACTAATAAGTTTAACGGTGCTCTGGTTACATTGATGCGACGGCAATTAAAAAAAAACAAATATTTTAGAGTTTCAACTGTATGCTTAAAATGTACTCGACATTTGAAAATACCGCGGTTTATAAAGTATTTATATTATCGCCGTGTCTCTAGATGGCACTCGAGTAAAATGTAATAATCAGTGTTTTTGATATATTTTACATTTGTAGTATACTGTTTTGATAATAAAACTATAAAAACTGGATAGAAAATTCATTTATATAAAAAAAATTAAAAAAATCATAATCTTGTTATATGATTAAATTAATATCGCAATATTATAAAATATAGTTTTTCCTGGTTGCAAAAACAAATTTCTAATTTACAGTAAGTTCTTTTCAGTAATACAATACTTATAAGAATTTTCCCGACTATTAGCGTTACAAATTATCGGGTCTACAACTAAAAACAAATGGTATCCCTAGGTTGATCTAGCCACGAGTACTTATAATAAATAATTTTATATAAAATATCTCAAAAACCTAAAACAAGTAGTCGTAAAACACTAATTCATTTCTTTATAATAAAAAGTTCTGGTAAAATTAAAAGTTTTTTAAAAATCTACGACTATGCCTCTAGGACTATGTATAGTGTGTGGGATTCCCCACTAAGTATAAATAGAAATGAAACGATACCTACTTACTAACTATATGACTTATTAAGTATATGAGAATTCCGTTATATGAGTACATAAGTACTCTATATTTATATTCTTGGGATAAAATATCTACGTGATAAAATTTAAACTAATAAGTTACAACTACGTTATATCTATAGTACAATTTTCTGTGCCTATGTAAAGATTATTCAAAAATATTTAAGTAATCTGAGTTGATATTTTAAATTAAATGAGGCCGCTAGATCTCAATTAGGTTGGTGTATTAATCATAAAGTTGTAACGAAAAAATTGACATGAAGCTTATTTTTCACATGAAGAAGCTAAATCGATATTTGATTAGTTAACTTATTGTTATTATAAATTCCAATAAAATACCAATTAAGCAGATAAGTAACAATGAGAACGCAACATGTAACTGTAATAGTCGGATTAATAAGAGTGCATGCCGTTGTCTTTGCGAACGTTCGCTGTTCGTTTTTGCGAGATGAAACCGGTGGCGGCCGCCGCGATCCACTCGTCACCGACCTCTGCAATACCATAGACGTTTTGTTTAACACAAAACTCTGTTTTAGATGTGAACTCCCTACATGGGCTGACGAGTTATCACCTGATATTGACATTTCACTAAATCTATTTCGTAAATGCAATTGCCAGAAGTACACACCATAAAATTTGAAGGACGTCACAAAATAAAGACTATGTAATGTTTAGGTAGAGGCGGTTGGCAGCTAGACACTCCAGAGACTATAGACACTTTCGTGTTGAATGGCAGAGTTGAACGCCGCGCTTTTTGGCATATGTGAGAGAGGGAAAATCACATGTGGACCATGGTGTCACATGTGGATGAGAAAAATCACACGTGGACCACGATGTTATATGTGGATGAGAAAAATAACTTGTGGACCACGGGATTATATGTGGACGGGTGAATTCACATGTGGACCATACTATGATATGTGGATAAGTAAAATCACATATGGGCCAAGATTTCATATATGAGTGAGTAAAATCACATTGTGGCACATGTGTGAAAGGTAGATATCAGGTGTGGATTACGATGTTATATGTGGACGAAAAATGAAATCATACGTAAACTTTGATGGCATGTGTGGAGGAGTGAAATTCGATGTGGACCATGATGTCTTGTGTGAATGAGTGAAATCACATGTTGGCCATGGTGGCATGTATGGAAGGGTGAAAATTATATGTGGACCATGCTGGCATATGTGGATATATGAAGTCACATGTCCATACAACCTGTCCAAGATAACATAAAATTTGGAGGTAGAAGATGTTCGTTAAAAGCAGCGTTTACGGCAGAGTGAGTTTATAAAGATTTGAGGTCTCTGTATTACAACTTTAGACGAAGCCTGTGATTTAAACAAGAACGCGTGCACGTAAAAGAATGAAATAGCTGTAGTAAGTTCACGCGGGCACAGCCGCGAGCGGGCTGCTAATATAAGATATTTATACGTTATTTAAGTCGAAATATACTTACAGCAATTAAAATAAGTAAGTCGGGCAAACGTCTGAACCACAATGATATCTAAAAGATATATTGTTTTAAATCAAGTGACACAGACATTTTTAATTATTTAATTTTATTTTATTCTTAGTAACCACTAATTTATTGATTATTTTCCTAAATATTAAGTATTCATTGAAATGTTTTAATTATCAAGCCATCTACCATAGCTTTGTTATTGTAATTCCTTTGCAATCCATCAAGGTTTGTTTAGTGTATGTGGTATACAAGGTGTTAACGATTTCTGTCACATGTTTGTGATAGAAGCTTGGCGATGTGATTACTATACAAGCAAACTTTACATTTGATATTCATTTTGGTTTGAAAAGTAAATATTAACAAATTTGATTTAGGTACGAGAACCATTTACTAAAGCGAAAACATATGTCGACATATCATAGTAGTTGGCACCCAAGTTACTACACGTACTCGCAGTGGTTGCAAGTTAACGTTCATTAGTTAGGAATATATATCAATATCTTTACAAATATCTTCATGTGGCATTTTAACTTTTTGTATTTATAATTGAATAACTTCAAATTGCCATGTTTAACAAGAGTGTTAAAAGTCACTATGCTCTCTATTTATTATAATATAATGTTTTTAATGTTTCAAAAAAGGCTACTTTTTTAAACTAAAGAATTTTGATACTCCCACGACATAAATAAAGTTATAACTAAGGTCTTACGTGGTGAAAAATGAGTTTACATTCAATGCGCAGTTAGGAACTGCAGCTCCACGTTGATTGGATACCTAAAAATATTTTTTTTTTCTTTTTAGATAGAAAGAAAACTTGGGATTTAAAACGGGATTGTAACACAAAATGTCCTTAGCATTAAGAGGATTGTGGGAATTATAAATTTTAAAAACTTTTAGTAACACTATATTAAATTTTAATAACAAAATAAAATATAAAAATGAAGTATTATTTTATTTTAGCGGATCTTATTTTCATTTATTTCAAATAAATTTTGTACGTGATTACCTAATGTTTATGACATACACCGATATAACAGAAACGTCACTCAGCTCCATACGTATTCGGCGCCCTAGAACTTTCCTACGTACATGAAAATTAAAAAAAAAATTATAGCAGTAGGTAGTAAAATTCTATATTGTAAGGAAAAATCTTCAGAAATTTTCATGTGTAACTTACAATAACGTAAGCTTCATTTATAATTGTAACTACTTAAAGTTAAATGATGTTTGAAATATGATCTTACAATTAATGTCCAGCGCCGTCTGGAATATATAGGTTTCTTAAGTACGTATCCCAATAAGTAATTTAAAAGGTTATATTGTTTATTATAAATTTCAAGATGACAACGCTCTTTGGTCTGACTTCATCTTGATGCTATTTGCGCGAAATGATCTTGCAACAAATTGGTACTCGTAAGTCTTAATTGATTCCGTTGTGTTCTCGTTATTGATTAAGGAAGGGATGCGAATATATATTCACTGGTACATTGCTTTATGCGAGGAATAATGATAACTTTGTAGGTATCCAAGTGATTTTATTTACGGTTTATGAATAAGGCCTACCTGTTTGGCATACAATAGTGGTCTGAAAATAAATATGTTTCTCAGACAATATTTATCTGAGATCCTTATTTAACGTAAACATAATTGTGCAATGTATAACTTTATCTCTTTTGCCTATATCCTCCAAATGTCCATTAGCGAAGAAGGTTGGAAGTACCATTTTATACATACACGTAGAATAATTTTCCACCTTAACACATTATTTATTTATTTACAACACAAACTATATAAAGATAGCTTTTTTTATATAAAGAGGAGGCAAATGAGCCGAAGGGTCAACTGATGGTAAGTGGTCACCTTCACCCATGGATTTGGGATAAAAGAAGATAGTGTAATGGCTTCGGCAGTTAGAACTGCCGGAACCACTTCACGATGGGTGGGAAGAGGGAAAGCTGGCTTACATGACATCGAATCAGAACACATCATTAGATATTTGGCGGATCGATTTTGTCATGATAGTGGTCGTGAGCTAGTCAGTCAGATGATTAGCCTGCAACCACCAGCCAGCGCCAGCAGCGTAGCATAATTCGTCACATTATGATTCGCCGCGGATTGCATGAAGTGTCGAATAAATAATTTAATTATTTGATCGCTATTGAAGAATAGATATTGGTTTCAAGAAATGTTTTTCAGTTTTGCAGTTATAAACACGTTCTAACAATTTCTTACATTCTGATATGTTTTTTCAAAAAATGTTAAAAAAAGAATTTTCATATATTTACTATTTTTATATTTACTATTTTTAAAGTGTTATTCCGGATTAGAAAAAAAAATTTTGAACGCAACAGGATTCGAATTGGACGGTTAGCAGTCAGAGCGCTTGGACGGTATCCAAGAGGCGCGGGTTCGAATCCCGCTGCGTTCAAATTTTTATACGTTTTTTCAAAAATGTTTTCTAAAAGAATTTTCAATTTTAAAATGTAACAAGGGAAATTTTGGAGGAAAGCGTAAAATAATTAAATATTCACGGTCAAAAAATGTGTTGAACTCGCTCCTATTCTGTTTGTTGGAAATTGATCTGTTATGAGAAGGTAAGTCATTTTACTATTAATTATACACAAGTATTTTTTAACGGTAGAAACGCCACAACTGTCTTTAAAATGTCTCAGGAAATATAAGACTTGGCTGCATGCGAAGAAAACTCATATTTTTTTGATCGGCAATGATTTGCTAACTTCACTAACACCGGTACTTGACTTCGCATTGAAAAAAATAACAAATCCTGAGACCAACTGGGTTTAAAAATAGTTTAAGTTATTTATTAGGTATAAAAATGGTCAAAAGACAGTGAGTAGTGCACTTGCTAGGTATTGATACTCAAGTACTTCTACTCTTCTGCTTTGCTGTACATTTGTGATTCTGGCATTTTTTTATATTAGGTGTGAGATGACTAAGATAGCAAGTTTATGTAATAAAACGATTTTTATAGCAAATGTAGCACACTTGGATTTAAAATTGGACAACTTTTATGTGACACATAACGTAAGAACTTTTCGGTTACCGCTCACACTAATTTTAAACTATTGAATATTTGAATATGAGATTATACCTTTTAAGGTCATATTATCATTTGTAAAATTGCTGTTCAATTGACTATTGACATATTCAGTTGAAATATAAATTGTTTTCTCTTAGATGCACAACTAAAACTGCCTGTGAGCAACTCTAGGCCAAGGTAATCACTAAAGTATACCAGTGTAAACTATTATAAAAAAGCATATTATAATATCACATTAAGACAATAATTATTTCACAATAATCACTTGTTCATAAATTATATAAAATCAGTTTCACAAAATATTTTTAGTTATTCAATAAGTATGTTAAAATTGCTAAACATCACTGTACTTTCTGTCATGATATTTATGTACTATTATTAGGATAATTCATAAAAATGGTTTCTTAATCTACGTCTTCCATTTGAGACGAAATAATCACCGCAGTTTATGATATCAAAATGAGGAAATCAAAATAATTTTAATTGAATATAATAAATTTCTAGCGAGCGATATGAGCGAGGGTCGAACCTATAACGGTCACACAGCTTTCCTCTTCGTTACAATGGCCACCATGGCCAAAAAATATTTTTATCTGCCAAATTATATTACTTATTGCTGACTTAGACTGATATATATTTACTATAGATCTGTACATGTACAGTGTTACCAAATGTATTCACTAGCGTGGTTAAAAGCCATAAACAAAGAATTTAATTGAAATGAAACTGTAATGTTATACATGTTATAACCCATTGTGTGTGCATAAACCTAACCATCAGTTTAATGCTCACTGTTAATAAATAAAATAAAAAGGGTACAATTTATTGAGTATGTAATACATATATTTAGTTTTAGTGCAAATAAATATAATAACATTGAAACTAAAGTAATTCATTACCATAAAGTGTCCTTGTAACTTAGTTTAAAATAGTTTTTAGTTGAACTTTGTATCATGAGACCATCGTGTCGCAGTGAGATCTGACTGTATTGATTGTGGGTTCGATTTCCAATTGGGTGAATGATTATATTTCAAATTTATTGTCATCTCTCTGCTCTGGTAAGACAAAGCGCGGCGTTGAATTCACCGCTCAACACACTATTGAATCATTGAGACATCACACGATTTTGGTTGAAAAGCAGTCAACGGAATAGCTTGACACGAAGTTGTCTCGAATACTCTGCAATGCGAAATAAAGCGTGAAGCTGCTTTATATTTTTTAAAATGAGAAGCAATGTGTAAAAATGGAAAACGATAAGTGTATATGTATAAGCCGCATTATTGTGTACAAAGTAGGTATTAGGTTTATATGAAATTTCAACTTAAAGCTTACTCAGCTTTTGTCCCCTCTATCTTGTCAGACGGTATAGTAAATAAATAAATCATTTATTCGGATATATTTTCAGCGGTGACGTAAAAACATTTTTTTTACTGGTGTTTATCTATTATTTGATGTATGAGAATATTTTATGGGCGTTTCGTTCCGTATTGCTTCATTGTAAATAATACGTTACAACTAAAAATATACGCGCACCAAATGGGAGTGAAGTTCGGGTGGCGTCCCGGAGACCGCCGTCGATGAAACTGTGAAGAATCTTGTCATAACTAGAATGTATGATTGGTGTAATTAAAAATTATTGTCTGTTAAAATTACAGTCGTTTCGTTTATAAGGAGCGGGTGCGGAGGCTTTACGCCTATGGTTCGCTGACAGCGCACTCGTCCGCACGCGTCGCTCGCAAATCCTTCGCTAATAAATTTCGTCCCTTACTGTTAAATTAAAATCTTCTTCAAGTTATAGTTTGATAGTACACATATTAAAAATATATAAAGTATTTTTTTAGACTATTTACTTTCAGTGATTAGTGAAATATGTGATAACAGTTTTTATCTTATTTTTGTGAGGAAGTAAACTTTTTAGAAAAAACTACTGACAAGTAAGTTGATAATTATCTATGTGCAATACCATATTTTAAATTTGTAAATTTATAAAATTATATTCCACCTATATTATTTTATATTAAATATAAGATATATTTAGTGGGTACCTAAATAAATAACTATAAATTAATTGATAATATTAATTAAGTTATATGCTTGTCAAAATAACTATGTTAAAATACTTAAGTAATTTAAAACAAATTAAAAAAACTGTTTGTTTTTGGTTAGAAGCAACAAGTCTCATTCATACTGCAACAGGTTTTGCAGTTGATTGACTTTTCCGTAACGAGACTAATATCATTGGGTAAACAATATAACAAAAATCATTTATTCGGATATTTAAAACAATATATATTCTTTACATTGGGATTAAGTGATTTATTTTTGTAAATTATTATTTTTCGTACAAAGTGAGGAATGACATGTATGGTTTTTATTATGACATGTATTATGAATAATAATATGTATATGGTAAAATATATAAATTTTAATGCATTTAAAAAATTGTGTCAAACTAAGTTAGAATCTAGTTTATTACTTCTTGAATTACTGATAAATGTACATGTATCGTAAATCATATTGTGTACGTTAAATGAATTTTAAATATTATATATTAACGTAATTGAATTGTTCAAATGTATCAAGATTTCTAACAAGTATCACTGATCATATATTGATAGCAGTAGTTGATAATAATGGTGTCAGTCTTACAAAAATATAAAACTCAAGTCAACTAACGATCTAATATTTTATAAATTAAATTATTTAAATCATGATTTGTATTTGAGTAGTAATTTTTAAAATGCATATACTAGTCATACTAAAAAGTAAATTAATTTGAAATAAATCAAATTAAATTTGTATGACTAATGACTTTTTTTAAATAATTACGTGATAAATAAGCCTATTAACCTAGTATTTTGTTCATCCTAAGCCGATTAAAAGGTTTAAATGAAACAGCAATTGGTAAGCAATTACTTAGTTTATTAATATATGTACGGGATAAGGTGTCCTTCCTACCTTATATCGCATATATTGATAAGTTCACAAAGATGGTTATTAGTTAATGTTAAAGTAGGAATTATTCACCCTTTTTTGCCCTGACTGAAAAGTCAAAAAAATATGTCATAAAAATCACACGTTTTACGCCGTACACTATGTAAATAATATTTTGTGTTTATTTTAAAAATCACTATCTTTTTAAATGAAACTATTTAACCGGATTAATCGCGTATATTTTGGTATTCGAAAATACATTTGGTCACAGGTAGAGTCTACCTGTGACCACGGACTACTGTAAAGTGTTCGAAACGTCAGGTGTCCAAAAATGTATTTTCGAATACCAAAATATACGCGATTAATCCGGTTAAATAGTTTCATTTAAAATGTATAAAAATCGCGAAAATCAAAGATCTTATTATCACTATCTTTATATATAATAAAACTGTAGAAGGACAGTTCATTTTTGTACTTTGAATGTAATCTAAAAAATACTCGTAGATGTCTTTATATAAGTAGTAGAAATCAAAAATATGATCTTTGAATTTTTTTCTGTATGTCTGTTGATCGCCTTTCACGCAGAAACTACTGGATGAATTTTGATATTTTTTTGTTATATTTCTTTTACTCCTAGGCAATATATAGGCTACAATTTTTTTCTGAGTCTTTGATGTAGAACCCTATGGTCCCGTCTAATCTTTAATAGATATTAATTTAGCTCCTTAGGCAAAGTCGGTCTACATGATGAATATCTTAAAATAAAAAAAATTCGGCGGTGTGGAGCACTTGATGTGGAACCCTAACAACCAAGTGTAACCTTGAGAGATATGAATGTAACGCCTTAGGAAAAGGTGTTCAGCTTGATGAGCACTTTCTGGTACCGTAAAAAAATTGAAGGTTTTAACTAAATATGATGTGGAAACCTCAGAACTTCGAAGCAAACGGGAAAGACTGGTTAATCAGACCGCTCTCTACTAATGCATAGTTATCTGAGCATTTAAAATATTAATTTTGATATACTTATGACAAATGTATTTTACTAGCGTAATAATTTTTTTTAATAATTAACGTAATTGCTCGAGAGTACGTTTGTGCGTTTGACCTTATTAAGATTTTTATACCTATTTCAACTTACTGACAAAAAAAACATTATAATTATAACACAATGTGGGTCCTCCCACAGTGTGTTATAATTCACTTCACGTGAAGATGGTGGTAAAAGCAACCTCTTTAATATAATTATTCTTAATAGATGCCTTAGGACTTATGTTTAGGTGTACGCTTGCTTTGGCAGTAGTCTACCCGGTAATGGCTACTGACAAGAAGCAGTAGTAGAAGCCGCCGACCAGTTACGGTACTCCTTAACAGTTCTTGACATAACCATTATTGTGACAAAAATCATAATGCCTAGGCTAAAGAAAACAAGTCTTCGAGAGACTCTAAAGGGATGACGCAAGTAAGATCTGAAGAAACTGAAGAAGGAAATTAGATACGTTTAGTTGACTAAAATGTTGTGATCACTAACTTACTAACACTAACTTTTTAGCTTTATGTTTTTCGCTTGCTAATGTTGATTTCTTTTCTTAGTTTTTCACTTCACTTCTAATTTATAACATTAATCCATTTCACAAAGAGATAAAAAATTTAATTTACGTGGATATCAGTAATATGGCGCTTAGTTTGAGAATGATTCATGTCGTCTATCTTAATATGTATCGTGGGTTGCATATATTAAAAATTGATATGGTTTCATTCAGTTGAAGTTCTTATTTGTAAAAGGTATTACAAATAAGAACTTTAACTGCGTGAAACCTTATCAGCACTAGTTGTTAATTTGCAATTCGAAGCACATTGCTTTAGGCTAATCAAAATATCATATATACTTAAATATAATATCATATATACTTAAATACATATATAATAAAAAATAACTGTAATACTTCCGTAAAAATATATTTTAATATCACTTCCCAATTAACATGTAAGTGAGGTGATTAATGTCTATGGTAATATATTATAATTATGGTAAATTTTTCAGTCCGAAAATGTTTTATTTCCACAGTTATGGAGAAGAAACTTTTTTCGACATAATAATAATGCTGATAATTTAAAAGCAATGAAAAACTGACTCATGAAATTTACTAAAAAAATACTATTGTTTAGACTTTTTATGCATTTTATTGAAATAATAAAAATAGTGAATTATAAATTATATATATATATATATATATATATATATATATATATATATATATATATATATATATATATATATATATACACACACATATATATATATATATATATATAAACAGCAAAATAAACGAAAGAGATGATAGAAACATACACAAAATATAAATTAGACATGAAAATACTTTAATTATTATAGTTGTGTAGAAAACAAAGATTGCTCGTTTATCGTTATATAAAATTGTATTGCGTAGGCTACAAATGGTAATAGGTTAATAACAATAATAATATATTTTTTACATATAATTTGTGTATAAATATACTTAAAGTGCTTTTATCAATGCTCTTACAATCCCTACATTATTTTGGAGTAGGGAATGCAACGGTAACGTATCATAAATTACGCCACACGTTAAGTGGGAGAGAGGGGGTTGACAACGTGTGACATTGCTTGACAACGGTGGTCCAAAGGGACCAACTGTGACAAGGAAGGGGGAGATGTCAAAGAATAAAGAAATTTATGTGACGTAATTAATAGATATACATAAGCACTTCCTTGTTTTTTGGGGGTCTTAGGTTCTATATAATAAGATTAAATAACGCGTTTGAGATTCTTTTGCCCACTCAGATAGATTGCTAATATCCTAAAAAATAAAATTAATATATTTCATAAGAGTCTGGACTTAAATTTATTATCAGCACGCACAACCAGGTGCGTTCTTTTGAGACGACACAATATTATTTTATCATCACGATGGGTGTACGATATTATATTACATTGAATTAAAATTTATTTAATTTATGAGAAGTTAACTATCACTATTTGAATTACTCTCAATTAAGATTACCTTCTCCATTTGTTGAATCAGATAGAACACATGATTACAATTATTAGAGACAATTTGGAGCCATTTGAATTTATAAATCATGGTTAAGACGTTTAAGTAATTTTCTTTAAAATTTATAACAAATGAAAATTAAAGAAAGAGGTTAATAGTTCAGTTTATGTTTTAGTAAACCTTGAAGGCATCACATTGACCTCGAAAAAAAACAAATCTTTAGTAGTGCAAGGAAATACGGAAACCGGTTTACAAAAGGTCGACTTGGAAACCAGGAAAACCTTAATCCCAAAATCTGCGATGATTAACAACTATAGCATATTGTATGAGGCAAGGATCTAAATGAACAAAGTCTTTATATTACTTACACGAGCCCTGTCTCAATTGATAGAGGAAGTGCCTATTGTTAAGACACTCCGTGCTAGCGGCATATTATTATGCAAAAGATATGTAAGCATATAAATACTAAGTCAGCCAAATGTAGTAAATAAGCAACTATGTCAATAGTAATTATATTGTATCTATTGGTACCTACATACATTGTTTCAGCCGTCGGCTACGATCTTTACGTAGGTAAAGAGCTCCATCAGTCTATTACTTGATTAAACCGTGAGCCGCGCCTCGCCTGACGTTATTATACGTTGCCAACATCTGTTTTGAAAGTGACAAAGTTAATTGCCCTTCGCAAACAGGGCAATTAGACTAAATGCTGATAAGGATTTAAAATACTAGATAATTATATTATAGTTATGTACATTAACCTATTATTTATTACTTTGGAATAATTTGATGCATTTTAAAATAATTTGATGCATGACTATTATTAATTACTGTCAATTATATATATATATATATATATATATATATATATATATATATATATATATATATATATATATATATATATATATATATATATATTTATATATATATATATATATATATATATATATATATATATATATATATTTATATTTACTGTATATGGTTTGGTACAAGCTTACGTATTTGTTTTTGTTTCATAGATTATTGTCTATTTCAAACTTGTCAACTTGAAAACTTGTCAACCCTAAATATGTGGGATGTTGATTGTTGATTAAAGAATACGATTTATTTTAAATGACGTTAATTTTATTTCCACAATAAAGGAGGTTTTAAAAATAATATATGAATGCTTGAAAATATTATAATGTAAATATTAAATATATCACGTACATAATAATAGTGACATACCAATATTTATTAAGATAAAAAAATATTTATAAGACTATAGAACTTTTAATTAAATCTATTTAATAAAAACAATTCATTTTTCTCATTAAGGAATGCGGAACTTCGAGACTTTTTCAGTGGTGGTAACTAAGTAGATATCCAAAATAGTTATTTTAAACATCACAAAAATAGCAGATCACTTCTTGTAATCGTGAAATCTGCCTTTGATTGAAGCAAGACTTTTATTAATTTAATAAACGTCGTAAATAACTTTTGTTTATACTATCTACCATTACGATGTATATAATTCCAGGAATATACAGTCTTGTTACATTAAATATATTATGATATATTATTATTGAATGTAAATCCATAAAAACAGTAGATATTTTGAGGAACAACAATTATAATTTCATCTAAAGCCCATTTTTTACATAGCCGGAACTAATTCAGTTTTTTGAATTTCGAATTCGTTCTCCTACGCTTCAACATTAGTTTTTGAATTTCGATTTCATTTTGGTTATAATCAAATATGTCTCTTTTTTTTCTGAATTTTATTCTTGTAAATTATAAAATTTAATGATTTATTCATTTAAAGTTGATAAAAGTTCAAGTCCTTTATTGTGTGATAAAAAAACTAAATACACATATATGTGGACAATGTTACTAGGTTATTATGGTAATGGCAATGAAACTGAAAATCTAGTGTGGTAGCATAATATACACGCCGCATATAAAAATTATCTCTGAGAATCTGTCATTTTCTACGAAGGTAAATAATTGTGGCTAAGTAGATAAAAATCAGTAATGTTGACTAAAGTAATAGAAGGAATATAACGATTTTTATTATTTTACTATTTTTAAAGTGTTATTCCACACTTAGGATTAAAAAACAAAAAGTATAAAACGTTTATAAACGTATATTTTTTTCAAAATGATTTCTGATCTTAAGTGTGTAATTAACATTTAAAATAGTAACATATTAAAATTAATCACATTCTCACTTGCCAAACAATTATTTCTCAGATAATAATCTTTGGATAGTAAAAATTCTTTAAAAAATTATCTACAGAGATGCTAATAGGTACGTGGGTTTAAACTTTTTTAATTTTTATCATATACAATCTCTTAAGTATCAATGGAAATATATATTAAGTTATGTATTTCAAAGTTGATGCCTATTGTAGTAGAAAGTAGTGTATATATTCAAACATATAATTTCTCCTTTTTGGTGACACAAATCTCGTCGTAAGGTTTCGCTACAAAACATGCAATATTTATATTTGATTTTTTAAAACTAGTTCATTATCTGTGAAAAAAGTATTTTATATTAGTTAAATATACTGTTGGCTATTTTTTGTTAAGTTGTGCATAATCCGCATTAAAGTATTTATTTGAATGATTGATTTGATTGTAACTAATATAATATTATTTTAATATATTACGGAGATTATTAAAATATGTCACATGATTTTATAATTGCGCAGTCTTTAGAGGGCTCATACCGCTACAGGAAATAAATACCTTGGTTTAAATACCTTTTATTAAAAAATAATCAAATATTTTAATGATCTCTCTTTATAACATTATAATTGGTATTTTACACTAAATAGCTTCTAAGCCTACAAGCTACTATGCTTAAAGCCTATTTATATCTTATTCAAATAATACATTTCTGAACGTAAACAACTCTACAAAGTTTCTTATAACATAAAAACAAATGAGGAGCTTTTACAATGTCTTTAACACTAGTTCACTCTATTTTATGACGTAGACTGTAGAGTACGAAGCAGAAAGTGCGCTGTTGCAATATTATCGTTTGTATATTGCCGGCTGTAATTGTTTGTTAATTTTGGGACTCTGCCAAGTCAAATATTCCAAGGTGTTCATGAATGGGAAATAATTTATGAAATTACCACATAAATTTTATAAAGGCTAAACTTTCTATGGTGGCGTTTTACTCAATAGTTATTCAAATAAAATATATATTAACTAAAATAACTGTTAAGCAGACGTTATTTACGGATCTTGTTTAATTTACATAAACGTTATAATTTATACATTGTACAAAACAAATTCCATAATATACGTTTATATTTTATATGGACAATAATTATTCTAATTTGAAGAAAAAATGTGTGTATTATTTCAATGCTCTATTAATAAATTTACATGACATAATATGGGAATATTTAGTTTTTATTCTTTACTAGCTTATCTCTTTTAAAAATCCTCACAAACATGATTAAGATAATGATAATATAATGAATTGCTTATTTCTATTCACTGCAGTCGGCTAACTAATGTTAACTGAAAGGCACCTGTAAACAGGCTTTATTAAAATGGACATGCGATGTGTGAGAATAGTATACTTTGTTATCCACTGATCTAATCGTTTAAATGATGACTACGTGTGTTTTCCTCAAGGTCTGTGCTGTCTTTTAAAGGTGTGAAATTTTCTTTTTTTCTTTAGCAAATTAACTCAGTGATTTACCTTTTATCGGTTGCTTAAACAAATATGTCCGTTTTTAAAGAACAGATACAAATGGCAAATAAAATCTTTGTTTACGCATTAGGTGTACTGTTTGTCTTCACAAATATTTATGCAAATTTTAATCACTTAAAAACGATAAATATATTCAAATTTATATTTTTAATTTACTTTAACCTATTATAATGTAATTCCTTTGTAAAGAGAGCGACATTTTTACGATAGATCTTTAAAAAATAAGGTATTTAAAATAAGGTATAACAGTGTAGCGGTATAACATCATTCGCATTCGCCGCGTGTAGGTATCTATAGGGCGGTGGTCGAGCACGTGAACCAGAGCCGATTTCAACCGGATAGAACTGGCGCGAAAGCCTGCTGCTATTCGCCTAACGAGCTTCGCAATTCGTATGACGTTGTTTTATACAGCGAGCTTCGCACCTACCTACAAGTAGTTAATAATGACTATATAACAACTGCTTATTGCTATAAAGAAAGTAGATTGTCCAGTTTTATAAATATTTGAAGAATTTACAACAAGATGAAACATATTATATATAATGAATACAATTTGGAACATGTTTTTTCTTGTAACCTTACGCTATTTCCGTCAGTTTTATTGTCTAATTTCGGCACATTGCCTGTAGAGTCCGGGTTGCAGATGAGGATCTGAGCCGCACGTCTAATCTGAGCGGTAAATTTATGTTTCTGATATATTTCCAGGATATTATAATAAAATGTATACACCTAGACTTGTTTTATTTAATGTTGTCCTTAATTTACATTATGTTTTTTAAAATAAATAATCATTATTGTAAAATAATACATTGAAAGTTTAAATTTCGTATGACATAGTTTAGAAATATCAAGTACAAAGTAACGTGTAGTTTACATTTGTTTTGTTATATAATTTTATATAGTACCTATATGTAATTTAGTTAATTATATACAGATGGCTTTATTCGCTAAAATGTACGTAGAAAAGTCTTGGGTTTAGGTAGCCAATCTCTTTATTTAAAAAGTAAGTACTCCTTAATGAATTTCAAACAGCATATGCGAACGTTCCGGCAGCATACTCAAACTTAATTTTTTGAATAGGTTCTTATAAGCAGTTTGATTCAGCCATATATGCCGATAACATCTGAAAAGTGCTTAGAAATATGATAACATTACAGCATTGAAGTGTTGATAATGCTACTTGTGGTTTTTTTTCTAAAAACAATATTATATAGTATTTGCGGTCAAATACATACTCACACGACTCAAGACGAGACCTGGATGACTCAGAATTTAATCAAGATTTATAGAACAAAATTTAACTTATATATATATATATATATATATATACGATGTAATGAGCTTGGCTAATATTTGAATATATTCAAATTCCTTTGCTTGTAAGAAGCGAGAGATGAGTTAAGACAAATGTAATATAATGAAATCATGTAATAAAAATGTTTACAGTGGCTCATTATATATCTTATGTATACTCATATTACTCAGTATAATATATCAGTTACTTTATTCAATAGAGATAATCACAGTAGATTAATTAATGTTTTTCATGTCACATTTAACTTTTATTTCTATTTCAAATATGTTTGTATATAACAACAGAAATATTATATATAAAAAAATATTTTCCTTAAAGACGCTATTCCTATTTGTAATTTAAAACAATATAAAGTTATTATTTTCAAGGTAATATAACAGATTTGTTTTTCTTCTAGGTCAAATAAGAAAAGAATAACTACTACTACTAAAGAATACTTAAGAAATAGTACAATAACAAGTTTGGCAGAAGTTGTAAAGATGAACATGAAATACAATATTTAGAGAGTGTGTTAATTTTACAAAGGCGTTATAATGGCGGGAGTGGATAACAGGTTTGCTACATTTCTTTATCATTAAAAGATTTCGCTGATACCTTTGTAATACATTCGATTCACCGATCCACTGATTTTTATATTTAGGTTCACAGTTTCAACGGTAGAGTCCGAATCCAAGAAGAATGGCATTCACATGGGTGCAAGTATTATCTCCCGACCAATACGGTCTTCAGTGGAAAATATGGAACGAGGGGAAACAAACCCTCAGCCCGACACATGGCTTCATGACGCTGGTTGGAGAAGAAAGCGGTCTCTTGCACAACTTACGAGAGAAGCGTTGCCTAGAATGGAAAATTACAGAAATTCTAAGCGAGCTCTCAAAAGGCCAAGTTTGGGTGAACTGCACGGAGATCACCTGATCACAGAAGAGGTAAGATATGGCTTTTATTTATTTATAAATGTTTATGTAAGTTGCACTCTGCAAACGATCTGAAATAATATACTAAATATAAAATCGAAGAATAAACTAAGATTTTCAAATCTTTAGGAAGGTTTTAATGGCTAAATATATAAATTTTAAAGAAAAAAAATGCAATCACATGACAATGTTAAGGCTACTTAAAATATCGTTAAACAAATTTTTGAATAATTAAGGTTCAAATTGATATACGAGAAACATTAAAAACCAGGAAAATTACCTTCATTATCGTTTTAAATATTGTTATTATTTTTAACAAGTCATGCACATTAGCTTATGTAAACTCTGAAGACATTCATACTGAATAGATCATGCTTTTATAGTGAAATGTGTGCTCACTGCTCAATTTAAACAAATACTACCTTTTAAGGTACAGTAATAAAAATATTTCATACATAGATATTACTTAATTATTCCTATGACATGACGTGATGTGTGAGTGTGACATAAAGCAGATAATTGTTCAGAATTTTTATTTGTATTCATTCAGTCACAAAACAACGGAAGCGTTTATAGAATGCGTCATATTCTCGATGCTATTAGAAGGCTCGATGAAATCGCTGGGATCTGGAATTGACCGGTAAAAGGCGGATAAAGCAGAGAACACCCCTTACCCTTGTATCTAATCTCGAATAGATTATGAAGTAGGTGTTAAATTATAAAGTCTAGTGAAATAGGCTGCTAAGTGTTTCCTGAAATGATTAATGTTAATAAGGCGCACGGTTGAGTGTGCATATATCATAATATGTGCCTAATTATGTTGACGTTCAAACATAGTACAAGCGCAGCCTCTTTTATCTTATATGTTTTCCATATATATCACATTGTATTTTAGATAATTTCTAAAAACAATAAAAGAATAACGTATATTAAATATTTGTATATAGAATTTACCTGCGACTGTTTTCAAATGATGGATTAATACGTTACGATTGCCATGGCGAACGGTTTTTATAGACTTTAAGATCATCCAAATTCTAAATTAAATCTATATTTTAATTAAATTTGTTTAATTTGTTTACTATCAAAATTGAACTTTTAAGTATCATAACAGTATACTAGTTTTTCTACAAAGTATTTTCTACATAATATTTATATTTAATGTAACATACTCTCGTATTTCTGAGTTACCATTCAATAGATGTTTTGATTTGAAATACATTTAAAAAACTTTGTATCTGAAAATGTTGTTATATACATAATGCTTACATAAAATATTTATTAGCCGTTTGAATATAAAAAATAGACTTTATAGATATGAAATTTAATATTTTAAGGTTTAACAAATGTCTATAATATTTGTCATTACTTTATAAGAGTCACTTGTCGATTATTCATATATGTACTTATATAGAATTAGGTAAATTCCATTGTAATATGTCCCTAACACTGCTCAATTGCTGACCTTCTGGCATGGTCTGCTAAATATGATATTCTAAATATGGACGTTAGTTTTAAATTGTTATATTGTATAAGCAAATCGTTACGCATGTGACAATGTCATATTTATTGTACATTTGTAGCTTATTTAATGATTATTTTTTACATTTTAAGAGCACTGAGTGAGAAAAACAGTTTTGAAAAGGGGAAATCCTCTTTATTAGGAACACGCGCGGCCCATCTCGTCACCGGAACATAGCTTTATTGCACCTTAATTCAGTATTGTTTGAATTGTTGAAACTATCTTGGAAATTTCATTTTGACACTAAATTTAATTTATGCATAAATCTGATACGAATATGTTGAATAAGATATAAAAACAATATGATAACATATAATCAGTATACTCCGTTAAATGATTTAAGAGTCGTTTTGAATCTGTAATTAGTCTGAGACCATCGTTGCACAGTCGGATAACGTCTGACAGCAAATGCGATTGGTTGTGGGTTCGATTCCACTGGGAAGAATGATTTTATATTAAATTTATTTTAATTTCTCCGCTATGGTAAAACAAAGCGCGACGTTAAGTTCGGCATTCATGCAATGTCTCGGGGGAGAAGCAGTCAACGGAGTGTTCCGTCACTAGTTTGTCTACTACAAGCCTGCTATTCAAAATAAAGCTGATTGAAGCTGAAGCTTAATTTTTTCTTCGTGAGGATATTTTGGTATACCAGTATAGAGATTTAACGGGATACTGACATACCGGTGTTCCAAGTGTGAAGTGTTATTGATATAAATGTAATAAACAAGAAATATAAAAAATCATTTCAACAGTAAGAAATACTTATTCTTAGGTATTGAACAATTCTATACATATGTACATATGTTGCATGAACAATACAAAATTAAAATGTGTAAATGGCCTTGAATTATTTTATGTAAATATGAAAGCATTATTAACAATTCTAAGACGATTTTTTATAATAATTATTCTTACAGAAAGCAGAGCATATTTTAATATTAAAATATAACAATTTGCTTTCATATCATATTGATATTAATTTAGGTAGTTATAGAATAATGATTACTACATTTTTTTAGTTCTGTCATTATTAACCTATGTACAAAAGAAAAAATGATAAAATGTCTTTACAAATATATTAAAAATAATATACGTATACATATATCACTAGTTATAACAATAAATTACCCAGCCTGTGTGCTAGATTATCTTCAAGCGCGTTAGGATTTACGCCTTAATTATAATTAATGTAGAGTGCATTGAATTGAGAGAAAATTATTTGCTACATATTACAAATACAGTCGCAGGCTATTGATTTGTGAATATATTTTAAGAATTGCAATAATCATATAATTTCATAGAATAATAAGCATGAATTTAATAAATTATTGTTAAACATATTACTTTTACCAATTATAATATGGTAAATGTGATATCTCCCATTTATTATTTGCCATTAACCCCTAGGGTAATGGGAAATAAATAGGAGACATGTTTAAGATTAAAATACTATGCGATCTCTGTGTCAGCAAGTGGTCAATACCCAATGATATGCCTGAATGAATATAATATGATTGAATATAATATCATCAAGTTAGTGAGTAATATATAATCTATATTTTTAAAATTTGTATTAAATAAATATTTTTTTTTTAATTTAGTGAGAAATTATCAGATAGTTTTTTGCCCAACATGATCTCACCTTTCTGCTAATACGTCACATTTTGTGTAGATCAGATAAATAAGAAAAAATATTCTTTTATAATATGTACAAACAAATCTCAACTAAATCAACTATTAGTTTCATTAATAAAGTAACCCAAAGGTTATAGAACATGACTAACAAAATAATTAAGAAATACATTAAAGAGAATAATGGACAGTGGAACACACATTTACTTATTTGCGTAGAGTTTGTTTTCGCATGCCGTACGCTTTATTCGTAATTCTATCGCCACCATGGTATAATAGTTCTCTCATGGTGTAAATCACTATGAACAGACGGTGTCTATCATATTCATTCACGTTGGCTTTACATTTGCTATCTAAGAATATCATTATTTGCGAGTCGAGATAATCTTGTATAGTGCTTACGTATTGTTATACTCGTGAGAATATAATAATTAATATTTATCTAAGCAAAATCATATTGTACACGCAATCCATTCGAGAAACTAGTACAAAACAGGTTTTTCCATAATCAACGTAAATGAATTAAATATTAATTAAGCGGCAAATTTTAGGTACACCTAACAAGGCACAAATAACGTGACTTACACATGTAGGTAATTGGGCAGTTTAAGGAAAAATATCTTAAAATAAATCTAATTGAAGTCCATTTCGGAATTGAGTATTGCACAGCGGGGTTTTTTATATTCAGCATTTTGATTGATTTTTATATTGACATTTGCAGACCTATAGGTAGGTGTACAAATGTCACTTACTTGAATACGAGGATATCATCGATATATGTAATATAATATCGATATATGTAATAATCGATATATGTAATATAATATCGATGATGCATTATATGTAATATAATATCGATGATATCCTCCTCAATTCTATTTCTTTTATTTTGTCTAAATTGAAGTAAAATTAAGAAACATTTTGTCATTAACAGCTTTATTGTCACTTAGAATATACCTATATTAATAATAACTTGTTATTATTAATATATACATATATTAATAATACCAAGTTATTGTTATGATGCTTATAAGTTTATAATAATGTGAATTTAATTTCAGGACGAAAAAGAAAATCAAAGGGAAACAAAATCCCCCACGCCGGCTGTTGGTATAAAATTAGGATGGATCCAGGTAAGGTTATATTAATAGTATAATAATTGAGAGTAATTTCTTCACTATTTCTTAAATATTAAGTAAAGATTATATTATAGGGTGTGCTCATACCATGTCTGTTAAATATATGGGGTGTGATGCTGTTCTTGCGGATATCATGGGTGGTGGCGCAAGCGGGAATTGGACTGTCATTAGTTATAATTGCGATATCGGCAGTAGTGTGCGTCATAACCACACTCTCGATGAGTGCTATATGCACAAATGGAGAAGTTAAAGGAGGTGTGTAAATATAATAATTCTTAAGTAATTTTGATCAAAATAAAATAGTAATAATATATGTATATCATTGTTGTATATGTGGCATTTTAGGCGTAATTAGATAGCATCTGATTGGTAAGACAGCACGTAGTGTTGGGTTCCGCCAGTCGATACATAATATCTAAAGTTTGGACATAAGTTTGGACATACATTCATAAATTACCTCACATGAATTTTATGATGTTATCTTTTGTTAAAACTGTTATTGTCATATGTTTCTTTGTCAACAAAAACAAGGCAAATAATTTATATATATTGAAATTTATAACACTCCATCGCACCATGTCGAATTAGTGATGAACGCTCAATAAATCAACATCAATGGAAAAATATTACTTCATTTATACGTTACTTTAATAATTAAGTATTCGCTTACAATAATTAGCCGTGCATATATACGTAAGTTCTACATATTCCTATCTTTTGTATCTAATTACAATTAGTGTAAATAATGAGTATAGATATGAACATTTCAATTGTGAATAAAATACGAGTAATTTGCATAGTGCAATCAACATCTATTATGTACTATAAAAAAATTATCCTTTTATACAGATTTTTGAGCTGAGCTATGAGATTTTCATGAATGTTTTCCCTTTACCAATCGATTTAGATACATTGCATATTAATTAGCGAACCTGAACAAGATTTTGTCCATATTTACTATTTTTAAAGTGTTATTCCACACTTAGGATTAGAAAACATATTTGAAAATCCGAAGTGTGGAATAACTCTTTAAAAATAGTAAATATTAAAATAAAATAGCAATCTCTCTTGTTAAACGATTATTTCTTAATAATCTTTAAGTAGTAGAAATTTGTAAAAATCTCTCTACAGAGATGCTAACAACATAAATAAGTTGTAACAAAACGTATGGCTTAGCGGTCAGAGCGCTTGGACGGTATCCAAGAGGAGCGGGTTCGAATCCCGCTGTGTTCAAATTTTTATACGTTTTTTCAAAAAAGATTTTGTTAAAAGTTAACATTCAGTCAAACTCTGTCAAAAGTCAGACCCTACGTCATAATTTTAATGTATATTTCTGTTCTAGGTGGTATTTACTATATAATATCGAGGTCGCTCGGACCCGAGTTTGGGGCGTCAGTTGGTATTATTTTCGCATTTGCAAATGCAGTCGCAGCTAGTATGAACACCATTGGTTTCTGTGATTCCCTTAATGATCTTTTGAAAACCCATGGCTTAAAGATATTCGACAATAGCTTGAATGATACGAGATTAGTGGGGGCTGTTACTCTCGTTGTCCTGTGCATCA
The DNA here is from genome assembly GCA_032432895.1 of Dryadula phaetusa. Classification (NCBI taxonomy): domain Eukaryota; kingdom Metazoa; phylum Arthropoda; class Insecta; order Lepidoptera; family Nymphalidae; genus Dryadula; species Dryadula phaetusa. The sequence continues at coordinate 3,795,122 of JAOYRS010000060.1, read as the reverse complement.
TCTGCGCTGTTGGCATGGATTGGGAAAGTAAAGCTCAGGTAGGATTTTTTCGTTTCGCTGCCGTTTGATCATTTTGCAAGTTTTTCTTTCGTTACGTTACGGTAATCGCATATGTTTGTACCCAGGTATATAATAAAAGATGGAATCTAAATTTATTCGGGTATCAAACAATTGACAACATCATATATAAAATTTAAGCCTAGAGAAAATTTAATTTTTTAAATATTTTTCAGTGCACTTTGTCAAAGTACACAAAGTACTTAATATCTGATGTAAAAATATAACTTTTTGTGGATAATTTTATAGAAGAAAAACGCAATTTTAATTAAATTAAATTAATTAAAATCAGAGTTTTGACTACATAACGATAATATAGTGAAAACTATTAACCAAAACTATTTGAAGTAAGTTAATATACGTATAATAATTGTAATTAACTCAGCTGTGTTGACACACCTACTCGAATATTATTTTAAAATATGGGGCGTTCCACGTGAAGCGGAAAGCTGAAAAAGGCGAGGTCTTCAATTTTAGTAATTTTGTAATAGGCTACTTATTGGGTAGTGATTAGTTAGTGGCGGGTGGACATGTACCCTTTCAAATCCCGTTGTCTACTATTAAAATGTCGTAAATAAATAAATAAATTATTGAAATATATTTGTTATGAAATGAAAAAATTAAAATTATATTTTATTTATCACACAAAAATACTTGTTGGAATAAGAATTGATTTTGCTCATGCTTTTTTTATTATAGTTTCATAATTCAAGACAAGTTTTACTCTCTACTCTCCTCACTTCAGCTTATTATTACGTACATATTGATATTTTAGTACATGGTAATATATAATTGATCTCTGTTGATCACATGATATGGCTATCATTGTATAACTTTCATTCAAAAAATACGCAGTCATCTTTGATAAAAGTAACATAAATGTTGAAAAGTGTATGAACATTACTGATTATCTCAACATCTCAACATTTTCAAAACAAATTTATTTTTATTAATTTACTTTTTTATGATACTACACACAGCAAAGGAAGACGGAATGGTTTTGGTGGAAATTTAAAGACATTGGCTACGCGGGCTAGTCTAAAAGCTAATTCAAACAACTCTATTATTACACACCAATTATTATAGGACAACAAGTTTATCGTTACTTGGAAATAATATTTATTACGCAGTCATAATATATTCTAGGCACAAAAATATCATTCCTTCATACCTACCGTGAACGGTATTATAATAAATTGCACGAGTAATAATATAAAAATGATAAAGGAGTTTAAATAAAAAAAAATGTTTGTTATTTATTTTAATTACTTGTAAATTATATATAATTCAATGCGGTGGCGGCGGCGAAGCGACAGCCAGTCCTAGCAATATGCGCCGCGCTTTAGCACTATTATCGATGTATTATCGATGTTACCTATAGAAAAAAAATGAAAAAGGTCTATTAAGGTTTGAGTAAAATCAATTTATATAATTCATACAAATATTTTATATGAAAAATAAAATATAATTTTGTTTATTGAAATATTCAAAAAAGATTATTATATAACGAATCTATTTCAATAATTTATTTATATTACACATTCCACTCGCAACTTCACAACCATATAACCTGCAAATTAATCGGTATACAAAAAAAATTGTAATCGAGCTTAGCAGTCACACATATAGGTGTAATATATTACAAGATTACCAAAATCAGAGGCCTCTACCTTTATCAGCTGTCCACTTTACGTTGAACGCCTCAAGCGATAATGGATAAAGCCATAGGTACTACGTAGTTAAAGTATTCTTTTAAAGGGAAATACGCATGGAAAGAAATCATAACTTTTTAAATTAATTATTTTAATTAAAAATATTAAAATGGGGTCGTCCGTCTGTACGAACGAACGGTTGTTGGTTTTATTACTATTCGGGGGAATGACTATATTATATATTTTCATTTCTTTACCCTAGTAAGACAAACCGTGGCATTGAGTCCCCACTCAATACGCAATGTCACGAAATCGGATAGCAATGTAAGAAGTGTCTTGGCAATAGGTGCTTTCTGTCTACTCTACTATGCGGGATAAAAGCGTGAAGTTAAAAAAAAATAAGTGAGCCAGTAAAACTACATTTTTTCATTATTATTTATAATTGCTGTGTATACGTATAATATTTTAAGAAACAGCTGATCCATTTACGTAGATGCAAACACGTTTTGTTTTGCAGAACTTCCTTATCGCAATTATAATAGGTGCTATGGTGGACTTTGTGGTTGGCACATTTATGGGACCAAAGGACGTCACTGAAGTAGCTCAAGGCTTTGTCGGTTTATCTAGTAAGTATATTATCATTTATTTTTTAAATCATAAAAAAGAGCGTTTTATGTTAAGAAATGATTATTTTTTACAATATGTGTAATATTTTTAGCTGCAACCTTATCACAAAACTTTAAACCAGACTTCCGATTTAGTGAAGGAATCGATCAAAATTTCTTTAGTGTGTTTGCTATTTTCTTCCCGTCTGTGACTGGTATTCAAGCTGGCGCTAACATATCTGGAGATTTAAAGGTAAGTCACAGAATCATAATTCCAAAACTCGAGAATTACATAGGTATATTTAAAATAAACATAAATAAATTATATATCTACAGAAGTTCCAATTATTTGTACATCTATACATAAGTAACGAACAGCGTAGTAATAGTCATTCCGCGTATCGAGCGCGTCGTCGCCTTGAATGACGTTGGCGCCCAAATTAACCGCCGACCACTCCACTTGTCAATATTTGCCACACTCCCCACGTATTGCGGGAAGTACACGTGCATACTACGGTGCCCACCCATACTAACACCGCCTCCACGATGCAAAGTTATTGCATTTGCTCTTGAAAGCGCTTCATAAAATAATTACGCCCACGCCGACGTGTTTTGTAAACATATTATAAACTTAATAGCTAAAATTTGTTTTGTAAACGTTCAATTCAATTTGCTGTCTAAAGCTTATATCAAGCTTATAACCTATCCTGCGTAAAGTTGCTTTATACGTTATTTTTGTTGTTATTTCACTATAACGGTTAGTACATGACGACTCCAGTCAGATTATTCTTTTAAATTTGAGTCTAGTAAGAACTAAATAAATATAATTATATTTATTGTAGCTTCACGCTTTTACCTCGCGTAGAAGGGTAGACAGAAAGTACATAGTATTAAGACACTCTTTACTCCGTTTACCGCCGAATTCTTAACTTTGCATGTTGAGTAGTGGAACTGAACGCCGCATTTTGTATAGTAAACATAACTTAATTAAAATAATAGTTAAATATAAATTTTAAACCATACGACAAATCAACAATTTCAACTTTACTTTTATTTCTAACGAGGGCTTACATTTATAAAAAGTAAAAGTTTTTAAAAAGTTATTACCTTTTAAATAAATAAACAAATAAATGGCTAATTAGTAGCAAACATTATATACGTATTATATACATTTTTATGAGATATAACACAATATAAACGAAATAAAATTTCATTTATAAAACGAAATAAAAGTTTCGTTTATCTATCTGTAGTATATAAGTATCTGTAGTCTATAGCAATACACGTGTAGCGTAAATTGATGCCAGTCGATGTTGTAGGTGGCACGCGCGAAATTACCACCAGCATGCTCACGTTCCAGGAATTAGCACTTGATTCATTTTAACATTTACTAAAATTTATGGTTATTTCAACTTATTGTTAGTTATGACTGCATTATGACGAATCATCGGTGATGCGTGATATTATATTGACAGAAAAATGTAATTTTTACTTTTTATGTCGTTTACAGACATAATATTGTTGTACTTTTCTGAAATAGAAATAGCGAAATCAAAAAAAGCTTGGAAGCTTTTATTAACTTGTTTATATGTTTTACAAACTAAATACATAAAGTGCAGTTACTGAGAGCTTTGTTGTGACTGACACAATGTCTATCACTTGAAGATTTTATATAACATATAACTTAATATTTTAAACAAAACCCCAACTTCCTTCTACGTATAATAACAAAAAATATTTTTTGTGTAAGAAAATGTCTCCTTGAAACTAGAACATCACAATAAATACGATTTCCGTTTGTGTACACCAACAACGTTACCTACGACTACATTGAGGCTAATTGTTGTGTAAATTGAAAAATTGGCAAATTAAAATAATTATCTATAATTTCAGGTTTCCTACGTAAATGATATATACTAGCAGTGTATCATAATATATTTCTATTTCAATTGATCTTTTTATATTTCATCGTACCGGGCTTTAAATAACCAAACATTGACTTGCCGATATATAGTAATGAACAAGGTTATTGAAACTGTAAATTATGCTTAGCCAATTTAAAAAGAAAAACAAATCGAATGAAACGAGTGCAATGATGTCAAATTTGTTCGCCGCTAAAATGTACTACTTTTATTTTATTAAATTGCGAGTACTGAATCAATTTAAACCAATTTCAGATCAATGAATCAAATATAAATTTAAATTTTATATATATTCATGATAAATAGTACTTACGGTTATCTTAGAATGTATTCCGAAAACACAACACAAAGCTACTTAATCTCTTACATTTATATATTTATAAATTTATTTGCAATATTATATTGAGTAATTTAAACCTAATCTGCTATAGTTCTCAATTAAAGTTAAAATATAAACTGAATGGAATAAACAATTAATCTTAAAAATAGTAAAATAATAATTATTGGTAAAGCAGACGTCATTTTACAAGAGTCCAAGACTTTGGTCATCACCACTTTAGTATGTGTCGTCAATACATTGGTCAATGTAACAACAGCCAAAATTATATTTTCTTTATTGAAATCATTGATTTTAAAATTTATGATTTCATTAATTGTCTCAATTGTTGATGTCAATTTCAATTTATTTGCAATGAATATTATTTAGAATGAATCATTAATTTAAAGTACTAAATGCGTTATTTAGGCGATGTATTTAGTGTTCACGCTGCATGCAATGAATTTTTAAGATGGTACTATATTGAATTTTGATATCCTAAACAGTAATATTTTTCTATCTATTTAAATAGGGTACTAATAGAAAGTAAATATAACTAACTAGGAAGTAAATATCAGTATAAATAAACCATACGTAGGTAACAACATTATCAAATATTTTATAATTTACTTACTTCCTAATAAAATTGGGTGTAATTAAATTTAGGTGAAATGTTGAAAATAGCGTCTCTTGATATTATGTTATATCTGTCTTCCCCGCTACGACTTAAAGCTGCAAGTGTATATTCAATATTCTGTAGAGTAGATTCTTAAATTTGTGTATGATTTTAGGATCCAGGATCAGCTATTCCTAAGGGAACGTTGCTTTCGTTATTAATATCAATGATCAGTTACGCTGTAATGGTGTTGTTCTCCGGTGGAGGTGCTCTTAGGAACGCTAATGGAAACATCACTGCCCTTATAATGAACGGAACGGAAATCTTAGACTATACGGGCGTTACAACATGCGGTAATAATTATGAGAACTGTAAATATGGACTTCATAACAGGTACTCAGTAAGTACAACAAATTGAATTTAATATAATAAATGAAAAATTACCGTAATTATGTATCTATATAGTATATATGTATGTAGTAATAACTTGAACAGATAAAACAGAAACTCGAAAACTAGAAAAGTTATCAGATTATTTAAAACCAATGTCATAGATAGCTCAGCCTCATATGTACTGTGTGTCCTTTAAGGTAATGCAACTTATGTCAGCATGGGGCCCTCTTATATACGGCGGGTGTTGGGCGGCGACGCTGTCGACGGCGCTAACGAACCTGCTGTCAGTACCACGACTGATCCAGGCGCTGGGTGTCGACCGCATCTACCCCGGACTCATCTTTTTCTCCAAGCCTTACGGCAAGCACGGCGAGCCTTACCGCGGATATGTTCTCACATTTTTGGTTTCACTCATGTTCTTGCTTATAGGTGATATATTTTCTGTATTTCTGCTTTTGCGTAAAATATTTCTGATTCACTTACAAATACCTGTTGACGCGCTTACAACTCATAGACATTGTGCGCTACAAGTATTTTACTAATTTTTAAAATATTACCATAATGCACTCCTTCCCTATGAATATAAATTATAACTTTACCAAAAGTAATGCTCTTACGTCTGCATAATCTTTTTGCTCTTACGTCTGCATAATCTTTTTTTTTAAAGTTCATTAAGGAAATTTACTTAGATTTTTCTAATGTTATTCTGTTATAATTTTATTTATTAATTGTTTACAGCGGATTTGAACACGATTGCGCCGCTTATATCTAACTTTTACCTTGCCTCGTACGCTCTCATCAATTTCTGCACTTTCCACGCGGCTCTCGTTCGTCCACTGGGATGGAGACCCACCTTTAGGGTATGCTACATACCTTATTATTTTTTTTGCTGATTGTTTCTTTAAAATAAATTTAATCAAAATTTTACTGATTTACAATTAAACACAAATGATTAATTAATATATAATAGCAATATTCGTTTTAGAAACGAATATATGAAGAAGATAATTTAAGAATTCCATATTTAATGAAACTTATCATAATTTTTAACATTTAAACAAAAAAAAACAAAATATAAGTAAAGTAGCCTACATTATGCCTGTCCACTTTACATTATGTAACATACCCTAATTGGTTTCAGTATTATAACGTATGGCTGTCAATGATCGGGTTCCTGCTGTGCGTCTGCATCATGTTGCTCATCGGCTGGATGATGGCGCTCGTCACGTTCGCTATATTCTTCACGTTATATCTCGTCGTACACTACCGGAAACCTGGTAAATATGTCTTTTCATCATTTTTATATTTAGTACATTTTTTTGTTTATATATATTTTGTTTTTAATTTGGCGTCGCAACATATACATTTTGAATATATTAGAAGGATCGAAATAGAAAAATCGATTACAGTTATAAAAAAAAAGTTTATTATAGATATTTATACAATCACTGAAAATTTACAAATCTAAGAAACATAAGTCTTTCTTATCTTAGTCTTAGAGCTACGTTCAAAGATCATCGGAATACGAAAACTTATGTGTTTCATAAATTCGGATAAGAGGGCTTTGTAGTGCTTTTAGCTGTGTATCAGCACTCACTTTGGAATGAGCAATGATTGATCTAAATCTGTACCTGTGTAGTATTACATCTCATTCGCTGCTGTGAGCCGCTCACGTAGGTAATGTTTATTTACTGTAATGGTTTCCCATCCTTGATTTTAGAATCGTATTAATATTATAATAAAAAATCAATCCTTTTATTTAAATATTATAAAGTATTCCTTGTAATTATTAAATTATAATAAGACAGTTTCATAAAAGATTCCCCAATGACGCGAAATAATATGAAAATAATAATTTTCTTTATTATACAGTAGATGGTCTGACAATTATATTCGTCAAAAAGTGCATTAAAAAAAGCAGTACGAATATATATTTGAATTTTTAAATGCATTAATGATAGGGTTTCAAAGATTTTTTTTTGAAGTAATACAGAATGTCTTCATTTGGTTTTTAATATTTCTAGAGACATAAAAAAAGTTAAACTAATTACAAAGAAATATATGTAAAAAAAATAACAAAGTGCGGACCATAAATCCGTAGTACCTTAACAATATTAATTAAAACAATATTAATTAAAATTGTTTACAACTAAATAAATAAGCACACTTAATGACAGATCTGTTATTAATTATAATATTTTACAATTTGATTTCAGACTATGTTATAATTAATACGCTTCGTTGTCTCTGACTATGTCAGGGATACAGCGTTATGCTAAAAAAACGTTGTTATTTATTTACTTGCATATCTTTGCACCTGGGTTCCGCCATATTTGAATTAGAATTACGTGTCACATACTATGCATTGTTATCGCAGAAGTGTTCTGTATATGCGAAAAAGTCAAGTTCTATTCGAGGATACAAAATTTCAGCTCAATCTATTAAAAATATCTGTTTCAAAATTTAAGTGTCAGAGTCTTACATCAGAAGATATTTATATATATTTAAGATATTTACATAATAAATTGCAGATGTAAATTGGGGCAGTAGTACACAAGCGCAAATGTACAAGACTGCTCTGTCGAGCGTGCACAGCTTGGCTAGGACGGGAGACCACGTGAAGAACTACTGGCCACAGCTTCTAGTACTGGCGGGGAAGCCCCAAGACCGCCCCGCCCTCGTCGATCTGGGAAACCTTATTACGAAATCTGGATCACTCATGATTGTGGGAGATATTTCAATGGTAACTATCCTATAAATGTGTATAGGAATAATATTATTTTTATATTAGCTTTGTCACGTCACGTCTTCGTTTGCGTGTAATTTATTTTCACTCTGTCTCTCTGTCTCTCTGTCACTGGATCTTTATTTTATAATTCAATAATAAAAGTGGTCGAGTTACCCCTTATTACAATAAAAATGTAAAAATATTTTTTGTATATATATCGTGTAGACTTTACATATGTTAAAAAGCGATTATTTTAATATTACACTTCAATTTCCATTCCGTCATTTCCTTCAGAATGTAACACTTCAATTTCCTTTATATATATAAATAAAATCGAAATAATAATATAATTATAGATAATTACGGTTTAATCATCATATCTCAATATTTTTGTAATATAGTCTTTAGTTTATAAGTTACAGGGTAGCATTTGTTAATATTTATTACTGGACAATAGCATTTGAAAGGGTTCCACCATATAACTTGTAAATAAAACGCTGTTCTATAAAAAAAATATTGTGATTAAGCTTAGGACTCATATAGGTCTAAGATTTTAGAACATTACCAAAATCGGAGACATCAATTTTTTTAACCTATCATTTCACATGATAGGCCAATATATTTGTTTGTTAGCTACTAGCTTGCTGATTACGGTTATAATTTTTATTATCTCTTTGTTATGGCAGAGGGACTCGCCACATGCCATAAATAAATAACTGAAAAAGTTAAGATTGTAACAATTGACAGATGAATATAAAATACGATTATATACTACCTAACGGTGGTATTGTTACAAACGAGGAATTTAATAAACAATGCAAAATCACCTATATACAAATCAACAGAACTTTTTAATATGTTATGTTACTTAAAATACGTTTTTATGATTAAATGCATTATATTTATAATATGACATGTGCTAAGCACTTGTAACAATGAAGAACATGAAAAATGTTTAAAAGTTAAAGATAACAGCGTAGTTAGTGGTATAATGTTGTAGTTTTTATGTGTCTTTAAATAGGCTGTAAAACTGTTTGACAATGTAGATGTAAGCAACAAAAAAAGACATACTACCACTACTTTGGTTAAGTATAACGTTATTAATTTTTTTATGTATGTCGTCATGTATGCACATAATATGCTTAATACAAACTTTTTTATATCGTAAAATATACACTACAATGGCGTAAAGAAAAAACCATGTATCACAATTAAATTTAAGATTTTAAATCTTTTCCAAAATGGGTTATATTTAAATGTACCTGCCTGCATACATTATATTTAGCGTACTGAGTATTTACATTCATTGTGATGTATGTTTTTTTAAGTCAATTAAGACCATAATGTTGTATCGGGTAGCAAAAGCTATCCCACAAGGAGCGCTCGCACCGCGCTCGGCTGGGCGAGGAGTGGCTGCGCGGGCGCAAGGTGCGCGCATTCTGCGCCGGCGTGCACGGCTGCGCCTTCGAGGCGGGCGCGCGCGCGCTCATGCAGGCCGCCGGCGTCGGCAAGCTGGCGCCCAACGTACTGCTCATGGGCTACAAAGCGGACTGGGAGACTGCCGATAGGAGCCACCTTGAAGCATATTTCAATGTTTTGCAGTAAGTATTTGACGAAGTTTTAAAATAAAAAACAATTAAGGATTAAATTTGATAAAAAACAATTAACGATTAATGATATATTTTCCCTAACCTTTTTTTCTATTCTGGAGCTCAAATAATTATAATTTATAATGTTCAAGCGCAATGTTGAGGTTTGCCATTTAAAACGAATTCGGGCGGAAAGCGGCGAGTAGAATGTCTTGATATCATGTTTTTACTTATAACCTTGCTTGCAGAATAAAGCGTGAAGTTCCCAGACAATTTAGACAGAATCAATTCAAGAATTTAAATTATTTAGTATAAGTAGAGTATAAGATACGTGTGTCAATCAGTTCCGCGTTCGAGAGCCGCCTGGCCGTGGGCATACTGCGCGTGGCGGGCGGGCTGGACTTCGGCGCGGTGGGCGACGAGGCCAGCAGCGGCCTCACCGCCGCCTCCAGCTCCGGCGACCTGCGCGTGCGCGCGCCCATCATGCACGCCGACTCCGATCTCGACATACGCGCCGACCCGCGACCCAACCTCAGTTAGTAGTTATTCTCCAAACTATTATTGACGTGTTAGAATAAAAATATAACTCAGTATAGACTTAGTGTAGATGTACCTAATCTTAGATAGAACTGACCAATTCTCATGACTTAGTTTTTGGATCTTATGTATTAATTAAATTTGGGTGTGATGCTATTAATGACCTAAATGATAAAATGCTTTGGGCTATTTTTATATTTTTATACTTTCGTCTAAACTTGCACCCATATCAGAAAATTAGAAACATTCTATATCTAATGGTTAAGGTGATCTCTACTTTTAATTAGATCAGAAGAATATTTACTTATATTGTAATTACATCTCTTTAAGACATCACATATAATAGACACCATTATATATGACGATAGTATTATGCTTGTAAAGTCATAACGTCAAGGAAAATGAGCTGAATTTTTTTTATTACTAATTTTGCAATTAAGGAAATATTTTTTACAGATCTATTAACACTAACAACATCACGGTCATTTACTATATCGGATAAAAATGATACAGTGAAGAAGAAGGATAAGAAAGCGTTGGACATCCACCGACAAATTGTTTACAAATCGGCATGCGGTATTGAAGTATCTGCTGAGCAGCTGTCACTGATGACTATATTCAAAAGAAAGCAGGTAATTTTTGAAAAATTATAAAGTTGTGAAGGATTTTGTCTATTTAAGCGCAGCGGGATCTTAACTCGCTCCTCTTGGAGATTATCTAACCGCTTTGACCACTGAACCATGCGTTATATATATATATTTGTATATATCGTTATATATATATATATTTATATATCGTTATTTGTATATATATTTAAGAATTTCTACTGCTCAAAGATTATATCTGACAACTGACAAGTGAGTGTATTTGATTCAATGTAATGTAATATAAATGAAGAAATGTTGTCGCAGGAGGCGGGCACCATCGACGTGTGGTGGCTGTACGACGACGGCGGGCTCACCATGCTGCTGCCGTACATCGTGTCGCAGCGCGCCGCGTGGTCGCGCTGCGCGCTGCGCATTTTTGCGCTCGCCAACCGACACCACGAGCTGGAGCTGGAGGAGCGCAAGTTTGTGGCTTTTCTTTTTTTAATTGTTATCAGATACCTCCGTGTTAAGACACTCTACACCCCGATTTGTTTTACCAGAGCAGAGAAATTAATATAAATTACGCTAAGTTAGTATGTACTTTATTCTTTGATAGTTCGTAACATCCGTTGATAATAACATGTACTATTAAACCCCGATACTTCCAGTTCTCGTGGAAATTTTAATAAACCCTCCTTGTTTCTACTCTGTATTCTATAAGAATCACACATGCCTAAAATTTTAACTTTGTATATCCAGTATTTTTAGCTGTGTATTATTCATAAGTTACTCACTAACCTAAAAACTTTTATGATGACGTAATTGCTGATTGATGATGATGAGGACTTGAACATATCGAATGTCCAAACCTACTTAATGAAGATTGTAAAATGCACAATAGTCTTCAGTCCTTTTGGGAAGAAGTAAAAGATTAGATAGCATTATCATTAAGTTATCTCCCTAGCTAAGATATTGAAATTTTAATTACAGAACGAAATTAACGTTAATATTCACACTTCACAGTATGGCGAACTTGTTGGCTAAATTCCGCATCGACTACTCGTCGTTGACCATGGTGCAGGACATCACGGAACCGCCACAGGACGAGACCAAGCAGATGTTTGACGACCTCATTAAGAAGTTTACAGAAGAAAATGGAGGTAATTGTCAGCTTTAAATCTGTTTAAGCTAATAAATGTGATAAAGAATAAATCTTTTGCATTAAAAATATTGTATAATGAGTTAAAATTGTATTATTTCATTCACTTTAAGTATGCTAGAGCTTTAAAATGTAAACGAGAAGAGGGGAGCTCTTTGCATGAAACAAAATGCGTTTTTTTTATTTCAACATGAAGAGTTTAAGAAAAAGCTATCTAAGGTAGTTTAAGTAATCAGTGTGTGTCAAGCAGACGGCAGTATAAGCGCGACGGAGCTGGCGACGCTCGCGGAGAAGAGCAACCGCCAACTGCGCCTGCGCGAGCTCCTGCGACTCAACTCGGCGGACGCGCGCCTCGTCGTCATGTCGCTGCCCATGCCGCGCAAGGTCACTATATAACACATTTAATTATTAATATTTATTTTAAAATACATCATTTACACACATAAGCACATAGTACACCACTCACACACACACACACACGTGTAGACTACAGAATTTAGTTAGCCTGTTTATTAACTTCCCATGTCATTTCTTCATTATTCATGTTTGTTCGGCTAGCAGCTACTCAATATGGATATTAAATTAAATGGCTAAATTTTTAAGATCCATAAAACTATAAAAATAAGCTTTTTATAGTATTATGGATCTTAAAAATCTTAGAGTTCTTAGAAATTTTTTTTTATTGATATAAAAAAATATTTTAAAATGAAAAAATAACTATTATGAAGCTTTCGTTTATACTTTAACATTTCATTTAGAAATCAGAAAGTATAGCTAGCATCTATAGTGTTTCCCAATAGGGATGATAAGATTTTGATAGCTCACAGCCGCCATCTTGATTGTTTAACATTTGATATTTGTGTTTTTTTGTATTTAATAATGTTTGCCATTTAATCATGAACAAGTTCACGTTACCTCAACGTTTGGAAATTGTCCGAATTTTCTATCAAAATTCAAGAAGTATTGTCTTTACTCAAAGAGCATTTCGTGCTAAATATGGTCGTCATGGTGCACCGTCTGAGCTCATTATACGTCGCATAATCCAAGAACTGGAAAGTGAATGTTCTTTGCAAGATAGAAGACCACCAACACGACAGCGGACAGGCCGTAGTGAAGAAAATATAGCCGCTGTATCAGCCAGTGTCGAAGAAAATCTAAATGTTTCCGTTCCACGACGTGCACAAGAATTGGGCTTATCCAGAACGACAACCTGGCGAATTTTACGTATGGACCTTGGCCTACAACCATACAAGATTGTGTTGGTACAAGAACTCAAGCCAGCAGACCATCGATTACGTCGAAAATTTGCTGATTGGTCGCTTGAAATGATGAAAACGGACACCGAATTTCATAGGAAAATCATCTTTTCAGATGAGTCTCACTTTTGGCTCAATGGTTATGTGAACAAACAGAATTGTTGGTACTGGAGTGAGTCAAATCCAAGAGTGGGTAATGAAACACAACATCCTGTAAAAACACTACATCCTGAAAAATTGACTGTTTGGTGCGGATTATGGAACGGTGGAATCATGGACGAAGGCTATACTGTTACTGTCCATGGCGACCGTTATCGTGACATGTTGAACGATTTTTTTTTCCTGAAGTGTATGAAATCGATGCGGACGACATTTATTTTCAACGAGATGGTGCAACATGCCACACTGCGACTGCGGCCATTGAGCATGAAATTCAAACATATATTACATGTTCATTTTCATTATATTTCAATTTCAAAATATATCATTCTTATTGGGAAACCCCATATATTAGTACCTTATTTCACAACTCCATTCAAGATGAAAAGAAATTCTTTAAAATTTTTAAGGAAACAGTATTAATAAATAATTACAACCTGACATTCAGGGGTCGGTGTCGGCGCCGCTGTACATGGCGTGGCTGGAGATGCTGAGCCGGGACTTGCCGCCCGTGCTGTTCGTGCGCGGGAACCACACGTCTGTGCTCACATTCTATTCTTAATCCCCATTTTACTTATAAATCCCTAATCCTTAAATCCCAGTTCTTTGATCCTAACCTGTATCACTACCATTCTCTTCTTTATCCTTTACTAAGTGTAAATACCTGCACTAATGCTTTTGGACATGCTTATGCAAAATAAAGACAAATATACATAGCTCACACGCAAACACATTAATATACATAGCTCTTATGATAATAAAATAATTTAACGTTACTTTTATTAATCATACATTAGTGATATATTTTAGAAATTTTTATAGGTAGCGAAAACGTTTGGGAACCTCTTACTTATCCATATTTTTTCAGATTTAATAACGATTATTTTTATAAAGAACTTATATAATTCTCATGTTTCCCATATATTTTGTATAAAGCTCTCCTACTTTTTACTTTTTCATTACTTTATTCAAGTATCAATCTAATAGTACTTACAGACAATAAAATAGAGCTCTTTTGCATAACATCGTTCAATTCTTTTTCTATTATTCTTCATTCGTCGCTTTACCTTATTTAATGTTAATCTATTCATATATTTTGTAGCAATTTATTATTAACTCATTTTATTTTAAATGTTTAATTTTATACTAGTTTCTAGTAGGTATATTGTTTTGTATTTATAAAATAAGTTTACTTTTAGTTTTAGTATGAAGGTTTGACTCGGATCAGTATTTATTGATAAATATCAAAATATCATTTACTAACTTTTTAAATTGTAAATAATAACGTTATTGATAAGAAATGAATGAATGATATAAAATTATTTTCTTGTTATTCTGGTCGTTCATACAGAATATTATATTGTCATCACATTTTTTTATATTTTTTACATTTTTCACATTTTTTTATGTTTATTATTTGTGTTAAAATAATGCTGAAAGATTTTCTTATATTGATATATAGATCGGTACAGATAATAAAAGCGCGTTATAATAAATCCAAGTATGTGAATTATTAAACTCTTTTACTAAGGGCAAACTTAAAACTTGAAATGGCTACTCTCAAAAGTAAATATTTTTAACTTATCTATTTATTTATGCCTAGTAAAGATTTATTTGTTGTTTTTACGGTATTAGACGGTGAAAAATCGGTATTGCTGAAACAAATTGTAAATTCCATTTGTTTGTTATCAAAATTTTTGTATATTAATTAATTAATATTAAGTAATTTAATATATCATTTATTCGCATAATATACTTAAATATTTTTTATGTAAAATTTATGTTAGCCTTGAGGCTTCTGAATTCTCTTTTATTGTATTATTAAATATTACATAATGAAAAATTAACATATTTTATCATTATGATTAAGAGTGATAACCAAACCAAAGCGTTACGTAGAATAATCTTTAAGTAGGTACAAACATACAAATGTAGCATATTTATTTTTATAAATTCTATTATTACTAATATTGACAAGTAAAATTAAGTTATACACTGCTTAATATATTTTGTACTAAATTATTAATAATTTTATTGTTTTTATATAATGGCGCAGTGGAACAGCGTCTGACTGAAAATACGATAAATTGTGGGTTCGATTCCCACTTTAAGAATTGATTTTATTAAAAAAATGATTTTAATTTGACGCGCAATGTCTTGATTCCGGGCGGAGTCAACGGGGTCTCTTGACGCTAGGTTATCTTTGACTACCCTGCTATTCCGAATAAAGTGGGAAAGTGCTATAAACAGTGAATGCATTTAAATTTATTTAGAAATATTCAATAAATTTATTTAGAAATATTCAATATAGAACAAAATATTAACACAATATACTAGTGTAAAAATATTTTTTTCAATTAACTTTTTATTTTGATAAGTACAATGTGTTTGGTGTTAAAAATAACTATGTAAAATAATAAATAAAATAATATATTCGTAATATAATAAAAAATACAGTAGTTTAGTAAATAATTAATACATAATATAGACATTGTCTGCGAGTCACATACCTCTGTATATCATTTAATTTAAAGAATGCTTAACATTATTTACTTAATAATTACTTATTATTTATGTTCTAATTTTGTAAGATTTTAATATGAATTATTAATCATATTCACTCATGTCATAAGTATTACACAGTAGTTGAAAGACAATATTTTACTTAAATATATTTAATTGTAAATTGTTTCTGTTTGTTTCATTGTGTGTGTGCATCCCTCTTAGTGGATCTAATCTGCCAGCATAGTACCGGACCGTACATTTTACTAGTTTTATTCAGAATAATTAATATCAAACGGCTGAAGGGAGAACATAAGGTTTCGTACCTTAAGCCTAAAGCTGAAATATAACCATGTTACGATTTTTTAAATTGGAGACGAGCGACAACTTTTCCATGTATCTAAATAAAATCTGGTAGAACAAAGTCGAAGTAAGTAGCACCTTGTCTTATGTAAATTTAATAAAAATATAATCAATAGATAAATTCATTTAATATACTAATACCTTCACGCTTTTATCCCGCATAGCAGAGTAAACGGAAAGTACCTAGTTTTAAGATACTTCTTACTTTGCTTTCCACCGAATTAGAGACATTGTGTGTTGAGTGGGAACTCAACGCCGCACTTTGTCTTTACCAGAGCGAGGAAGTGAAAATAATTTAAATACAACCACTCCCCCGTGTAGGGATCGAACCCACAACCTATCACGTTTACAGTCAGACGCTTTTCACTACGCCACGACCGGCCTCAGGTATATCTTTGATTTCAATTTTTTTTATATTTAAACTTAAAAGCTATTATGAATTTTATGATGGTTGAGCTTTTTACTCTAATTTTAAATAAATAATTACGAAATATGTTAAAACTATATAAAATATCTCACTAATAAAAAATAAGGCATTTTGAAAAATTGTTATAAGATTATATTTGTTTGTAATGAGATGTGATAAGAGTTAAAACCGTCAAATACTAATAACATTTATGCAGCTACAAAATTTATCCCGAACAACGAGATATTCACAGGCAATCAAGACACCCCGTTGATTACTTTCCTTCGGTAATCGAGATGTTACGTGCTAAGTGTCTAACTCAACGCCACGCATTGTCTTACTAGAGTAGAAAAAATAAAAAAAATAGATAAACGAAAATAGACATCGAACCCACAATTAATCGCGTTTACGGACATGCCTTCCTACATCTCAATTTAAATGTTTTCATAAAAATATCTCTCATTTTTATGTATCCAATTTTATATATATATATAGTAGGCTAGAAATGCTTATACCTAAATAAATATCATCAGTATACCCTGCGGATTGTATATTTTCGTATTATTAGCGGTAGAAGGTAATGAAACCTTTAAAACTGCTAATTGCTATAAAACTCTTGGGAGACCACCGAGCAAATTTATTAGTGACGGATGAATTAAAAACTCTATAAATGTTTTAACGAAAATTTTTAAAGAGTAACAGATTAATATTTACGGTTAAAATTAAAAATCCAAACGAACATTAACATAAAATTAGGAATTATATTTTGCTTAAAAAGTCATTATTGATAATACACAAAATAATTTAGGCACTTTACATTTATCCGTCGCGTTTAAGTTTCATTTAAAATATTTTCAGTTCAAGCAATCACTTTTAAGGTATAAACCCTGCATAGAGGGTTATGTATGCGTAATACATAAGAAAATGTTTACTATCCTCAAATAATTGCAATTTACAGTTTTCAACGAATTCAGAAATGTCTTCATGACAGTTTCCTATAGTATTTTTCAATAATTAAAAACAAACAAGTAATAATATAATAAACACCAATATGCATGCAGACAACAAGCTTACTCTAGAAGTTAGTAAGGGTAAGTAAATATTTTGATTTGAGACGAACTATTTTCGATATAAGTATCTAGTTACCTATTGGTAGGTAATTTCGAGATTCGGACTTTGGTAAAGCAACTGGAGGACCACAATAAAAGTGTAACATGTTTATAAACAATGAAAGGTTATTACAACACCACGTACATCTGATACATAGCGACTGACTAATGGAATCAAATTTCTAGTAGACATTCGTGCGAGTTTTATCAGTGACTTAAGAACTTCTTTCAGCTCTCTATATTGTGTGGTACAGGATATTTATTTGGTATTTTCATTTCATTACTGTTTTGATATTGTCTTATTATTCCAAAAATAAATTGATTTTTTTTGGTTATAAGTATCAAATATATAATTTTAGGTAACACATGTAAAGTATGAATTTTGAAGTGAATCTCGTATCTTTCGGCATAAGTGGTGATTATTAATGAATTTTAATGAATCTTGACATTGAAACTGAGGAATATATGCATTAATTATCATATATTTATAACCGTAGACCCAGCAAGCGCGGGATTCAACGAAGCCCATAATCAAAATGAAGTAGGCACCTCTTTGATATCCACTTCAACGTTACACGAAGAGGTGAGAAAGTCCATGATCCTTTTAAGTTAAACGCTATAAGGACTAAATTTTAATATGTAGTAAGGCTTAGAGAATATATATTTAATAATAACATGACTATATTTTTCTAATAATAATATTTGTAACGCATTTTCATTTATTTCAGCATACTAACAGACACCAAAATATTGAACCTACTCCAGAATTGACAACATATAATATTAAATTAGGATGGATTCAAGTTAGTTCACTAATAAAGATGAGTATTATAATTAAACATTTTGTTAAATCCATGAAGAATTATTCCTTTTTTGTTTAGGGAGTTTTGATACCATGCTTACTAAATATCTGGGGAGTGATGTTATTCCTGCGCATCGCATGGATCGTGGCGCAAGCTGGCATCTGCCTTACCTATCTAATCATCTTACTTTCGGAAATAGTTTGCGTTATAACAACACTATCCCTCAGCGCTATTTGTACTAACGGCTTATTAAAAGGAGGTATGATTGTATTCTTGAATACATTTTAATATATATTATATAAAAAAACATTTTTATTAATAAGTATTTCTTGCAGGTGGAGTATACTATATAGTTTCTAGATCTTTGGGTGCAGAACTCGGTGCATCCGTAGGAATTATATTTGCTTTCGCTAACTCAGTTGCAGCGAGCATGAATACTATAGGTTTCTGCGAATCATTGAACGGGTTGTTAAAATCTTTTAATTTAAAGATAATTGATAACGGAATGACTGACGTACGCATTGTTGGAACTTTGGCTCTTATATTGATGTGCGTGATTTGTGCTATTGGCATGGATTGGGCGACTAAAGCACAGGTTATAAATATTAAAGTTTCAACAGTTTATTTTTAATAATTGTTATTATAAAGTACTTAATATGTTATATTTTATGTTTCCAGAACTTTCTAGTCGTTATAATTGTCATAGCTATATTAAACTACGTATTGGGTGCTTGTATTGGTCCATCAAATAATTTGGAAAAAGCACAAGGTTTTGTAGGTTTAAATGGTTAGTTAACTTGTAATTTTATTTTGACATATGCAGTATTTATTACTATATATTCAGCCAAATTAACTTTTTTTTATCTCATCTAGTAAAAACTGCGATCGCAAATCTTGGTCCCGACTTTCGAGAAAGTGACGATCAACAGCATGATTTCTTTAGCGTTTTTGCCATGTACTTTCCGGCCGTGACAGGAGTTCAGGCTGGCGCAAATATATGTGGTGATTTAAAGGTATTTTCAGTTTAATGAGAAAAATCCATTAAAAAATTACAAATGCAGAAATGTAAGCTGCCCAGCACCTACAATGTGTGGCATAGAACCACCTAAAAGTTTTATTATGCTTACGCAGACATGTCAAAACTTATCATATTTTTAACACTATCATTTTTTTACTCGAAGCAAATGATTTGTCTAACTGCTGAAAACTTCAATTTATTAATATTTTTTTTTAATTATCTGTACCAACAATTAACTCAAAATTAAACAAAAAGTTCTATGTTATTATTTGTATGAAAGGGTTACTGAAATAATTAAGGAGAACACTATAAATACAAGTTTCTTTTTCTATCCTAAGTATCGTCTGGTAGCCAATTATTACCCGACTTCGTGACAATGTCTAAATATCGACTATATAACTTAGAATCGAAATTTCTTATCATAGGATCCCGCAACTTCGATTCCTAAAGGCACTCTACTCGCTCTGGGTATATCTATGTGCAGTTATTTAGTAATGGCGACGTTGTGTGGCGTGGGCGCCCTCCGCGACGCCAGCGGAGACGTGACCGACGTCGCAACTGGTACCATCAATGCCTGCAAACCTCACTGTGAATATGGATTGCACAATAGCTACGGGGTAGCTAGATACTGTCTTATTGTTTATAAAATAATATATGTTTTCTTTAATTGAGAACGAAGAAATATTTCATATCCTCTCAACACATGTTAAAGATGTAATTGATTACTATCTGTCCATGAAAAATATATTAGAAAAAAAAATTATTTTCGGCATTCATTAATTTAATAGAGCCTTTGTAATTGTTTTCCATTTGTATGAGTGTCTGTTAGTCTTCTTGAATTTACTGGAAGCTCAAATTTCAGTGTAGATAAGTCATAATTCTACCAAATATTAAAAAAAATCTAAAGAAATTGCGAGCACAGCTAGTTAGGTGTAAAGGTATTTAATATTTTTACTGGCATAATCTATGCTTGATTTGTTAAAAGAATACATAATATAAAATCTGATACATATTTTGTTAGTTTTAGCAGGGTAAATGCAGACATCTCTTCGTCATTTTTCCTAGTCATTTAAACCTATGTGCAATATCATGAAAATATTTTAAGCATTCGTAACAAATAGTTTGTTTTTAGATTATGCAATTGATGGCTCAATCCAGTGCTTTAATCTATGCGGGATGTTGGGCAGCGACGTTATCGACAGCGTTAACAAACCTGCTGTCAGTACCACGACTGATCCAGGCGCTGGGCGTCGACCGCATCTACCCCGGACTCATGTTCTTCTCCAAGCCCTACGGCAAGCACGGCGAGCCCTACCGAGGATACGTGCTGACATTCCTTGTCTCGCTCATATTCTTGCTTATAGGTGCGAATGTAAATCAGTAAATATTCATAATATTTTAAAAATTATTAGATAGCAAATTTATTTTTTAGTTTTTTCAGCTGATTTGAATACAATAGCTCCTTTAATCACAAATTTCTACTTAGCATCATATGCGCTCATTAATTTTTGCACATTTCATGCTGGTTTAATTAAATCTATCAACTGGAGACCGACATTCCAGGTACACGTATCGTTAACTCTTATATAAAATTATTAATGTGAATATATTTGGCATGCTTTCGACTCTTATGTATTATTATTATGTTTTAGTGCTACAATACGTGGTTGTCTTTAGCAGGTTTCTTAATGTGCATTATAATAATGTTAGTAATCAGCTGGGCGATGGCCTTACTCACGTTTTTTATTTTTATGACACTATATCTATTGGTTCTATACAGAAAACCAGGTAAAGTCTTTAAAATGTCTAATATTGATATGTTTATATTTTGATTACATATATGTTTACAAAAAACCTCATAATTTCTTTTAGAAACAAATTGGGGAAGCAGTACTGAGGCTCAGCGCTATAAAGACACCGTGTCAGCTTTATTGCAAATGTACCACATACATGAAAATACGAAATGCTATAATCCTCAATTACTAGTACTCGCCGGCTTACCAAAGTTTCGCCCAGCCCTCCTCGACATGGGACACCTGATAACAAAACATGGCTCCTTCATGATCGTTGCCGATTTGAACGAAGTAGTATTTTTACACATATTTTATATTTCAAATAATTTAACAAATAACATGCTAAACTATTTGTAATATAAAATATGATTTACTATCAAATTAATTTTAAAAACATGAATAGCTTACTAGAACTTCATAAAACTTAAAAATTTTAGTAGCTTAAGACAAAGTTGAGTTTGCTCTTCAACATGCAATGTCTCCATTCTACGCGGAAAGCAGTCACCAGAGTGTCTTGAGATCCGTTTATTACTGATACCCTGCTATGCCGGATAAATCGTATAGCTTTTAAATAACTAAACTTTAAATAATATTTTTAGACGCCATTATCAAATCCGGAGAGATTAGAGCGTCTTAATTCTGGTGCGGAATGGCTCCGAGCACGGAAAGACCGCGGTTTCTACATCGTACTAGACGGTCTGCTCTTTGAAGACGCAGTCCACGCGGCTATAAAGGTGACCGGACTTGGACACCTAAAGCCGAACGTCATGCTTGTAGGATACATGAATAGATGGGCTAACTGTTCTCACACCAGCCTGAGAACATACGTCCGGATGCTACAGTAAGAATCATGTTACATTTAAACATTAACGTAGTGCTATAAATTTTATATCAAAATACTTATAAATACTTTTCTCTATTTTGAATCCCTTTTTTTTATATATTTAAGACTTAGTCAATTTGTTTTACGTACTTGAAATATAAGGTCAGAGTGCTCAAAAGTTTAGAAATTGAAAAAAAGTTTGTAAAACACTGAAGAGAAATCCAATTATGAATAGTTCAATCAATTTAAACTCGAGCAGTACGTTTTGTGTTATTGGAATTTAATTATAAATATTACTATTTACCTATAGCTACATAGTTAGGCAGTTAATAAGCATAAGCGTAGACATTGATTGTTGGTTCAATATACAAAGTTGTGTTCTATCGCTTAGAAAATCAATATGATTATTATTATGATGGTAATTTTTCATTTACATACATACACCATGGAATTCATTATTTTATTAGTTGCGTCGACTGCCTTATTAGAGTCTGATAAATCAAAAAACCGGAAATTCCCTTTTAGTGAATTCCTACACTATCTAAAGCAGAAATTTCATTCCAAATTTCTGCTTTTTACACCCACCAGACTTGGTTCGTTGTCCAGTACTCACTCAGTGAATAACAGAAAAGATATTTATTGGTAAATTACATAATAGTTATAACTAACTAAACCAATAACTATAGAATAGCATTCGAAGAGCACCTCGGTGTTGCTATATTGCGAGTTCCTGAGACAGCACGACCAGTCAAACGTAAACCATCTCCCGATATAGTGGAAGCTAGCAGCAGCACCGACCAGCACACTCACACACAAGTCGAGGATGTTTTAAGCCCTGACTCTGATATCGATATGCCGCATCCAGGAGAATGCGAAGGTATTTTATTTACTATTAGACAATTTATACTTTTAAAAAAATATGCGATTAATATGAAATCTGTGAAATATTTATATACTTGAATGTTTGTATTTATTCCGTCGCATTAAATATGTACATCATCATATTTCCTACAAAAATAGCAACAGTGATTTAAATTAATGAATGATTAATACACTCATTCGTTGAAAAATGTACAAAGAATGGTTTCTTTACTTTATTTTTACAGTAAACGAGGAAGGAAGTAGCCAAGCACTAGAATTGGTTGCGAGAGAAATTACCACGTCCTTCCATTCCACTAATCCGAACGGAACCTCCACAAGCCATTTCGTGTCCAGTCTAGCAATGCGGAAATCGGGAGTTTATAAACCTTTGACATTTAGCTCAGTGAGATTTATTAGTTTTATTTATTAAAGTCCTTAAACATTTTTGAAGCGTTAGATACACTCGCTTAAGTTTTTATACTTAGGTATATATACACGTTCTATATAATAGGTTACTATATAAACAATATATTAAATATATATCTCATACTTATAATGCTTATAAAATAAGACCCTGCTGCTATTTTTTTAGCTATAAAAACCTGAATATATACTGGAGTTGCGTCTCATCTTTTCATATGTATGATATAGATACTTGTCAGATGCAGACGGCATCACATAATGCAGGACAGTTTATTATTTTTTGATATAAGAATACCCCGGTGAAACCAATAAGAATTCTCCAGTATTTTGTTTGTTCTTATTACAAAATTCGAAATAGAATTGTTAGCTCTTCCTTAAGTACTCCGTAGATGACATTTTTTGTATATTTTGCAAACTAATACGTGAAACACCTTGATGGGTGGCGACCTAATTAAATATTTACCACAGGACAGCGATCTGGACACGTGGTGGCTCTTCGATGACGGCGGCCTCAGCATCCTACTGCCATATATAATAGCAAAGCGCGGCACACGGAAGATGCCATTACGCATATACGCGCTGCCTCGCGACTCCACCCACCCAGAGGTTTCTGAGGAACGGTTAGACAAAGTTGTGGTTTGCTTTTCCATCGAGTGAAAGTATTATAGGAATTAGGTGAGGAATTAGGTGAGGACTACTAGAACCGACGATCTGGGTAGTCCTCGGAAGTAGAAGAGTGGGGGAAGGATCGATTGTCGTTTAAATCCTTGGGGGAGACCCAAGACCCGCAGTGGACGTTGTAGGGCTAAAACGACGATTTGCTTATATGTATAGAGTTACCCTAGTTTGATAGATTGACTTTGATATTAGTGATAAAAATATCATAAAATATCATTACATAATTGAGATTTGCAAAAATAAATAATTTATATTCATTCGAACACATATTCAACAATCGTAGGTACTACTTGGAGTTGAAATAATTAATAACACAAACATTTTTAAGAGAAGAATAAGTGTCATTATGTTGGAAATTGATGAGAGCTGTTTCAAATATATTGTATATGGTATATCATTATATAATGCTTATATATGAGTATAAACCAAATCTCTCAATCAATCAAATCATTCATACTTAGAGAATAATTGGAAATTAATGATGATGCAATTTAGATGACAGATATTATATACTTTATATATTCCTATATATCAATACTTAATAAATTCCTTTCTGCGGGAATTTGCGTCACTATAAATGTTAGAATTTTTTTTATTATTAATATGAGTATATTTTGTGGGATAAAGAGTGTCTCTGGCTACCCTGCTATGTCGGAGGAAGTGAGATTTTGAATATGAATTTTCTGTAATTCACGGTAATGAAAATAAAAAAAAATAATAAATAAAAAGAAGTAAAAA
This sequence comes from Dryadula phaetusa, assembly GCA_032432895.1. NCBI lineage: Eukaryota > Metazoa > Arthropoda > Insecta > Lepidoptera > Nymphalidae > Dryadula > Dryadula phaetusa. Next base: position 3,770,029 of record JAOYRS010000060.1, on the reverse strand, counting down.
ATAAAAAATATCAATTTCATTATTTCTCTGATTTTAAATTTTTACCAAGTACTTTTAATGTAAAAATAATAATTTCAGCATAAAAGCATTACTGCAAAAGTTCCGCATTGAGTACACCTCGCTGGCTATGATTCAAGGACTCAACGATCCGCCGCTAGAAGCGAGTGTGCAATTCTTCAACCAAGTGATACGGACGTTCAGGACAAACCGTAGCAGCGGTGTGTATCCATTGTTAAAACTCCCTAAGTATGATCTTTTCAAATATAAAGGACTAGTCAATAACGATAATTATATAAACGTTATTCAACTATTAATATAATGTTATCATATATCGTTTTTAGCTTGTAACGTACTATAGAAAGTCATTACAATCTCTATAGAGAGTAATTAATTATTTTGAGTAATTAATTTATTAATTAAATTTTGATAATATGAGGTGCTAATTTCATAGATTACTTAAAGCACACATCTTATTTAATTATTTAATAAATATGATTTATATATTCAAAATATTAGTATTCATTTTTAAATTGGTTAGTAATATAAAAGTTTATCTAAATAAACTGTGGTTATCTAAATCTCTGTAAGTTTTCTATATTTCTATATTAATCTAGGAAGAATTGTCTCTCAACTAGATTAAAATACCGTTGTAGACACCCTCATAACGGAAACTGAACTAAATCGTCTTCAAATGAAAACTAACCGCTACTTGCGTTTGCGTGAGCTGCTCGTCGAGCACTCGTACATGGCCTCTTGCATTGTGCTGTCACTGCCGTATCCCCGAAAGGTAAAGATACATATACCTATATTCCTACGTCTTAATTTCCAATTTACACTATTAATAACTAAAACAAAAAGCTAATATTATAACTTTTTATTTACAGCTTCACACTTTGTCCCATATCGAACCTTCCTTGTGTGCAAATTTGGAGACCTTGCGTGTGAAGTGTCGGAATTCAACGCCACGTTTGACTTACCAGAGCAGAGAAATGAAAATAATTTAGATATAATAAATATTCTTCGAATAGGAATAGCATTCACAACCAATCTTGTAAATAGTCAGACGCTGTCGCATTATACAGTGTTTCCCAATAGGGATGATAGGATTTTGATAGCTTACAGCCGCCATTTTGGTTGTTTAACATTTGACATTTGTGTTGTTTTGTGTTCAGTAATGTTTGCGACTTAATCATGAACAAGTTCACGTTACCTCAACGTTTGGAAATTGTCTAAATTTTCTATCAAAATTCGAGAAGTATTGTCTCTACTCAAAGAGCATTTCGTGCTAAATATGGTCGTCATGGTGCACCGTCTGAGCTCGCTATACGTCGCATAATCCAAAAACTGGAAAGTGAATATTCTTTGCACGATAGTAGACCACCAACACGACAACGGAATTTTACGTATGAATCTTGGCCTACATCCATACAAGATTGTGTTGGCACAAGAACTCAAGCCAGCAGACCATCGATTACGTCGTGAATTTGCTGATTGGGCGCTTGAAATTATGGAAACGGACACCGAATTTCATAGGAAAATCATCTTTTCAGATTAGGCTCACTTTTGGCTCAATGGTTATGTGAACAAACAGAATTGTCGTTACTGGAGTGAGTCAAATCCAAGATTGGTTCATGAAACACCATTTCATCCTGAAAAATTAACTGTCTGGTGCGGATTATGGTACAGTGGAATCATAGGCCCGTACTTTTTCAAAAACGACGAAGACCGTACTGTTACTGTCAATGGCGACCGTTATCGTGACATGTTGAACGATTTTTTTTCCTGAAGTGTATGAAATCGATGCGGACGACATTTATTTTCAACAAGATGGTGCAACATGCCACACTGCGACCGTCACAATGAATTTATTGCGTGATAAGTTTGGTGAGTCTGTTATTTCTCGCAACGGTCCTCACAATTGGCCACCAAGATCATGCGATTTAACACCCTTGGACTATTTTTGTGGGGGTATGTTAAATCTCAAGTGTATGCCAATAAACCAGCTGCGATTCAAGATCTTGAACGCAACATTCGAGCGACTATACCAGCCGAAATGCTGCACCGAGTCATCGAAAATTGGACCGATCGTATTCACCAGTGCAAAAATTCGTGGCGGTCATTTGAACGATATTTATACATAAAATTTCCTATCAAATAAAGCCATTGAGCACGAAATTCGTACTTATATCACATGTTTTATTTCAATTTCAAAACATATCGTTCTTATTGGGAAACCCCATACTATGGCCAGCACACAGATACTATATCACAGTACAGATTGATCAGACAGTTAATACACGTACGAATTTAATGTATATTACGCGTGATTTATTTATTATAAACAAAATTACTTCTAAACTGGAAAAATATTTATAGTAGAAAAAATAAAAATATTTAAACTTTCAATTATTCTAAGCTCACTTAATAACATTTATTGCTTATTGTTTCATGTTAAACCTTCACAGGGCTCGGTGTCAGCCGCTTTGTTCATGACGTGGCTGGAAGTACTGAGTAAGGACTTGCCGCCAACACTGTTTGTACGAGGATCAGATGTCTCCGTGCTCAGTGTATAGTCACTATAAACTATTATTTATTTAAATTGTTATTTTTTATAAACAACTATATTTTCTCTTACAACCTATATGTAACTAGAGAAATAAGGCTAATATAAAATACTATTTCAATATATTACAAGTTCTTTATTTCACACATATTTCACAAGAGTTTTAATTTAAGTTTTAAACATAAAAATGATAAAATATTTACAGATACAAGAACCAACAGACATTCCTTTTTAACAATTTCCTTAAACAATTACAAAATAACAGGAATCCAGCAGAATCTGAAATCTATTTTCTTCTCCAATTATGGTATAAAAAAATTATTTCATTAATATATGAATTTAATATTTACACTTTTTCACCGAAAATTTAAGTTACTTGTATGCTAAATGAATGTTACATTGCTCTATTTCATATCAATCTATGATTGTAAATGGATATCTTATAAAATAAAGTCCTGCATCTATTTGATCAATACTACTGCTAAGGCTACCACTGGGGCAAACAAAGGTAGAATATGATATATTTTTCTAAGGCGGATATAAATAATATTTTATACTTATATAACTTAAAGTGGAACAAAAATAATACTAATAATTGAATAAATATATTTTTTTACATAAAATCTACTCTGGGCCCTTAAATTAAAATCAAAATACATTCATCATATTTTAAAGAGCACTTTTGTATCAATTTTAGTGGTTGCTGAGCTGAGTTGCATGGTATTAAACTCAGTAACTAAGTACGAAAAATAAGTTATTTTATGTTAATCAATATTTATAACTGGGGTAAGTGCACATTTAATATTTTTGTAAGAAAATTTTTCAGTTGGATTAGTGATTGTTTGCTATGTAAGCCTACTTTGCCTTGGTGTACTAAAATAATTAATATGGCTTTGTTTTTATATTTATTTTAAATTAGAACTGAATATGTAATAATTTATTTAAAAAAACTAGCTTTATTCAATCAATGAAGGTACATATCATAGGTTACTAAATGAGCAATTTGTTTAAATTATATCTTATTAAAAAGGAAATTAAAATGATATCTATTTCAACGAGTCTGTTAATCTGTATAATTTGCTAATTGAATTATGGACCATTTTGAATATTATTAAGATTTTTAATAAACTTGGATATCTTATCACTATTTTAAATATGACACTTAAATAACTGAGATGATAAAGAAATGTATACAGAAAGATTTGGCAAGAAATAGCTAGCGTGAATGTTATAATTTGTAAAAGTCTGTGATAATTACATACTGCATGTTTTCTTATTTGATGTATTATTTACAAAATAATGGTAATGTAGACATGGATTTACGATCCAACACTCTTATTTTAGCTATCGTAGCTTACGACAAAAGAGATAACAAATAAATCGATGTGATTTGTACTATTTTAGAAGGTTTTTGAAACGTTTTTTTACTGTTTTAAACGTTAGCATAAATTAAGACACTTAAGAGAAATAAGATTTTATTTTATTACAGGCTATTAGTATTATTGATTGAAAAAAAGAAAATTGTAAATATAGTGGCTAAATTATAAAAAAATATACATAGAGGCATATAAGATAGATATATAAGTTACGTAAATACAAAAGTAGCAAAGAAACGAACTAACGTGTTTATTATTAAGAAGAAGCGAATTCAGCAGTTTCATGAAGTTTGTATATATGTGAAGTAATGAGGCAATGCGATATGTAAGTTGCGTGAGGACGGCGCGTATGTACAATGCACGACGTACATCAGTGGCGAAGGGTGGAAATTTTATAAAGGCAAGCCGACCTCGATAATAAATATTAAAAGCCAAAACAATATCTAGAATATTATTAATGACATTTTTAAATTAATTTTTGATTAGCTAGAATGTTCATAGTGTAATTGGGAATGGGGATTTGTGTTATATGGACACTTCTCCACTGATGCACATGATACAACGATATGTCGCTTTACAAGTATACATACATATTATATATTTTGAAAAATAAACTTCATTCTGCTTCAACTTTATAAGTTTGGATTATAATTATTACATACAACTTGATAGAACACAGCCACATCACTGAGGGATATTTTATTTAAATGTGCTTAAATGTATTTTTATTTATATTTTAAATAAAAACTTCAAATTATAGTTAACAATTTGATAGCAGCTGAGTTCTATAAAGAGATCAATTTCCTAGTTTGTATATATTTATATAATTTTAACTATGATTATTTGGGTTGATATACTTTTACATTTAATCATTAACTCGTTCTTAGCAACAGAGTGTATTATTGTAACATCATGTTTCAGAATTTAGAGAAAATTAACAGTATTCAGTCTATAAACGTTTAATATTATAATATTTATATATTATTTTACTATATTCGATTCCTTATTGCGCCGTGTTCATATAAAATTCAATTCATTCAGAAGAGCGCTTTCCAAATAGAGTTTTCAAATTTAGTGAACAATATTTTTATATTCAATACATTATAAAATGGAGAAACACACCACAATTAGATAGTGAATGGGAAATTGTGAGTTCTCGAATAGTGTTATCCTATCAGCACCTCAGCATATTAAAAGTATCAAATTTCCATCTATCCGAGTACAAAAACTATATGAATTCGATATAGAAATATAAATAAGTATAAAAAATCTACATAAAATAAAGACAAAAATGTTCACACAGCCATACTTCTTATATATAAATAAATAACATAGAGGGTAATGTCTAATTAAATAAGAAATTATTTTTTGGTTACCAATATACCTGCCTGTGTCTGAGGAAAATAAATAGCCGATCGAAATTTCCTTTCTGATGAGTTCTTATCGTATAGTACAGGAACGTTTTTTTACACATTTAAGTAAACAGTATTAGGCTTAATGAGTTTTGCGGGACAAGTGGGGCACTAGAGTCTGAGACACTTAACAATGACACTACGCGACACTGCGCGACACTGCGATAGAGAACGAAGCATGTGACTGTATGTATATACTTGCACTAGATGGGTATCAATCACTTAACACTGAATTTGGTTCACAAAGCGTGTGTAACACAAACATATGCGTTTTCCAGTTACAATTATTGGCACTATATTACACTGTGTTACCATAATTTGAGTCAATAGGTACAAATAGAATATAAAACGCGTTTGTGCGAGGTGGTTCCCTGCACACCCGTGACTCGTTCACAGTATGATGCAGAGGGGGCGTGACAGTCTTCATTCGGACTCTTCTTCATTGTCTTCGTCGAAGCCCGTGAGGTCAGCGGATTCTAAGTAGCCATGCATTACCTGCAAGCACATGTATACTATATATTTATCTTTAAAGAGCTATGTGGAGTGGTGTGGATTAGTTCTTGTTTCGTCAGTATTTAAATCACAAATATAAATTTATTTTTATAAGTTAAACATAAAGAGCTGTATATTTTGTGCAGCATAGTAGGATAGTCAGTGAGAACTTAGTATTGCCACATCATTTTCCGCTTATCGACTGATATCGAAACATTGTGTGTTGAGTGGCAAAATTTAACGCCATATTTAAAAAAAAACGGCATTGTTTACTCCGGGTCTGCTCAGGCATTACAGCGTATACTATACATATTTGTGAAATCGGGTGAGACCGTCGATCGTCGAGTAGTATATCATGAGATCGGTTCGATCCTATTCGAAGGTGTAATTATATTTAAAGTAAATTTTAATTTGTCACGCTTTGGCCATTCAAAGTGCAGCGCGGAGTCGATGTTCGCGTCGGCACTCACCGCGTACTCGATGAGCGCGAGGTGGCAGAACACGTACTGGTCGGGCATCTGTATGGAGTGCGCGCGCTGCGTGCGGATGCGCTCCACGGCGCCGCGCACGTCCGCCACGCCCTCCGCCGCCAGCCGCGACGTGCACGTGTCCAGCGTCAGGAACGTGCCTGCGCCGACACGTCGGGTATTATTAGATATTTACAACACACTTCGCCCGTGCGGTCGTGGGCTCGATTCTCACTCAGGAATGATTATATTTTAATTATTTTCATTTCGTCGCTCTGGTAAGACAAAGCGCGGCGTTGAGTTCCGCCACTCAACACGCAATATGTCGAATTCGGTAGAAAGCCGAGTACGAAGTGTCTTAGCACCAGTTATTTCCTATCTCTCCTGCTATTCGGGAAAAAAGCGTGAAGTTAAAAAACATACTTGATCATCATAATGACCAAAACATTCGAATGAGGTGTCATTTTTTTAAGCAAAAATTAATAAAATGATAATACTAGTATCTAAACATTTATTTGTTTTTAGTACCACATTTAATATAATTAAAATATTTGCTTTCCATAAAATTAATTTAATATTCGCAATATGCAATAAACACTTTAAAACCAAGTAAAATTTTTTGAAACTGTCAGTTTTGCTAAAAATGAATGGTGATTTATTATTGCACCAAGGAAGTAAAATAAAATAAAAGAAGATTAAAGAAAATACCCGTTCTTCCAATGCCGGCCGAGCAATGAACGACAATTGGGGGACCTCTACTGTGACCTGCCCAGGCATCGCCTAATCTGAAATTCAAAATGTAAGTATGAATTTCGAGAGAATTGATGGCCCAATAAACAAATAACAATGGAATTATTGAATGAATTTAATAATAAAAATTGTAGAAAATATTGAAATTTTATTAATGCAAACAGTTGTTAACACAATAAGTATATTCTACACCTAATATATAAGTTATACTTTCATTTTTTTATAGTAATTCGTACTGAGTTTTACGCAATCTTACATAAAACAAAGTATGTTTATTCTGTCATTATTGAAATCAGCCTTGGTACAGTTTGAAAGAGAACATCTATATGCCACAGGTGAATTACACATAAGCACATGTATTTAATAAATCGTCGGCTTACAGCATAGCCTTGCTAAGTTAATTTTATGCTTTTTTTTATAATCAATTAAAAAAATACAAGTTTTTATTTAAAATTGTCAAAAAAACGTGAGTAAAATTGACAACTTTATATTTTCCAAAGTTCAATGCTAACTCTTTATAACCCTGTCAAAAGGCTTGCTCATAGTGTATAGTTATATTTTTTTATTATGTTTTGTTAGTCTTCTGATATCTACAAATTAATAGGTTAAGAAAAAGTACTTCTTTTTACGAAAATTTCATAGACTAACAATTTATATAGAGGAGAAATGTAAAATGCAAATAAAGTAATTGTAACATATAGTGTGTGTCATAATCGTTGCAAAGTTTAAATAGACTAAGAGTATATTAGCAGTGACTGACTCCTGCCTGGCGCGGTGCTGAGCCCTGCGCACGAGCGCCAGGAAGCGCAGCACGGGCGCGGCGCGGCCGCCGCCCGGCACGCCGTAGTCGGGCCAGCGCGTGTACTGGCCGTGCCACACGCGGCGACGCTGCTCCGTCTGCGCACCGTCACAATACAATCGTTACACTTCGTAGCGGAGAAGTTACACAGAAACTGATATTCCCTATATCACGAAGCTTTGTATTATCGGAGTAGAAAAATTAAATTTAAATATAAATATTTTGCCTATTTGGAAATGAATTCACAACTAATCGCGTTAATGGTCAAACTCTATGACATAATGACCTCATCGTTATACTATCGTTGTCGTTATATCGTTATATTTTCATTTTTCCCCCCATTGATTATAATAAATCCTCGGATAATAATAATAATCAGAATGTCTTACTTTTGGGCGATAAGTGGGAAATGTACTTGCATACTCTATACACAATATCTTAACATGGGGAGAAGGATAAAATGGAATATCTTGACATTAGGTTCTCTCTAACCATACTGTACAAAAAAAAATATCTGAAGCAGTAATATTTTTACCTTCTTGTTGATTTTGTGAACACTATACGGATGTGTGATCCATAGGTTTTGTTTACCTTTAATTATAACCATTCCATTGCCACAAACAAAACAACGTCAACATATACATATGAGCGACATACCCTAAGGTCCGTCAGGAGCAGGTGCGACACGACGTAGTCGTCCTCCTCGTCGACGGCCTCGTTAACGACGGCGTACCCGTCGTGCACGGCGCGCGCGCCCGGCGCCGGCCAGTACTGGCCGCACTTGACGCGGCCGCGCTCCACCGTGCGCGTCGTCATCACGATCACGAGGCTGTTCTGCTCCCACACCATGCGCCAGAAGTCGCCGAACGTTTTTGGTAGGGGACCTGTCGTGTGCAATATTGTTAATGTTATTTTATCGAAAAAGTTTGTTTGTTTTATCACGGTAGTATTACAAAGAAATGGGTGTATTTAAAAAAATCATTCCGATGAATTAAGAGGCAGGGGTATGAACAGCTACAGTCGATACGGAGCATCAATGAAAAGTGATTCAAAAAGGTTGAAAATGTATTTTTCCTTTTGTGACGCTGAAGTAGCAGTTTAACACGAGTCAACTTAGTGTTAAATATTAATTAATAGAACAAATTATTAAAAATCATCTTTATTATATAAAAACATATATTTATATATTAATTACATATATTTCTTCCGTTACTGATAACTGATGGAAAAAATACATCAGAAATATATACGCATGCGAAGATAAAACAAGTAGTCTCTGGGGACTACTTTCATAGTCTCACATTATTTCCCTGAAGGAGACCATTCGTTCAATGTTTAGGATCGTTATCTTGAAATAATAACTATATTTAAAAAGTACAAAACACCATTGCCTTCATCCGCTTCATCTGCTACCATTGCCTTCTCATAAGCCACGAGGATAAATTTACCTATGTCAAGTAGATTGTCTGACAACATGTTAGAAAAAAAGAGTAATGATGAAAGCAAATATTAAGAAATAATCACTACTGTAAATACGTTACAATCATAGACGAATAAATATTTGGTTTAAAAACTATTATTCTTTGTATTATTCTTATTTATTAATCGTATAACGAATAAAAAAGTTGCTCGTCACTCGAATAACTTTCCTTTGAATAAAAAAAATATTTATCATTCGTGAATAACTACAGGAACAATTTCTTTATTCGTTATTCGTCTTTCGAATGAATTTTGCCCAAGTCTGTACCTACATAATTATTAATTAGTTTACTTATACAGATTTGATATCTATTACTATTTTCATTAAAAAAATTAAAACAAGACTCTATTGCTGAATGTTAAAATTACTATTACTTATTTTTTATATAAATAAAAGATTATCATCAAAACACGTCACAGTTTTTCAGGAAAACTTAACATTTTCGTGCATACAAAATGAGTATAAAATACAGTAGGTATACCTACAGCACAATGGACAACTTTCACTGAAGCGCTCTACAACTGGAAAATATGGCAGTGGGCCAAATATTGAGAATGGCCAAAACAATAAGCTCGGTAGAACGCCCAACTTCAGCTTGAACAAGTAGAAAAGACCAAGACTCACTACCGCAGCAGATAAAATTCCACATCGTATACTGATCTAATCTATTATTATATATTTTAGATTTATAATATACACACGTTTAATAAATTTCACAGAAAAGATTCAACATTTTTGTTAGTTAACTGCAAGATAGCATAGCCAATTGTCTAATACCATCTAGTTACTATTTGTTTTTATTTTATGTTTTTTTTGTAATCTGTTATTTTAGCTTCAGCAACAAACTAAGTTGCAAGACTATTTCAGTAAATGAATCGTAGTGTGGGCGAAGCGAAAATTACAAGTGGGCGAAGCATTGGAGCGATATCTTTCCGGGAAATGTGCACTCCACAAACGAATTATTCTGTGAAAATGTAATTTCAATTCCCTTACTGGAAGCGTGCGTATTCGGAGAAATTGTTTACCTTCAGTATGATTGCCAGGTATGATCGCTTCAGTATTCAAGGTATTTTTTATTGAAAATAAAAAATATGAAGCTTTGTGTTCTACATGTACGTATATTTTCTGAATATGCTCTTGTGATTATAAAATAGACAAATTGAATAAATGGAATATTTCATATGTTTCACACATTGAGGATGAAGTACACGTCGTGCAAAAAGATTTGAACCCACGCCCCTTATGAAATTTGAGTAACGATAAAATCGTAAAAATCTCCTAAAAGATAGATGCTAACAACAAAAATACGTCTTTTTATTCCTTTATTTTATTTTTATTTAATTTCTGTTTTTTTTTTCAATTAAATTTATTTAACATTGATAATTTAATCGGTTTAATTTAATCTAGCCAACTGTTTATATGGATTCTAAAAACGTAGTTTTAAATTCTGCAACATTTAAATTTTATACATTTACATATCAACTACTCAAGGCTGATCTAAAAACTAAGAACACATAAATTGTCATACTCAAGACAATAATTGAAATAAACACAGCTATACATAAATATTATATATATTTGGCGATTATCTCAGAAAAATTAAGCTATGTATATACAAGCTAACACATAAAAAAAATAATAGCTGTATTTATTGAATACACAGAATAGTTTTGAATTCAATATGAGTTTTGCTTACATTTTTATATTAATATTGGACTTTCTGTTACTAATTTTGAAATATAAGATATATTAATTATTATTTAGTATATTATTTTACCTTGTGTACAAATAAATGCGTTGCGCTGTTTATATCCGTCCACGTAGTTAGCGTTGATGTAGTCAGAGGATGGGTCGTCGTCTCTCAGAGACAGCGGCACACGCGAGTGGTCGTAACATAGCACATCTGTGTACCTATTCTTTGCGAGGTTGCTGGGCAACCTGGACAAAAAAAAACACAAATATTTAACAGCTTAATTAATTTTTTTTTATTAATTTACTTTTTCTTAATTTACTAATCGATTATTAATCTTCTAATATCGTTAAAAAAGTATTACTTAATCATAATCACCCTATTCATGTAAAAAAGACATGTTCGTAACAGGATGTGAATGGAGCCAATTCGATATTAGTTATAATAAGAAGAAACTAAGACAGGTAACTGCATCACAGTACTCTTCCGGTCCGTCATTATAACAAGCTTTGTAAATGAATATATCTACGTCAGAATTCTTGCAATGAAAAAATAGCTAAGCTAATCATAAATAAAATTAAAACAATAGTTATCCAGGGAGTTCCTTACTTGGCATGGTGGAAGGTACCGGCGGGCGGCCGCGCGCGGATCTCCTCGTACTCGGCGACGAGGCCGCGGCGGCCGAGCGAGCGCACGCGCGCCAGCAGCGCGGCCGGCGTCTCGCCCGCGCCGCCGCCGCCGCACTCCTCGTCCGACAGCCCGGGAGACGCTTCGCCGGACGACCACGTGCCGCGCGCTACACATACACTATGCACTTTAATAACTTACATATATAAGAATGTTATAGTCATTTACATGTTGTTAAAAACGATTACATTATTACTTATTTCGACATAATTTCGAGTACCAGTAATTCCGAATTTTGAAAAATGAAAGTATTTTTTTATAAATAATAATAATCCATCAAACTTAATAAAATAAGTACAGACGATTTAGGATAAAAGGAGATAAGGGTAAAACCTCTATTAAATATATTTATTGTCTTTTCTTTTTCTAGTTTCGTCGATACGTATTTGTGCACATGAGAACATTCAATATCACGAATATAAGTTCAACAACAACAAGTAATCTATAAATAAAATTAATTCTTTCATAACATTTTGATAAAGATATCTTATTAAATAAATAACTTAAAATATGGAAAAATAAAAATAGAACTGTTTTTGTGCGTCCTGAGATTTGTTCCAAGAAAATTTACATATTTCAAAAACCAAGTAGATACACACTGAAAATTGCTTTATATTTTTAATTCGGACATTAAAAGATATGTATAAATAATAATGTATATAAATATATACATTATAAAATTTTATTGAAATTTTCTTATATTGTTTTATGTATTTTAAAAAGAAACCGAGAGCTAATGTGGTTTACTGTTAACTTTAAACTCCTACCAGCCCATACTTTCGCCTTTTATTCTCTAACTCACGGAATATGTAGGTATATAAAGAAAGAAGAAAACAAACGTTACTGAGTAACTGACTGACAAACAACGCTCAACCAAAAGTAATACAATTTATCACGTAATTTATTTGGGGATATAAAGAAATACCAAAGGAGGATTTCTTGAAATTAATGTGAACGGAAAAAATGGAATTTAACATTATATAATTTTATAGATTTGGGGCTACAATTTGTCGAAAATAAATTAAAAAGACTTTATTTCAATTTATACAAAAACAAATTACCGGGCGTGAATTCTTTATGTTTATTATTGCCGCAACCCATCCACGTGCGATAAAGTTAATTACATGATACTATTTATTAACATACCTATTGTCAAAGTATTTGATGTCATACTTTATAAATATTTCTATAAAACATTTGCAAGAAAATGAAATATTTACTAAAATTTATTAATGACATTTCTTTTAACTTTGACAATTTAAATAAATTCTATTATGTTACTTGTCTTTTAAAAGAGTTTTTATATATTGATTATGTTTTCGAGCAACCGTAATAAGGTCAGATCTATTTGAATTGGATACTTTTGTTATTTAAGTCTATACGAATACCACAAGAAAATGAAAAAGGACAGTATAGATAACATTTGGATACAGGCGGCATAACAAGTTGCATAGTAGAGTAAAGCCATGAATATAATGTTGTTATTAGAATAAAAAAATATAACTTACTAATTAAGTCTATGTCATCCTCATCGGAGTGTATGTGTCCGGCCTTCATGTCGCCATTGTAACCGTGTGTGTGTCTGCAAGTAAACAAACACTTAATTTACACTGAAATAAGTACCAGCTAACTACCTGTTAATGAATGTGCCATTGAAAGACGATTAGAAAATACATGTTAATATGTAAAAAAAGAAACAAGTTCAATGTTTTTAAAGTATGTACTTATCTTTGAATATTACTATTACGTATAACATAAATAGTAGGAAAATTGCCATGTACAATAACTACTATGACATTTTTTATACTTTAATAATTATTTAATGTTGCCCGTTTATTTTATACTTTTATTATAGTTTGTTTAAAATATAGAGATTAAAACACTATCATCATCCACCAAGAAGCTAAGTTTCCTTAAGTTATGTCATAAGTTACGTTCGCTAGAGTAGCAGTAAGTAAAGCATGCATAAGAAGCTGTTTTATAAAATCTTAAAGTATATAAAAAAAGTGTAAAAAAATTAATGTTGGTTTTTATAATATTATTTTAATATAACAAGATACTTATATATATGACATATTTGTCAATACAAAATCTAAATCATAAATTTGCCAGTCGTGGCGCAGTGCGACAGGTCAGGACAGCAGGGTGCACTGTAAACGAGACCAGTTGTGGGTTCGATCACCACTTGGGGGAGTAATTATATTTAAATTATTACTTCCTCGCTCTGGTAAGACAAAGTGGGGCGTTGAGATCCACCATTCAACACGCAATGTCTCGAATTCGGTGGAAAGTGAAGTACGGAATGTCTTGACATTAGGTACTTTTTGTCTACATTGCTATATGGGATATAAAGCGTGAAGCTAAAAAAATATCATTAACTTTGCTAGCCGTATAAACATCAGTTCGATCTAAGTATCGAAATCTCCATATAAACTGGTGATAATTTCAACATCTTAGGATTACAACACTGTAAGCTTCGGATTAAAGCGATTTAATGTAATATTGCAGAGACTGTTTATGTAGATTTCACAAATTCCTTAACTTTATTACTTAAGGAAATCCTTTGTATTAGTACAAAAACAATATTTCAGCATAAAAAAGTATTTTTCGCATACATAAAACTAATATTACTTGGAAGCTGTTAAAATATCTTCAATGAAAGCACTTACTACAAAAATGTTTCATCATTTCAGAAAGCGCTTCTACATATAAGGCTTTCATAAACATAAACTAGCGCCCCATATATATTCAGTATTTGCACAAGGTAAATATTCTTACACTCCTGTCATTTTATTGCGTAGAACTATTTATAGCTTACCTAAGCGGACTGGGGTCGCACGTGTATGGCGGGTCGCCGCTTATGTGCATGATGTCAGAACCGTTGTCAAGGCGCGCCACGCGCTCACTGCTCATGTCACACGGCTCCTCCTCGTCTATTATACCTAATATTAAAAAATATCACAGAATTAAAATAATTTAAGGGTCAAATCAAGTAAAAATTATGATTGTGTGTGTGTATGAACAAGAAAAAATAATAGGATTTTTGAATTTCACGATTTTTACACATTTTTTAAAACTATTTTAAACGGATTAGTCGAGTATGTTTTGGTATTCAAAAATATGTTTTTGGAAACCTGAGTTTCAAAATAGTAGTAGACAGTAGTCCGTGGTCACGGGTAGAATATCCGAGACCAAAATGTACGCGACTTATCCGTTTAAAATAGCTTCTTTTAAAAGAAAACAATACTTGGTCAATTGACAAGTTTATTTTAATTTATTATTTTATGATACAACATGTTTTCATTTTTTTAACTAAACGGTTATCTCCATTCGTGGTACTTGTAGTTATAAAAAATATAAGATTCTTAAAAAATAGCGTCACATGTAATTATGTGTAGCGAAACTTACGACTTAAAAACAATATATAAACCTATGGTTCACATTAAATGAACTAAATTAAATGAAGTACATTTATTGTATATAATACGAATTTATATATGTTTATATTAATAAACTTGAACGTTACTTATAATAAAATACAACTATAGCTAATGTAAAGTGAACTAAATGGGGAATCCTAAGAAATTGTTTAGACGATGATACCAATTAAAAAGCGAAATTTCTATGGCTTTCCCAAGAAGCAGAATAAACGATCAAAAACAGGCAGGAGGGCTTGACGCAAGTACTATTAACCTTGTGCGAATCGTTTTAATAAAGCCTTTATAGAATCAATATCTATTCTAGACCGTTCTATTTGATAAATTATTTTATATTGATAGAAAATAATAAGAGAATAAACCCATTTCATATCAAGGTTATCATATTATCGAAAAATTTGAAAACAATATTATAGCGTAATTGATTTTACAAATTAAGGGCGCAGACTACTCATCAACTACGTTAATTATTTTATGTTTAGAAAAGAATTTGAAATTATAATCTTTTTTAGCTTCAAGCTTTAATCCCGCATAGCCGGATAGACACAAAGTCAGTAAGTGTGAAGACACTCAGTAGGTACTACGCTTTCCGCCGATTTTGACTCTGCGTGTTAAGTGGCGAAACTTGACACCGCGCTTTGTCCTTCCAGAGCGAGGTAATGAAAATATTTTTTTTAGCTTCACGCTTTATCCTGCATAGCAGGGTAGACAAAAAGTACGTAGTGTTCAGACACTCCGTATTTCGCTTTCCACCGAATTCGAGACATTGCGTGTTGAGTGGTGGAACTCAACGCTTCACTTTGTCTTTACCAGAGCGAGGAAGTAAAAATAATTTAAATATAATCACTCCCCGAGTTGGGATCGGACCCCAAACCGATCGCGTTTACAGACGTTCTCCCACTGCACCACGACGGGCCGGCATAATTTAATTATATTACATTATTATACGTATAAAAAACAACAAAAATTAATTAAAATTACCTTTATTCAACTAGGTTTTCGGCAGCTCTTTACAACCGTCCATTAAACGTAAAAAGATTATTAGTACTATCTCGGTCCCACAAAAGCTTCCACAGATATAAAAGCAATGCCTAAAAAATCTTGCAAGAAACTCAACAGGTGCTATTTAAAAATAAATTTTTACAATAATTATAAAGCAGTCCGTTGTCATTATCGTAATATTTGTACACCTCTACATTAAACTGTTTGAATATAATATTAGGTACATAGTATTATTAAAGAGAGGAAAATCATTATATTTTCGTTATTGTTGAATAACAAAATTTTCATAAAAGGGAACAATATCTTCAACAGTACTTAGTATATCACTAAGCGTGAAACAAGTTCATATCACACTCATACATTTTGCTTGTTATTTTATACGCTACCTGTAACCCACAACATCGTTTTCGACAATTATAACACGTTAAAATCTTGATATTTCCCGCTCTATGGGTATTTCTAATATCCTCTTGTTGCCCTCCTAATATTAAATTTTTGTACGTCTACTTTTCTACGTCTCTCAGTCGGTAAGTAAAACAAAAGTTTTATACACTAAAATAGCCCTCTATGTCATTTTAGTAACTACCTTCTTAAAACGTCAAAATCTATTCTATACGACCAAAACACCTTCTTAGAAAATATTAGTACATTCTTTTTATTTATAAACAGCGTTTTCTTGCCAAATGACTCGTAGTGAAATATTGGGGGAAAGGTGCCAGCATCTATCAATATGGACATAACTATAAACTAATTCCTATACGCCACCTGCCATCATATTCGAACATCAATCTCATCAATTGTCACCTCAGATAAATAAAAATATATTTTACATATAAAAAGTAATGAACTTTCTATTTTTTAAAATTTAATAACACATATGGTGGTTCCATATTTAACACATAAATGTGAAAAGATAACTAAAAGTAGTAAGTAAAATAACAAAAAAAATCAGTGTACGTATGTTTTACAGTAAATGAAAAATTTAGATTAGGGAGGCTATTAAAGTATCAAAGCTTTAGAAGTTTTCATATGGATTTAACATTAAAAGGCTTTATAACGCTCGTGTAACCTTCAACGTCATGCAGTCGACGTCCCACGCTTTTTCTATTTGACTACTGTTGCCAATTAAGTTTTCTTGCTTTAAAAATCATTACACATATTAAATCTACACGCATATATAGTATTACATTCTTGAATTCACCAGGACTAAGCAAACACAACAAAGCGATACGTCAATCTCTTATTAAGGAGTCGGAAAACCATCATGCTTTATCCAATTAGATCTAAATGAACATAAATTTTCAACCGATAATAATAGAACCCGATGATTGAAAGCCAAATTGAATTTGAAACAATTATCGCTAACCGTGAAGTTAATGTTAGTTAAATTATAAAGATATTATTAGAATGAGTACTTAAATTATAAGAAAATATAATAATGACTATATACAAATTCAATAAACACTGTAGATATAATTATATAATATGTATAAAAACTCACCATTTTGAGTTTTGACCGGCGGGATGTGATTGCTTATTACATAGTCGTCAATAGCGCCGTCCAATTTAGTATTCAAATTATTCGTGTAGCAATTTCTGCAGTGCTCCAGCCTGAAAGTTGATCGAAGTTAATAATCTAATTTCCTATTTGTAGTATATTGCACTCTCGATAAATCCGTTTATGAAATATTACCAACCGTGTAAAGTTTAATGAGACGTGATTTTGACTTTATAAAGTATGGTCTGTAATGCTTGTTTATATATAGTTGGCTTTTAATAAATATTTAGACATTATTATTAAATAAAAAAATGTTGAAATAAACAGAAACATGTTAATAAAAATATAACGCGCAACACTCAATAATGTGTAAATAATTCGTTGCTACATTTTTGAGACTATACTTTTTCTCATGCTCATTACGTAACTAATAACAATCTAATCCCGCCATACAATTTGTCGCAGAGGTCACTTTTAAAGCAGTTTTCGCGATGCTTCAGCTTAGCCAGTTAATCAGAGTTCATCAACTAATCCGACCTTGCTAATGGATTAATTTCTTAATTACTTTTTAGGTTGTTAATGAACTTTAAATAAATATAGTATAGATTGTCAACTGTCTCAACTTGTCATATTTTGTCACATTTTATTGGAAGAGCCGAATAAATCTACTTAAAGTAACATATTGCATCTTCCACTTTCTGCTGTTTTGTCTAACCAGATACACTTAACTAGTAAGACAAAAAGCGGCGCTGTATTTCACCGGTATTGTGAAATCCGTCAATTAATGGCTTCACAAACTACTGGGTTAACGTTAGAGAAGTTGCAAATGCGCTCCAATTTATTTACAATATAATTTACTATAAGAAAATAATTGTTAAGGCAAAGCACTCTTTCTAATACAAAAGTAGTTAATATCATAAAAATAATATAAGAATTCGTAGTAAATGCGAAAATTTTTTTTTGAAGCTAACAAACATTATTTTAGGTCGCAAATTGGTCTAATCAGTTTCCTTAACATTATTTTATAAGTAAATACGCTTCGTTTAATTTTTGGTAATCACTGCCTTATCCAACATAATTATTTCTAAAATATAAGAAAAAAGGTAACATAAACTGGTAGTTTTCCAGAGTGAAATTCATTTTTACCAAAATATTTTTTTTAGATTCACCCTTTTTATCCCGCATACCAGGGTAAATCGAAAGTACCTAGCGTCAAGACACTCCGTACTTTGCTTTCGACCGAATTCGAGACATTGCGTGTTAAGTGGTGGAACTCAACGCCGCACTTTGCCTTACCAGAGAGAAGAAGTCAATTAAATATATAATATATATTAATTAAAACCATAATTTAAATATATAAAATGTAATAATTACTCCCCCGACTGGGGATCGAATCCAATACCGATTGCGTTACAGTCAGACGCTATCCCACTGCGCCACGACCGGCCTCCCTAAAATATATATAATATATATAATTCTAAATATATATTGTTCTACCATAGTTACTCTAAAAACACAAATTCCGGTGTAGGGTTTTGCAACAAATTGTTTATAAAAGTACTAACCATTCCACAACAAATGGGACGTTTTACATTAGGAAAACCTATGACGCTATACGAATAAAGTTAGAAATTCATTGCCTTAGGAAAGTAAACTGTAGTTACAAGGGTTTTCTATTAACCGTTCCAACTAAAATCCTTAACAGGAGAAAACATGATGGGTCTACAAAGTAGAGGCGCCCAAATTGGGTCAATTATCGAGGGCGAATTAGAAATTATGTTACTCGCTTACTTTACGCTGCTTAGATTAATAAATGTAATGTTACATAAAAGTATCAAAGTGCTAGGTTTAAAATGCATTTAGGTTAAACATTTAGAAGTAGGTTTGTAAATGGAAGCATACTAGCTTTGACAGTTTAAAAGCCATTACTAGTAGTTTACGTAAATGAATGTTTATCTTAAATACGAGAAAGGATGCAGTGTCTTAAGTACGACTGGGTATAGGAATGAAATTCTTCGAGAAAATACAATAAAGACTAGGAGTAGAAAGACTAAGACTAGAAAGAGAATTTGTAGTATACAAAGCCTAATTGATCAGTTATCGAATTACTGTGTCGACGTACATAATTTGTGAGTGATATAACAGAAGCCATTATGTCACTTACCACGCAGCGTGGTCTGGCTCTAGCTGCCCGCCTAGTTGACGGGGTAAGCTTGCACGCGGAACGTGAACGCCAAGTTGAGGCGCACTTACAGTATGCACACGTTCACGTAACTTTTCTCGCACAAACAGACGGAGGATTCGAAAAGGTGCCTTGAACCACAACGGCGCTGTCACTATTAATACTTTCTTTAACTTGGCTGGGTAACCACCCTGTAACAATGAAAAATTGAATTTTATTATTTCTTTTATTGGACGTACATATTTCTAATATATAATGACAAAAAATCTTAATACAAACATTCAACGTTGATTGTATGTGATTATATCATAAGTACAAGTGTTTAAAAAGAATAGTTACAGCATGCTACATGATCGTATTACTATACGTTTATGATATTATATGTGGTAAAAGTTATGAATTTAGTACCGCACAGGATTGAAGACTACTTAAAAATTAATAAAAGCATTAATTTAAATGCTTAATCACTCTTATATGCTCGAAACCAAAACATTTAAAAAAAATCATACACTTTCAATTTAACCGTTGCCTTGGAGTAAAAGTAACGTCATAATTATTATTTAAGTCACTAAATCGTAAAGAACGTACGTAGGAATACATTAGAAGGAAAGTTATATCCATAGACACTTTCTAACATAAATATTAGGGGCACGTTAATAAACATTAGCATGTGCCCATAGTTGATGCGAACCAGAGCTGCCAACGCGGTATGGTGTGATAGTATTTTACTTTCGCTAACACTAAAGTAATCTACGAAGAGAATTAATGAGCCCTCACTTAATATAAATCCTTAACACTTATACTAAAGAGAATAGTAGATATTATTGCTATCATTGAATAGGTACGTACTACAAGCTCAATCTTGAAAAATCATAAGTGGTCATATATATATATATATATATATATATATATATATATACAGAAGATTTTTTAAAACAATATGAAATCAATCTTTAAGATTATTTATTTCTGTACATTTTTATAATTATTTGTGTTGTTTTTTATTAAAGTAATTAAACTGTAAAAAATGTGTTAAATAATGAAAATGAAATTGGTTGGTTGAAATTCTAAATCTAAATGAAAACCCAAGTTTCAATTGATATAAGTTCACATTCAGTAATGAATTTTCAATGAAAGCAGTCGTACTGAGGCTTATTAATATTCACATTCGATAATTCCTGAGTAAAATGAGTTCTAATACGAGAGCCGACTCCAGCAATATCTACATTACGTCACTGTCATGTCATATCACTTTTATTGTCTAAAGTAAAAAGGACAGGAACATTGAATAAATGTAATTAGAAATAAATTTTAAAGTGCCAACCCTGCTCAAACATGACTGCGCATATAATAAATCGGCACTCCACATTCATGCCCTTATTTTTAATACAATCATTATTTTTATCTAATTGTATATCGAAATGAGCAAAAATATTCTTAAACTATTATAAGTTTTATCAAAATAAGAAATAGAATAAAAGCAAATTTTTTTTGAAAGTGATTATTTTACTTTCAAAATTATGTTAACGCGTGAGGCGTAACCAATTTACTGATACGACTCGGTAAGCATGCAAATACTTGATATTATGTTACGAATATTTTTAGGATCCCTGCTAAATCTTATTAAAGTAATAGTACCATAGGGAAATTTTTTCTACATGCTTAGTATCGACAATTTTGTATCTCGTACCAAAACAAAAGTATATTATATTTTTTTTATATTTATAAACATGAAAGTTTTAGAACAACCGTATTTATTGATAAACTAATTTAAGATAAAATAAGTTTCGCTTTATACGATGGCTAAGCAAGGTCAATAAAACGAAATGTATCTGAGAAACCTTGGGGTGAGACAGGCTCGGGATGTTAAGGTAGGGGTGCCGGGTCACCGACCTCAGTTTTAAGCAGGGCTCTCAGTCTGAAATATTAAATGTCTGGATGTATACTAGCAAAGCATAATTGTGTGCTTCATATCTGTTTTAAAAATAATATTTTTCAATAAAAAATGTTGATAGACGTAGTAGGTACTTTAGAAATACACAACTACATTAAAATATGCATATTTGATTATTTATAATAGTTTTGGAGAAAATTTATAACAATAATAATAATACAAAAGACGTTCCTTTGTGTAAACGGTAAGTGCATTGGCCGAAGTCTTCCGCGTCATGTCGCTTGAAGTCTAGACATTAGACGCCCCTCACCAAGTTTACCTCTGAAGGTATTAATTTTCACTTAAATGCTAAAATAATAAAGCACATTACACACCAAATTGTAAAATAGTAAAAGTTTATTACCAAATTTTTGTCAGTCTAAAATTAATTTGAAATGTTAATGTGCACACTGCGCCGAGTTCTTAACTAAATAAACAAATTATATTAACCTCCTCGAATACCTTCTTCTTATCTTGACATATTCCTATACTTGATCGTTGAAGTTCATCACTATGTAACCTGCGATTTAGTCAATATATGGACAATTAGCTGTAACTGTGAGGCACATTTATTTACTAACTAACGAAGAAAACGCCTAGCAACTGAAGTATGTAAATAAAGAACAGACAGCAATGACAGCAGATACATATATTGTACGCGAAGTATGTAGCAAATTGTGTAAAATTGAATTGGATCAGAGTCAAATGCAATACCGTGTTCGGAAATCTCAAGCTATTTCGCTTTGAATTTCATGTTCAATAAAACCCCTATGTGCTCCTATTTAAATAATCTTATTTGCAATTCTAATGTGAGTCTTTGTGACATGCTAATGTAGCTTTTAAAATATTGAGATAAGATTAGTTTACACGTAGGAAATACTTGTTAGGAACTCAAATGCCGTATAAGAAAAAAGAACAATTTTAAGAGCGGCGCGCTTGCGATGTCGAAAAGAGGGTTGCACTTTAAATGCCCACATTCATTGAATCCAATGGCAGCTGCATTTCTATACAAAATTACGCTCTTCCGCCAACATTTACGGTTTATACGTATTTATATAAGCCGAATTTATACAACAACAACCTATGTAAGTATCTTAGAGTAGTTAAGTAGTTAAGAGAAGAAACTTGATTACCAATCTTGATACCAAAAATTAAAGTAACTTTAGATTTCTATCGAAATAAAATCACATACCTTGATATCTATAACAAATTACTTTGTAAAAACATGTTAAAATAGTAGTTCAATAAAAAAACAGTAGTGCCGTCTTAAAATTTAAAGTCTACAACCGATCGAGACGAGCATATCCTTTACTGGTTTAGATTGTGCAAACTTTACATGAAACTTTTGTTGTTTTTGTAAATGCTGCTGCTTGAAGAGATGGCCTTAAAAGCAACCGCTTGTAAGCGTCAAAGTTAAAAGAAGTCCCTCATATTCCATTTCAGCGACAAAAATGAAGGTATTCACGCTTAAAATGAGATCCTTAACCTAGCACATGTAGCGTTACTCTTGGAAAAGGCTTCCTACTCAAGAAGAAAGAACAAAATATAAAATATTCTTTGAGAATAAAATGTCGCGAGATCTCAAGTGCAGTATGTATTTCTTTTTCATTCTAATTTCAATAATTGAAATACTAAAATGGGTTAAAATTAAATGTCAGCCAAATATTTTGCTATATAATTGAAATCTTGTATAGGTGTCAACTTTGTCAACGAAAATAACGAAGAAGCAAAGTTTAACTGAATTTACAGGCATAATTACGCTTGTTTTGTTAACGGCGAAGCCACCTAAAACACTTAGATTTTCGCTGATTATGATGTCAAAGAGGTCTCGTCAAAATGGATGAAGTGATTTTGCTTATAGCGTTGTTTCAGGCTCCGTTGGAACTTTGCCAATAATAAATGGTATAAAAAATATTTAAGCTCATAGAACTCTTGTATGACAAGTCAAGCACGACATATGTATCTTACAAAATTAAATTATTATAGTATTTTCCTTTCATCTTTACCAGATTTCCACATTTTGGTGAGTTAGACAAATTGCTAAAATAAATATACGACTAAAAAATTTGATAGCTACAAATCACTAAAATCCCTACTAAGATTTTCTTTCATATATATTTTTACAGCAAAAGCATAAAGGGCTCACTCTCACTCAACTGTCTATAAAGCTTACCTTTAATACTGTCTGTATATTTATAAGTCCCCATGCCGTCAGTCGCCCGAGTATCACTCAATTCCAATTACGACGTCGACCTTTAAGTCAAATGTCAGTAAGTTCGACTATATTAGCTTTAATCGACAAGTTATTCTTATTACAGTGCGAGTAGCTCAGATTTATAATTTTGTGAAATGTAAATGGTGAGGTTTAAAAGAAAATATAAAAAAATATAATATTTATAATATCTCTAATAGGTCTGTGCAAATGACAAGAAAATATTCTTAACAACCTATTTTTTAAATTTCATTAAGTTTAACACATTGTGAAATTTACAGATATAAAAAACATTTATATATACAAAAGCTTTCATTTTTTCACAATACAATATTTGGTTTGAAGATCGCGACTATCGCTACTTCTGGATCCCTATATCATATATGACCTAGCTACATGCGCTCCAGGTTGTACAATGAAATGCAACTCATATAACACAAAGCAAAACAGACGAGAAAAACAAAAGAAAACGTTCTTAACGAGGCTTATCTATATTGACTATAATGGTTGATAAACGAAAAGAAAAATATATAATATTTTTCTTTTCGTTTATCAACCATTATAGTCTTTTTTTTATCTCTACACATCTTATTTTGCTAGATGGGTACTTAAGCATTTAATACTTAGCCAGTGAGAAATAAAGAATTATAACGAAAAGTATAATATTACAATGTTAACAAAGACTATATTTTCATATTTTCCACAAAAATTGTCTATATGACGGATATTGTAGATAAAAAAACATACAAAATAAAAAGTCGACTGAAAATGTGCACGAAAAGTTAGTAGTTTATATAACAGTTGCGGTAACTGGGGTATACCACAGTGAATATAAAGCAAGTGAGTGCTGTGTTTTGGAGTTATAATATCGCATGTCTGTTTATACGATGTAATCAGTCGATATTATGACTGTGAGACATGAAATATTTATAACTAAGGATTGAAATCATATATCAAGAGAATCAGTCGCCTTCGCAATGCACCCTATCCAAGACTATCTGTTATTACCTACCCTTGTATGATACGGCGAAGATTAAAAAGGTATTATACAGAATTGTAAACATATGACTCCTTGGTTTTAAATTAATGTTAATTACGTTGGTAGAACGCAATTAAGTGTTCAAAAAAACAAGTATATCCTATTTTATAGTAAGCAAAAAAATCAAGGTTTTTCAAGCATTTTTCACTAATGTTATATGTGGTAATATTTAATAATTGTACTGAGAGTGAGGTCATGAATTGTGCAATAATCCTCACTCTTGCATGGTTAAAACATAAATTGTGATATTATGAAAAACTATAGGATTTCACTTCATTTTTCCAAGTAGATAATAATAATACAGACGTTTTATTGATTAACTTTCCGTAAGAGTCTACTTAATAGTATTATTATAAAACTAAACAAGGCAAATAGTAGGACTATTTGCCTTGTTTAGTTTCAATAGTACAAATGTCGTGTAATGTATTATATCACATACTTGCACCTGCAAACAATGCTCCGAATATTCACTGCCATTGTAAGAAAGTTTACAGATCGAGTGGTCGTAATAACCAAAAAGATATAAAGATACAAAAAGGTATAAAGAAAATGTTAAAAGTTGGAACAAATTTGTTATATGAAAGACTAGTAAACTAGGTGTTAGCTATTAGGTATTACTAGTTCATATTTCTTTTTGTACAAAATAAAAATGTGTTTTAAGTGCAAATCCACTTGGGGAAATAATGTTAACATTTAAAATACGAATATGTCGCGCTGGCCTATCTAAACATTGCGTTCTAGAAGGCAATATTGAATATTTTCAAAAAGTATATATAACGTGAAAATTGTGTAAAAAAATCGAAATATTAGAATCTTAATCAGCCCAGCTCTGCTGCTTATTAGAATAAACTTGTAAAAACAGACGAAAATAAATAAGTAAAAATGTATTAATTTATCGGTTAAGTTGAAGACGGACGTGACATTTGAATTACAAATGCTATATTTTAAAACCATTCAACTCAAATAATATTCTTGTAAACTTCTAAAATAATAACATATTCACAAATTCAAGTAATCAGTATTGATATCAAAACTAAGTTAAGTATTTTTATAATTGCAAAAAGGTTGATAGTTATTTTAGACCTTTATTTTGTCTTAAATTTGTTTTTTATTCAAGTAACGATGGATTGAGTTCAGCTTTATGATAATTAAAATCAAAATATGCTTTACTTTTGTATAATAACAAACATTAAAATTATTAAACCAGTAAAGTGAGTACCTTACTGCGTATATGTTAAAATAACATTTTAAACAGAAAAGAAATTTATAATAAAATTTAAAAGTTGAAGAACTAAGTATACAAAGTAAATACCAAGTAATAATTACAAATGTTAGGTACTTCGTAACAACTTCCTCCATTAGCCTTATCACTTGTAATTATCTTTAGAATTGTCCTTAGAAAAACATCGGTTGCTCTACTTTATTTTAGACACAAAAGTAAACATATGACGCCGTTGTGGTAAGCTTTTTACTAATGTAGTACGCTTTCAATTTCTTGGTTAATCACTAAAACGTTTTAAAATTATTAAAGCGCCAAGCATACATATTATAAGAAATTATTAGCAATTGGTATATATGAATTAATTGAAACTTATAAATCATGTAACTGCTGGGGCCTGCAGGTACGCAAAAATAAATCGTAGTGACACTCTCTTTAAACAGTTTTAATAGCAGTGTTCAGGAACAACGGAAAATTGCCTCTTACGCTTTCGACGAGGATGAAAGTCACTCTAATGAAAAGTAACATTTCATTTTATACAGAACGCATTTTCTCTTTATCACAGTAAAAAGTCCTTGATGAAATAGAGTTAGCAAGTTGGCGGTGTCCCAGGCTTTCCGTTGAATCGTGATATAGGTCAGGCGTGCTATCCCCATTTCACGACACGATGTCAACTTTTGTGCTAAGAGCAAACGCGGGTATCTCTTCTGTTTATAAAGCTTCTTATATTTATAAAGCCAACGACAAATACAGTGATATAAAGCAAGTTCTGTGTGTAGGTTCTTTGATTTAGTTCATAGAAATGGTTCAATACGTTGTCTTCAGCGTACTATAAAATTTAAATATTTTTGTTGTTAAAGTGGTATGTATCTAAAATTGTACCCATTATGTGATGGAAGACAGCCAAAATGCACTAAATATAAATATAGTTCTTAACAACTAAACAGTATTTTACGTTTTGTTAGTAAACGAGGTCACAATATCACTGCATTATGTTATTATAACACGGGTTTGTATAGCAGTGTGGATGCTAAAAAATAATAAATTAAAGACAGCTGCCGCGCTAAGGGAGGCCAGGTGTGACGTTCTGTATAGCATACTTTCACTACTTGCTTCGTTACAATAATAATAATAGATTATAACTTATATTATCACTATTATTACTTAAGTTATTTATTTATTTGTCTATTCTTATACATTATTGTATAATAATAAATTACCTACATGTATGATATAAAAAGCCAGCGTGGCCTGTTATACGGTCACCGTTATATGTAACTAACCTAAATAGCTCTGCGGTATATAGAATTTATGCCATGCACGCATTAAGTATATATACCACTAACAGTTTTAGTCCAATATACGTAGGGTCATAATAATAATTATGTTTATTATGTTGTAACTTTTAATAAAGTTTTATAAATTTCATATAAAATATGAAATGGGCATAGGGCATATAGGCGACGTCGCTCGTCGCGCTCGTTAGCCATCTGATACAATAAGAGCTCTCGCATCAGCATCAGCTATGAATGCACCGATCTCATTACGTTAACGGAATGATGAAAAGCCCACGTCAACTAACAAAATACGTTGAGTAAATGGGACGCGGCACAATTGTATTGCTAAAACAATACAATTCTTTATTGTACACATATTATATTATCAACATATCGGTAACACAAGGTCAGGTCAGGTTAGTAATGTATGTAATTATAACATGCGACCCAGTTTTTATTAACATACCTGATAACGTGCGTCTTATGTGTAGATTAAAATCTTAATGATATTATTTACAAATTTATTTACAATACTTATTATCAGGCTATTTATTAGAAGTATAATAAATATAAATAATAATAATTTAAATCTCATGTCAAGAACACTTAATGGTTTATATAGACTGGTTATAGAATTATACATGTTTAACACAAGGAATATTATTTATTTATTAATGTTTTTGTAACAAATCATAGGCACATGAATACCTTTCAAATTACTATGAAACTATATTTTAAAAAAATGTAAAGATCGCTATGCCAACAATATATTGAATGGCAGTCACTAGTCAATCCACGTAATGCACAAGCGGAAGTGAACCGATTGCGGAGGTGACGTCACTGCCCCGCCCGCGACCTTCTCCTAGCGGATATTAATCATCCCGTGTCGATGGAACAGACTCAACAGGGCGACAGGGGTGTTTAAAATGTCATACGGGTATCTAGCCACGTGACGTCAGGTGGTAAACTAATATAATTTAAATTTAAAAATATTTCATTCACATGACATAACGACGACGGCGAGACGATAACGTCGGTGAAACGTCGCCGTTCCGCGAAATGTTCTCAAATTAGTGTAATCTTTACTATTATTTTGGAGGATTGCTTCACCATTTTATAGATTTTTAACATAACATAATTTTAATACTAATCTAACCAGTTTTTGCAGTTAGCATATCAATATGAATATTTATGTATTTTACATATAAATATTTTAAAAAACAAAACTTAGTAATAATTAATAAATATAAGTTCACATGAATGGATGGATATGTATCGATGGAAAAAAAACCGCCTAGAGAATTATCAAGGTCGCTGATCTGTTGAAAACTAATCTAGCGGGAGGTGTTTGCAGCATGCAGACTAATTGCTCATACGGGCCTCGATATTAACGCCGTCTGTGCTGAATGATTTCCCCACAGGATTGCTATTTCAATGAAATTATAACTCATTCAAATTCACAAGAGCAGTGCGCAATTCACGAAGAATTCTTAATTAAGACCATGTAAACATATGATTACTCACATTGGAAATTTCCTACCTGCTGAACAATATATCTTTAGGTAATCACTTATCGATTGTTGCATACAATTTAAAGTCTGCGGAAACTTAGTTAAAAAATTGTAAAAAGGATAAGTTTGTCATAAAAATATTAAAACTATTTAGACATAATTTTGTGCTCGCATGTATAAATAAAAAAATAATAGCAAACCGAATATGGCTGTAACCAAACACAGGCACGAGTACCGCACTTCACGCCCAATGCAGTAATCTTGATTATAGGTTTAAGAGCAATTTACATATAACTACTTTAAAATATATTAAGAATAAATGTGTACAGAACACTAACAACAGTTTTTTCGTAGCTTAATGTATTATTAAATAATTTTCAAAGTATGTCAAAATTTATGATATGTTGCAAGGAAATTTTGATAATAACTTTTACATATACCTACGTTTCTTCTTTTGCGGATATAAGATATTAATTATTACCATTACATTATAATATTATATAGTAATTAATTCGCAAAATAATAAATTATAAACGCTTGTATAATTTCACGGACACTAACACTGTCAATGTAACATTTTTCAAATACATAACCTATTATTTTTATTTGTACCCTAACGAACGCTAACAAGAGTCTTATGACTACAGCGAAATAATCAACTATATTTATAATATATTATAATTTAACATATTCAATAACGTTAAATAATTTACATAAATATCTATAAGGGTATTTCTTGTTTACTTACCAACATTTAAAGTATTTTTTATTATTAAAAAACATATTTACACAACTATGACTGAATACTGAATAAACAATGTAATATTATGCGAACTAAAAAAGATGTTTAGAATTACGACGTAATACTTGAGGACAGACATAAATGAGAACAGATGACTCACAATGTCGATAATCCACGTGACTGCAAACTAAAGATCGATACTAACAGATAGATTTTTATTGCGTCGCAACTGCAAAAAACTTAAAAATATTTTACGATCACCTTCAAAATATATATTATATACACATATAATAATTAAATAATTTAACACAAAATTTCTAGTCGACAATGTAAATGCCCATGTTTACATTAAGTCGATATTTCCTTTCCAAACGATTTTACATAAGATTGTGTAACGTTTATATACATGAATAATTAATTTGTAACCAGTTTTTAACATACTTTGACAAAAATAACACTATCGTAGCTTAAGAGGATATATTAAAATGTATAATGGTTACGACTTCGATTTCCACTGGGGAAAATATTTATATCTAAAATATTCGCTTGTCCCTTGAATTCGTCAGTCGGTTTGTCTGATTTGATAAAGGCATTGGGTTCTCAATCTCTCAACAACCACCACAAAATATCACAATTTTTGTTGTGCAAAAAGTTCAAATCATCTCTCATTACAAGTAAAGGTAGCTAGAGGTAGTATTATATATTAAAGATATATAATATTACCTCTAGCTACCTTTACTTGTAATGAGAGAAATGTGTAGGGAAATAAATAGTGTACGAAGCAAATAAAGTCGACGTAGTGTCTTGACACTAGGTTGTCCCTGACTACCCCGGTATGCGGAATAATACTGTTTATTGAAACAGTGCTACTCTTACGTAACGGCAAACTTGTTTACTTGGCAATTCATAATTGTCATTTATAATTATAATTACTATTATTATATAGTATTTGTTTTATTTAATTTCAATTATAGATAATAAAAACCAAAATAAAAAATCTCTCACATCATGCTTTAATTAAAATTATAATACATAATCCATTTAATGCCGTCACGAAATCATTACTACAAATCGTCTCTTTTTTTAGAACCTCAGTTCGTCTAGAATCCGTTCTTACAATATTATCAATTGCCATCAGCTAATCTGTAATAAAATAACATTTAATAAGTAAAACCGATAAATTTATGGTTTTAAAAATGACAATTAAGTTAGCAAATACCTCAATAGTTATGTGATAAAAAACCAATATAGAATAGTTGTGCAAACAGTGTTAGGAGGGCGATAAGCCGGCTCTGAGATCTCGAGCTCTAGAGATCTGACCTTGCTCTTGAGGACTGGTTTCCGCGCCCACAGCGGCCTCCACTCGATATCTAATACATTTCGTATCAACTTCGCATTTTTGTATCGCACAATAAACGCAAAACGAAAACATATGACTCATTCACGAGTATATGTATTTCATTGACAAATTCGTAGTATGTTATTGCTATTACTTATTTGGTAATTGAGCACAGTCTAGCGATATGATCTCAGTGTTTATCAAATCACTCTCCGTAGGGTAGCTGATAATAGCTTGGCAATATATGAATACAACCAATAATTTATTTGTACGGTTTTTTAATTTGGATTCTCATTCTTCCGTAGAATTCCGTAGAATTTAACATCTAAGTTACTACATATTATGTCAGTTATTTACTAGTGATTGTCTCGTCAAAATTGGTCCAGCCAACTACAAAAGGACACTTCAATTTTATTATCCAATGAAGGAAGAATGTAGATTAAAGTGATATGTGTAAATGCGGAAAATATAAATAGTTTAACAATAAAACAAAAATAGCAAACTCGAATCACTTTTAACAGTCACAGTAGCGTTAACCACCGAGATACATACATACATACATACATACATACGTGTATTGAAAGCCGCGTTTGAAATTAATACACGCAGAATAATAGATTACGATTGTTTTGCAAC
Organism: Dryadula phaetusa; assembly: GCA_032432895.1. Taxonomy (NCBI): domain Eukaryota; kingdom Metazoa; phylum Arthropoda; class Insecta; order Lepidoptera; family Nymphalidae; genus Dryadula; species Dryadula phaetusa. The sequence continues at coordinate 3,738,286 of JAOYRS010000060.1, read as the reverse complement.
ATTAATCGTATAGTGTTTCGAAAGTCGTAACTTTTAGCATCGATTAACACGTGACCGAATTAATTTTTGCGTTTCATACAATGAAGTTTTGAAATCCAAGAGTAAATGCATTGTACGGATAGTGCAACCGCGAGTCGCATGTCGCGTATTAGATTGTATTTTATGAACAAAACTTCCTGTTTTCTTATACGCTTTGTTAGCTCGCCAGCTCCGTGGCAAATATCGATGTATTTTTATGATTTAAAATAATATTCCTCTATTACTTTCTGTTTTAAAATGTTTTTCCTAATAAAAATTAAAATCACAATAATTCAGGAGTTTCTTACTTTTAATAAATTGTAATTTCAATGGCACGTTTTTTTATCAAAACCAAACCAAACTATTTTATCAAAAAAAAACTTGTAATGTACGTAGGTAATGTTTTAGCGATCACCTATTATGATAATAATACGCCTTTGCTATATTGTAAACATTAATTTTAAATTAGATAAACATTATTTAATAATTCGAAGGAAGGTTTAATCAAAAAATTGTATAATGTACAAAAAAATATATTTAGCTCATTGCACAGCAAATTTATATTTTTTAGTTTAATAAGTTAACAATAATTATATGAATAAATAAATAAATGAAGTTGTATTTTTAAAAATAATTTCTACAAACGAATATTAAACTTACCTTTAAAAACTGTACAATCTCAACATTCTGAGATTAGCATTTAGCAAATAGATATACAGCATTATATTGACATCATAGTGCCACAACCTTGTCAAAACAGGGTAAAACAATAAGTGCAAATATCAATAAACTATACAAAGATGTCAATCATGTCGCGAATACTAGGGTCTATTGAAAGCAGATGTTGAAAATAAAGATTCGAGAATAATTTTAATAAAACTAAAATTACTTTGTTTTATTAGTATTATTGTATGTGAAACTACAAGTGTATAATTAATGATATGAATTAACAACTTAATTTTCGAATACACCTGCTCATTTTACGTCAGAACATTGTAAAACAAATTAAGTTAATAAAGAAAAACATGGTAATCTAGGTATTAACATCTCTATATCAAAACAAAAGACGACGTAAAATATCAATTGCGCAGTGTTATTATTCGAGTGTTAAACAATTTTATTTCATACACCTATCATTATACATTTTTCATAGTAAATTACTGGCAGCTGCTTCGGTTACAAACATTCCTGTCTAGAATTTAATAGAAAAGAATAAAGATCATGTGATTTGTAGATGAGTCGATGACTTTGACTTGAAATACAATTACAAATCGTCAGTAGTTACCTCCATCGTGACAAGAAAGCAAAGTAGCCTTATCTCATTGGCAATGCCCTTCCATTTTGAGCCGTTCGCGAAAGTTGAAACTCAATTAACTGCTGTACGAAAAAATAAACAAAAACATTTTCGCTCTTATAAAATTAAACTACGGCTATGTTTATCTAACTATTTCTCTTTTCATCTTATATATATTCTTAAAAAAATATGACTTAACGAAGTTGAGAAACGTTAATATAAAGGAATCAATTCCACTCATGGCTTGTAGTGTGTACAGTGGTGGGTAACAATATTTATTAATTTAAAAACCACTCATATTAAATTAATCGCGGTCTTGGCTTCTGTCGTCTAACACTCAATATCCCTAAAATATGCCGAAGCAAAGGAATCCCTAAAATATGCCGAAACGAAGAAATACAAATAGCAAGTATTCAGTGTGGAACCGTTTTTACCGTCCCTGTCAAATATGATGATTTCTGAAAAAACCGATAAGAAAACATGGCAGTTAGTTATATTTTTTATTGACTTTGTGATGGGAAAATGCCACCTACATTACGAATGTTTTGTTAAATTAAACGAAAAAAAGTATCCAAATTTTATCTTAACGCTGTAGAACGTAAAAAAGAAATTACTGTTTATATAAGTAAGGAGTTCCCAATACGACATTGTACATCAAAGTATTACTTACAAATAATAATCTTGCACAAATATTACAGATTTCATATTTAACAAAAAGGCTCATTTTACTGTCGCAATATGAAAATCTTTAAAGATAATATTTTTTTTTTTCGTATTTAAATAAATACTGAGAATATTTCCTGTTTATTCTTACGAATCATATAATACTACAAATTGTTCAGTCAGTAAGGTTTTTTATTACCTGTATAAAAACACGAACATGGTTTACTATTTGCAATACAATAACAACAATAGTAAGGTTATTGGTGAGCAGTACAACCTACGTACAACATATGCAATATAATATTTTATTCATATGATAAAAAATTAAGAGTTATAAAAAAATGTATAAGAGAATTATCATATCTGTAGAAGGAAATGTACTTTAAATTCTACACAAACTCTATATAATAGAACACAAATTTACCTTATAGGCAAAGTGGACAGTGCAACCTACTCAGCTGTTAACCTATTGATCGGGTGTCATTTGATTTAAAATTACGGTATAGTACGGCGATCCGCAACACACAGCTGGCACCGGAGTTCTGGCACGTTGATATTAGACACTGTCACTACACTCAATGGGAACAACAACCAAAAATAACACAACTGCAATCGCCACTTGTTAGTTTCTGCGTCGAATAAATAGACGAAAAGCGTTAATTTCACTATCAGATTACGTTTCCTCGATAAGATATGTTTGTATCGGATTAACTTAATATCGGTCCGAGATGTGAATCGGCATATATGGTGTACGCGAGGCAACGATTAAATACACGTGCGCTCGATACGCGGATGCGAGATCGACTGACGTAGGCACAAAAGGCGACGTCGTATCGCGGGCGCCCGCCTCAGCTACGGGGTACGAGCCGGTCTGAAACCGCCCACTGCGCTACGGAAAATCCAAATTGCGATTTTCATCTAAAAATCAGTGCTAGTACGAAAATATAAGCCACAAAGTCGAAAAAACATTGATAACATACAAAAGCTCAGGCAATCAGTTCACAAAAGTGCTTAAAATTTAACTTGTCTTGTGTACTAAATATATAGCTGTGACCTAAATAAACATGAACCAGTTATAATTCTACTAGACCATAGAAACAAGCAAAATAATTATTTTTCTTGTGTAATAAACTACTTCTTTCGTGAAAATATGTGGTAATTTTGAGTGTATTACGTTTTTTTAGATAATTGCTTTGATTTGTCGTTCTAGTAAGTCTTTTTATGAAACGTTTTGTTATAGAAGAATATAAAAAGTATTACCATTAAAGTTGATATCTTCATAGTGTATTATATCTATTAGGTACATTTAAAAGTATATTACTTTGTATACCTCTCAGTATTTTGTATGCATAGCTTAAAGCTGTAAGTTTTCTTAAACAAGTTCGTTTACAAAATGGGCTGTACTTACGCCGGCAGACGCTGTAAAGCGCATAATTTGATTTACTTGAATGAGTGAAGCCAGAACCAAGAGGTAAACAGTAATATTTTACATAGCAATGTAAGAAATCTACATTGCCCTTTTTAGTAAGTAACAAAACACGTGTAACCATTTATAAACATGCGATGTTTTTTTTTAATATAAAAAGAAAAGTCTAACGACAAATAACATTTTAATTAAAATTACTGTAGCATGGATTTAAAAAAATTAAAAAAGAATGAACTACTACAACAAATATAAGAAACAGACCACTAACTAACTAGTCCCATAATATTTTTTTTTGCTTTTTACAAATTTTTATCTTTACGTATCCCCATTAAGCAAGCTTCCAAAGGGTACCTAGTGTTAAGACGCTCCTTTGTTTAGTTTCAACGTAAAATCATAAGATTTCTTTAAACAGAAAAGAGAAATGAATATATTCCATACTAAATTTGCACAAAATGCAAATGTGTGTATATACACTGAAACGGCGTAAAATTATTACGTAACTTAATGATTTCTACGTGTTGGCAAAACCAAAAAGTAACTTTTGCAATAACATGTAATATAAGGCATAGCATATACATATATGACGAGTATAACTGTATTAGTATCGACAGACGTCCGGAATTCGAAAGTTATGAACAGTGGATGACATTTCAGGAAGTTTTAGAAAGTTACATATAACTAAAGGGAATGGAACAAGAATTTCACCATACGTCCGAATGTGTGTTGTTTCAACAATGTAATTTGTGTTAACTAGTTTTAAGGGTTATTTATCTATAATTATTTATCTATAACTAAGAAAATTATGTGTCATATATTTATATTTAAGAAACTAAAAGGAACAGGTCTAAAATTAAATAGCCTAATCATTTTGACAAGGATGATAGATTCATGCTATGAAAATATTGTTTGTCGTCGCGTCCAGATATGTATAAAATTTTTTTAAGAAATTGGACAGTGAAAAGTGGCCCAAAAAAATTTTACTATTTTTTTCAACGTAACCGATTTTCTTACATAAATTAATTAAAATAGGCAACGAAATAGTATTTGAGCGTTGTTTGAACATTATTTTGAAATAATTTATGTATTTAAAAATATTTTCTTTATTCCGTTACTATTAGGTAAGACTAATATTAAAAAAAGAACTGACAATGTATACCTGTGTACACTTAAAATCCTATACTTTTCGTCTATGTTATTCGTAGACAATTTATAACAGATATGCATATATTAAACAGGATGTTGTTATATTTTAACTACAAGTACTTATTGTTCAATAAAAATACTTTTAAGAATTTCTTAACTAGCGCTACGTAAATAGTTTTATGATAATTTTTTATTAAAATTATTTAATATAGTTATTTTTAATTTAAAAATAAATGTATTATAGTGGAAGCAAGTACTTCTTCGTCTTACCACTAACCTCACAGATTACTGTGACTTCATTTACGTGAAATTTCTCAATCTCAAAATCTCGGAATCTTTATTTTATAATTCGTAAGTACCAGCTGTCTACCAGTCAAAGTTCTGTAAAAAGCGGTGCAGCCGTTCAGAGATGAGCCGGGACAAACAGAAAGACGCACAAACAAAATTTGTAAAATATGGTATTTTTGGGTATATATGCATTTAGTAAAAAGCGATCATTTTAATATTACTAACAGGTACTCCAATTTTATTTACTTGTATAGACATAAACATGTACACTTCCGGACAAAAGTTTGAGGCCACTATAAAAAAAATATGAAGAAACAAAACTCAAGATATTCAAAATTTTATGAAAAACTGGATTTATTTCCTGTTACACATAAGATTTAAAGATAAAAAAGAAAAGGTATTAACGAATACTGTTGTTCTTAACAAAATACACACAAGAGAGTTTAAACAGATTCGTTGAAATATCCTTCTTTGTATTTTATTACTCATTTTACCAATCTCCGCATGCGAGCAATTATCTATAGTCTTTTGCGGGATATTATTCTAGCTTTCCTCCAATGTATTTCACATGGACACTGTTCCCGAATGTTTCGGTCGAGCTCTTCCTACAAAAGTTCAATAGGATTAAGATCGCTGCTTTGGAGTGGCCGTTTTTTGTCTAAATAGCCTCTACATAATTCCGAACTATGTTTCAGATCATTGTATTGTTGCAAAATAAATCCTCTTCCGAAGGGAATGAAGTTTTTCTCCAAAAGTTCCTTATATTGCTCTTTTTTCATTATGCCTTTGATTTGGACTAGATTTCCAATCCCATAGCCAGGGGAAACAACCCCAGACCATAACTGATCCGCCACCATGCTTGACAGTAGGCACTACACACTGCGGCATCATGTTTTCTTCGGCGTAGCGAAGCGCTACGGCCCATTGCATCAGTTTCTTTTTATTCTGCGGTTTTAACAAAGGTTTACGCACAGCAACGCAATAATATGCAATCCAAATAACTTGGCGCCTCGCAATCGTCTTTGCACTGTAGACACTGACTTTTTCCCGTGATTTGTTCACTTCTACTCAAATTTCTGAGGCTGTCGGACGTCTATTCCGCTTACTGGTCACCACATTACATTTATCTTCACTAGAAGTTGTAGCCCTTGGTCTCCCAAAGCGTGGACGATCTTGATATCTGCCGGTTAGCTTGTAGCGCATAACAGTGCGATGAACAACAAGTCTTCGATAATTTAAGTTGACTCGATATCTGACGTTCAGATTAGCCTTCGTTGTGGAGAACTACGATAGCAGATTGCGTTTCAACACCAATTTTTGGAACTTGACCTATAGAGATGTCTTGACAAAATCAGACTAACTGTGGATATTCGTAAATGACGAGACAAATGCAAGGTTAAAATAATAATTAAACATGTTTTGAGAATTTAGAACAATCGTATTGTAAGTTGATGTAAAAAAATAGAAGCACCAGCTGTGATAATGAGGTAATAAATTTTTGACAATTGATCTGTCGGCCCACCGCTTCCGCGGCTAGCATTCATGTTTGGATACAATGCCTGTTTATTGACCTTTCCATAGCTTCTATACAAAAGAATAAGCTTTTAGGCAATCTAAATGACCAATTGTTTTGGTATAACTCAAGAACTACTGGGCCCATTTTCTAGCAAGTTAGTCCAACGACAATTTAAGAGGTGAGAAACTTAAATTGTAACTTAAAAGTAGAAAATAATAATTTTAATTAATATTTTATAAATTAAAAGGTAGGAACCTATCAAACAGGTTCGTAAGAAAATAAAATATATAAAACAAAATCATAGTTTAGAAGATGCAATATTAAAAGACGTATAATTTAATAATAAACAGTCTATGTATTGTTCAGTCTGTCATATATTTATTATAGCAGTTTTGTATTAGTTTATAGGTAAGAGAAGTGTTGTGTAGCTTGATATATCTTTCAAAAGAAAATTCAGAACAAATCAAAAATATTTCACAAAAATAAATATGAAATTTTTGAATAAATCTGTAATAGAAAATATATATTTATTTTGATTTTCTTTTATTTGATTCTAAAGCGATACAGAGTTTACCAGGTTAAGTAGTCAGGAATATAATTTAATTCACAACCCGGTTCATTTAAGTTAAAGCCGTAGCCGCCACCAGCCTACATTAGGTTTCTAGTAGTACAAATAATGTTTTCAATATACATATGTAACATAATTAAGGCTCTATTGACGCATACGATAGCTACACACGTCAGTATATTTAAGTCACCTAATCTAGTTCCCTAATAAAAGATAAAAGCGTTTTTATAAAAAAATGGCCAATGGTCCTCGACGCTCCAGATTTTATTTTCATACACAGAATTTTAAAAACTAATGTGTAATTAGAAGAACTCGAAAATTATGGAATTAAAAATTATGGAAAAGGTGTATTACAGTTTTTATTATACAACTTGTAAAACTCGTATAATTAGGCTTTAAACTTAAAAAAAGAATAGCTAATAGCACTTCTCCTATGCTAAAATCTATAATTTGAAATCTTGCTATTTGGAACATTTTAAATATATATATATATATATATATATATATATATATATATATATGTATATATGTATATATATATATATATATATATATATATATATATATATATATATATATATATATATATATATATATATATATATATATATATATATATATATATATATATATTATTTAAAACCAACAAGAAAAAAATGACATTTTTAGGAGTGTTATTTACGCACTATATATTTTAAATATATTGAAATTCATTTAAACAATATTAAACGTACCAGGTTTTAATCCTTTAGGATTAAAACCCGCGCTTTTTGGATTACACGCTTATAGCCAACAACAAAAGTTGTTTCGACACGGTTTTTCGTAAATGGATAACTACATTGACTACAGTGCTTGGACGTGTAATTAAAGAGGCACAGATCCGAATTCTGCTATGTTCACATTTAAATTAACAATAGATTTTGTATTAGGTTACAAAATGTTAGCGATTACGAAAAAAATACTTTTTTTAAGAATTTGAATCAAATATTGTTATATAATATATTTATTTATTTATCTCAGTAGATTTTAAGTTTTTTAATAAAATATGGATTTTTAACAAATGCATGCGGTCTGCGTGTGCATGAGCTTTCAAAATCGAATGAAAAGCTAAAGCAGGCAAACATTATTTGGTGCGTTATTTAAAAATGATTATAATCATTGACGATGTCAATCATTATATGTTTAGATTTCATCATGCTTTTCTTACATACTCATGAATTTATTTCGATTTAAAGAATAATTACTACTAATCGCTGAAATTTGACAGTTGAAAGAATTAATTTTAAAAACTACTGAATTATTATATACACTTTTTCCCAAATAAGGTATTGTAACGAAAATGATCGGATCCCCACAAAATTGGTATAGTACAAGCTTGTAGCAATATTTATTTTGTTTGTTTATGCTACAGAGTGTATGAGTCACATTAAACTTATTATTACAACTTTACTCTTAGAATAAAGTCCCAGGAAAGACGAAAAACATATCATTAATAAAGAATAAAGTAAAACTAAATTTTAACTGAAACTATCTATAAATCTATATATATTGTTACAAATATATCAATTATATAGTGTATTTATTTGTACCAAAGTGAGGACTTTGGTACAAATAGTATTTGCTAATTCGTCGTTCTCATTGGCTTTGGTATATAAGAAAAAAAACTTTTTAAGCATCAACGTTCACAACAAAGAAGGGTACAAAAAGTTGCACTAACCTTAAGCATAGTTAATATTTTCTGCGACAATTCATAATCAAAATTAGTGTATTTGGAGTCCGTCATGTCATAGATGAAGACGAGACCGGCGCGTTGCGTCTCCACCGACTGGAGCGCCACGTCCAATTGGTACACAACTCCCTGCCAACAAATAATATCTGCTTAAATTTTTTTTATAATGTATACAGAAGATATAATTTATAGGCTGAACCTATATATTAAGATCAAAAGATCGTCAACAACTGTAGCCTTAGCATCGTATATGTCATTTTTAATAAATGAGTACATCACAAATGGTAGTGTGGCACATTTATTAATACAAGTATTATTTATTCATTAAGTTAAAAAATATACTAGCATTCTGCACGCATTCTCTATATAAATTATAACGGTGCTAAATTTCATACTCCTCCGTCAGCCTTAAAAATGGGTATAAAGATTTTGCTTCACATATTAATATATAGAAATTCTATTTAATTAGTTTGATAAGTTAATAATAGTCTTTGCGCTCGCAAAATAACAGCTATTATTAGATCACAGACATGCGATTTAATTTTGTTCATCAATAATATAATTCTAATTGGCGGACGCCTACGATCTTTGACTCTTCGTGCATTATATTTATTATTGGAAAATTAAGAAAATACATAATGGGAGTAATATAAACTATATTTATATAGAAATATCATCTATGAAATAATCATATATATAGTTAACTATTTTTAAAGTGTTATTCTAGAATTAGGAATAGAAAACATTTTTGAACAAAACGTATAAAAATTTGAACACAGCGAGATTCGAACTCGCGCCTTTTGAAAACTGTCCAAGCGCTATGACCGGCATACATTCTACTACTGGCTACGTTGAAATTCTTATACGTTTGTCACAACTTATTTATATTGTTAGCATCTCTGTAGAGAGATTTTTACAAATTTCTGCTACCCAAAGATTATTAAGAAATGATCGGATGGCTTAGGCGTCAGAGCGCTTGGACGGTTTCCAAGAGGCGTGAGTTCGAACCCCGCTGCGTTCAAAATTTTATACGTTTTTTCAAAAATGTAATCATGTACATATTTACAAAAGACAATGAAATTATAAATAAAGGAATATCTTGAAATTAGTAGGCAAATTATATCATATGCCTATTTTTTCTTTTATTTAGCTTCACGATGTATCACTGGCGGTTTTGCATTCTTCTTTCGCCTCGTCCACAGTCCTTAACCTCTTCATAAATGACCATGGCGGTCCTCATGCTTTTTAAAATACCGTCCTCCACTAGCATCAGTAGTGTTTTCGAAGGTAAACCGAGATCTCCACCGACCTCTTGTACCACTGCTAAATTAGTATTGGGATAAGAAACCATGAATAGTTATGAGCCATAATTAAATCACTTTCATTAAAATGCTTCTTAACATTAATTTATAAAACAAACATTACTCACGCCAACTAAAATGTAAAATACATTAGAGGCCTAGGCATAACTAGGGTTAATTGCTTAAAATATATTAAACGCTTTCAACTTGAAGCAAAGTTTTATTACCTGTAAGGTTGTTTGGTGTGTGGTAAGCGTGGGAAAATGCTTATTAGCAGTGAACACCGCAATAGCTGCTCCCGTCGCATCTCGTGTAGGCTGAAACCACACAAACTTAGTTACTACCTTAACGTCAGTTACAGCGTAACAAAATTAAACTAGTTTTAATGTTTGTTAATATGACTTAAAATTTAAACCATATTTTGATAAACGTTTTAAAGTGCCTTAGTGGGACTGCATTTAACTGTAAACTGTAAAATGATTGTTGGTTCGATTCCCACGTGGGAAAAATCAAAATATTTAAATTACATATTTTCATGACTTCCATTTGGTTAGACAAAACGCGGCATTGAGGTCGGCCACTTAAGGCGCAGTCTCAAATTCAGACAAGCAGCGGCGAATGGAGTATCTTTACACTAGGTTCTCTCTGACTGTCCTGCTATACAGGATATTGCGTGGAATAAAAAAAATTAAAGTTACTCAATAAAAGCATTAAAAATTTTCACTTTTACTTTTAAAGCAATATGGCAACCATACTAGAAAGCGTGGTTAAATGCCTACCGGATTGGCATCGTCTCAATCGGAACCTGTCTTAAGGTTCAATTTTTCACATCTCTCCTTATTCAAAGCGAAGAAAAGGCCGTCCCTGTTACCAAAATAATCAGTACCAGTACCACACCCGACGATGGACCAATTCGAGTTTCTTGGTATAACACACCTCATCGACTCTTTACTTTTGTTCTTATATTTAATAGTGTTCGATTGGCTGCCAAGAAACTCGGTATTATGTTATAGGTACAACATAACAACAATGAGACATGTCAGTAGGTACATTACACATCTTTTGCTGAAGAAAGCGCAAGTTAGGCCGTGTGTAAATTGCTGCTCTCACTTATAGGGCGGCCACGCCAATTATCAATTTTTAGTATAAGAATCGATAGAGAGGCGTAGAAAGAGGTTAATCGCTGACGAGACCTTTGTTAATATTGAGCCTTAGTCACCAGCATAGGGTGGCTTCACTGTCTGTTTTTTATCGTATACATATTGGAATTGTATAATCTATTTTCCTCTGCCCAATTTCCGCTATAGGTACACAATCCGTACACTTCAGACCCGGTCTTTTTCGCACAGCAAAACAGTGGAACCCGCTGCCGGTCTCTGTATTTCCTAAGTCGTACTTTTCAGGAATCTTCCAATTCAGAGTAAATAGGTTCCTTTTGAGCAAACGTGTGTAATCGTAGTCCCTAACATCATCAACACTTAACATCAGGCTTGATGTGGTCAAACGCAAGCCTATCACATATACATAAAAAAGCAGCATTGTCACAATGATTCTTACCAATATAGTGAATTTGCCTGTCTCTAACTCGCTCTTCAATGGATCTTCAAAAGGCTCAAATTTGATAAGGCCCTCCCTACGCCGAGTAGCTTCATGTTGCCGCCACAGTGTATGCGCCCGCGCTACGTCAAACTTCCGCGCGAGCAGAAACTTGATCGCGGTCGCCCGCGAAACACAAGACGCACCAGTTTCACTTAGTGCGTCTAAAAACGCTTTCGTCGCCTGTAAATAGAATATACGACACTATTATAACACTCTTAAGAACTGATGAATTTTAAATATGAACACTAAATTTTAGTAAGGAAAAAATTTCGACAAACATTTACGATATAAACAAGTAGTTTTATAGGAATAGCTAAGTATGAATCTATGATAGCTAATTAACAGCTACATGTTCACGGGTCGCAAGTTTAATCACTAAATGAGAAAAATGGTATTGTTAATCATATCACAATACAGACGCATGTTTATAAAACTACTTAAATATAATCTAATCTAAAACTGTGGGAAAAATCTATAAACATACATGGATGACATTTATGAGAAGGATATTATGTATAGGTAAGCGCAAACTGAACTCCAAGTCATAGACAATGATATAATATAAGTGACATTTTTTAATATTGATTACTTAACTTTACCTTACGAGATGGACTATATAAGTACCTGCAGAAAAATGAAGAAACGTCGTAAAAACTTTTTCTCAACATAATAAATGTTAAAATGTTCATTCATGATTAATTATAATTTGACTGTATCGTAGAATATATAAACATATTACGTCGATATCACCAGTTTGTCACACTTTCACACTAATGATCACAACTTACGATTAGTCAGGGGATGTAGAGGCGATTGCTATACAAATATAAATATAAAATTTTAATAATTCTATATCAATGAAGTATTTTTCATTATAATCCTAAACATATACAATTATAAAATTAGAAATGCCGATAAGAACATCATTTGACGGCAAATTTTCTTGTTTACAATGATTCAGGGCTAAGAAATCGTTCTGAGAATTTCATAACAACTATTTTCCTCTAGCCGATAACATAGTTCTACCGTCTACGCATTACTACTATAAGAAGTATATATAAATATGATACAAGTACAATAGGTACAACAAATATCTTGCACATGTATGTCATGCGAGAGTTTGCCATTATGAAATTTAAACACCGCTTCTTAGGTTATTAATTCATATTTACGTAACTGTATATTCTGTAATGAATAAACTAAGTTAAAATATATTCAAATTTTAGACACATATTTACGTGCCATTAACATCAAAAATATAATTTTAATAATGACTTTAAAATAATCAACAACAATACAATTTTATTAAATCATCACTTTATAAATTGTATGTTTGCAAGCAAGTTTATCGTAAGCGTCGTGTATAGATGCAAATACTAAAGGAGGGGCTAATTCTTCCGGGATGTGTATCCTGTGCGGTGACCGTATTAGCATGAGCGACCGCACGCCACTCGCTTTAAACGTAATAGGTACGTGATAATATAAAGTGTGACTTTAGAATGTATATATATAAATATATATATATATATATATATATATATATATATATATATATAAATATATAAATATATATATATATCTTAAATTCTTCCAATATAAATACTTGTATGGAATATGCAGGGCTTCTTTGAAAAATCTATATTAAAAATAAAGTAATATGAGGCTAACATCTAACTATACATATTTCTCCAGGTCTTCAACGGTACTCTCTATTTCCAACTTGTATATTATTTTAAGTACTACATTTATAACACTTTTTAATAAATGATATTCTTTTAATGAACTTGTTCTTATTTCTATATTAGTTCACTAACCCATACAGGGTTTATTAAAATACAATATGTTATTATACACATTAAGAGCTATAATTAAGAGCTACAATAAGCTATAAGTGCATATAAGCGAACGATGATCATAAGGCCAAAGACATTGTGAATACAAAACACCTAGGCTTTAAGCTAAATTCGATTTTAAATAAGGTAATGTTGTTTTTAGTTATTAACAGAATAATTCAAAGTATTATTACCACCTGGATAATATGAAGGAAGGTCCTAGAAATTTTCAAGAAAAGTCGTCTACGTTAAATAAAAATAACGTAATAATGTTGTACAATAGACGTCAATATAAATACACGTCAAATAAATACACGTCAATAATACTAAAGCTAGCAAACTATGTTCATTATTTTCTCTGGACATAAAACTCTATCACTATTCTCGTCCGTACAAATTTAAAATGAACGTCTCTAAGAAGCGCTCATTCAACTTTTCGCAACGACACATTCCTTGGAAATATGACATGTACTAGTTGCCCTGGTGGCAGTAATCATTAATAGTGATTATAATCATATTTCTTTAAAAAGTTTAAAAAGTTTATGGACGATAAGAAAAAATAGCATATTGTTCGACTACAAGAACAAACATAACTTTCCGTTATGAACGACCAATTAGTTAATTTTAAATACTTCATACACACAACTTGAGTACCATCCTTATATTTTTTTCATAACCTATTATTTTTATGTGAATGTTAACGCGAAATTACAAAAGTATTTTTTTAAAGTTAAATATTTAAATAAATAAAAAACATACTACTGATCTATATCAACTCGACTCAACATCAACAACAAATTACATCAAAACAAATGGACTATGCACACAATATAATTCTGATAATATTCTATGTTACGAGAACAAATTATAACTTCCTATAACACACTAAAACACCTCACAAAAAAACTGTAAGCAAATCTAAAAGTGTGGACATGCGATCGCACACACGCGGACTCCAAGAACAACTGTCATGTCATAGACGAAAATTAACAAGTGAGGCAGAACTATCATAGTACAATGTTTATAAGTAGTAAAATTTTATTTTAATATTTAAATGTTTTAATAAAAATGATATCAATGTAGATATTTTTGAGGTATACGTACCTCGTCCAATAGCGCTATGATAGCAGAGGGAATGTAATGTTAGGACTACTGGGTCCTCTACTTTTTCAAGAGTAACAGGAACCTAGCTTAACGTTTTGATATTTCAGAATTTCTATAAAATTAAAATAATTTGAGTGTAAGAACATTGTAAATTTATGCGATTCATCAGTTTAAAATATAATAGTTTCATTTCGAATTTAAGTTTCAGTGGGGAGTATCTCAAAGATGTTATAAATACTAAATACGGATATAAATAATTGATTAACAATGAAATATCTCAGTTTTGTATAGAGATAATGGTATTGTTGTATCTATTGTTACCTTAAGTAGATCTACTAAAGCACTTATAACTGAAGAGCACCTCATTTATAGTCTCAACAATGATAATTTAATTCATAAAATAGCGTTTATGTAAGAATACATGGATATTAGTGTTTCACTATATTTTTTTATTCATCTAATATATACACCTACATACAATGTATTTCATCCATATGCTTTATGGATTAGCGTTATCTATTTTCATTAAACAACTTGATTTATTGGGAATCAAAATTATTTCAAATCTAGTTGTTTAAGTCATTTTTGTGTAGTTATTATTTTCAGAAAGAACTGTGAAATAATCATTACATCATATACAGATGTTGTAATATTATGAGGAGAAATGAAAGTCATTGACATAGGATCTGGCAGAGATGTTACAAAAGAGGTTTCAAGCGAGGCGACGACTTTACCGTGGATATGCATCCATAAACACATTGTCATCATCAATTATCAAGCGTGAAAATTCTGTCCTAATTTAACTACAATAGAAATTTAATACATTAAAAGTTAAACACGAAAACCACTATTTTAAATTTCTTTTAAAGTAAGAGTTTAAATTTAACTATTTAAAAATATATAATAAAAATTTATACCATTGCATATTTTTTTAGCGATATAAAAATATATAATAAAAATCTACATCTTTGCATATTTGGTCGTAAACCACTAACCTACTTGGCTTCGACTTCTTTAGACAATACGCAACGGTGGAAAGGAAATAGCTACAGTGGAATTGAAGTGCTCCCGGAAATTCTATAATAGTCGTGGAGGAATAAAGTTTCCTTATATTTATGTACGTTTCCTTTTAAAATAAATATAGATTGAAAATTTCAAATAGGCATATTTACAATTATTACAGTAACAGAATTAAGTTGCGAGGTAATATGAGGTATTCAGTATGAGGAGTGCTTTCAATAAACCAGACACGATTGTATGACGCCCTTTTCGAGTCACTCACTTAAACGAATTGATTTATAGCGACGATTTCCGTTCTCACATAGCTCTCATTTCATCTCAAACGAATAATTTACCAACTTTGGTACATTAATAGAATAAGCGGATGTTTCGAAAACAAGTAATGTTTACGATATACGACGCCGGTGTACGCACAAGGTAGCTAAATTTATATCCACCACTAGTAAACAATGTTTCGACTGTTTAATCACGGTCGTTTCACTAACGTAACCACTTCAATTTCTGTTTTAACGCCAAACTATTATAATAATTACAGCGGCAAAATACTTCGCACGGAAAAATTTAAAATGTTAAGTTTTTAAAAATTTATTTAACATTCTCCACAGTGTAATGTTTCAGTGACAATGTTTATAAAATTGATGTTACAGTGATCTTGATAACATCTACAAATTGTCCACATGAATCAGTATCTGTACGAGTATATAAACATAGCGGATGTCGCGACCGACCGCCAACCGGCAATCGATAGCCTATTCTATTTACGAAATTACTGTATTTGGAAAAATATTTAACTTACATTCAGTGGTGAATATGAATTTCACATAAAAAATATGATATATATACCTTATATGTATGTATGTATCTTAGTTTCAAATGTCATTTAATATGCCAATATAAAAAATATTTTATAATACTATCAGTCATATATAAAAGTGACATGGTAAGCTTATATTTTTAATTATGTGGGTAGATTGGATCTTGTCAGTCACATGTTACTAATCTTAAGCTACCATCACTGCTTTTATCGCAATATAATAATCAGGTTACATTATTAAATGTTTATTCATAAATGCCAAACAAACTTACAATTTGCAATTAGTCATATATATAAAAACACACACAATAAATATGAAAATATTGCTATCCCGATTACTTTTATTTTTTCTATTAAGTTTTACACATTAGCAAATTATAATATATAACAAATTACGTTTACTTCAAACTTTTTTAACATTTTCAAAAGACTATCTATGATTAATATTCTTTTTTTTAATTTCATGCTTTTTTACCACATAGCAGGGTAGACAGAAAGTATCTAGTGTCAAGACACATGGTGTGTCAAGTGGTGGAACTCAACACCACACTTTATCTTTGCCAGAGGGAGGAAGTGGAAATAATTTAAATATAATCACTCCTCTGAGTGAGGACCGAACCCACAAGCAATTAAATTTACTGTCAGAAGCTGTCTCACTACGCTTCTTCTACTCTTACTCCTTTAAATGTTAAACATACTACCTTTTTTACACTAATTCCTTTATATTCATGTAAATATTTTATTTATATGTTACATTTAGCAAAAAGTAAGAAGAAATATAAAATATTGATATTATTAAATTTTAAAATTAGTCTTCTTATTTGAAATGATAAAACTTATTGAATTCTAATAAGTTTATACATTTCTATATATTTGTATATTAGATATTTTTTCACTTTTAGAATAATCTTCAAAAAGAATAGAATGATTTAGTAAATTTGAAAATTAAAAATAAATACGCAATATAATGAAGCCAAAGAGTACTAATGTGGAAATTCCGGTACATTATATCTAATGTTCGAGAGTTAATTTTTTTTACATAATAAACAGAAATCATCAGATAAACAATGACTACATATGTTTAAATTAATATGGCATACAATATATATTCCGTGTTATTATATTCGAAACAGATTAATATGAAAATTTACATATCTTACTAAACTTATATACTTTTGCATCAAATCAAAACAAACAGTGATGACATGGTAAACGGTAGTAGTGATAGTCTTATCTCGACGTAATAAACCACGTTAGGCGTAACCTGATGAAATTCATTGTGCATATAATACTATATTTACAAGGGTGTAAAAAATGGGCAATTATTAAACTAATTATTTAAATATTTGCACTTACCAACTCTTGGTCGGGTGACAATGCCACCGCCATCTTTATGACTAAATTG
The DNA here is from genome assembly GCA_032432895.1 of Dryadula phaetusa. NCBI lineage: Eukaryota > Metazoa > Arthropoda > Insecta > Lepidoptera > Nymphalidae > Dryadula > Dryadula phaetusa. The sequence continues at coordinate 3,720,566 of JAOYRS010000060.1, read as the reverse complement.
TCAGTTTAAAGTTTACATGTTATTGCCATCTAAAAACAGCATAGCCAAATTATGTTTTTATTTATATTAATTTGTAATTCATTGCAAGTACCTAAAAATTTGACACTTGTAAAACAAATTTAAAAGTGGTTATGACTCTTTAATTAAAAAAATTGTTCATATTTAAATTATTTTCATCACCCCACTCTGAAAATAGTCTTTGTCTTTATGTGGGCTTGAATTCCATTACTCTCCTCTCGAATACAAGGGGAACGCGAATAGTGACGTCTCAAAAATATTTTTCTTTGTCTTCACTTCAATCAAAATCCCTCTAATTAGATAAGATCAGCCCAGTACATTCACTATATCCTAATTGTTAATTTATGGCCGAAATATATAAATATTTTTTGTTAATCTGTAAAGTTACTTTTTTTAAAGGAAATAAGACATACTCTGTGGTGTGTCAGATGTGACAAATGTTAGAATAATATTTTTGCTTTTTAGGTTTTAGGTTAAAATTAAAGTTCAATATTATCGTTTAAATTTTAATAAAAATGTCTACGCGATGGTAATATTATTTTTTATAATTAAAAATGGCAGTGAATATTATTACAAATAGTACGGATACTTATAAATTTATTTTTATACATGCAGGTATCCTATATACCAGAAGGGTAATCCACAGTTACGAGTATTTTTGCCTAACTTTTGGATGAAACTAGTCCGCTCACCTCCTCGCCAACAACCAAATATAGTCGAATTTCATTGCTCAATGGAAATGACTAAATATGATGTTAAGAATTATTTAGAAAAAATCTATAATGTTCCCGTAGTTGACGTCAAAACTCGTATCGCTATGGGTAAATTTCGAAAGGATATCGGCAAAGGTTATATAGTGAAAGATGATGATATAAAACATGCTTATGTGACACTTGTAAGTTTTATTAAAATATTTAAAGTTATTTTTATTTAAACAAGCTTATAAAAATATTACTAAACAAATTAACAGCTATTGTTACTTTTCCATTGATTAATAATATGAATATTAACAATATGTATATCAAATTTAAAGGATATCTGAATTAATTAGATTAAACAAAAATTTATTGTTGCCAGTATCGAGTTACAAAATAATTTAAAAATAAGTGGAGAAAATAAATTATAATTGATGTTTTCAGCCTAAAACAATGAAATTTGAATTCCCTGATATCTTTGAAAAGAAAAAGGGTGACAGTGAAGATGATGCTAAGTCATTAGACGAAGCTAAAAATTCATTTAAAAAGTTCATTAAACGTAACAAGGATAGATCAGATGTTCCAAGCTGGTTTACTATATAGATGTATGCTACATTGTACTTGTTTTGTGTAGATAATTAAATTAATTAGGTATGTTAAGATATTAATAAAAAATTATAAAACATGATTGTTTCATTGTAGACGAGGACACAATTCAGGATCAACTATTTTGATAAGTTCATATTTTTTATTCATTCATTCATTGCTTTTTCTTAGAGCAATACCATTTAAATTTATATATTAATTTAATATTATAAAATTTTGAATTAAAACAAACATTATGATTTGGTGTTGCTATTATTAGTTTATTATAATATTTATTTCACTCTATATATGTTAGTAGTAGTTTTAAGACATGTTAGTTGGTAATGAAAATAATATGTTTTGCATTTATTTTCTCTCAAGAACTTACAAAACTTAACTCAATTGTCAACAATGTGTTACATGTATGCACAAATAGATATAACTTTTATTTATACACAAAAGTATTTATAAATTTATCAAATTTTTCTTATAAAAATTTAAAAATTTAATTATTTTTGTTCCATAAATAAAAGTTATACCCATGTAAATGTACTTCAAGTATAAAGTTAAAAAGTAATCAACACCATGTAGCATCTTATAACAATCATCAAACTTTAATAAGCAAACATAACAGAAAATCCCATATAAGATATGGACATCTTTATAAACTAATTAACATAAAAATAATCTTATAGGACACTAATATTTTAAGGTCAAATATAAATTACAAGTCAGCAGAATATTCATCTAAGAAAACAGAAGAATGGCAGCGCGGGCACTCAGAGATATCCAGCAAAAACGTCACCTATAAGAAAAGTATTCGTTATTAAATATTTAAAATAATTACACGATATATTTATTAGTATTTCGTACCCGTGGATGTGCTTCACATTTTAGCCGAATGCGGCCATGGCAATTGTAGCCACATGACCGGCAAAACACAAATGTTTTCTCTCGTCGACAGGAGCATTTGTTTGAATACGCTTCTATTATATTGGGTATTCCACGTCCAACGCGGTTCCCGATTTTGTAAACTTTGCCCGCAGCAGCTGCTACTATTGGAGTTGATGCTGACTCCATTATTTTTGTTTAATATATAAACTTTAATACCTTAAATTAATCTAGAAAATTAGTGACGACATTTGTCCATCAAATTAGAATTCAAGAGTGTTGAATTGCTGAGTGACATTTTTTTAACAGAACCGCGTTTTGATTTCGGAGGGTAAAAATAAAACAAAGACTAGATAATCTGCCGACTTGAGAAAATGTTGTGTTGCTATTGACGAAAAATAATGTAAATCAGATATTTTTAAACTAAGTGTCGGTTTTCATTGTCATCATGAGTAATAAAATAAGATTAGAGCTTTAGTTTGAATATAAACTGAAAGATGTAAACGGACATAACATTTAGCAACAAAATAATATACTTACACAATAAATAGCAAAACATTAAGACATTTTTGTTTGTATAAATAATTACAATATATTTAATCTATTTACATTTACTCGAAAACTAATTAGATATTTTAATTGTCGTAAAACAAAGCTGTCGGCCACTATAAATGATTTATTTCTGATCAAAAAACAAGCGATAATTTATTATGTTAAAAATGATCAAATCTAAATTAGTAATATTTTGCATACAAATATAAATAATAAATAAATTATATTCGATCTATAATTTATGTTTGAGATAACAAAAATAATAAAGTTTTTATAAAACTATAGCTCTATATGTTCAAATGATGATGATATGATAATAAGTAAAATAATCAAATTACTGTAGATAGAACAATGCCCACCGTGAACAAGTATCCACAAGTATAGTGTTTGTCACGGTTAAAACCAATTTTTAGATAGAATACATTTTCCCTAGTAAGAAGTGGAGCCTATAGTTGAATATCAGGTATCTTTCGTTCTTACTAAACATAACTCGTTTCTCTAAAACGAGGTAGTTAAAGTTCACCATGTCCCTTTACCTTAACTCCACCGTAACCACCGTGAGCAACCAGAAAAAAAGATTATTCGTAAAAAAGACCTGATTTTTATAAACACAAGTAAGTTATATTCGGTATTTGAAAATCAAATATTTCAGTGTAAAAAAGTTTTGACTTGGCATTCCTAGTTTTAACACAGGTATTTAGCAAAACTTAGTTTACGGAACAGTATAATGTAACGCGTCCTATATAAAAACAAGTTTAAATTGGAATATATTAAAAATAAAACTTGTAATACTAACACTTCTTTCTTACACAGAGTGTAAGAAAGTTTTAGTATTATATACAATTTAAATAATAAATTGTACAAAGAATTAAGATAACGTTCCGCCGTGCTGACGCCTCGGAGCACACGCATCTCCGAGGCATCGCACCATGGCTCCAAACCATAGCTTCCACGAGACCTTTTTCCCTCACTCACTGGATAGCCTGAGCTGCGCCTCCCTGAGTAATCAGGGGTCTCACCCGGCTGGGTCGTTCGCCCAGGCAGCACTCGGCTTATCTTTTCTTACATAGTTATCCTTATCCCCAGGACTCTGGTCCAACATATCCATCCATAGACCTCATAAAGAGGTCTACCCAGGAACCCACTCATATTAGTAAGTGGCGATGGAAGCTACGGCCAGAGGGGTCTACCCTGGCACCGTTACTCCACTTTACTCTAGGAGAGAGAAGAATATTATGAGAGAATTAAGATTACGACAAATTTACTGATCAACTATAATGATACTATGAATTTATAAATATAAAGTGGAAGATTAATGGAAAAAACCTGTATATGTTTATTAAATCTATTCTCTAGATTCTGTTTAAAAATTATACTGTGTTAAGTATCTAAAAGTATGTAACAACATGATTATCAAAATGAGGCAATTATTTCTGACTATGATTTGTTCACATGCTTATGACGGCTGTAATTAAATTTATCACAAAATATTACATTTTTATCTCAATAATCACACTGGTCAATTGCAGGAAACGATGCATTGTTTGTCATAGGTATGCGTTTAGATGATGTTGCACGCAATGTGTAGCTTATAAAATTGTGAACATTTAAGATTATGCCAATTTATCCGACAACAGTAAGGATGAAGTACGTTTTCAGTTTAATATTTATTATTTTATATTGTATTGAATTAAATTATGGGCAAGACATTTCGCCACCAAAAAATATCATTGAAGATGTTGAAGAAGAATATCAGCCTTTCAAACGTGTAAGTTTATTTAATTCATAAACATATTGATATCAAATCTTTAATCTTTTACTTTGACTCTATACAGCTTACATTTATCACATAAACTTATTATAATAAACTCTTAAAGGAACAGAGAATATCTTAAGTTCCATCACTTCGAAAAGAGAGACATTGAGAGTAGTGCCCAGGTTTTATGATCTGTACTAGAGTCTTTTAAAATTAATGCATTAACACCCGCCCGCCTTTGTCCGAGCTCTTTTCTCTACCCTGGTTGGGTATTTTAAATTCAAAAATATATTTACTTTAGCTTTTTGAACCTACCGCGTAAAAAGAAACTAAACTTATTCCTTGTTTATTGTTATTATTTTATAAATTAAAATTAATTTAATTTTTCTTTGAAATTACGATCTTTAGAAATATTTATTTCCCGTGGAATTATAACTTTATCATTTAAATTATCATATTTAACTTTATTGTGAAATAATAATAATATGAACTAAAAATGGGTATAGGTAGTAAGGCAAGATATGTCGCAGCTCCCAGATATGTCATCTCCACCACCAGACATGCAGTCGCTGAACTTTGAACCTAATTCACGTAGAAAAAGAGAAGCAAGAGGAATAAACGGCGCCTTACCAACAAGAAAAGGATGATTATTTTATATTTTATTAATTCATTCTCTATAATTCTTTAGTGATCATTTCGTATTCGGAAGAATAATGTCATGTTACATATTATACACTTGCAATTCTATCACTGCTGTTTTATTTTTACAAACAAATAAAAAAATAATTGTATTTTAATTAGGCAGTACCTACTGTTTAGTTACATAATATTTGAAAATTTTAAGAAAAACAATATATGCTTTTGTTTTGTCATATTAGTTTACTAAATGTAAGTACTAAAATCATGTTTAAATTTTTAAAGTAGGTATTTTATTTTTCATTAATATAATAAATTAATAAAATAAGAAACAAGTCATAGATAAAAATGTTTAAATAAGAATTCGTTTTATTGATAAATTCATTATTTTCATATTATAAATAAGTAATGAAGTTATTTAAAAAAATGTTATATTATTTTTAATTGCTTAAGAGTTATTGTAGACTAGAATTCAAACTCAGTTACTCTAATTTCACTTTAGGTTTACTCAAGGAAAAACAATAATGATCAAGATTAAAGGATTCACGGAAACTCAGAATCTTACCAACCGCATATTTAGACAATTATAAAGCTAGCATACCTCCAGTCGCGGGTCTAATAACATTTATGATTTCAGTTCATAGTATATTGTTTTAACAGTATATTGTTATAGTGTTTTCATAGTATATTGTTTTCATAGTTCATATATATTGTTTTAACATTTAATAACAATTGTCTAAGATTTTGAATGTAGAATATTAACTCAATGAAATTGTTTTTCAAAATGCTAAATATACATTTTTGTAAATATTTTTTTATAACAACAAAGAAAGCCGACTGAAGGTTAGTTATTAAATTATTACATTATATAGTTACATTATATAATTTTATTTCATATTATATACTCATAATATTATTATTGATTTATCACATTCCGTCTGAGCATATGGTTCTTTCTGTTCTATACGCTAGTTACTATAGCTTAAAGAAATTTTATTATATAATTTTATTATGAAATGTTATTAAAGAATTTTTATTATATAATTTAAAGGAACCTTCAATAAAATAAAGCATTTCTTACAATAGTCCTTTTACATGTTTGCATAAATATCTCAATCAATATATATATATATATATATATATATATATATATATATATATATATATATATATATATATATATATATATATATAGCAACATTTACTTATTGTCAAATGTCACAGTCACATGTGATATAGAATTGAAATGTCAATTTTCATTTGTCACTGTCAAACCTGTAAGATCAATGATCGTGTACCTCAACCATACCAAAAATAACTATAAATTTATTTTAAATGAGTTATTTATAATTAATTCAACTATCATATTATAAATATTTACTAAGCAATATGTTAAGAACTTTAAGGAGGTCACCAGATTACTTTGTAAGAATTCAAAATCAAATTAAATTTCCAGAAAAGTTCAAAGGCACTATTATAGAAAAATGGGCAAATTATTGGAAAAATTTATTCATAGATTACCGGCAAATGTTGCAAGATTTACGTACAGACATACAAGATGATCCACGAAAGGCCATTATTTGGACTGCAGCTTTATCCACACTTTATGGATTGGCAAAAAATAATCCAACTGAAATCGACTTTAAGGACAATCTAAAGAAAATAACAAATGATGTAATATTAGTGAGTGACGACTGTCGCAATCCAAGATCTATAGATTACCTTAACTTTATACAAACATGTTACAATGAGGAATTAATTCATTATAGATCTTTTGGAATTATTTCTTTCATATATACTTCTGACTTAAATGATTCTTGTGACTTGTATAAGGCTCATTGTCAGTATTTAAAACCTTCATATTTCAACATGGTTACTAAAATTGTTGATGTAGGTTTCATGGGTAAGTGGTGGAACACTCACATTAAAACAACTAATTATGATGTCAATCCTTTAGAAAAATAGTTATTATTTTTTTTTGTCAACATGCCAATTGCCTATAATCTAGGCTAGGCAACAAAGTTTCATTATTTCCATTACAAAATAGAATTTATGTTAAGTTATGAATGGTTGTAAATTAAAAATAAAAGAATTTGCTTTTGATGAAAATGTTTGTATTTGTTTTTTTTGTACTAATTAATAAGTTTTAAACAATGAATGTATAAAAACTAAGACCTTCTAACAAACCATCATGCACAAGAACTATTCTAAAATGCAATCTAAAAATGTTATTTTTTCTGTTATTATTAAGTGTTAATTAACATATGTGAACACTTTTTGTATATTTTAATTTTTAAACAAATCTAAACATAAATTCTATTCTCTATAAAAAGTGGCAAATTTAAAATGGTTGCAAATTGTGTTTATCTGTCATATTTTAAATTCTTTCCAATTAAAATTGTGTTTGTGACAAAGAAAATATTAAAAAATCATCAATATATAATTAAATTAACATAAGCTATGTTTTATCTTCATTCACACCATGGGTCATCAACAATAAACCTAAAAATTAATGTATCACCCCTATTAAAAAGCCTAAAAATATAAAATAGTTATTGATTTATCAAAAACATGAATAAAATAAAATCAACCCTTGATAAAAAAATAAACACTAACTTGTTGATTAAAATTATTAAGTTCATACAATTGACATATATAATACAGCTATGTAATATAAAATTATAAAAAATGTTTTAAAAGTATTATTATAGTTCAATAGTCAAAACTGCACATTTAAATAAATGACATTCTCAGTATGGGAGCAGTTTTAACCACTGGCTATACGCTTATTTCATGCATTATTATTGCACAAATATAAACAGAATATAAAAGATCATCAACAACTGCATAACAATTAACTGGCAGATTTGAACAAATTTAACACCATTTATTGTTTTATTATATTAAAAACATGGATGTGTGTCAAAAAGCTAGATCCATTCAACATGGGAGATATTTAATTTATTATTATATTTATAGCAATTGAATAGTTGATATATTCAAGTCATCATTGATGCAATCTGGATCTCCCTTTGAGCCACACAGTACATGCTCCGGGCTCTATTGTCATTATCACTATTTAAACTACTTTTAGTGGTTTTTGTATATATTGTTCACCAAGCATTGGAAACAAATGTAGCTTGTAGATCAACATTATTATACAGTCTTCTAATTTTTGAACAGGCTTACATAACATGTTTGTTGGGACTATCTAAAATTTCATATTATTACAATTTATCATACAAATTATACCAGTTATGAAAAACTAAAACATAGTTACATGAAAAATTTACACTATCACAATATATTTCAGACTTTGCTTATAAGTACTTATATCTTTATGTAAGAAAAGTGTTAAAGACTACAAAACCTGACAATTATCATAGCGGCAACACATTCATCACAGATACATGTATATTCAGTAATCACAGGACTTGTAAGAAATTATAAGTACTACAATAATTAAAAAACTAATAAGAGAAAAAAACATAAAATAAACAAAACTTTTTTTGAATTAATCTCAAAAGTTTAAATATAATATAAAAAGCAAATTCTCCTCTTCTTTTAAAATAATTAATACACAATACTACAATCATACTAAAAATACCAAACGGAATTAAATTAAAAAAAATAATGATTGCGTCATCGAATTAGAGAAGGATGACGTTGTGCATGGCCTCATGCAACTGGAGCACTTCTTCATAGTCGTCTATATCATCCTCTAAAAATCGGTCATCATCTGGGTGAATAAGGAATTAAATATTATTACATAAATATTAATGTGCTAGAAACATTTAGTTGTTATAAAAGATAATTTTTTAATTTAGCAATAAAATTAAGCCAATAAAAGAAATTGCACAAAAAAGAAAAATGGTCATTACAAAAAAATCTGTATTGTAATAAAATACATAACAACAATTAAATTCCTCGTCTATTGTAAACATATTTACCAGTTTATCAACTGTTTTGAGAATTGTAACTCAAACCATCAAAAAAAAAATTTAATATTGTATACATTCTGTATAAAATATTTTTATATATAAGCAAAATACAAAACAAGGATTTTGAGAAGAATTTTACTAATAATATATTACCTTCGCCAAAGTAATTGTAATCTTCATGGTCGAATAACATGTCTTCGAGAGAGGCGTCTGAGTTTTCTTCAAAAATATGATCGACAAAATCGGGCCGGAGGTGAGGATTGCTTCTGTCTTCATAAAGGTTCACAGTCAGCAGTTTGTGGTTTTCGTATTCTATGGGCTGCAGGCAAATACAATTTATTTAATAACTTTTAGAAGTCTCACTGACGTGAAAACAATAAGTGTGTCTAGACAGTATGCTCTAAGAAAAATTGTAATGCTAAAGACAAAATTATACCATACTCTTCAGCAGGTCAGCTCAATATTTTTTTATTTAATCTTCTTTTTTAAATAATGTCTAATTTTTTTTATTAGCCTTTATTTAGGCTAAGGACATAAACATTATAGTAAAATAATGCTGTATTGTCATGAAACAAATTCAAATTTACTTACATTTATAAGTAAACAAATATCCGTATGTGAGATTTATTGTTTCATAAATTACTAACTATGAATTTATATTTATATATGCAGTTTATATTTGAAGAATGCAGTTAGTGTGAAAGGAATAATATTATGCGAGCGAAAGAGAAGAATGAATGAATATTAATAATTGGTATTAAATAGCCAGCCAGACTGACAGAACTAGGGTAGCGGGCAGTCATTATACAAGCTGTTGAGATGTAATAACATTAATATTAAGGATAGATAGCGCACCTGTCGGTCGAGCATGGCGGCGGCGGTGGAGGCGAGGCGCAGCGTGAGGGGGCGGGGCGCGCGCCGCAGCGCCTCGCCCGCCGCGCACACCAGCGCCTCCGACACGTTGTCGCAGCCGCACAGGTCCAGCTCCTGGGGATCAATGTTCCGCATTATGATTGTAATGAATTTGTACAACTAAATCTAAACTCTAAAATCTTATACATACATTTGAATATTAATCGATCGATTTGAATAATAATTTTGATATTTATTATTTACAATTGACTGTCTTATCAATGGGTAAAATGTACATTTACATGCTTATTAATTTAAATCATATTTAGCAAAATATTTATGTTAAGTTTTGGGTGAACCGCTATGTTTCTCAATAGTTGAACATCCAATATTTCTATTTCAGTAGAAGGTGTCGAACAATTTCCTTCAATTCTTTTTTAGTAAAATACAACATAAATTGTAAATGAAAGATAAACTAATGTCGAAATACGTGGTGGACGTATTAGTAAGTAGGATAAAGGTCGGACATTTATAAAAAAAGTTGAATAATTTTGAGTTTGAACCTGATTTCATTATAATACGACTATTAAAATACATCTTTGTTCTGGTAACACAAAACGCGGCGTTGAGTTCCACTTGACGAAGAATAATTTCAATTTTTGACAGAAACTTTACACGTTCTCCCTGACTACCCGGGCGTTATTTTTTTTATTATGCCTCACACAAATTCAATAGCTTAAAAAATAGCTCAAATCACCCGTAAACCCCTGCAAGACATCAACACAGCTTCAAACGGCGCGTCTGACAGCGCGGGGTTCCCTCTCGCGAGCAGCGTGGCGAGGCGCGGGAGTGAGGCGGCGGCGCGCGCGCCCGCGTCGCTTAACGCCGCCAGGTACGACACGTCAAGACGGCACAGCGACGGACAGCCGGAACACACCGCGGCGATACCCTCGTCTGACACTCCTGTTTATAGACACATATATGTTTTCAAGACACAGACATCCCTTCCCATTCATTACGATTATAAAAACGCAAGCTATTTAAAAATTAAACTTAATATTGAAACTTAAAATTTTATATGTTTTAGTAGGTATTATTGAGAAATATCGATATAGTATTTTCTGTGCCATATTACAAATTAAAAAGTTAAGTTTCATAATTAAAGCAAGTCTCATTTTTATTTCTTCTTAAAACACTAACACTTGGGAGACACGTCAGGTTTAAAGTGCAAACCAAATATAAAATTAAAAACATACACAATGTATAAATAGCAAGTTACCCATTAGGTTTCGATTAATATTATCAAAAATTGTTACATAAACTCAATAAAAGTGTCTACTCACAAAACATATGTATTGATAGTTTATTAAAAACTTTTTGCTTCTCCTGATAACTTATGAAATACAACTTAAAGATATTAAAAAGAAACGTTCAAGAAGGTCAAAGATATATGTTATAATGACTAAAAACTCTAGTAAAGGAAACTTAGTAAACCACATTAATACTTGGATTGCAAAAAGTCGAGTCAAGACAGACACATTATAAAAATGCCATTTAGAAATGTATAAGAAATATTAATATAATGAAAGGTTTTGTTTCAGATTAAAATTATTGTATATTTTTGAATGTAGTGTTAAAATTATCTTATATTTTGAATGTACATATATACAAAACAAAGCATGATTTATATATTATATTTATACTGCAAGTGTTTAGTTATTGGTTCAATTCCCTCTCAGAGATATGATTATATTCAAAATTTATTTTTGCGGTCATAGTGGTCATATCATAAATTGCGAGCGGACGTGTGTCCGCTCGCTATTTTAAGACAAATAACGTCGTTGTATTCGCCACTCGACGCGCAATGTCTTGATTTTGAGGTGGAAAGCAGTCAACGCAGTCTTGACATTAGATTGTCAATGACTTACCCTGCTATGCGGGATAAAGCTTGAAGCTGTAAGAAACTAAACGTAAACAGAACGAAAAACACTCACCAGAAACAGGATAACTTTTCCTAGAATTACAGCTGGAAACGTTCAAGGACTCCAATTTCGGACAAGACTGGGCCACAGTTTTCAATACAGCATTAGTTATATAAATGTTTCTGCTCAAATTTAAAATCTTCAAATTATTTAACCCGGACAAGGCGGTACAAAACGCGTCACTGTTGACATTGGGCAAACAAAGGTCCGACGAGGTGTATTCACTTAATGATAGTTCTTCCAATTTAGGTAACTTATTTAATATGAGAGGTATTATTTTCCACATTGTGACAGGACACACGTCTAATTTAAGTGTAGTTAAGCTCGGTAAAGTGACAAGGGCGGAACTCAGTACTGTCCCTTGGAGACTATAGCAGTTGTAGAAGGCTAGTGAGGTCAGTTTGGAAGGGCTCGAGCTGGTCAGGAACAGTCCCGTGACGTGAGTATTGTTGGCCACCGTCAGACTTTCTATACACGAATCATTCTTGACAAGCTGTACTAAACTCGAATCTGTCAACTGAAAATAAATAATATATTGATTATTCTTTTTTACTTTAATATAAAATAAAATAAATAAAAATATAATACCTTATTACATGACACAAATGAGAGACTCCTTAGATGCCTGCATCCATAATTTAAAGGATTCCAATTTTTCGTATGCATTCCAATAACCTAAAAATACGAAATGTTCACTTTAAACACTATTTTTAATCTAACCTAGACCTAAATAATAAATCCAACTGATCAATTAAGTTCAACCCTTCACACACCAAGGAAGTGGGAAAACAATTTAAAAATATTAAAATTATAAAAAAAAATATAAAAAAATATAAAAAAATATAAAAAAAATATATAAAAAAAAATACAATAAAAATAGACCATAGTGGCGCGCAGTTATAAACACGATTAGTGGTGAGTTTGATTCCCCTTTGGTTGAATGATCCTGAAGGGTCGTTACAATATTCACATTTTAGGTGGCATGCTTATTTGTAAACAATGACATTAACACAATAGCCCGCTTATGTGGGTTACAACACATAACCGACATAACTACGGTGACTTTCATGATTTCAGACAATGATATTGAACTCGTCATTCGATTCCACCCGTAAAATTCAGAAAAACCAGAATTTCTCAAAGCTCCTATCTTCAACATTCACAGCATGATTTATATTAAACTAATATTTACTTGTTTTAGCAAGCAATTTAAATATCTCAAAATCATACCAAAACATGAAACCATTTATGTAGAAAAAATGCGACCTCACAATTCCAATAGTTATTTTCGTTTCGTTCCCTCCGAGCGCTGTTGTTGGTCATCAGTACGTACCTTGAGCTCCTCCAAGTGCGGGCAGAACTTGCCGACGGTGTGCGCCGTGCGGTCGTTGAGCGCGGACCAGTGGTGGTCGATGTGCAGGCGCAGCAGCGAGCCGCCCAGCCGCTGCAGAACGCGCCGCAGCACCGCCGTCGTCAGCGTCACCGGCACGTGCTGCCACCACGACGTCTTGAACAGACGGATACCTGGAATATGAGAGAGTGTTTATTATTTTAATGTTCAGTGTAGCTCACTGAGAAGTAATGGTTTATGAATTTTTTTTAAGTGTGAAAATGACATGCATTATCCCGCATAGAAGGGTACACAGAAAGTACATAGTGTCAAGGCACTCCATACTTTGCTCTCCACCGAATTCGAGACATTGCGTGTTGAGTGTTGGAACTCAACGCCGCACATTATCTGACCGGAGCGAGAAGCGAGGAAATACAAATAATTTTAAATGTAATCACTACCCCGAGTGGGAATCGAATTCACAACCAATCACGTTTACAGTCAGATGTTGCCACGACCAGCCTCATTTCTTACCATGAACGATTAGGTAAAAACATAATGTAAAATCAAATTACATATTAAGGTAAATATTATTTGTTATCATAAAAAAAGATTTAAAAAAATAAGGTGATCTTAGAGAGATTTTTACAAATTTCTACTACTTAAAGATTATTAAGAAATAATCGTTTAACAAGAGAGATTGCTATTTTATTTTAATATTTACTATTTTTAAAGTATTATTCACACTTAGGATTAGAAAACATTTTTGAAAAAAACGTATAAAAATTTGAACGCAGCGGGATTCGAATCCGCGCCTCTTGGATACCGTCCAAGCGCTCTGACCGCTAAGCCATGCGTTCTACTACCAGCTGCGTCGAATCTCTCTACAGAGATGCTAACAACATAAATAAGTTGTAAAAAAACGTATAAGAATTTCGACGCAGCTGGTAGTAGAACGCATGGCTTAGAGGTCAGAGCGCTTGGACGGTATCCAAGAGGCGCGGGTTCGAATCCCGCTGCGTTAAAATTATTATACGTTTTTTCTAAAATGTTTTGTAAAGATCTAATAAAAAGAGTGTACAAGCCTTTCAGAATTTATTAATCTGCCTCCATATATTTAATAAGGCCTATTTATTAACCTTTACTTCTAAAGCAATAAAAAATATATAAACTAAATAAGAAAAAATAACTTACTCTGTAAATACTCTTGGACCATACTCTGCCACTGCTTGCTAACCCTTTCAGATCGAATTAAATCTCTAATAGGAACATATTCTAAAATGTGCGTTAAACAATCCCTGTTCAATATGTCTAGAATATTGTAAGGCCTTTCATTGTCTTCTTCAGTTTCTTTATTTTCCTAAAACACAATATTTTTTTGAACACTTGCAAATGTTAAAAGAATTTCAATGTTTAATGACTATTTATTACTTACAATAGCTTCTTCATTGGACTCTTCCTTGTCTACTGTTCCAACTATATCTGATGATTCAACAGCTTCAGCTTAAAATATTTAAACAAACTAAATTAATATATTTAAATTTAAACTAATAATATTTGAAACAATAAATATATTTTATTGTCAATATTTACTTTAAATATAAAAGCAATTGCATACTCAATCATATATAGAAGAAGCATACAGAACTTCGTGTCATGACACTCTGTTCTCCATTTTGTGAATTAAACACATTGATTATAATTTTATAAAATATTTATAACAATGTTCACCTTCCATGTGGCTAACCAACGCATTACATTACACACTATTACACTACATTGTTATTTTTTTAATGTATATCAATCCTAGTGCCCTTATTGATGCATTAACATGGCTTACTTTTTGTTTGTTTCATGGAAATAACCATAAATTTAGAACTTGAAATACTAACTATTTGTACCTCTATTATCATCTCGGCGAGTATTCGACCAGTGAACTTTGCCATCAGCATCTTCTAGGGGTTGATGCCAACTGTCAGCTGGAGATATTCTTAGATTTCGGCCACGCAAAGTTTTTTCATGAGGTGGAGCTTGTAGGGCTCTGTGAAATAAACGTAATAAATATTAGTAAATAAAAAATGCTAATATTAAATTATCATTGTTTTATGCAAATTTTTATGCTGTCACAACACAAAAAACAAAAATGTTGTTATGTGTAAAACACAACAATTGCAGGTAAACTTAGTTTACTACGGAAAATTTTATATATTAATATTTTCTTGCCCTTGCCTTCCTAGAGATAATACAATTAAAGATTTGAAGAAGTTAGGAATAAAGTATGATATTACTAGACTACACAATGTGATTAAGTATTAAGAATACTTTGTAGTGGAACATACATGGAACATATAGGAGAATTATAACTGGGGGCTTTTAATAGAATCCAAAATAATGGTTTATAATTTTTGTCTGCTTGTTTTGTTTTTGTATATATATATTTATAATATAAATAATATATTTACAATATCAATTACTATTTGTAATATTAATTAATAAATTATAACAGTAAGTTGGAGATAAATTAAAATTAATATTTAGCTTTAAAGATAAATCAATATCAAATGTAAGTAGCTTTGGGTCTGTATATCTATTTACTCATAAAGACCCAACCATATGAATAAAGGAAGCTTAGCATGGATATATATTATTTATAGTAAGTAAAATAGTAAAATAACAGTAATTTCTCTTACATTCTTCTTTTTGTATTGAATGTCACATCTTAGAAATATTTTCAGGCAGTCATTTTGGTAACAGAAGTACCAGCAGAAAAGGGTATTGAAATAGGGAAATTTTGAAACCAAAAAACAACTAATTTCATTGACTTCAAATCCATGATGACATACTTAATGACACAACAATAGTAATAGCACTAAAGATTACACAACCTCTATTAGTATAGCAATCAAAATCAATATAAATAAATTTCTTTTCATACAAAACAGACAAATAATACTATACAACTTACTTGTGAGCATCAGAAGGATTGCTAAAAGTAACAAAGGCATATGTTGCTGTTGGACTTCTGTTAGATATTTTATCTTCCATTCTCAACCAACAGCTCTTGATGAAACCGTATTGAGCAAATACTGCAAAGAGCTCAGACCGGGTGGTCTGGAATCAAAATTTTTCTCCATGAATATAGAACTGACTAGTTGTTATATGTAATATTATAGAATGTGTGAAAAGAGACCATGAAAAACAAACACATGCACATATATATTTTAAATAATGATAACAATTTCAGAGTTCTAAAAATTTTCAAGTCAAGCAAAAAGTTTTTTCACAATTTCACAATCAATATTTTAAACGAAATAGCTTTATAGTTTTACCATAAATATTATTATTCAGCTTGGATTCTCAGATTAACTGTAAAACTCAGATAAACAAACATAAAAATACCATGATCAAGAGACGAACTTCTATACATACTTTTAAGATAAATTACTTTACTAGATAAATTAATTTTATAAATATTGTTTACTTCAATTATTAAAATTTGAAAGTAAAAGTATCACTTTAGTTATAAAATTTAAGAAAGGCCTCACAAAAAATTGACATTGTTAGTTGTGTTTCATTTAAAGAGATGTTTTACAAGTCTAAGTTTATATATAAAATATATAAATGGTAAAAATATGTATTTATTTAATATTAATAAATATAAATCGCGCATTTCAAAAAAATATACATATTTTCGTGTTACAAAAGAGAATAATCTTAACATACTCCATTCGTGATAATAAAGAGTATAATTTCCGACATAAAATTTAAAATATTTACCAAATGTTGGAAATTGGCATTTTAATTTTACCTTGGGTGGTAGATTCGATACGTATAACTTTCTGATAGGTATTCCATCCTCGGTGTGTGTAGGAACACTTAATCCAAACCGTTGATTCGAATTTAAGGCAACTGAAAAGAAAGAAAACGATTAATTTAAATAACACGTATTCAATATACGTACTGAAATACGAAAAGTACATACAAAGCTTTCTATGGACAACGTGAAATACTTCGTGATTGAATAATCCTTCATCTTCATCGTCGAAATACATGGCTTAAAATCAATATATAGTGGCAGTGACAACGTTAGAATGATTGTACACACGGCTAATATTCAAACATTAGGTTCTTAAATGACTATGAAACACAATGAATTTGATGTATACACTTAACAAAAATTACTATTCGCAAATGCAATCAACATACAACGGTCGTGATTTTTTTTCGTTGAGTGTTGCCTCGTGAGAGTATATTGTTGTTTTAGTGTTGCTAACATGTGACCAGCAAACTGACATCTAAATGCCAATTATACTAAAATGACATTATTAAGAAGCTAAAATATTAAAACCTTAGATAAATAATTAACAAAAATTAATATTAATCAACTTTAATTGTTAAGTATTTGACAAAAGTTTAGTAAAAAATATATATCCGTAATCTATAACAAAATAAATAAGAAATAACGTAATATTTATAATAAAGTTAATTTCCATAACATTCCTTGTAATTTTCTATGCAATAGTTGATCTATGTCTTGGCCTCTACGGACGACTTAATTAAAGCTTAATCATAAAAAATATAAAAATTAGAAATAATAAATTAATTATAAAATTAATTGGAAACTTAGCCTATGGAAAATAATCAATTAAATTAAAAGCCTTCTATATAATAATTTTAATTTATAAAAAATACAATTAAAAGCCTTCTATATAATAATTTTAATTTAATAAATTTATAAAAAATACTCTTATCTCTAATATTTCATAAATATATATCATTCTTAAAAAATTAAATTCAGGAGATTTCAGAATTTCGTCAGACATAAACTGCGATACTTATAATATATAGTATTTAACATATCTTCTCATAACGGCTAAATAGTTATTTGGGTAATGTTTATTTTTTTGGGAACGAAATATAACAAAAATTATTATAAGCTTTTAAAAAGAAAAATGTTCGTTTGATTTATATATGAATATATACACACCTGTGTCAAGTAGTTAATATATTATTTAAAAACTGCTTAATTGGTAAGTTGAACGAAAACCCTGCTTGCTATGTTTAGACTACCGATTTTAAGTTTATCTGACTTAAACAAAATTGTATAGAATAAGTTATTAGTATTTTGACAACATTTTCTTTGTAATTTACGTGCATTTTTTTCTGTTTTACAAATAATATTCAGAGACTTGCTATTATACAATTTAAATTATTTAAAACAGTTGTCAAATTTTAAAACTCAATTAAATAATTTTATTAAGCTGGTTCTGTATCAACAGAAAAAAATAAACAAATAACTGCACAAGTAACCAAATAAACATAAAAAAGAAGTTAAACAATTTTTAGTAGATATTTAATTCAGTTATTTCATGTGAATTACATGAATTTTAAACTAAGGCAGTTTTGAATTCAATATACAAAAAAATAGCTATTTAATTTTTGAGAATGAGCCACCTACTAAAGTACGTGTTATAAGCTACATTTTCTGATTTAGTTTAGTTAAATAACTAAGTTGCATATTTTACGGCAATTTTGCCACAAAAATAAATTTGTTATTTGACATTGACATTTATAAACATTTGCATTGACAGTTTTATGTATTTACTATCACGGTTCTGGAAACAAATTACCTCAAATACAGTTGTCGCTGTTATAAAACCAAAAAGCTATAAAATTTACCTAATATCGCAATATTAATTTTTGCACAAACTTCAACTTTAAGTTCTCCTTTAAGTAATATTTTTATTTATTATATAGCACATAACAATATTAGGACTATGAAAGTAATGTTTTCTGTGTAATTAATTGTTCTACGCGCATTGATTTTGTTTAATTCATCAATACAATTAAAATAAAGAATGGGGGATGTAAAACGAAGAAGTAAAAATATTCCAAAGAATGAAGATAACATAAAAAATGAAAAAACTAAAAGCCTTCAAGAAAAAGAGTAAGTATTTAATAATTTTAATGTGATGCACTAATACTAAATATTTTTTTTGTATAACTCTATTATTATATTCTCAATTATATTATATTATATTCTCAATTCTATTTAGAATTGAAATTTAATTACAAATATTTACCACATCTATACTATAAAAATATCTCTGTCAAATTATTTACAGATCCTTAAACAAATCCTTACCACTTCGAATTATATCTCGAATTGTGGTAATAACTTCGCTTCTTCTAATAGTATACTTTTCTTCTAAAGAAAATATAGTCACATTTGCAAAACAATCAGAATTGTTACCAGGAAAAGGTGTTATAGTAGAATGTTCTTCAGAATATACAAAAGAAGTAGTAAAATATGAGGGTTGTATCCCAAGAGATTGCAAGAGATTTGTTACTGATCAAGTAGTTTCAGAAAGAGAAGCAGAGGAGTTATTGAAAATAGCACAAAAAGGATTAAAACATGGGGGATCTCATGGTGGAGCTTCTATATTAGATCTACACAGTGGTGCACTATCAAAAGGACAACATTTTATTAATATTTACAAGATTAAAGAAATTAAAGATATCTTTACTCAAAGTGATTTCAATGTTTTTAGGGTATGTTAATACTTTCAATAAATTAAAAAATAAATTGAAGTTTTACCTACACTTATGTAAAGTATTTCTTTAAAATATATTTTATAATTTCAGATTGTGAAAGATAAAATTAAACACACCATCGCTCATCATTTTGGAGTAAGGCCAGACAAAATTTACCTGACTCATCCAACATTTTTCTCAGAAATAACATCAAAAAAAGCTGTCACAATTCATGATGAATATTGGCATCCTCATGTTGATAAAGTAAATACTTATATGATAATGAAAATAACATTCTGATAAAAAAATCATTTAATTTTATAGATAAATATCTATTTTACTAAAACATTATTTAATAAAGTATTTTTTTGGACACAACAGTATTCAAACCCTCGTCACTTGTAACCCATCTATTAATTCTGCTGTATTAAAATTTTTGTATGTTTTTCAAAAAATATTTTCTACTCCTTCGTGTGAAATAATGCTTTAAAATAGTAAAATGTCTATTTTAATAATTTTATTGATTTTCCAGGAAACTTACAAATCATTCCACTATACAACACTGCTGTATCTTGGTAATTATGGAATAGACTTTAAAGGAGGAAGATTTGTTTTTATAGATAACAAATTCAATAGTACAGTAGAACCTAGAAAAGGCAGACTGAGTATGTTCACAAGCGGTGGAGAAAATCCACATTATGTGGAAAAAGTTACATCTGGAACTAGATATGCAGCAACCATTTCATTTACATGTGATAAAAACTTTGCGATTGAGGATCCAAGTACTAATAAATACTCAGCTGCAGATAAATAAAAACATTCCAATAATACAAATATATAGTTTGTTTTATTTTTATTTTTCATCACATTGAAATAGTAGAGGCCGGTTGTGGCGCAGCGGGACAGTAAACGCAATTAGTTGTCGGTTTGATATCTACTCGGGGGAATGATTATATTTAAATTACTTTCATTTACTCGCTCTGGTAAGATTTGTCTTATCTGTTGCGTGTTGAGTGGCGTGACTCAATTCCGTGTTTTGATACGGCGTTGAGCTACGCCACTCAACACGAAATGACTAATTCCACGCAAAGCGGAGTATGGAGTGTCTACACCTGCTCTTCTATGCTGGATAAAAGTGTGAAGCTAAAAAAAACAAATAGTGTTAAATTAGACCCCGTCGTTTGTGATTTTTGGTTAGAACAGTTTCAATAAAATACGTGAAAATTGTCGTGTCGTGTCGAAGGTTAGTCTTATTAATTCTATGAGTTAGTAATATTTTTGTTTTTCTCGTCTTAGATTATGAAAAAGTTCGACGTTACGTTTGGTTCTTATACTCGATACGTAATAATGTCATGTATAAGTAAAAAATTAAAAAACGAAATGTTTTAGCAAGTTCTCTGTGCCTTTCCTGCTTTATGGACATATAGAGAAGTGTTCAAGTGCAAAACTTTATCTTTTATCCTTTTATTTTTTGTATGTAAAATATTGCAACTGTATTTTAATGTAAAATCCAAAATTTAAATTAAATTAATTTCCTGTTTTTGTTTGTATATGTCATAAAAAATAAGTCCATTATCTTAATACAAACAGACTTTAGTGTTCAGAGGAAAACAGAAAACAATGATATACATTCTTTTTTGCAAAAGCGATATTTTTTTAATAAAGAAATTGTAAATTTCGTTCTAAAATGAAAACGATGTTGTCTAGTTTAAAGATAATAATTTATATTATTTTATTTTTAATTTGCAGTTTTTATAATGAACCAAGGTCCCTATCTGAGAATAAGTTAATAAGTTAATTATGCATATAATCTGTAGTCGAAAGTAATGTTATCACATGCGTCGAAATAAAATGTCAAGCACGGAAGAAAAGAACAACAAAATCAATCGACAATCGATTTCTGACGGAACGGGAGTGACGTTTTGTTTACTTACAAAAACAAAATACAAATAGAAAAAAACATGTTCACTATATTTTCTACATTTTAAAATTCTCGTGTATAAGATCTCTAATTGTTTAATCTAAATTTTTGCTGCCTATTTCTCGGTTTGTACCTTATCGAAAATTGCGTGCTTTACAATTTATATTGCGTATATATCAAAAGCGTCACACAGTTTTTATTTTTTAGACTACTTTAGCAATGGACGGGCCTGCTATTGAATGTAGCGACTCAGATTCTGGCGAGAGTTGGACTTTACTTGAAAATTCCGTTCATGCAGATGATATACAGGATTTATCAGACCTGCCGGGTGAAAGGTAAATATTATTTTTCATAGTTACTAATTCGCAGAAACCGTATTGCACATTAGCAATTATGGTATAAGCCCTAATTACTATTTTTGTATTGTAATAATATACATATTACTTACGTAATTATTGCAATAAAATTGACAATAGTATATTTATTTAGAACTACAAACAAAGAGTAACTGAAAGAAATTTTTTCTATGAAAAGCATATGTATGAGTAATTTGAATGCATGCCAAATTTAAATTGTTGTTATTCATTGTGGTAATATTAAACTCCAAAGGTTTATGACCATTATACATATGTAAAGTTAATATTTAAGTTTAGTTTTTCTAAGAGTTCAGGACAGATTGCATGGTATTTTATATTCATAAATATCAGTTTAAATAACATGCTTACATGGTGTGTGTGATTATTAATGTAGGCACTATACAAAGAAAACATAGAATTTAGTTTTCATTCCTTATTTTAAAACAATAGAATAATATTCTTTTAGTATATTGCAGTTTTAATAATATGTTTAATAAACACCATGCATCCTTCTATAATTCTTTTTTTCAATTTGTGCTATTAATACTGCTTTTTAATTATTTTATGACCAAATAAAAAATGTTTTGCCTATTTTAGCACTAGAATTGAAAATCATGAAAAAGATGAAGACACTGATGGCATATCCATTATAAGTGATAGCGAACCTGATTCACCATCACCATGTCAATTGAACGATGAAAATTTGAATGATGAAAACCGTCCATCTGACCATGAAACTGCCCAATTTATTTCTGTAGATTCACAACTAAACAATGTTCAAGATGAACATGAAGTAATAAAAGATGATGATGATTTTCTTGGAGATAACAGACGTAAAAATAAAACATATGTGCATAGAAGGAACAAGAGATTAAGCACAGTATTAAATATTGTTGTATTAGCAAGCATCATCACAGCTGCAGGAGTTGCTATTGGTCATATGTGGGGAGCGAAATCAGACTGTACATTAAATAATACACCAGGGGTTAACAAAATTCTGTCAAGGCTTTATAGATTACAAGAAGAAAATGCTTACTTAAGAAGCAAATTGAAAGAAATTACAATGTTAAACAGTTATCAGGCTAACATTAATAAGGCTCCAACAAAACAAAACAAATGCAGAAAGATGTTTGAAGAATCATTACAAAATGAAGATAGCAAGAAGCTTGTAGCTACCTGTGTTGATGGTAGGGTGGATATTGATGACAAATTACTAAAAAGTCACATGATTCAACCTCCATATGAGAAGGATTTTGTGCAAGATGCTAGCAAATTGAGAAATGTTTATGTACAAAATAGAAGTTGGATAAATGAAAAAGCTATTAAAAAAATTATAGAAGAAAAGGATCAGTTAAAACATATGAAAGTTGCACCTAATATGTATGTTGACAATGATGCAAAGGGAAAATATCAGTTTAATAACAACAAAGTAACTGTAGAAGAAATGTTAAAGGATACTGATTCCTTAAAATTTATTGACAAAAATAAAAAAATCACAAAGAGGAATGCTGATGAAAGGTTTAATGACAAAATCAAATCAGGTGTCAGAATAGAAATTAATGATTATGATTTTTATGAAAACAACAACCCTCAAACATCACAGGATAAAACTGTTTATCTTAGTGAGAGAAAAACAATTAACAAAGATATTAAATCCCCATTTGATAACACTAATCAAAACTTTAATAAAAAGGTTGATAATAAAATAATGAAAAAAGCAAATGCAATAGATGAATTAGATCAAGATGGAGAAGAAATTGATAAACTCAATACTGAGGATTATAAAGCATTAAAAACTTCAACAAGTAATACAAGCAATAAAAAAAAATTAAAAGGTGAAAATGAATTTGATGATAAATATGATGAAATGAATCCAGATAATAGATTGTTTCTTATGAAAGATTACACAAAAGTGTTTTCTAGAAAGGAAGATATAAATAAAAATTCAAAAGAAAACAATAATATTGACACTGATTCGTCATTTGAAGGGTTAAAGAAAGATAACAGATACACGGCACCCAGACACAAACAGGGAAGAAAGAAATATGATCGTCATAAGTCACACAAGAAAGAGAAAAAGCGTAATAAGTATGAACAATGGGAGATGAAAGGTGGCTTAATGAAAGATTATGATGATATTTCCTGGTCATCCGCTTCGTCGTGGACTGATGACAATCCTTATTCTGAGGCGGAACAAAATGTCAGGGGTGATATTGGAGAAAACTTTAACTACGATTCTGGTACTGATGTAGGTGTGTCTAACGAAATTTTAGGTAATGACGATGATGACAGTAAATCTACTGGGCCCTGTGCTAGCAATCTAGATCGTAAAGCTAATCCGGAACAAGTAATCAATTGGGTCGACCGGCGAGCTAACAATCGTATGGAAGCAAGGAAAAGGCTTGAGAAAGAACTTTTTGAAAAGAATTTCGCGACCGCCGGGTGGTATTTCAAACGTATGCGCAAAAGGGAGCAATGTCGCGCCAAAGGTGATAACAGCACTTATCGCAAGTTATCGAAGCGATTTAGGAATCATAAAACTAAACAATAAAAGTACCTAGTATATGTGTTAATGGTTATCTACATACAAATAGAATATTAATCTTTCATCACATCCAATACTTTCTGTAAGATTAGAAAATGTCTTAATTTAAATTAGATGATAAATTAATTGTAAGAATTGAACATTGATCTTTTGATAAGAAGCTGTTACATTTCTTGACATATTATATATTATAATATAGAAGCTTGATTTTGCTGTGATTTTATTTATAGTTGTTTTATATTACTTATATCTTTCATTTTATATCTTATTACTTTTATTTTTCATATCTTATATTTGATAATTCCAAATTTAACAATATGTATCTAGACATATATTTAGTTAGTAAACATGGTGTTATTATATAAATGTTACACTAAAGACTTGTTACTTAAAAAAAAACAATATGATTTGTGGAAGTAGTTTATTCACTCTTCTTAGTATTTTTTGACACTTGCCCTTAAGGATTCTTGTATCCAGTGATATTTTACTTAAGTGTACCAAATTTGTAAGTAATAATAATTAATAAATATATGATAATAAGTGTTTTATTTATATTCTCAAGACATAGTTTTAAGGTCAGTCGTCTGCAATGGCTCCACTAAAAACTAAATTGATAGCTGCATTTACATCACCTGTAAAATAAAAATCATGCATTATAATGACAACTCAAGAAAACTTAGTTACATTGTGAAACAAGAGAAACAGTAATATAAATTTCAATAAATAATTTTCTGATATAATTAAGTTGTAATTTCTATTCCATTTTATTTAGAAGCTGTGCCCGTGGCTTCTTCAGCGTCGATTTAAACATCTCTAGAGATTTATTTTATTATTCTAAAATAAAAGAACCCAAATTACTCCGAAGCCAATTCCGAGACTAACGGGAAGAAAAGGACAGAAAATTAACAAAATGATTTTTGTGGTAAATGTACCGTGTACACTAATTTTATTCATTTGTATAGATGTTAGCATTTTAAAATAGGTGTTCATAGATATCTGACGTTTCAAAACTAGCTATTACAAATAAATTTATAACTTGAAAGTTATTTTAATTAATATTACAATTATCATTACGAAAAGTGAAATTAAATTAAACCATTAATATGTCATTAAATTTCATAACAAGTAATAATAGAACTTGATAAGTCTAGCTGACGCGTCTAATATGTAATGCATTAGTAATGTGCGTGGTATAGTTTGTAGTAAATAATACCAATACCATTTTTTTTTAAATCTAGTGAACGAGTTGAATTTAATACTTAATAACATCATCGTAATTTAATACTCAATAACAAAAAAATATTTAAATTTAAATGAAAGCTTGTAAAGCTTTTCGCATAGTAAAAAAGACAGACAATTAAGTGTCAAGACACTCCGTAGACTGATTTTGGAGATATGAAAAAAAAAATGAATATTATCACTAATCCGAGTGGGATTCGAACCCACAACCAATTACGTTTGCGCCACGATAGTCCATTTTGTTGTTTAATGATAGGTTGTAATTTATAAAATAAATATTACACATACTATTGTATACTTTCAATTTTTAAAATTTATTGTATTATTGTATTTCTGTCAAAATATTACCCTTTTATATAAATAAATTCTTTTTTAGATTATTATTAATATTATATTATATATTATAAAAAAATATTCTCGTTTTTAAATCATTAATTTTATATATTAGTATAAATATTTTCAACTTTAGACGTCACGTTGGATTCTCAATCAGAAGCATTCTTCTGATATAAGACTGAATATAAGACATTTCTTATGTTTAAATTATTTTAATATTAGACAGCACAGCGTTGAGTTGCACGGGATAATAACTAGTGTGCCTATTGACGCGATAACAAAGCATTACCTACTTACCTTAATAATACACCCAGTGTTATATATATTCTATTAATTTCATGTAGTTTTTATGCATTATTTAACAAAATAACATTTCTATATAAACTATAAAAGTGCAAACAAATTTGTTACTATTCCGTCAGCCTAATTTTTATGAATATAGGTCGAAAGATTTTCATTGAGGTATTAATTAAAATAAAAAAAAAATAACCTGCGCAAATATGTAGCGCTCGAACATTGAGCGCGTCGTCCATCAAACCCATTTCATGCATGTGTTGCAATTGCGTAAGAAAGTCTTCGCCACTTGTCACAGGACTCTGCGATGATGAAGCTAAACAAAATAAAATAATTATATAATTTATATTTTTAGTATTAAATTATACTAGAATAATCCATACAATGAGGACGGCCTTCCATACTTGTCCTTAGTCTATTTACAGACATTCTAGTCGATATATGTTAATTCATTTATCATGCATATCTAATACATGACACAAGTGTGTATTTTAGATGAAGTTTTCAATGGGACTCTTCAATTTAAATATAAAGGAAATTAAATATATATGAAAAAAAAAAGTGTAGAATTAATAATTTATATGATCGTGCATGCACCTTAAAGATGATACATTTAGTATTAACTTTTAATTTGTATTAAAATTGTAAATTGTATTCTTGTTCGTTGTTCATGTAATTGTCACTGGTATTTGAAAACCTATTACTTATTTAAATACCATTATTTTTATTACCAATTACATATTTAACTAATTTTCTCAGTCCACTAATGTTTTACCTGCAGTACTTTGTTCCATGGGAGTACCAGCATTAGCGCGGCTTAGGGCTTCAGTGATGGCCTCGCTAAACATTTCTGGGGTTATAGCGCTTCGCCCTGCACCTATGGTGTCACTAGTCACGCTGCTGGTTGTCGCTTTAATATTGGTATATTATTAGTAAGTATAAAAAATGTGTAGCTAACTTTCAGTATACAAAATTCATTAAATATCCCAATTACTTATGTATATTATAAAAATAGAATTTAAAATGAATAAAAGCGTGAAGCTAAAGAAATAAAAATTAATTAAAAAAAAACTTTTTATTTGTGTTTGTGCACACTAATCTCTGAAATGGCTGAACCACTATAAATATAGCTTTCACATTTTTATTTTGGTAACTTTTCATTTACATTTAGTGTTTGTTTTAAATCAATTGGCTTATAAATAAGAAACTTTTATCAATTTAAAGTATTTTTTAAATTATAGCAACAGTCAAGATCACACAAAGTTGCAGGTATATACTAGTAATTTAATTTAAGTTAAAGAAATGCAAAACATTTTTTTTTATCCTTTTATAAGCGTTTTCAATTTTCAAATCAATCAAAAAACATTTTCTTTTGTAATTTGGATTATGCAAGAATAGAAATAACTCAATAAGCTAGCCTTTGATATTCCAAGCTAGCTATAACATGCTAAAGCTGGCTTAAAAGCATAAATTTTGAATCAATTGTTTCTTCATGTAATATATTACAAGCTCCTATAGGTTACTATAATTAGATAAGTAAATAAACCACAACAAACTATACCAGGTGGTGTAGCAGTACTGGTGGGGGTGGCTGGAGACAAGGCTGGGGATGCAGCAGCTTGCAGCAAGCGAAGCAAGCCACCCGATGCTCCGCGACTACTTGAGGATGATAGTGCAGCTTCTGTTGCTGCCTGTTTTAGTTATAATTTATTATAATTATTATTTTTAATTTATAATTATTATTATTTTTTATTATAATTATTATTATTGTAAGAATAATATAATAGTAGAGATAGTTAGAAATAAAAATTAGTGGAATATGAATATTTGTGAGTTTGATTTCCACTTGAGAAAATGTTTATTTGAAATTAGTTTTTAATTCTCTGCTTTTGTAATTCAAGGCATGGCATTGAAAACAACATTCAACTTGTAATATTTTGGTTTTGGTCACCTTGACTTTAGGCTCTCTCTGACTACCATGAATGGAACCATGAAGGAATGTTAACAATTTTATGTATTCTTTGTAAGTGTAAAAAAAGTAAAGTTTGTAAGTTTAAGTGTTAAAAGTCTGTGAACCTGCAATGCAGCAGCTAATTGTTCCTGTGTTATAGCATTTCTACCTTCTCCCTCTTCAGTCTCTTCCTCTTCCACATCTTCATCTTCAGAGAGTGCCTCTAGTGAATATGCAAAGCCAGATGTTGGGGCTGTAAAAATCAATTAATGTTAAATTTTAATTATGAAATATAAAAATTTATTAATGTCAATTTCATAGAATAAATAAAGTATATACCATATTCAGATGTATTTGTATTTGACCGAGATCGGACTAAACGCATAAGATGTCTCAATGCATTTGGTAAGTCTGGATGAGCTTCTGCCCCACGTCGCATTGTTTGAATATTTGCTCCAAGTGCTGCAAGCAGCTCTACTTCATGTAGTATAGACAGAGTCATGCAGTCTTCAGCTAAAGATGGTGCATGTTCTATAATTTCAGCCATGGCTGATTCATCATTGAGTAACTGAAAATAAAAAATAATTAAAATTTACAAAATAAAATAATAATAAAGTTCTTATTCTGTATTTGAAATTAATTATATTACATTAAATATATTGTTATAAAAATAATGCAACTAAATATATGTTAGTAACAAATCATTCACTTACTTGCATAGCTCTTGTCCAACCAGGAGCATTAGGTGTGCAACCAAGAGTTCTCAAAGAAGCATTAAGCTGTTGTAATTCCGCATCAGTGTATGTTGGAGGTGGTGCTGCTGGCGGTTGCTCTTTTTTCTTTACAACATGTACCATTTCACCAAATTTTACTCCACAGTCAGAAAGTGTTGCCTGGTCCTTAAGTATTTTGCCATGATGAATTAATTCTTTAAAAATAAAAAAAAATTATTTACTTATATTCTCATGTACAGAGCATGCTAACATCGTTCTTTTTGTACCAATTTACGTACCTAATGAGGCAGAAGGAATGTTAGCCCTTTTTTCAGCTTCACTTCTTAACAAATCTACAGTATTATCTAGAGGAAAATTTTCTAATTTATAGCGTTCCATTGGTCCAGGTTTTACTTTGATGCCTAAGACAACATATTGTTGATTGTCTACAGCTTCCATAATTGCTATAAAATGTTATCCACAATCAATTTATAAATCGTAAAATAAATTTGTGTAAATTAAGAATTACAATTAAAACAATAAACACAAACAGCAAATCACGATTTCAGACATATAAATACAGATAAAAATAACTAGTCTATACAATAGTAATGACAACTCACAATCATAAATCCTAAAGTTACACTGTAACGTCAAAAAATATTACAAATTGTAATATTTTTTGACGTTACAGTGTAACTTTAATTATTATTAAATTATTCTGTCAAAAAATATTATATACCAAAATTAAAAATCAGTCTTTAACGCTATAAAGCAACACAAACTTTATTTTTTATTCTAATAAATATTAATAAAATATACTATTAGATAGATTATTTAAAAGCTTAAAAATCAAAACACGTTTTATTTTCTGGTTTCGTTATCTGTCCTTTTTTATTAAATGTCATATTTGATATTTGGCTTTTAAGAAAGTTTTATGAAATTAGAATAAATTCTCATTGATTGATGGTGATGCAATGTTGATTGAGACATGATTAAATTGGGCAACAATTTTGTCTTTCAAAAGTCTAGAAATGTATTTTTGATATCAACTTCTTGACAAGTTAGTAAAATGACTTGAAAATGAAGAACGGATGTATTAATGAACATTTGGAGTCTAAAATTGTTGAGCGCAACGAACGCGCTAAGAAAGTTTATCGGTATGTTTTACTTTATTTAACGATGATTATGGTTCACTTAATAAGAATTTAAGTATTCATCAAAAATAATAAATACGTCACTAGACGAAGTGACGCATACAATGTTTTGACGTATATTAGTGTAAAAAAATGTGTATTTTTATTTAAAAATGTTAATTTTTCAGGTATGTAAGTGACGTAGCACGTCGCCTCACTGAGGCCACAACAGAATGTAAAGTTATTGAAGACCTCTTTACAACAAAAATTGAATGTTTACGTCAGAAATTACGTGATAATTGTGAAAAATTATTTTTCTTAGATCCAATAAATTACGGCAAAAAGTCCTTAGAACTGCTTTGGCGTAAAGTGTACTACGATACAGTAAGTACTGCTAAAAATTTGCGAGAAACTGATAATGGATGTGATAACAATTTATTTACCCATATTGTTTGTGGTATTGGACATTTCCACCACTTTATGATAAGAGTACAATCTGAAATGAATGTAGAACAGAAATATTTAGATTATTTGCCATTGTATTTGGAAGATGAGCAGGACGAGAACTCAATAGAGGAGGATAAACTAATACAGGAAGATGGGCAATTGGGAAAATCAATACTTTATTCTTGCTTGATATATCTAGGGGATCTAAGTCGTTATCAGGTTGAAATATTCAACTCCTTTGACTCTTCTTTAGCTGCTCGTTACTATTTTCAAGCAGCTCAAATTGATTTAAACTCTGGTATGCCATTTAATCAACTTGGAAACCTTTATTTGGATAAAAATTACAATTTGGAATCAGTATGTTACTATATTCACTGTTTAAATACTTTGACACCATTTGAGGGTGCTATGGGGAATTTGACAAAGATTTTTGAAAAAAACACCAAAATTTGCCTTACAATGACCAACACTGAGTCTTTAACACAAACAGAACACATGCAAATGGCCATAGCGAATTTCTTATCATTGATTGAAATATGGTACTTCTCTAAAGATGATGTTAATATTGCAAAGTTGTGCAACACAATAGCTCTTCAATTTAAAATTGCTATGAATTTTGATAAAATGCCAGTTCCTGATATTAATAAAAATTATACTGAATTCATGCAAGCAGTAGAAGAAGAAACTATAAATCCATCTTACTTAAATCCTGGTTTAATACACAACATTGTGCAAATTTGTCTTTTTACTATAGCCAAGTTAAATGAAATTGATGAATCTAAAGCTTTTGCATGTAAAGCCTTTACTCTTGCTTTTCTATCTCAAGTACTGCAAAAACTTCTTAAAAATGTACAGGCATTTGGGCTTATTAATCCAGCTCACAAACATAATGAGAGGTTTGCATCAAGATTTAAGAAAGAAATTGTTAAAATTGAAGAAAGTCCACAAATTTGTGAAGATATAAAAGATTTGAGCAAAGAGGAAGTTAAAATTACAAATGGTGATAAAAATCATGAAGAAGGATCAGAGAAGGATGCAAATTCTGAAAAAGAAATGAGTACATCACTTAGTGGCGATATAAAGAACAAAAAGTTAGCCTCGAAACGACGTCGGAGACGTAGAGTCGTATCATCTGGAAGCTCCGACATCAGTGATGAAGAAACTGAAAGCAGTGGAGTTGATTCAGATAAATCAGATTCTGAAGAAGCATTGTCTGATTCAACTTTTCAATCAGATGATGATTCTAAAAGTGATGGCTCTGTTTACGACGACTCTGAAAATGATGACGCTGAAATTGAAATAAATGAAGATACTGATGAAAATAAAAATAATGAGGAATTTAATAAAAATATAGATAAAAACATGGTAAAAGTGAATGGTGAGGCTAATGGGCAGATGACAGAGCCTTTAATTGAAAATGATAAAGATAAATTGATTGTTTGTGATGTAGAAAGTTTTCTACTGGGTGATAATATTTTGCCAAGTATTAAACTATTACAAGATTGGGTTTTGACAGAAAAGAACCTAATATTGTCATGCGGAGACAGTGGTGAATCCCTATTTCAATGTGTTGTTGATCTTCTGAACATATTCCTCTATTACTTTAATCCAAAAAGTACTGAAACAAAAACTGGAGACTGCCAAATATTGAACTATGCTAAAAAATTAGCTAAAAAACTGAAACTTGAATACAAGTCTATACCTTTGCCTGAAGACATCAAACTTCGAGGTACTGACATCTGTAAATTTGATAAAGATGCTGCTGAATGGCAGATTATGGAAAAATTTAAACCAACACCTATTGAAGAAAACGTTATAAGAATTTTAAATTTCATAGATTTTGGATATCAAACTGCCAAAATAATACCAAGAATAAGATATAATAGGTCACTGAAAATATTCTATTTCAAGAAAGTCCTTCCTCCGAAAGCTAATACGAAAATCAATCATAAGAAAAGTCGAGAGTGGCATAATTCTAAAAAACAGGTAAGACTAAAATTTTCGTAACTTTTGGGTATTAAGGAAATTATTATTTTTTCTATAATATACAATAGTTACAAAACTTTTATTCTTTGCTCAGCAAATGTTAAAACAGTAGTTTAAAGAATCCTAGAAACTTAGTGTCCAGACACTTCGCCCGCCTCTTACAGACTGTGTAATCATTCCCCTGAGTAGGGACTGTACCCACGACCAATCGTGTTTACAGTCTGATACTGTCCTATAAGTTGTATAATATTTTAAATAAAACTATTTTAAACAGATAATTCGATAATAATTTTTGTATTTGAAAAATACATTTTTTCGTTGACGTGACATTTCGAACTCTTTATAGTAGTAGTAGTCTGTAGGTGACTGATTAGGTTCGTGACTAAATT
The DNA here is from genome assembly GCA_032432895.1 of Dryadula phaetusa. Taxonomy (NCBI): domain Eukaryota; kingdom Metazoa; phylum Arthropoda; class Insecta; order Lepidoptera; family Nymphalidae; genus Dryadula; species Dryadula phaetusa. Next base: position 3,687,481 of record JAOYRS010000060.1, on the reverse strand, counting down.
ATGAAAATCAAAGATCTTTTAAGTTATATAATATTTTGAGTATGATTCCAGGCAGAACAAGGTGAAAGTGGATTACTACGTCGCCTAGGACGCTTGTGGCTCGCGTCACAGGTGCGAGAGTTAGAACGAACAAAACAATCGGATGTGCCGTCCCTGCTCGCTATAGACACGGCGACACTTTACAAACATTTGCGAAGGGTCAAACAGCTTTCGAGGACACGAAATTTTATCTTTCTAGTTCCCACTGTTGGTAAGTTATAGTATCTCAGTAGAGTTGTGTGATATACTATCTAAATACCTAAAAAGGACCTACTTTTAATACGTTACTGTTATTTACTTTCTGCTCTAAATCGACACATTACGTTTTGAGTGGCGGAACTCAACGCCGCACCTTTTATTACCAGACTGACGGAATTAAAATAATAGAAATAAATAAATATAATATAAAAATAAATATAATATAGATAATTTCACTAAATCGAAACTACAACGAATCAATATGTTGTAGTCTGCCGCTGTCTCACTGCATTCTGATTCTTTTAATCAATACTTTATTATTATTTCTTGTTACAGTGCTCCAAGAATTAGACGAATTAAAACGCGAGAATAGTTCGGCACGTGATGCTATACGTTGGTTGGAAATACAATTGAAAAGCGGATCAAGATTTTTGCGAACACAACGCCCTGGACAGAGTAGACCTCTTCCTTTGCTAAAGTACCCTCGGAAAGCGCCGCCACATGTGTTAAATTTCATACAAATATTGGAATTCTGCAATCATTTTACGGTCGATGAGAAACAAGGCCAAGGAGGAAATGGCGATTCTGACTCATCGGTGTATACAAAATCAGCTCCATTACTTATACTGCTCGTTGGCAATGAATTGGGAAAAGAAGATGAGCAATACAAAGAGTTCAGTGTGACAGGCGCGGCCCAGGCGTCCGGCATCTCCGTTAAATATATAGGAGATTTCTACACAAAATGGCGTCAAGCCGTCCACAAGAGTAAGAAGAGATGAACGAGATGTAACACAACTCAGGTCTCGATTGGTCACAGTGGACGACGGTCACGCGGACACGTTGCGGATGACGCGCGTATGAGACGCTCAACGCATCAACGGTTGATAGAAATTAATTCGACGTCGAATTAGTTTGTTCTATGTTACATTATAATGTCGTTTCATTTTTCATTATTCTACGTCTACGGAATCATTTTTTTCATAGGGAGTTTTTATTACATTTTTCAATATGGGTTCAAATCATTTTGTCATTGTTCTGGATTTTTATTGTTCATGTCATCATAATAAATATTCGTAATATTATTATATCTTTGTTTTACTTCAGACCTAATCATAAGGTGTGATTATGTGATGATCAGACAAAAGGAACTGGACACTGTATTAATTAGTTGACGTTTTATAATGTCCACACATAAGTTTATATTTAAATTTATATATAACTATGTTTTTTTCTCATCAATCCACTATAACTTGCAAAAGTATTTAAAAATTAGTTTTCAGAATTCAGTAACTGTTTAGGTAATTGTAGTAACGCTTGGTAATTACATTAATTGGTATGATATTTCTATTGGTATTTTATAGCGCCATTGACAGTGCAGTTTCTTTAAGATTTTGTGATGATGAACAAATATTAAAAAAAATGCAAGAAGATTTAGTGGTAGTGAGATTTGATAGAGATAATATTTATAAAAAATATACTTTATTCGTGTGGTGTGGGTACAATGACGTTCACAGATTCAATTATGTCCGTGTTCAAATGGATAGGTATTACTTGTTGGATGGTTGGAATGGTTTTATAGTTAAATATATATACAATTACACTAAAAGCGAGTTCATCTCTGCACATCGAATATAATAAAAAAATACTACTAGGGTCTAGGTCTTCATACAAATAGCAAGAACCAGAGATATGATTTCTGATGTGATGGCTGTTTATTGTTCGTCTTTCTCTCAAAAACTACTTGACGGATTTTGTTGAAACTTTTTTATTCTATAGCTGTTCAGTACATATAGGCTATAAGTTCTGAATGCTAGATGTGGTATCTTAGGAGCCCGTATAATCTTTAATAGATATTTAAGTTTGTCAACGCGATAAGCAGTGTTGACATAGAAGGAACAAAATTCGGAATACCTGTTATGGAATTCTAGCAGTCTAGCTTAACCTTGAGAGAAATGAATATAACGCCTTAAAAAAAAGGTCAGCTTGACGAGCACATTCCGTTAATGTAAGAAAATTAATTTAAGAAAAGCTGGTAGGTACACGCGGCCGCTCTCTACAAATACACCGCTAACTTAGTATTCAAAATATTAACTTTTAACAAACAAAATCAAAATTCAAATATTTAAATAGGCTATTACAACCGCTTCCGAATCCAGTCAATTAACATAAAAGTGTTGATTGACAGGCAGTTGTGCTGCTGAAGAGCTTGCAAAAAATTCAACAGTTGCTCTTCAAATGTATTTCTACGATAGGTTTACAACTGATATTAGGCTCTCGGATGAGCCTCAACAGCATTTAATTTCAAGAGATTAATATACTTTCCTTAATATTTTGTTTTTATTCTAAGTTTTAATTTTTCCAATGCTAACTCTGTTGGTATTTGTGGAATTTTATTGTATACTAGCGTCCCGCTCACGGCTTCGTCGCCGTGAACTGCGTCACTCCATCTTTTATGTTTTTGCACCCGCCTGCGTTCTCTCTTAGATCAGCAGCTTTGTTAAAATTTATTTTTCTTTTCTGAATTTAATTTTACTCATTTGTCGCCCTATATATAATTGAAAAAGGTGTTAAAATCCGTTATGAAGTTTAAAAGATCTAAGCGCTACCAACAACGGACACGACTTCGTTTTATACTATGAAATGATAATGTAAATTAAACAAAAATGTTCGTAATTGATACACATTATAAGATTACAGGGTACATATACTTACTCTATGGATCGATAAAATATTAAAATTTAAAACTAATTATTTGTTTCGTATGAAACAAGTGAATCTGTATCTTATTTTTATTGCTTTTTTAATAACTACACTACTAAGTAAATTTATAAAATTTGTAACCTATCTACGTAATTTAATGGATCGCAAAACAAAGTGACCAGGATAAAGAACCTACGCTGGCGTATTAAAATTTCGACTCTCACAATTTCATAACTTACATGACTATGATGTACAAAATAATGGACCATAACTAGATCAGGTCGTTTCAAACCTAGTAACAAAATGAACAGAATTTGAATTGTTACTTGCAACGCCAACTTGATACTTGATCCAAAGCTTGATGGAACGTCGTCAAGAATTTCAAACATTCCTTCATATAGAGAAAATTGATATAGCATTAATATCAGAAACAAGATTTACTAAAAAACTCATTCTGCAATACAAAACTACTTCGTATACTCAACGAATCCCCATCTGGAAATAGTCACAGTCGAACTGCGGTAATCATAAAGGACCAAACATTACGAAATAGAAAAAAGTGTACTGATAAAGAATAAGCAACTTACAAGACACAAAATAAATAAAGATGACTACAACAAATATTCTATTCCCTTGACTCAAGATTTATTTCCGGCGGGGATTGGAATGCCAAGTGTAAATACTGTGGCTCTCGGCTAAGTACTCACCGTGGCAGACAACTATAGTTAAGCTAAATAATGACGAAATCCCACAAGATGACAATACTAAATACTTAGGCATGCATTTAGACTGAAGACTAGCATGGTATAAATATATATGGTCAAAGAGGAAAAAGCTAGAATTACCCAATATGTATTGGTTAGTAGGATAACCCTCATAAATAAGCACACAGAGCAAATTGATGGTATACTAGGTCATCTTGAAACCAATATGGACTAATGGCATTCAACTTTGGGGCGCAGCAAGCAAATGTAATATAGAAAAACTGGAACGTTTCCAAACAACAACATTTAGGACCATCTTTAACATCTTTTCATATATTAACAACAAAACAATATAACAGGATTCAAAATTACCAAATATAAGACAGGAGAGAGCGAAGTATAATGTGGAATACCAGAAAAGACTCTCACAAAACGCCAAGGAGTGCGTCTTTAACCTGAATGGTGACCAAGACCTTTAATACAGAAGGCTAAAAAAAATATTTCAACCCTATTTAAAAATTTCAGTTATAAACTATTAAACATAATAGAGACTTATTGTTTATCTAATAGATTGCCATGTCACAGAAAACCGGAAAAAAAGAAAGGTAAAATTGTTTGTTAAATAATTAAGTATAATTTTTTCGAAAGTTTTGTTTACTTCAAGTTATGATTTAGGAGAATATTTTGACATATATATATATATATATAGCGATATATAGTATATCGCTTTCGGCAAAAATTATTTGCGCCTGAAAATTGTTCCTTTGCTTACCACATTTATATAAATTATGTTTAATGATTAAAAATAGCTTACAATAAACAACACTATTATGGGAACAACAAAAATCATCGGCCAAATCTGTAACGCAATTTTTATTTTCTTTGTTTTGTTTGCACATTTCATGTTATTCGCGACAGACTGTTATTACTTAGTTAATTAGTTTTGACGTTCGTGAGTGCGAATGTGAATCTCAAAACCGAATTTAGTTTTAAAGATTCGGTCACAGATAGCGTAGTGTGGCTAGCCATTATCATTATATATGTAATTATAGGAGGGCTTTGGTCGAGTTTTCAGAAGCTGGCGTTTAGCGTCAAGATGTTCGATGCGAGCGCGCTCAAATGATTGCTCTCAAATTGCTCTATAGACGGCAAGTCTTGTGTGGAGTTTTTGTTCCATACTCTGTGGTTCAGTTTACTACACGTAGCAGCGGCTTTGGTTATACACGGAGATATATCCGACTCGAGACAATTGTCACTACGAACGAGACTTTCTAAATACTGGATGGTATTGACGTCTAGTCTTTTCCCATCAAAGTAGACAGCAGTGTTTTAGAATCGAAGTTTTCGACGCACTGATTACAAGGCCAAATTTTCGACAGGAGTCATTTAAGTTGTCAAGGTATCTTTGCAAATTTTCCATATTATCCACCATAAGATAAACATCGTCTGTATAAAGAATTTTCAGTACAGTAGTCTGCTGGACTTTGTACTTTACTCTGAAACGGATAAGGTCAGGTACACTTTTGTCCATGCAAACATTTAATGAAACACTATCATTGCAGTTCCTAAGTGCATCCTTCATAACTACATCAAAATATATAGCAAAAAGAATTAGAGTTTAGTGAAACACCCTTGTTTTACTCCGCTTGTTACATTAAACCGTTCTGTAAAGTCGTTTTTATCGCGTACACGCCACCATCATGCCTTCATGAAATTTACGCGCTAAAATTATGAACTCCACAATCCAGAGGGCCGATAGGGCGTAGATCTGTCTTTTCCAGGTCCACAAAACACATGTAGAGATCACGGTGTTACTCAAGGTTATTTTCTCGTAATTGTTTAACAACAAAAATTGCATCAGCCGTCCCTCAATTCGACCTGAAACTACACTAAGTATTGCGAAGAGGTTAAGATGTAGTAGATCCAATTCTTAACTATAGGGATTGAGCACTTCATTAAAAAGCTCAGCCCAAACAAAGAGAACTTTTTTGGGATCAGTCAGATTCTTGGTCTTATCTCGCGAGCACACTGGGGCGGTCTTCCTAGTTCTAAGTCCGAAAATACTGTTAAATCCCTCGAGGAACCCGGTTTCTTCGACGTTTGTCAACTTTATAAACGTTAGTTTCGTTGGAGTTTTATGTTCTGCTCTGGTGGAGTCTTGTAGTTAAGCCTCATCATGGATTGAATGAGACAGTGATCTGTGCAACATTCAACAGTAGTATGTAAACCCATCGAGTCTCTCATAAAGCTCGCCACTATATCTGCTAAATATTATAGCGCTCGGGACACTCGTCGTCGTTCTCGTGTAACAGAGTTCTTACATTTCAAGCAGCTATAGTAAAAGGTTTCATATATTTTTGTTTCTTTCGACCGGATTAAGATCGGGCGGCCACGGTTGGCCGACCGGGTAAAAAATGAGAACAACTTTGTTTAGGCCACCTTTTCTGGATCCATCCCCGGATTGGGAAAAACAGTGTGGTCCCTAAATAGAATTGCTTTGTCGATGGGAGAGCTGCCGAACCACACTTCCACCTCAGTCAAATCATGAAACGACCATCACCATCTAACCGCCTACTTGTAGAGGTCCAGCTCACTAGATCAGTACCTCACTAACAGTCTCCATCGTCGTTGGACTCTGCTCACTGTCCTTGTTATAGCCAAAAGTCATATGCGCAGAAATATGTTATAGTACTTAAGTGTGTGCGCAAACACAGACGCACTCTCTCGTCCGCCTGCACTTATTCCAACGGAACGGAGTACCGCTGCGATCTGAGGAACGATTGGATGCAGTGTCTTGCCGACGATAACTGCACACCACCATTCACCTTGCCTTACTGGATCGCCAACTCCGCAACGTTTTTTATTTATTCAATCCTGTACTTACTTACTTTAGTGCGTTTAACAAATTAACTTCTTCTGTTTTATAATATTTGGCAAGAAAGATTCTTTATTTGTGGATCGCTTAAAATAATAAGTAATAGTTTAAAAAACTAGAAATCAGCGTATAATTTTTTTCTTGGAAATATTGGATAAACTACATATTGGTAAATTTTCAATTGAGAGAAACTTTTTATATTTTTTTTATCTATATATGTTACGAGACGCCACCGCCGCTCATTGCATACATCAATATGCAGCTGACGTTCGCGATATATGATACTATTCTCTTATAGGTTTTACTAATTATGATTTGAGAAAAAATAGTTGTTCAGAATAAATAGAGCCCGACTCGCATAGCATATGTTATAACTTGCAAGCACTTACATTAGATTTACGATATTAAGGAGTTAGTAAATAGTTTACTTTATTACACCACCATCCACATGCATATGTGTAATACTAATAAAAATTTGAAAAAATAGTATTTTCAATATCATTGTTATATTTTTATAAACCACATATAAAATTCAGCACCATGTATTGTTCGTGTAATATTTAAGATCTTTTTGATTCTTTAACAAAATAGAAGTTATAAATCTTCCAAATAAGTTACGTTATATTACGGATATAGCCTTTGGTAATAATTTAGTAAGAAATACTTTAAAATAGCCAAGCCGTCGTCGTTCAAGCCGTCGAAAAGGACTTCGGACTCACGCAACGAAAGTAGGGTTGCAAAGCGGACACATGCAATTTTCGATCACGAAAATTCGAAACGAAAAGAGGGTCAACATAGTATAGAAAATATTTTTTACATATATAAATAAATACATGTGGAACTAATGATAAAAACGTAATAAAAATATGATCCTTGGTTTATTATCATTCAATCGTACAAAAAACGGCTGAACTGATTATAAATGAAATATAGCAATTAGATTGATATACAATTACTTGAGACTTGAATTTACACTTTAGCTTTTACATCATGATGACCTTACCTTTAATTCAGGGCAGGGTGGACCCAATTTCCAATTCCTCACACAAACTAAATCGAGAGTAAAACCCAATAGTATTTATATATGACAAAATATTGTTTTATTTACATTTATAAATTATTACTCGATATCTTGATACTTGGTTATCGGATAAACTGTCCGGTGTGATTGAATTCATAAAGGATAGGATGAACAAAAAATATTAATATACACTCTATTTATTTAAATATATACCTAAAAAGGGATAAATTAAAAATAAGTTATATAACAAACATAATTTACAAAGCTTACATAAAATAACTAAAAATATATGGACACGAAAAAAAGATGATTATAATAAAAAAAATATCGTGTCACAATACATAAAACAATCTATTGTTTCTTAAAATGCCAATTTTTAAATAATATATAAGTTAAAAAGGAACAACAAATAGGTTAAAAATGTGCAAAGTATAGCTATTTTGTAAAAAGTTGTATTCAGTGTGTTTTGATACAACCAGTGTCCGTTACAAATCATTAACATAGCCTCTCTTAGTCCCGTCGACTCAGCGAGGTAATTAAAAACTCTCGAATAATTAACTTACGTTATAATAAATCAATACAATATAATGTACAAAATATACAATACGTTTAACAATCTTTTAACAGTCTTATAACTTTATCTAATCTATACAATATTGCACTTACAACTTCATCCAAGGATTCTGAATGTAAAACAGCTAGCGTTTGATTTGATAGATGTTTGAGATTATTTCTTACTCCTATAGTAGTTACCTCTACATGCATCACTTAAACTAATCCTTATTTAGTTCAACTCAAAAGGACGAATTTTAATGATTATTTCATTGTAAATGCCTCACAAATAAACGCCTAGCAAATAAAGGCGCGGGATGTTTGATTCGTTGATTTATTTAAGAAATTCATTTTTAGTAATATACAAATGCCTTAATGCATATAACAAAGCATATTTACAGTCGCCCAATGCGGTCCCACTCGTGGCTAGCAACCGACTAACTGTATGAGTTGCTGCACTGTGGAGCGGTCCAACAAACACAAGTCGAAATCGAACGTTTTAGTAGTCACTTCGTACCGTCCCGTCTCGGCTATAAGATTCACAACCCTTTCGAGGTCCTCGTTGTTTTTGATAGTCATTATGCGTTGCTGTAGTCCTCGCAGCTGCACCATGTAATCGGGAGACAGATCACCCGGCTCCGCGTCTTCGCCTAGACTACTGGAGACGCCATTGTCCTGCACTTTGGTTTCTATCGAGGTGGAGCCGCTGCTCTCCCCGTGTTCATTATCATTCGATGGGCCAGAATCAGCCGCTTTAGCGATTTTTCTGCTTTCAGCGTCCTCTTCCTCAGCTGCTTTGCGTTTGCGACGTTTCTCTTCCCGTTTTGATTTGTCTTTGTGCTTTTTTGATTTTTCCTTTTGTTGAACCGGCGGGGGCTCGACTGCTGGCTCGGGCTCAGGCTCCACTTCTGGCTCCGGTTCGGGCTCGGGTTCGGGTTCCGGCTCGGGCTCCGGTGACGGCTCTCGTTTGACAGGTTTAGGAGATGGGTTTTCTATTTTGATTTTTATATCTTCTTCATCTGCTATCATTGAAACTTCCGAGTCTGAATGACTACTATTTAAATCTTCAGTTCCTATGTGTATTGCTTTAGTCAGACCACTCTTTGAGCTGCACTGGGAGGCTGTGTCTATAGAGATAGGTGATGCTGGTTCTGGTATTGGATGCTCCTTTTTAACTGGTGTCTCTCTATGTTCTATAACTTCTGGTTTTTCTAAAGACATTTCGCGCATTTTTTCATGTTTGTGTTTTCTATCTTTACTTGATTCTTTGTGCTTTTCCTTTGATTCATCTCTTTTCTTGTCTTTCTTCTTATGCTTGTGTTTTCTTTCTGAATCATTTTTATCTTTACTTTTATGACTTTCGTGACGTTCAGTGTTTTCTGGAGGTGGAGATTTTCTTAAGTTTTCTTTGATTTTTTCCGGTTTAATTTGTTTCTCTTTTACTGGTGAATTTTTAACTACTTCTCTATCTTTGACAATATCTCGTGATTTTGTGATCTCTTTGGGTAATTCTTTAAGTGGTTCTTTAGGAGAGTCTTTAGATTTGTGACTCTCTTTTTTGTGTTCTTTCTTTTCCCTTCTTTCTTTATCTCTGTCATGGCTTTTCTTTTCTTTTTTCTTCTTTTCTTTTGAATCCTTTTCTGTTTTTAATTCAGGTATCCTTTCGTCTGTTTTAGGTTTCTTTTGTTCAAAATTATCCACTATATGTTTCGATGCTTTGTACTCTTCTTTAACACTAGAGGCACTGCTAGATCTTGGTGGAGGACTTGGGGGTTTTCTGCTTGGACTGACACATTTTTTCTTAGGAGGTTCAGGTGATGGTGGTCTTTCACTTTGTCTTTTACTTGCCTTTTCTTTTGCTCTTTCCAATTCCTTACTATGATTTTTAGACCTTTCAATTTTCTGCTTATCTTTCTCTTCCTTCATACTTACTTTATCAGATTTACTCTCTTTATGTTCATGTTTTGCTTTCTTATCAGAATTTGACCTTTCTTTGTCTTTTTTATCTGACTTGGCCGAGGCACTTTTTTCCAGTTTTTTTGGATCTGGTGACACTTTAGGTGGTTTTTGTATGGGTGGTCCGAATAAATTTTCAAAACTATTATTAACTTTTTGTGGTTGTTCTTCTTTGTACTCTTTTATTTTATGTTTTTTCACATTTTCTGAAGATGCTTTTGACTTACTACTTATATGTGGCTTTTCATCGGTGAAGGAATCTCTACTCCTACTTTCTTGATCAGGATTTGTATAAAAAGCATTTTTGTCCACAACAATTCCTCCGCCTTTGAGAAGTCTCCTCCTAAACTCATCATTAGGACTTTCAAATATATACCTATCTTTTAAAAATCCACCATGTTCTAATGTCAGATCATATATAAAGACTATCTTTTTAGGTTCATCTTTATTCTTCAGATATATTTCAATTGGTAATACAAAACTTGCATATCCTGATTCCTTTATAGAGAAAGGTGGTTCTTTAACAACTGTAAACAAAATGTTAAATATATGTTTTATTATAAAATCATGTAAATAACATTATATTTAATATTATCAACATAGAGTATTATTATTATTATAAACATTGATTTGATTGATATTGAGAGATGCTTAAATATTTTACTTGATAGTAGCATATTCTAATTCTAAATCAATTTATAAATTAAAATGCATCTTGTTTATTCATTATAATAATAATAATGAACATAAAGTAAATAAAAATTAAAAATTTATTTATTCATAATAAATAAATGTAAATAATAACACTGAAATAAATTTAAAGGCACTACTAAATTCTAATTTTTTTATCAATTAATGATAATAAGATATGAATATTATACAGATCCAATTGCATAATAATTACCTCGTCTAGGTTTTTGAAAAGTTTCATGTAACTTGAAAACTACTTTTTCTACAAAATGACTTATTTCAGCACCCTCTTGACCGCGTACGAAAACTTCCCAATCATGAGTGAAACCTTCTGGGGTTTTCTTTGATCTCATTGAAGCTTCATGTCCAATTTCAATATTTACTCTAATTGCAGACATTTTGTACCTAAAAGATAAAAAAGTACACATATAATATATAATATCCATATATTTATATTTCAACGCATTAAAAAATAAAACAAGTGTATAATATATAACGAATAAATTTATAAGTTTATAACTCACACTTAAATTATAGACCTACAGCTATTGCAAATCCAAAATACAACGCTTAACACAGTATTTTATTGATCACTGAGTAGATATTAAAACAAATAACGAAAATAATCTTTTAGCGCCCTTGTTATTTTTGTCCGCCATATTCAATTTCATATCGACATTGGTCTTTGAGGTGCGTTCCGTTCAAAACAACAATATGTAGATACTTAAATATATATAATATATTAAAAATATTGTAATTAATTCTGGCAACAACATTTCTATAATATTTTTTTTATTTATTTATTTGCAATTGTTTATATAATTTTGGACAATTTTTTTTGCTATTTTATTCTAGTTATGATGTACTTAGTATATTCTCGGTTGCGTTTAATAAATATTATTACTTTAAAATAACCTAACTATGACTAATAGATTTATGTTGTTATTTGTAGAAATTATATAAAAAAGTAGAGAAAAAGTACAAAAAAAACGATATATTGACTATACCTGCAAAATACCTATCAACGGTAATAAAAAAACGGATTATTAATCTACAGTGCACATAATTTTATAACTAAATAACTAAGTAAATCATTTTATGATATTATATTTAATCCAATTTAATACGGAATAGTTGATTACTCATATAATCATTTATTAAGTATATTTATATTTCTTTTATTTTGTAACACCTAAGACTGTTATGTCAATGTGTTGACATTATACTTTGCGTGATTTAATCTGTCAGATTGAGTTTATTTTGATAACCTATTCCTACTCATTGAATAAACATTCAATCTATTAATTTCCTTTAAAATCTCACATTGTAATAATTACAATGTCTAGACTGCTGACAGCAATTTTTCAACCGTTAAAGTAAGTAAAAAAAGAATAAGTCATACTCTATTTAAAAATCTAAAATTATAGTAAATAATAATTATTTCTCAGGTGCATGAGCCAATCTTTACGATCTTCCACCCTCGTATCCACTACAGAAAATAACAGCTTAGTTACGACGGAATCTCCGTTACTATCATTTGTTAGATCAAAAGTACGGTGTTATTTCCCTCGTCCAAATGAAGTAAGAAGAGTTCGTCGCCACGGTTGGAAAACGAGGATGTCCACCCCTAACGGTCGCAAAATAATTATGAGACGGCTTTTAAAAGGCCGCTATGTGTTATCACATTAATTTGTTTTTTTGTTAATATTTTCTTTTAGAACTAGGATACATTAAATTAGACACCATATAAAATAATCAGTTTTATTTTAAATTAGTAATGAATCATTTATTTCTTAAATTCTAGAGCAACAAAGTTAAAAAAAATATACCTAATGGAACATTTTTATAAAATGAAAACTGTAATTAAATTATAAAAAGTTGTTTTTATTTTTACTTGTTTGCTAATTAGGTAATTGAAGCAACAATCAACAAAACATGGTAATAATTGCTAATTAAATAAATACTTTGGTTGTGATGGGACTGACTCATCAGAGTTGGTTGGAGATGCAGGCTTGAGAAGGTTAGACATTTCAGATGCTACAAAACCTGTGAATTTTATTATTGCTAAATGAGCGGCAAGTTGCAATATTAGGGCACCAAAACCTTTATATAGACCACCAATACCCTCCTTAGCAATAGTTGTATTGTAGCAATCTATAAACCCTTCATAACCAGTTAAGATTGGAGTTACGGATGTCCCTGTATCTAGATTATCAATTATAGTTCTTGTCCCCTGTAAGTGAATTTTATAAAGCATAAATGAAGATTATAACAATATGAAATATAAAAAGATAATGACTATAATCTCCCTTTGATTATAAAAATGTCTAATTACTTGATAAATTATAAAAAGTTACCTGTATATGAAGTCTGTGAATAATAGTTTCAATTGGGTAAAACAGTATCTCCATAGTTATAAAAGAGAAAATGTTAGCTTTTAAATTCATGTCTTCTATTATAGGATTTTCTGAGTTTTTAGAATAATTTGCATTGTAAGAATCACTTAGTTCATGTCTATGGCGCTGTTGGAAGCGAAGAACTCTTACAGTTATATTTCTTAACAGCATACTGAAATTATATAAATATCTTATTGAATTGGCCTGTGTTGTTAGTTTTATGATAATATACTATCTAGTGTGAAAATTTCGTTCAAAGTAATTACTATATATAATATCCTATTATGAGGCCGGTGGCACAGCGTGACTATAGACACAATCTGTTGTGGAATTGATTCCCTGAAAATAATTTGAATTATTTTCAGTTACTTGCTCTTGATAGACATTGCATGTTGAGTTCCGCTATTCAAGACACAATATCTTGAATACAGTGGAAAGTGAAGTATGGAGTGTCTTGACCCTAGGTACTTTTTGTTTATCCTGCTATGAGGGAAAAAAGTGTGAAGCTAAAAAAATATAATTTTACTTACTGGGCAAAATATTTTGAGATTCCAAGACCAATAGATGGCATTACAATAGCCCATATAGGTAACATTCTGCCACGGCTTGGAGTACCCCATTCCAAAATTCGAACAAATCCTTCTCTAAATACATCCAAAATTGCTGGTTTGTCACTGGCTATATCACTTTGCACCGTTTCAACAAGACTTGCAGAATAAAATGGAGTTACAATGGCTAAACTAATGCTGAAAAATAACATACAAATGTAATAATAATAATATGATAATGAAAATGGTAAATATTATTTACAAAAAATATTAAGTACCATTTTAAGGTTAGATGTTGAAAAAATTGCAGGACTGATCCACATTTTCCAATTTCTCTGCAAAGAAATTAAAACAAAGTTATTTAATGTCATTTGAATTGTATATAACCAGTATTCACATAATAATAATGCCAAATACTTAGGCCATCCAGTTCCTTTTGATATTACATCTTCAACAGCCAAGTTAAGCCCACGCACTATGCATGTGGAGCCAATACCCTTCCATAAAGTTGTAAAGTCCTGACGTCTATGAAGTCTGACCACAACTGGCAATAGCGTGTAGGGTACTATATGATAGTTTCTTAGGCTGTTATGAACCTAAATAATAATTTATAGGTCAATATATATTTCAGATATAAATCAGATTATTATTAACTGTAGTGAATTAATTAAAAGCAAAACTTCCCAATGAGAATCTTAAAATGAAGTATAAATATCAACAAACCTGACATTGCCTTCTAAGCACAATAAATGGATGACTCAGCAAATTTTCAGTTACAAGACTAGCTACACTAATAGCTGTAGTAACATAGGTGTTAGCTTCTGAGGACAATAAAATATAACAAATTACATAATTTAATAAATATTTATGTACATCATGTTGAATTTACAATATCATGTTATTTTTTATTTGATATGGATACTTTATTGGCAATAGTATTACCAAATTTAATATTAAAAATACGTCAAACTCAAAATAAAAAAAAAAAAACAATATTATGATTTTACGTACCTTCTTCTGGAGGATCATCTGTTATCAAAGGTGGTCCTTGATATTCTTCAGTTAAGGGTGTATGATAACCATATATCTGCTGATAACGAGTATCATACAAATCATTGGTTTCCCTGTTAGGATCTAACCCAAAAGGCCGATTGTAGTTACTATATTCACCAAAACCTGCCATACTTTATAATTATCTAATACTTGGTCATTTTTAGTGTCTTACGGTGTAATAAAATGTTATTTTATCAACTGACATTTATGTAGTTCTAAAATATAAAAAAAATATGAATATAATGTTTTGATAAAATTATTTATTAAAAATGTTTTGATAAAACTGGAATAGTATAAGGAAACCTAATAGCAAGTGCGAAGAGTGCAAGCTGTCAAGTGTCAATAGAAGTATATTTTTGACAGAAATCAAAACACTTCTACAGCTTTACACTTTATCTGTATTACGGGGTACGAACCAAGTGTTAAAACAATTTGTTCTCTCTACACTTACGCAATACTAGAATGCACCATGAATATTGAGTTTATCTGAACTGAAATCAAACTGAATAGAAATAGTGCATAATATTGATAGATATGTACATAGTGACCCAAATTAATAAAAATATTATTGACTTGCTAACAATCTATTTGATTTATTATGATTATAACCACTATCAATTTAAATTAATATACAACTTTGAAAGATCCGATTGATACTGATTCTATTTTTTTACTAAGTTTATATGTCTTGTATATGTATTTATGTTTTTAATGTTGTATATATACATTTCCTTCTACATTTCCTCGTTCTACAGTCCGCATAGACATTTATATGTATTTCTCATGTCAACATTGCTCCTTTTGATAACATGAAAAAGGTTTTTGATTTTAAATAAATGTCTAAATAATAAATATTATCAATTTTAAAGTGTTATGAAAATATTTCTTATAAGTAAATATTTCTATGACTTTTACCAAGTTCGTAAAATTGAATTAATCCATATATTTATGTTTAACTCCATCTAGTGATGAGAAGAAAAATAAAGTATCTAACTTATAGGTTTAGTACATTTTTATACCGCTGTAGCTTAAGACGCATGATCAATTTTCTGTCTGTCCCTATCTTTTGTAAAGATTTCTCACGGTCAGCGAACGACTATCGATTTAAAATATATAGGACAAAAGTCCTATAGCCTAAAAATGTGGACTTAAGTTTAAGTTCTATTTGTGAAAATATAAATAAAATGTTTAGTAAAGCCGTGTTGTGCTTGTCGACCTTACACTTTTATAGTAAGTAGGAATTATCCTGGTAGATTTTAAGTAATCTGTTTGGCATTTAGAAAATACGATAAATTTGTTTGCCTTGGTGTTATAGGTGTAGCAGCACAGGGAGAGTGTACTGATTTGCGTGGTACAATAATTTCAAGTGGCTTACACTATGTACCTGGGCCAGATACTTGCACGTTATGCATTTGTGACAATGGCATGCCTAAAGTATGCAAAGCGGTATTATGTTCTCCCCCTCAGGTAAGTCCATTTTTATAGATTCTCTATTAAATATAAAAAAATGTTATTGTAATTTACAAAATTCAAGCAACTTTTGGCTGTTGTTAATTGTTTAAATATTTTTAACTATATTATTTTTGACTTAAAATTTATATAATTTTAAAAATGTCATAAATATTTAAATAAAAAAATATATATTAAGGAAATATTATAAAGTAGCGTTATATCAACAGTCAATATAAATATAAAAATAAAAAATATATATTTATATTGTAATTACTGATGGACAAAAAAAACAAAAACATTTAGCTATTCAGTTAGCATAATAATGAGTGCCTATAGCTAAGTATGTGTTTATCATCAAAGTCCTTAATGTATTGCCACACAATGATTATATGATTCCCATGTGAGTTAAATAAGGTCTAGTGTGCGGCTTTGTCGAAATTGTTGTGTTATGTGTATTTTGTGCTATTTTTAGCAATAATTAATTTTGCGTATACACGTACATATATAGTATTATTGGTTTAACTTCAATAGATTTTAATTATACAACGACATGCAACGTCAGTTTTCATTACGTGATAGCACTAGTGCTGTATATAAATATAAGTTTATAAAAAAACTTATTTTACTTGTTAATTGTTTAAATCTTTGTATCATTTTCATATATAGACACGTTATTGAATCAATATTTTTCGGACGTCTTCATTAGTTATATATCTAGATAGAAGTTCCTAGTAGATGTATAAAATTGTTAAATCAATTATATTAACTAGAATAGTTCGTATCAACTCGCGCGGAAATATGATTTTTTTTACCTTAAACTTCATTAAATCTGAAGTAATTGGCAATAAATAAATGACTAATTAAAAATAATGTTTTTTCCTATTTTTACAGGATTGCAGATCGTTTCGTGTAGGTAATACTTGTTGTGATTTCATTTGTCTTGACGATGTGGTGAAGCCGGCGGAAGGCACGGAAGCAAATGTGCGTGTCGCGGCCGGCGGTGCAGCGGCTGTAGTTCTGTTGACCGTGGCTCTCGTTGTATACAGAGTTAGAAAGCAGAAACGACGCAGGCCACCGCATACGGAGGATCAACGAAGTTTGACTAGCATTGGGTAATTTATATACACATGAAGCAAAATTTTTGTATGACTACGAAAATTATGCAGACGTATATGTATAGAAATATTAAAATTTGGCACAGTTATAATTTTTATAAAAAAGGTTTGCACTTTGTAAATGGCGATACTAAGTCAATAAGGCAAAGCAATAACGCGTCAATAAGATATAAGTATAGTGGTAGAAAACATCTGAATACGCCGTTTATTTTTGGTTTCTGTACCTTTACGCCTTATCCCTTTCCATTATTTGTATTCTACTTTACAACCGAGATACTAACAACATTACAAACTAATTTTTTTTCGATATAGCTGAATCGTGAACGGATAGCTTAGCGGTCATAGCGCTTGAAATGTTTCTAGGGGGCGCGGGTTTGAATCCCGCTGCGTTCAAATTTTTATACATTTTTTCAAAATGTTTTTAAATCCTTACTGTATAGTAACACTAAAATACTAAATGATGATATAATATGTAATAGTTGACAAACTATACAAAAAATACAAACAAAGAGACATCAGAACTCGTGAAATTCACTGTTTTTATTAGTAATTTTACTATGAAATTTAAAATAATACGTTCGTCATATATAATGCACGAGACATTACGTATTAAGTGGCGCAACTCAATGCCGCGTTTTGTGTTACCAGAGCAGGCAAATAGAAAATAATTTTCATTTTAATATAAACATTCTCCCGAGTGGGAATCTAACCCACAATGAATTAGTGGCTTCAGTTTATTTACTATTGTTATTGTTGGAAACTCTTATCATGTTTAAGTAATTAGGTTCAGTTGTAAATTACGACCCGTTTTGCGTAATAATTAATTTTGTTATTTTGTAATCTATTATAAAATCACTAATTATAGGATCACTGACCCAGTCACATGTATTATGTAAATAAAATGATTTTTTTTTTGTAAATGAATAATTCATTAATATTTTTTTATATGAGGCTGGTCGTAGCGTAGTGGAACAGTGTCTGACTGTAAAAGCGGTCGATTGTAGGTTCGATCCCTAAAGACAAAGTTTGGCGTTGAGTTCCACCACTCAACACGCAATGTCTCGAATTCGGTGAAAAGCGTAGTACGGAGTGTCTTGATGCTAGGTTCTTGACACTAGGTACTACCCTGCTATGCGGGATAAAAGCGTGAAAGTATAAATACAGGAAAAGTTTTAAATATGTGAGTACATTATAGTATAATCGTTACAACCTTTTCCCCTCAAAAACACAATACGACGGAATTAATACTTTAATCACAACGTTAAAACTGTTCTCTTGCAGTGCAGGAGTAGAGCCCTCAACTATTGTGTGTAATCATAATTTTTCCAATACGCTACAATGGTCATACGCTTATTTTTTTTAACCTCACGCTTTATATCGCCTAGTCGGAGATAACCTAAAGTTACAATACTTTTCTATGTTTTTAGCCCGAATTCCAGTGGTGCTTTTTTTTAAATAATTCCAATCATCATTACAGTGGGAATCAAGCCCAAAAACAATAGAGCTTAAAATTATTATATTTTATGTATAATACTAAAAACTGTTTAACAGCTATATCAGCGGTAGTATGGGCTACATGGGCGGTAGTTGTGAGACAGCGCCAATGGGAGCTTGGAAGCCACCAAGCAACTATCTACCAAGGGGCGAAGCACCACCGCCTTACGAAGAGGCTATGGCGCAGTGTCGATCTGAACCTATGCGGTAAGTTAGAATTTTCCTTTTTGTACACTATAATTTGTTCATGTTTTATATTTGTAGACAATTTACGCAGTTTTTATTAGAAATTAGAGTTTGGCAATGTAAATATCTAATTTATAAAAAAATAACCGTTAACAAATTATGAAGTCATAACAACTATGCTTACTACTAATTACTTAACTATAATTTTTACATGTAATTTACCAATATCTCTGCAATTACTGGGCCTATTTTATAGAAATTTGTATTGTTGTCTAAGTTAAAGTTAACTTTAACTTAAAAAGAATCATCTCGATTAGACTTTTAGTTGTAGACAAAAAGCACACATGCTTGGAAATCTAAATTTATTAACATACTCAATTAATTGACTCCCAACAATATTATATACATTCATATTAAACTTTCTTTTTTATTTGCTAAAAATGAAACCATACACGTTATCGTGGGGCAGTTGACATATATATGTTGTTCCTAAAGGACTAGATTTAGGAAGGTTCAAATTATTTAGGGAAAAATGTATATATTTTATAACGTATGTTTGTTAAAGCTCACGATTTATCGAATTCTGCTAAAAGTACGAATAAATCACTATAATTACTATTTTTTATACTATTTTTAACTTTTCCAATTAAACAACAATAGTAATTTATAATAAATATGTTTCAGGGTAACAAGCGAGACCTCGTTCCACCGCTCGTACCCGACAGCGGACGTGCGGGACGAGATGTGCGCGTCTCACGCGTATGTTAATATACCGCGACCCATAGCTCAGGTATTTATTTAATTATAATATATATATATATATATATATATATATATATATAAATATATATATATATATATATATATAAATATATATATATATATATATATATATATATATATATATATATATATATATATTTTATTATACCTCAGAATATTTCACAATCTTAGGTACACATGCATGTGAAAATATAATAACATCTAACAAAGGCCGGCTATGCCGGAAACTTGACTTGGTCGTGGCGTTGTGGGACAGTATCTGACTGTAAACGCTGTCGGTTGTGGGTTCAATTTCCACTCGGGGGAGTGATTATATTTATTATTCTCACTTCCTCGCTCTGCTAAGATAACGTCGGATGTGAATTCATGACTCAACACGCAATGTCTCGAATTTAGTGGAAAGCGAAGTACAGAGTGTCTTGACTGGGTACTTTCTGTCTACCCTGCTATGTGGAATAAAAGCGTAAAGCTAAAAAAAATTTAATAATGGCAGGACTTGAGTTTAAGCCATTCATGAGTTCTCAAATACAAAACTATTTGCGTAGGTTTAAATAATAAGTCTTGTGCTTCCGGTTCATGATCCAACAATAAAGCGTTCAACTTTCAACGAGAATTTGATCATTAGCAATGTGATTTATTCTTTACTAATGCTTTCTAAACGCCAATACTTCATAGTAAGATCTTTGTTTTTCGCGCTTTTTACTCATTTTAAATAAAATTATTTTAAACGAGAATTTTGATATTAGAAAATACAATTTTGGAAACTTGACGTTTCGAACACTTTACAGTAGCTCATGGTAAAATAGAATAATTGTATCAATCAATAGACCAATGCCACCTTAGTTTACCTGAGACCACTGACTAATGTCAAGTGCTCGAAACATCAAGTTACCAAAAATTGATCTTAAATGATCAAAAAATCGATTAATCCCTTGAAAATAGTTTCATATAAAATCTAAAGATTTGAAGTAAACTAAAATTAAATAATATATTAATAATGAAAATTTAGTTCTTAATTTTTATCTTCTTATCTTGCCCTACTAAATGATCAATTGGGTCTAAAGTTATAAAATTACCTTAATAATTAGGTGTTTTTGTTTCAGATCGCCAACACTCAGAATTGTTACAACGCGCCATTGTTGCAGCCAGTGCACGCTGACTCAACTGTCATGCCACATCCTTTAGCACAGAACAGTTAGTATCTTACTTTGTAAGGCTTTTTCGTGTTATTTTGTTACTGTATTTGAAAAGTATTTAGAAATATGGTTTTAATTTCTGAATTATAAGGAAACTTTAGGGAAGTAAAGCGAAGGTTTTGAAAAGTAGAAATATATTTTTTTTTCAAAATAGACATTTTCACACTTAATAAAAACATTATAAATTTATTTAAAAGTTCATATATTTTGTTTCTATATATTTGATATAAGAAATTGAAAATTTGTGGCCATCTTGGTGCAGTGGGACATCTGCTAATTAGAGCTGAAAAATAAATGTCACATAATTAGTTGAGTAATTTATAATTCAGTATCAGGTGGTGTAGTAGGCGGCGCGAGGCTAACCGGTTCGCTGGGCGCCATCAGCGCGCGCCTCAGCGTGCCGCGCGACGACCACGAGAGACCCCACAACGTGCCCGGCTTCTACGCCACTCACACCGCGCTGTAAGTATCATATACACACGCAAACACATCATACACTAACATATAGAGAAAATGTTATTTATTTAAATTACTAATATTTTTAAAAAATATTATTCCACATTTGTTTATAAGAAAGTGTTCTTAGAAAACGTATTATTTTATATTTATTACAACAAATTCACAGGCACCGCACAATACCGCGCATATCAACAGCCGTCGACACTTCCACGTTAGAAGCGATGGGCTTCACCCGCGCCGACCGCTCTCTACAGGGCGAAGTGCGTCGTTCGTTCCACCGGCCCGACGCCGCGCGAGCGGACCGCGACCGCGACCGCGTGCTCAGCGGACGCAGCGTGCCACGCAATCTGAACATCGCCTCCGTTACCGACACTCCTCATCCTCAACACTCTCAACACCCGCAGCACCCGCAGCACCCGCAGCATCCGCAACACCCTCAGCACCCTCCACCGGCGCCCGCGGCGACTAATGCATCGGTAGCACAGCCACCCCGTCCTACTGATACGGTTGATGACAAGTAAGTTTTCTATTAAAACATTTTTTAGTACGTATAAAGGTTTATATTTATTTTAAATGAAGCTTTTAAGCGGATTAATCGCGTAAATTCTAATATTTGACATTATATTTTTGGAAACCCGATGTTTCGAACAATTTATAGTGGTCCGTGGTCACAGATAGACTGAGGTTGATTTCTCTGCCACGCAATGCCCTGTTAATAGTCGATCCGTATATAATTATATAATTTTATTTAAGAAGTGTAATAATCGTGAATACTAAAGATATTATTAAGTTTTTTATTATTTAATAACTGTACTTTTGTATTTACTATTATAAAAAAAATATAAATTATAAGAATGTGCTTAGCTTAGTTAATTTTAATACTTAAAACTAGTTTCATCCAATATATATTTTAATACAGGAGCCAAAGCGCGCGGACGGGGCGGCCGCGTGCACATAGCGATGAACCTGACAAACCAAAGCAGCCGGAAGCACCCACGCTGCCTCTCACCGTCGACAAGGTTACACATTTTGTATTAAAACAATTAAAATCTTATAGATTAGCACATGGCGTTTAATTGTGAACACAATAGGTTGTGAGTTCTATTCATATCTAAATTATTTTCATTCTTCACTCTGGTTACATAAAGTGCGGCGTTAGGTTTTCTCTGTCTACCCTGCTATGCAATATAAGGCTTGAACTTAAAAATGCTATCCATGCATTCCGAACAAAAATTGCTTTAAGTTACTTAATAGTTTTATGTTGTTAAAATAATTTATGGTATTAATTACCATAAAAAAATGTACTAAACTTTTTATGTGGTACGATTTATTGAATAAATAATTTTAATACATCATATATAAGAAATTTTATAAATGCCAAAACGAGTATTAGGTAGCCTCATATTACTACTGCCCTATTTTTTAATACGGAATTCCGATTACAAATATTGCTAAAATTGTATTAAAACATTTGTTTTATAAAAATATTTAATGTACCACTAGTTTAATCAATACACGTGACTTATAAAACTGTAACTAGCGGCTGTCTGTACATGCATCGTGTGTGAGAAAAAGCTATTAGTGAGAGGATATATAAATATGATAGAATTCAAAACAGTAAATTTAATTTCCTTACGTATTTGTGTCTGTTTGTCGGTGCGCTTGTCATTTCTAATCTCGGAAACGTCT